>OY757943.1:34007579-34487579 GCA_963585895.1 Sepioteuthis lessoniana
TAGCACTAATGTATTGCTATTACGCTTATTTTATTTATATGTCATTGTGTGGAGATGGGGGTTCCAGCCACCTCCTACTAGTAGTGGCCAAAAACGGCCGAAAGAAGCTAACAAATCTAAATGCTACCTTTACTCCAACACGATAAAGGCTTCCATTAACCCAGTAATTCACGAACATTGAGTCCTCAGCACTAAAATTCTATTAATTACTGAAATAAATTTGTTTTTACATCTGTATCCTTGAGTGATCCCAAGTTAACTAATATCATCCAATATCCATATCAACAGTCTTCTACTCAGGAGAGCCACCCTCGATAACCTTCAATCAAGTTAACTTGAATTTACTTTTATGTTTACATTTAAATATTAGCTCCTTTAAATATTAGGATCCTTAGAATAAATCATACTGATTTTCTCTTCAATAGGTAGCATCTGCTATTGTAGCTATTTGCTGTCGAAGATTGTCTATTTTCCACTTTATCTGGGAGGTTAATCTCGGTTCCTTTAGTGATAAAACTGATAAAAAAAAAGGGTTTTACAGTTACTGGGAGAGACTGGAGAAATTAGGATTAATTACTTAATTTGAAAGAAGAATGACAGGTAATCTGATTGAGACTTTAAAAAAATTAATGGAATTTCTAATTATGGAAGCCATTTTTTCAATATTTCTCTTCGAACTGGAAACTTACTGTCAAGCAGATTTCAAAAGTTAAGTCTATTAAACAATTGGATTTTTTTGCTGATAGAGTAATATATTTTTGAAACAATTTGCCAAATCAAAAACTGCAATAGTTTTTAAAAAATTAAGATTGAATTGGATTATTTCAGAAATAATGGTAAGAAAAAGAATTTAAGAGGGCATTTTGGGGAACTACATGAATTTGATCTGTATATAGATATTATATCAATATTGTGTATATTCTGTGTAAAGATTCTCTTTTCTAAGGTTAATGTGAGAAGATAGTAAAAAGGGAATTTCCAAGGAGGCACAAGAAGCAAATAATAATGCAATGTGCAATAATAGATATATAATGTATATATAATGCTTTGTTCATATATATATATATATATATATATATATATATATATATATATATATATATATATATATATATACTTAATCATTTAATAATTTCGGCACATTTCAATATTGCATTATTATAATTCTATACCTCCTTTTACAATCACAGAATAATGTGTGGAATTGCTCCTTGATAATCTAGTTTCCTAAGTGCTTGCTGCAAACATTAGGACATACCTTTAAGAAGAGGTTTTTGGTAACGAGGCTGCTCTTTATTTTCTCATCACTCAGTATGATAATCGATGCATTTGATGGTTATGTCTTTCTCTTGTCTCATTAAAATACTGGTGTACTTGTAAAATCTGATATGATCTTTGGAACAGGTTTGTTGTCTGGATGACTAAAAAAGGCCTTCTCAAAGAGAATATATTCGTGATCAAGAAATGATAACAAATCATACAACAACTGCTTAGAATTTGATCATAATCAATTCAAATTTATTTTGTTTTTTCTGCTTACTGTTGACGTTCGTTTAAATGAAAAGAGTTTTTCAACTTTATGATTGTACTTGATTTTCTGTTTTGAGATATTTTAATACAAAAATGCATTTTAGATTCATTACATCATCTGTCGGATAAAATTATAAGGAGAATAGACAAAATCAATGTTTTTACTTAAATACATATAATTAATGTGATTTAGAAATATTACCGGAAAATTAAAACCGAGCGGTTGAAATTAACAATTTATTCATATAACATACTTCGGTGTTTGTATAGAATAGCCCACCCATGAAAATCGTTCACTTTGTATTAATGCATATATAGAAATATAATTTTTCTAAATTACCCGAAGAAGATAAGAATTTTCATAGTTGGGCTATTTTGGACTGGGATCGATGTTTACACGGCTTCATCAAACACATTTGTTTTTAGAATAATCATGGAAATCAATGCCCAGATTTGAATCCGTTTTAAACTGAAAATACGAAACAATAAAACAACAGCCTCTTTAATAAATCTCTGTTTTTACCGTTTTAATACAAATAGAAAATTGGATATTCTCCAATAATTAAAAATGACAATGATTTGATTCAAGGAAACTAAGTGACAACAACATTTTTCGTCTTCAGTAATAATAATCTTCAGGTATAGTTTTTAATAATATTGACGTATAGCAAACTTTGGTATTTTTCAACTATAATATTAAGTTATAGTAATAATTGCAATAGATGAACAGTTTTTAAAATAATTTTAAAATTTCAAATAAGTTTCCAAGCATAAATACAACCAGTTTTGTTAAGTTGACCCAAATAAATTCTATATTAGAATTTTTCTAATCTTCTTTTCTTCCTTATGTTTCAAGAATTTAACAACAAAGTTTTTCTCTGGTATCAAAAAATGTAGAAAACTAAATAACTAACCTTTTTATGCACGCAATATGTAATGATAAACCACTGAAAACTTGTGTCAGAAATGATTTTAGTTGAATAAATCATTGAGCATTTTATAAGTAGAATCAACGGGAAAAATTCTGATATGAAAATAATTTGTTCCCAATGTTTAGAACGGAATATTTTTGTTGTTTGAGTTCAATTGAACTCCCATGTCAACCTCACAGAGCCTACCTCACAAATGGACAGCTTTTCAATTTTCAAGGCAAACGATTATATCAATAGTCCTTGTTATTCTAATGTGAAAGTGACACTTTTCAATTTAATAATTATAGCGTAGGATCTGTGATCTGTATTCGCGTTCAGCCTAATTATTATAATTTCTCAAGAAAGATTACCAAATACTAATTATAGCATACACCTCCGTATCTATTTATTAGCAATTATATTATATAATAAAGACATGTAACGTAAGATAATAAGATTCGTCATTGCGTTAACTGTCTCCGGAATCACTTGATGTGAGGTTGCGGCTGCGGAAATGTGAAAGTAAATATGGCTTTGATGATGAGGGATAGATCAAGGGAGGTCATCATATATACATGACCATCTTTATCATCAAGTGACGCTAATAGCACAAAGTCCTTTGACTCTCACCATTCGTTCCTAGAATCTATAACTCCTGGCAGATCCTCTGGACTTCCTGCAGTGTCCACACAGAACTGATGGATGCTAGTCGGCCAACACAGCTGTGTTCATGTGAAAGAGTCCACAGGATTGGTTTGGTTTGTTTGGGTTTTATGGCATATCAACATTTGTAGATTATTTAATGCCAAATTCATTTTTATACAAATAAAACAGTTTTTTTTTCAAACAATTCAGTTTAGCATAAGTATACAGTTTAATTGTCAAAATCATTTCTATTTCAAGCTATTCAGTTTAGTCTAACTGTTCTATTTCAAACAATTCAGTTCAGTATAAGTATAGGTTTTGTTTACACACACTTAATTGCAAAAACAGTTCGATTTCATGCAATTTAGTTTATCGTAAGTACAGTTTCAATGTCAAAAACAGTCTTTTTCAAACAATCCAGTTTAGCATATAAAACAGTTTTATTTCAGATAATTCAGTTTAGCATAAGTGCGCTGTTTAAATGTCAAAACAATTCTATTTCAAGCAATTCAATTTAGCATAAATACACAGTTTAGCTCTATTCGACCTATAGATAAGATCCTATCAGGTGCTACCACTCCGGGCCAGAGTGCACCTGGGAGCGATGGCAATGAAAGAGTACTCCGCATTCCTCAAAGCTCCAGCATTGCTGAAACCACTACGTCATGTGGTTTACACACACACACACACACACACACACACACACACACACACACACACACACACACACACACACACACACACACACACACACACACACACACACACGTTGTGGGGGATCTAACCCCTCTGCAGAGAAGCAGTCGGTGTATTCTACAGCCCCAGCCGACTGGGAAAGAGTCCACAAGAGAATGGCTTCATAAGTTCGTCCTTACTTCTCCAGAAGGGCCCAGCATGTCTTGTTTTTTCTGCATGAATGATTTGGTGGGCGGGAAGTAAACTGCTATTTTGAGTGGTGCTGTTTCCAGGATTTGTTCTAAAGAGCATGTTGCAGTCTTGCATAGTTCCCATCTAGCTTAGGGATCCCACCTGAAATAGCTAGATGGAGCCAGCTAGACACGTTCGGTAAATGTTGAAAAGGCTGTGAAGAGAGAAGATGAATCTCAAAAACAATTAGAATTAGATGACTTCGATTAAAACCATGCCATTTCCACAGATTCGTGAGATTAAAACAACAAACAGAAACAAACTGATTATATATGAGTATAAGTAATGTCTAATTATATCATAACTCTAAATATGATAAATCATACAATGATTTTTGCATAGAATACAAAGAAATAAAAGCTTTTTGAATAAAAAAAAAGATTTCGTTGCTTTCCTTTTTCAATTTTCCTTCCACGATCACACCAAAACTAAAGAAGCAACCATTCCTACTAAAAATAGATAATGTATCCTGATAATGTAAAGCAGTTATTTGGCTAAGCTTTCACGTCAATAACTGTTTAACATTTTTAAAGTCACTCCTCCTCAAAAGTACCCCTCAAGCAATAGTTACAGATTTGACTTTACATTGATCTTAAGCTTATATATATATATATATATATATATATGTGTGTGTGTGTGTGTGTGTGTGTGTGTGTGTGTGTGTGTGTCTCTCTCTCTCTCTCTATATATATATATATATATACTCTTCTATTATATAAAGCTAGTTGCGCCTACGCGCACGTGCGTGCGTGCGTGCGTGCGTGCGTGTATGTGTGTGTGTGTGTAATTTCTGTATGATAATATTGATCCACGTTTGTTTTCTGTCACACATTTCGACGTAAACCACATGACGTAGTAAAATATGATTTTATATTCTTGCAACGTAGTGTTGTTATGGCCTTTCTTGGTAAGGTTACATCGCTAAATACATAAACAGTCAATGTTATGTTATAAAAATAATAAAAACAGTTTAAATAAATAAACTGAAATCAGCATTTTTATTTAGCCAACCTACAAGGCTAGAGACCTCTGTCTGCCCTAGAAGAAAGAAGTTGATTTATGCTTTATCTAAGGACATTAATACGAAGTAAAACGTACGGAGCAATATCAAGGATTTGAACTTGGTTGGCTGGATTTATTTCCCTAGTCGATGAATTGCATGTCATCGCCTCCATCCCATTTTATACATCTGAACATTTTTTTATCGTATCAGTGAGAAAGCAACAAGTAAATCAACCATTCATACATCCAGCATAAACTGTTATATTTCTCTAGCCTGTAATGTAGATCCATTTCTGGCAATAAATTCATTTGCATTCTGACGACGCAAACCTTTAGTGAAACATATCAGTCTGATATTCCAAACTGTATCTTTTTCTTTCCATTTTCGTCAGATTTCATTCCAGATTTTAATTTAATCTAACAAGGAATAAAATCTCTCTTATAAATAAATGCAGCATTTGCTAATACTGTTAAAATCACTTTAAAAAATGTTCACTTCAAAGTAAGCTGATTCTATTTTCCTTAAAATAAACTTAAAAAGCCAAATTTCTATTTCATTAATAGGCGATCTTTCAAAATACAAGAAGCCGCTAATTTACTTAAGAATTTAAGATTTTGCCTTATTTATTTTTTCATTATTTTTCCAAGTTTACAAAACCCACAGGAAAGCATTGATTAGAGATTCAGCAGTCGCTACCCACTGTGGTCAGTCTTGTACTTACCTAACCCGAACTCCCTATCTCGAACAAATATCAACTAATAGCTAACCTTTGACCTTATTTTGAGTCTCGGACGGTTCGGCACAACAATACTTTTTCCTTCATCAGACGTTTCAGGTTTCCATCATTTTTTAAAATTATCATTTTGCCTCTCCCCACCCCCATTTTAGGAGACGTGACACGAGAGTAAAACCCGAATTCAGACAACTAAGCACTTGGCCTTTTATCAGAACCGGAAGACATGCAAAAGATTTCGGGTAAATATCTGTGAGATGTCTGCGCTCCACCATTAATTCTTTCTTTCATTCTTTCTTTCTTTATTTATTTTATAAATTTCTGGTTTTGCATTCATTTTTCTTGCGCTTTTTGCTTTTCAACTTTTCTTCTTCCCTTTTCTTTTCTTTTATTCGTTAAGTTCTGTATTATCTAGTTTACTTTCATTCAACTAATCATCTTTCTTTCTTTCTTTCTTTCTTTCTTTCTTTCATATATGTAGAAAATTTATTCATTTATACGCTGTTTTTCTTTTTATAGATATTTCATTCGTTTAATTTTCTTTTCATTGTTTGTTTTCTTTTTTCTTTCATTTGACATATCATTTTTCTCCCTTTTTTCTTTTCTTTTCCTGTTTTTCTTTTTTTCTAATTCCTTCTTTTTCCCCATTTTCTCTCGCCTTTCATTCTTCTATCACATTTTCTTTCATTTCGTTCGTTTCTCCAATCTTTTTTTTTCATTGTACCTTTTTCTGTTTTGTTATAGTCTTCACTTTTCTTTTAATTTTCAGTTACTTGTGGTTGTTGCTGCTGCTGCTGCTGTTGTTGTTGTTGTTGTTCTTCTTCTTCTTCTTCTTCTTCTTCTTCTTATTATTATTATTATTATTATTATTATTATTATTATTATTATTATTATTATTATTATTATCCTGTTTTCTTTCCTCGAAGTCTTTTTCCCCTTTCTTTTGACTTTTCAGACTGTTTGGAATGGAAAGCTCAGCGGATAGTGAAATGTCATTTCCTCCGTTGTTTCCGCACATGCGCTGTGGGTCACTTCTGGATACATGGAACAAAATTTAAATGTCACGTCTTTATATCTTTCGGATTGTTTTTATCTTTCTTTCGCTTCTGTATTATTTGTATTGAAGTCTTTTTTTGCATATATGAATATGTCAATGCAAACATGGATGGATGTGTCTGTGTTTGATGTGTATTTATGCATTTCATTGAATCTGTAATGTTTGTGTATACAAGCTTGTCGACAACTGTATATCTCTTTCTTTTAAGTATATCAATTATACTTGCTATTTCTTTAACAAATATTTATCTTTATATAAATAAAGGTAGTTTGCGTCATTAGTAATTTGTTCAGGTGATGTTTAGATAGAGACGGATCTAGTGGAAAACTAATGAAGTTTCAGGATCCCTAATTATGAAGTTGGTCACAGAAGTGAGTATATTCCCCATAGCTTAAAAAATTTGGTCTTTTAAAGCGATTTAAAAAATTATATCGATGATATAGTGTAGTTCAATACAAAATAGTTGTTAAAATTAAAAGGTTATTAAAATCACTAAATTCTCATTCCATATAAATTCGAGCTTCAGAGTCCCTAAAATGTAGGTTCACCACTGTATGGAGCGCTATCAGAATGTTTGAATGTAATGCATTAAAAAGTTTATACTTGATCAATTATTTTGTTTAACACGAAACTGATGAGCCTACCTTTATTGTTCGAAAACGGAAACATTTTTATCGATATTTAACAAAAAATTAGAAATATTATCTTTTGAAAAAATAAATAGTATAATGTCATTCTAGTTTCATGAAAAATTCACTCCATAATTTTTTTTATTACAGCTCTCTAACTCCATGCGGTAGTGGAAAATGTCCGAATTTATATTCGATTTGCATGAGGTGAAATTTCTCGAGATTTAAGGTAGAAATTCATATATATTTTACAGTTTTATTTTCCCTTGATATTACTATGAAATTGATATTGCCGGTCAATAATTTACAAATGATTGTTCAAATATTTATAAGCAGTACTTTCTAGAGCCTTCACAGCATGCTCTATAGAGAATACTGCTCATAAGTATAGCACAAAATTTGTTTTTAACCTCTTGCAAGATCATCTCAAAGGATTTGGAGAAGGATGTGGACTAGATTAATTTCCTAATTAAACAACCTTGCTAAATAGCAATTTTTTTATCTCCTTGATTGAGTCTGAACAAAATTTTTAGATGATACTTTTATTTTATTAAATAATATTACTAAGAAAGTTAACATTCAGCTATTAGAAACAGATAATCTAGTCGTTTAAATGTTTAATAGAAGTACTATTGGTCTTTCTCTCTCTCCCTCTTTCTCTCTATTTCTCTCTCTGTCTGTCTCTCTCTCTCTCTCTCCACACACACACACACACACACACACACACACACACACACACACACACACACATTAAGATTGATTGAAAATGTAGATGTAAAATTAAAATATTTTGTCCGTTTTTGTTTCTAATTCATAGGAAGACTATCAATTTATAGTTTGCCGACGGAAATATCTTTAGATATTCTAAAGATATTTCCGCCAGCAAACGTTTGAAATTATGCTACTTTATATCAAGTATAATATTTTAATATTGACTGAGGAAACGAAAATTTCTATTTTTTTTATTATTACTCAATATCACCAACCAAAATATTGCGCATTAAAGGTAACTGATCGGAAATAAATTGATGAAAATTTCTGGCAAAATGAATAGACAACACTGTGAGAAATATCTTAATAGTAAACATTTTATTTTAGTAACTACAAATTATCTAATATATAATAATGATGATGAGGGACCATGAATTGATTTTGTCGAAAATTAAGAAAATATGTCAGAAATATGAACTCCAAGTATAAGGTAAGCTAAGTGAAATGAAAAAAGTGACTTCAGAATTTGATCCATACTTTCATACACGAAGAAATGTTGTGGACCGCCATTCACGATTCCAAATTGTTAATCTTCTCGGTAGTCGCCCTCGAGATTAATGCATTTGTCTCGTCGGAGCACGTACACATAAATACTCACAGCGTAGAACATGGTATTAAGTTATTCGTTCCTTTTGGGACTTAACGAGATGACAGTTTCCAATGACCCAACTTCTTATAGAGGATTTCATGGCTCACCGGTTTACAAAGATCAAGTTGTAAAGCCATATTCCGAATTTTTTTCCCGTCTATTATTTTTAATCCAATTATAAACACGCTAGTTGCTGTCAATAAAAGAAGACAATGTTGAGCGCATTGAAGCTTTGATTCAAAATGACTGACGGTGTAAACGTCGTGATATGGCTGTGAAACTTGATATAAAGTTGGTGAACCATGAAATTTTTTATCACTTTGCTGGGCCCAAAAGCTACTGATTTAAAAAAATTTGTGGAGGGTATTTATTCATTCGCATTAGTGCATCAATTTCGATGACGACTATGAAGAAAAGTGGCTGGTTGCATATGCACAATGTTTTATTTGTATAGCAATGAACATGTTCATTTTGTAAATATTTTGCCAAAATTTGATAACATTGTTTTTTCTATTTTTAATAGTTTGGTTTCTTTGATTTTTAATAGAATATCAGATTTCGTTGTTTTTTTTTTTTTAGGCCGCGACCATCCTTGCAGAAGATCAGAAGTGGTACTCTTTATCCCATGGCCAGGACGTCAGTTTTGAGGATAACACCACTTTCAGTTTTTGTTCCTATGCATATATGCATTGTTTTAAGTGTAAATGGAATGTGTTCATATGACTCATCTATCATATTTGGATGGTAGGAATTGCATCTTCTCAAAATTAACCTCAAAATGTCTTGTTTCAGCTAAATATACAGCATCGCTCATAAATTAGAACACCTATTATTTTTTTAAAACAAAAAGTTAATTTTCTTTTAAACCAGGAGGGACATTAACAATCAAGACATTATTTGTTTTTATTTATTACCAAACTCTGCATCAGTGAAATTATTCAACCTAAAATAAAGCAAAAATCCTAGTATATTTCGTTTATGATAAGATTATCTATTTATAGAAATATTCTGAGGAGTATACTTATTTATGGGTGATAGTGTATATAGTGATGCAATGTTACTGAAATAATTGTAAAATATGTTCAAATTTTAACACTTTTTTAATCATTGTTTATTCCCTGGGGTTGGCACGATGAATTTGGCAACTGTTTGGGGAATTCAACAATAAAAGAAAAATTCTAAATCGAACAAAATATAATAAAGATAATAATACAGTTACTCATGGGTAAGTGAGGTAACGTTTATCAGCAAGCCAAGCTGAAATCAATTAGATTAAACCAACATTTTATATAGTCCGATGATTGCATGGACAAGAAACTCACAATCACTAAACAACGTTGACTTTAAGTCTAAATTATCATAACTTTGATGTATGTGTTCTATCACTGATATTGAGCACTATTTATAAACAAAGCAAACCCTATTCAAAAACAGAGCAAACCATATATTAAGTTATAATTTGGCAGCTATTTTTCCAGTAATCAAGTTTTGTTAAAGATAACAGACAAAGTTTGCTTTAATACTTTTTTCAAAACTATTTTTCAAAACTATTTTTCCGTTTTCGAACAAGACAAAAAAGTCAGACGAGTACGGATTTCAATTCGTTTTGGCCTCCCCAGCTCAATAAGATCAACTGATTTGAAATGGATTTCTCTTAAAAGTTCTGAGTACAAATGCGTGCAGAAAAAAATATGATACCATTTGTGTTTTACACCACTGAAGAAACAGATCAGCATATTTGTCTATTTCCTTACAAAAGTAAATATCACACCGGAAGAAGACCGGAAAATATACTGGAAAAACGCTGTGTGAACAAAAAAAATTTTAAAAAATGAAAAAAAGACATTAACGGTTCAAATAATTATTTCAACGTTGTTACAATTTTAAATAATTATTTTTTGCTGGCCAGAAAGTTAATCATGATAAACTTTATTCTAATGATATACTACAGTGATACACTTTTATTCGCGTCTACTTTTGAGGTATATATCTTTATTTTCTAATTTGGAAATATGTGTCTGAGTATTTGTGTGTAGTTTTGATGTTGTCTCGCCATAAGGGGCAACTTTTTAACCATTAAATCAACCTCACTCGACATTTCTGGATTTTAGTCAATAGATTTGATTGTGGAATGCAGTTTTACGGTAAAAAGATCGAAAATGGACTTGATCAAATGTCAAATGTCATGACTGTGGAACAAAACATCGATATTTTCGAATAACCAATTAAGAATACATACCATACACAGAGGGGGCACCATAGAGTAATGGTTATAATCGTAGGAAACGGACTCGGCGATATATGAGTTCAAAACCATGTTGTGCTATTGCCTCCAGCAATAAATAAATAGTAATTTAGACTGGGCTCACTTCCTTGTATGTAAGCAAATTAATTTTGGAGAAGGAAAATTCTGAATTCAACCTCCTTCTGTGTTGGGTCTGGTCATAAATCAGGTCAGATTGTTTCTGGTTTCAGGCACCATGAAACCAAGTAAAATCTGATATTACTTTGAGAGAAGAAGGGTACCTCCAAGTAACCCTCCCTTTGTTCTGTAGGTGAAGTGCACGACATAATGAACGGGTGATCTGAAAAGGGTTTTGCAATTACCGAAAAAAACTGTAAATAAAGAGGCACCAGTAGAAAATTGACTATAATAATAAAATTTATTTCTAATTGTATTCATATCTATTTCCAAAAGCTTGTTTTTATCGAGCTACAAAAGCTCGAACGAATTGAATTTCATGCTGGTCTGATTTTTTTTTTTACATCTTGAAATAAGCTGCTTTCTTGATTCTTTCATTTCTCAACGACATTCCTTATCTATGATTTAGACTTCATCCATAACATTCACACATAGGGAGTATAATGTTCATCTTTCTTTCTTTTATGTGATCTACCACATTTGACTTTTCTATTTCGCCTTTGGTTACAACTGTGACCTTGAGAGAACTTGAGAGAATAACTTGTTTCACCATCATAGGCAGGGAAAATCATTGAAATGTGAGAAAAATCAAGGAAACAGCACATATCAAGATGTCAGATTAATGAATAAGTTAGAGCAACACGGAGTTCAATTCATTGTGATTTCTGCCACAAAAAATATGTGAAATCAATTTCTGGGAAAATATCGGAGAACAATTGCATGCAATAATAATAATGATAGTACACGAACAGCGACTAACGCAATCACACAAATCAGAGACAACAACACAGAAAATGGACTAAGGAAGACAACAGACTTGAATTTCTTAGTTACTTTGGAAACAACCCTATATGAATAGTGTAAAAAAGCAATGAATGAAATCTGGAAAGAATGCACTAGATTTCGGACAACTAGCTAAAGATTCGCTGACCAAATTAGGACGATAATAAAGAAAGGTTGGTTTTCTGACCTAAAATTATGAGATATGCACCAACAAAATAAATAGGAAATCCAGTCAACAAGACCCTAATATAATAATCAACACATCAAATACTGAAAAACAAGAACCCTCTAACCGAACTGAAACGCTAATAATAATCGAAATACCATACGATCAAACCACACAGAACAAAGACCAACACAAGAAGAAAAAATAAATACAGAAATTATAAAGAGAATTATGCCTGAAAAGAAGACTACATTACCATCGCTAAGAAACCAACGAATGGAAAACAGTCAAGGCAGAAACTGAAAAAAAACAAACGAATTATTTACACATATCTCAACGAACAACATCACGGAATTAAAAGAAATAATCAATGCAGGAGTGAAATTAGTCTGCGATAAGATTAACCTTTCCCTAAAGAACAGAAACAGAAACTCAAAATCTGGATGGGAAATTAGACTGAATAAGAAATCTACGACAAAAAAATCATAAGACCGAGGAAAAATGCTGGAATAAGTTGGGATAAAAAGATAAAAAGAACACAATTTAAAAAAAAATATAACTCGAGAAATACATCAGGAGGCAGTGGCGAAAGAAAGAAGACTAAAATGATATCGAGACAGGATCAAACAATACAGACAAAATATGACATTCCAAAATAATGAAAAAAGTTCTATCATTAAGTAGGGAGAGAACGCACGAAGACATACTAACAACCAATTAAGAAAGAAATAAAACAATTTTGGAGCAAAATATGGGAACGAAGAGAACATAACAGAAAAGCAGAATGGATAAATAACGTGGAAAAAGAGTTACAAGTACTCGAGGATATTTCTAAGGCGAAAATATACCTCGATTCAATCAGAGCAAGACTCAAAAAAGTACCAAATTGGAAAACACCAGGCTGTGATGGCATACATGGATACTGGTTTAAAAAATTCACTTCCATCCATGAAAGACTGGTTATCGAAATGAATACATGCTTACAAGAAACAGATATACTCGAATGGATGACAAAAGGAAAGACCACCCGGATCCAAAAAGACCCCCCAACAACTACAGACCCATAACGTGCCAATCGATGATGTGGAAATTACTGCCGGCACAAATTAAGGAGGAGATTTATTATTTATAATGTTTATCGAGAAAACCATGAAAAGGTGAAGAGTGTATCTGACCGCGGGAGGAAAAAGCTTAGAAAAATGTGCCATGCTAATAATGAAAAGTAGAAAACGGCAAATGTCGGAAGGAATAGAACTACCAAATCAAGAAAAAATCAGAACGCTCGAAGAAATTGAAACTTACAAAACCATCAAAAAAGCAAAGATGAAAGAAAAAATTAAAAAGGAATACCTCAGGAGAACGATAAAATTACTCGAAACTAAATTATTTGGCAAAAATCTCATCAAAGGGATAAACACCTGGACTGTGCCCCTTGTAAGATACTTGGGACCATTCTTGAAAAAGACAAGGGAAGAACAAGAAAACTCATGACGATGCATAAGACCTTACATCCCAGAGGTGATATAGACAGACTATATGTGTCAAGAAAAAAGGGAGGAAGATGTATTGCCAGGATTGAAGATAGGGTCGATAGATCGATAAGGTAACTTGGAAACTACATAAAATGAGCAAAGAAAGACTGATTACAGCAACTAAAAACAACTCTAACAACACAAGGATCAACAGAACAACAATAATTTGAAAACAAAATAAGAAATACAATTGTATGGACATTTCAAGCAACAAACAAGCGAAATTTCACACGAGAAGATTTGGACATGGCTAAGAAACGGACATCTTAAGAGAGAAACTGAATTTCTTCAAATAGCAGCACAAAACAACGCCATAAAGACCAACAATGTAAAAGCAAAAGTAAACCAGACATATCAAAATAGTATATGTAGGTTATGTTGTGATAAAGATGAAACGATCAATCATATAATGAGCGAATGCAGTAAATTAGCGCAAAAAGAATATAAGACTAGATATGACTGTGCGAGGAAAGTAATCCACTGGAAGTCGGACAAATTTTTTTAATTTGACCATAAGAACAAATGGTATACACACAACCCAGAATCCGACCTTAAGAATGAGACGCACAAACTGCTCTGGAATTTTTTGATACAAACGGACCCCATAATCTTGGCCACACGACCAGACCTAGTGATAATCAACAAAAAAAGAGAGCCTGCTGAATTGTAGACTTTGTCGTTTCGGCAGACCACAAAGTTAAAATAAAAGAAAGCGAAAAAGAGATAATTACGTAGAACTTGCTACAGAACTAAAAAAAACAAACAAACAAAAAACAATGGAATGTCAAAGTGACGGTGATACCAATTGTAGTTAGGGTACAGGAGACTTGGAAATCAAAGGACAAGTTAAGACCGTCCAGACTACAATGCTCGGTCAAAATACAAAGAAGAGTCCTTGAAATTTGAAGAGACTTGCTGTCACTCAAACTACAGTGAGAAACCATCAGATAACACTGGAGTGAAAAGCTCCCCAAAAGTAAATTATGATCGAGTTTTAAGACGACAAGTCAAGGACTTGCTGATCAGGTCAGGACAATAATAAAGAAAGGTTGGTTTTCTGACCTTGAAATACTAAAAATACACCAGAAAATAAATAATCAACAAGGTAGTAACCTGACACAACAAATATTAACAAACAAAAACAGCCCAACCACTAACTTCGGAAAATGGAAACACTACACAACCAAACAACGCACAACCAAAAAACCCAGAACAAACACTAACACAAGAACAAAATGTAAATCTAGAAAATTTAAAGAGAATTATGAACAGTGAAAAGACTACCTTACCATCATTAAGAAACATAGAATGGAGAACTGTTAAGACGGAAACGAATAAAATAAATCAAGTACTATCTTATATATCGACGAATAATATAACGGAATTAAATGAACTAATCTATGCCGGAGCAAAACTAGTTTATGAGGAAATTAAGATCCCCTCAAAAAGCACAAAGGAAAAATCAAAACAAGGATGGGAAATTCGACTGGAAACGCAGATAAAAATCTACGAAAACAGACCAAAGGGATAAAACAAAGGAAAGACTCTGGATTATATGGGAACAAAAAAGAAAAGGCAACACAGGAAAAAATAACAACTTGAGGAAATAAACCAGAAAGTACTGGCGAAAGAAGAAAGATTACAGAGATATCAACAAAGGTTGAAACGATACAGACACAACAAGACATCCCAAAACAGCGAAAGGAAATTCTATCAACAACTAGGTGGAGATGATACGAAAACATACCAACAACTGGATCGAAGAGAAACCGAACGATTTTGGACTAAAAAATGACAACCCAAAAAACGTAAAGTAAAGGCTGAATGGATAAATAATATGACTAGAGGATTAAAATGGGCTCGAAGAAGGCCCGAAAGCCGAAATACACATAGATTTAGTCAAAACAACACTAAATAAAATATTAAACTGGAAAACGCCAGGTCATAATAGAATACATGGTTTCTGGTTCAAGAAATTCACCTCCATTCATGACAGACTAGCACTAGAAATGAACAGATGTCTTCAAGGAGCATACGTACACGAGTGGATGACCAAAGGAAACACCAAGTTGATCCAAAAAGACCCAATCAAAGAAATAGCCCCAAACGACAACAGACCCATAACTTGCCCACCGATGATGTGGAAAATATTAACAGCACAAAGGGAAGAGATTTACAACTCGCTAACAAGCCGCGAATTATTCCCTTGGCAACACAAAGGATACCGCAAAGGATCCAGAGGCACAGCAGATTTGTTTTGCATAAATCAGCACATCCTAAATGAGAGCAAGACCTGACGGAAAAATCTAGCTATGGCCTGGATTGATTACAAAAAGGCATATGATATGGTTCCGCAAAGCTGGATAATAAACTGCCTCAAAATTTACAAAATATTAGATGAATTGATAAACTTTATCGAGAAAACTATGAAAACCTGGAGCGTGGAATTGACAGCAGGTGGAAGAAGCTTAGTTGAAGCGAAGATCCAACAGGTATATTTCAAGGAGATGCACTATAACTGTTACTTTTCATAATTGACATGATGCCACTTAATCACATATTCAGAATAGCACAGTTGGATACAAACTTAGTAGATCACAGGAAAAGATCAAACACCTAATGTACATGGATGACATTAAATCATTTGCAAAAAATGAAAAAGAACTGGAAACTCTAATACACGCAATTAGCATATACAGTCAGGACACAGGAATGGAATTTGGTTTTGAAAAATGTGTCATGCTAGTAATGAAATCTGATTGACGGAGTGGAACTACCTAATAAACACTTAAAACTGACAAAAGATAAACTCAGACAGATAGATCAGATGATAAGAAAATTCATGACCATAAACCAGGCCTTGCACCCGGAAGATGCCAAAGACATTGTGTATCAAGAAAAATAGGAAGACGAGGGCTCGCCAGGATTGAAGATGGCGCGGGTGTATTAATGCGTGAACTTTAAGACTACATTAAACCGAGCAAAGAAAGACTAATTACAGAGGCCAGTGACAACACTGAGAATATAAGGAAAAACAGAAAAAAAAAACCACACCAAAAAAACTTAGAAACAGAAATAGGAAAGAAAAAAAAAACAATTGTATGAATATTTCAAGCGACAAATCGGCAAAATCTAACTCAAGAAGACATGGACATGACTACAAAAGAGAAACCTCAAGAGAAACTGAATCTCTTCAAAGAGCAACACAAAACAATAAGGGAAAATTAATGATAGGCAGCAGAATAGGAAGTGTAGGTGATGTGGAGTCACAGATGAAAGGTTTAATTTCATCATAAGCAAATGAAGTAAACTAGCCGAAAGGGAGTATGAGATTCGGCATAAATTGGCTTGATAAGGTGTTCGGGGGGGGGAGTTACGTAAGAAATTAAAGTTTGATTAAACTACCAAATGATATATGCACAAACCAAAACCTGCCCGAGAGTGTGATGCACCAAATTCTCTGGAAAGTGAAACAAAGTGAAAATATAATCAAATATTAAGATCTTGCCAGAGGACAAAAAAATCTTAGGAATATGAGAATGACAGCAGTTTTGAGATCGGTTAGAATACTTGGTGACCTGAAGAGACTTGCTGTCACTCAAACTCCAGTGGAAGACCATCAGCGTTAGCTCATGTGAAAACAGTATAATAATGATAATAATATTTTTTTATTTGTCGTCTCGTTTGTCTGGCCAAGAACAATGAGTGACGAAAACTTCGTAAAAAATGAAATATCAATGAAGTAAATAAGTATCGATTATCATTATCATGTCTTAGACATCGATATTCATGTATGAACACAATTCTCGTGCTCGCGAACAAACACACGCACATATTCATGCACATACACATATTCAGGCGCAAGCACGCATATAGACACACATTTACATTCAGACAAACACGCACACACAGAGCCACACATAGGTTAATGCATATTTTATTGAGCTGCAGACAAGGAATGTTTAATTTTTTTAATTAACTTTTCTTATACAATGGAATGCAAACACACACACACACACGCTCACACGCTCATACATACGCACCTGCGCTCACACACACACACACACACACACACACACACACACACACACCTATATATATATATATATATATATATATATATATAACGTGTCTTGGCGTATATTTCATACACCATTCTATTGGGAAATAAAGATCATTTACAAGAAACTGTTTCACACTTTAATTTCCTCGAACTTCGGACACACATACACAGACACACACACACACACACACAAACACACACACACACACACACACACACATATATATATATATATATATGTGTGTGTGTGTGTGTGTGTGTGAGTGTGTGTGTTTTCATATGTGTGTGCGCGAACATGTCCGTGTCTGGGTCTTAGAATGCGAGGGTGATCAAAAAGTAACGAGACAGAACCTTTAGATTTTAATTCTAAAATAATAAAAAAAGAAATACTGAACGTTTGTACAGCTGAACATTTGATGATATATAGATTTCTACAATGCTGTTTAGACTAGTCGGTGCTAATTCACAAAACCTTTTGATTAGAAATATTGATAATATTTGACAACGGTTTTTGGCAAGATACAGGATTATGCATGTGCGGTACTCTCCATACTCACCAGACCTAATATCATGAACCTTTTTCTTGTTTCCTAAACTGAAAATTCATCTTGACGGTAAGATCTAAGGACATGGAAGACATTAAAAACGATGAAGCTTAACACCATATCAAAAGACAAATTGTGGAAGTGTTTCGACCAATAGATAACCCACTGGAATATGCGTATTGAATTTTAAGGGGACTATTTTGAAGGAAATAAACGTTCCATTGTTTATTTTTGTCTGCATAATTATAACTTCAATCTCGAAACATTTTGATCATACCTCATATGTCGCATTACTGTATTTATTTTTATTGCATTTATTTTGTCTTATCAATTTTTCTGAAAACAATCTTATTAGAAAAAAATTTAAAATATTTCATTCTTCTTAGAGTGAAATTAAGTCTAAACTTGTAGAAAGATATCAAAAGTGATTACAAAGAAATATTTCATTTTTGTGTCTTCGTCTGTCTGTTTTTCAGTATATATACTGAACTACCCATAAATAAGTACATCTCCACCAGTTTCTGGTAGATGCCAACAATTAATTATACCATCACAATGGATATTCTTTGGTATTGAAATATTTCAAGCATTGAAACTTTTTAACTAAAAAATATGAATATGTATCAAAACATGTACTCTTCTACGTAAAATTCTATAAAATACATATATTTTCAAGCCACACTAAAATTTTTCTTGAATAATAATGGTGTAAAGTTTGGTTACAAATAATACCTAATAACATTCTTTTTCCTTTAACCTTACACAAGAGATAATACAATCCTGTTATCTTTGATTTAGAAGAAAATGAACTTTTCTGAAAAAAACTTCGAAAGGTGTACTTATTTATGGGCGATATTGTATACAAAGGTAGGTAGATGCATATCAATCAACATAGGTGATTTATTACATGTCTATGCAGAGTGATGAACAAAGGAGGTTACACGCATACGTACACGCTGGTGCTTTGCTATATTTTGATACACGTGTTTACATTCTTCAAAAAAGAAGCAGACACAAACACACTCGAACACATATATAAAGAATGTTACATAGTTATGCTCAATTACACGTTCCTACTTTAATCCCCTTTATTTCTCCTTCTCTTGATAAATGCACACACACACACACACACACACGCGCGCGCGCGCGCGTACAAAGCTTCGAGGGCACGCGTGCACACGCGTCGCGCCGAGTTCTCAGCATACTTACAACATTATTCACAAAACTTTAGTGACTCATTCGTCCACGACGAAGACGCAATAGTGAAGTACATGCTGTAGAGGGTGCAGGGAGAGGGAAGAGGATAAAGGAAGGGAGAAAGGGGAGAAAAAGAAAGGAGGGAAGCAAGGAGCTGAGGAATTATGCAGTTCAACGAAGGGAGGATGGGGAGGGATTTCGATGAGGGGGAGGAAAGAAGAGGAGGAAAGAAGGTTCACAAGGAAGTGTCTAGCTTAAATAGATAAAAATGAGGCCTAGAAACCCCTACACTAACCCCTAACTCGACTGCAGCTAGTCTTTTGACTCCCTTGCCGTCACCCACCCACAAAACCTGAAACCCCACCACCATCCCATCTACTGTCTCTTCAATCTTCATCTGCCAGACTACGCCCATATGCAAAAGTCATAGTCTTGATTTTCCCTTCCCTACCACAACTTTCTGCCAATCTTTTTCAAGCAGCAAGACAAAGTAATTTAATCCAATCTTGGCCAATCCAGAGCGTTCTATAACTAGCCGACCCCCTTCGACCCATCTCCTGAGCCTAACCACCACACCTGGGCTTTATCATCATGTTCATTATAATCGCCCATACAAGAAAGTGTTGTCATCAACACAGTGATCATTATCATTATTATCACCCTTATTTCCATCATCATCATCATCATCATCATCATCATCATCAGAATCTGATCTTTAACATCTTATACTTATTACATCAGCATCTTCCCTTTGTTCTCAAAATTAACACTATCATCATTAGAACATAAATATTCCAGAACCTCACTATCCGCGTTAGTTTCGATACCACAGTTTTCAACATCTGTGGATAATACCGAATCATCAAGATATGCCCAAAGATTTTCACCGGCATATCGACATCCTGTTTTTGAAAATTTACAGGTCTCTTTACTCTATCAGTCTTAGTTACACCATAAACACTTAAGCCTTGGAGTCACCTCGTGTAGTGTAATAGTTAGCAAACTAGTATAGTAGACCATTAGCAGCAAGTTCAGTTTTCATTGGTTGTTTGGGTGGTTGGTTGGTTGGTTGGGTTTATGGCATTTCAATTTTTGTTGGTTATCTAATGCCAAATCCATTTTTATACAAATAATCAGTTCTATTTCAAACAATACAGTTTAGCATGAGTGCAGAGTTTAATTGTCAAAAACATTTCTATTTCAAGCTATTCAGTTTTGTCAAACTGTTCTAATTCAACCATTTCAGTTTAGTATAAGTATAGATTTTGTTTGCTCACGGTTAAATATCAAAACAGTTCTATTTTAAATAATTCAGTTTAGCGTAAGTACAGTTTCAATGTAAAAACAGTTTTATTTCAGATAATTCAGTTTAGCATAAGTACGCAGTTTCAATGTCAAAACATTTCTATTTCAAGCAATTCAGCTTAGCATAAGAACGCAGTTTAGTTCTATTTAACCAACAGATAGGACCCTATCAGGTGCGACCACTCCGGGCCAGAGTGGACTTGGGAGCGATGGCAGAGAAGGGTTACTACGCATTCCCCAAAGCTCCATGATTACAGGAACCTCACAATCAGATTGTTTAGTGTTATATCCAAGACACTCGTTTGGGAGTAGTCCCCCCCCCGTCGAGAAGCAGTCGCTCTATTCTAATGTCCTAGCCGACTTGGCAAAGTTTTCATTGAGTGCCACATTAAGCTAAATAATCAGCAAATGAATGCTCATTGACCTTCGAGTCATTAATAAACAATCCTCTTTTAATAAGTTAAAATAAAGGTCGATATATTAGTCTCGACATTATTTTGAAATACATCGTAAGCTCCTTTGATGGCCTCGACGACAAGTCAACACTTAATACGAAATATATTTGACTTACAAGGCAAACCAACTGTAAAAAGGAACTGAACTGAGCAAAAATTTACAGTAAATAAATAAATAAATAAATCTTCTTTTTAACTACACAAAAAGAATATTCTTAGTTTTCATTTATTTTCGAAATCTATTGCACTGAAACTTTGAAACTAAAAATAAAATTGCAACGTTTCCTTTAACAAAAATAAAATTGCATCAATATATATAAAAGGTATACTTATTTTTGAACAATATCAAAATCATATTTTTGATTACACTATTTCAATGTTGTGGAGTTTGGTATTAGATAATGCCTAATATCTTTCGATTGTATCATAAAAGAAACTTTGGTTTGAAAGAAAATTAGCATTTTAATTGTTACGGGTGTAAGCATTTATGAGCAATACTGTATCAGTAGATAAAGAAAAAAAAAAGCATTATTATTTTTTAAAATTATTTATTCCTTGAGAGTATTTCAAGTCAACGTTGATGATCTTTCAATGAAGTTTGAGTGACAGCAAGTCTCCTCAAGTCTCCGGAACTCTTCTCAGTATTCTGGCCTTTCTCAATGATGCTGTAGTTTGGATGGTCTCCACTCGTCCTCCAACCTCCAACTCCTGCAGTCCCTTTAATAATCCTTTGGTGACTGTACCAAAAGCACCAATCACGATTAGTATAATTGTCACCGTCATGTTCCATAGTGTTTTCAATTCCCTAGCAAGGTCAAGGTACGTATCCTTTTCACTTTCTTTCAACTTTATTCTGTGATCAGCCGGGACAGCAAAGTCCACAATTTCGCAAGTTCTCTTTTTTTTTTGCTGATTACGATAAGGTCTGGTCTTCTGGTTGAGATTAGGTGATCCATTTGTATGTCCCATAGAAGTTTATGAGTGTCATTCTCTAGGACAGATGCTGGGTTGTGCGTATACCATTTGTTCGGATGGTCAAATTTCAATTTCTTGCACATCTCCCAGTGGATCACCTTGCCCGCCCAGTCGTGTCTAGTCTTATACTCCTTCTGTGCTAATTTGCTGTATTCGCTAATCATGTGATTGATGGTTTCGTCTCTATCGTTTTTTCGTGTGTGATGTTATTTATTAGTCATTTAAAACGTTCCTAGAGTTGTTTTTCTTCCTATCTTTGTTTTCTAGTTATTATCATTCTGTTGGCCATCGTGTTGTCAGTATAGTCTTTGATGGCTGTAATCAGTCCTCCGTGTTTTCATATGCCATTGTATCGATGCATCAACACTGTCTTCAATGCAAGCAAGTCCTCTTCCTCCATCCTTTCTTGATACATATAATGAGTCAACATGGTCATTAGTATTCTTGTTCTTTGTACCATTTGCTTAAATTCTCTTGACCACGTCAAAAAAGAGTCCCGAATATCTAACGAGGATTAAAGCCCCGGTATTTATTCCTTTGATAAGGTTTCTGCTTGATAGTTTTGTCTCAAATAGTTTTCTAGTTCACCTGAGATATTTTTTCTGTCATTTCTACTTGTTTGATGGTATCAGCCTTCAAGATGCCCAAGTATTTGGACGTTTCCTTTTCTCCGTGCGTCCCAATCTTGTCTTGATTTGGTAGTTCAATTCTGTCAGTCCGATATCGTTTGTCACTTTTCATGACTAGCATGGCACATTTTTCTATGCAAAATTCCATTCCCATGTCCTGACCGTATATTCTACCTGCGTGTTATAAAAATGAAAAAGAACTAGAAACTCTAATGAGTTTCCAGTTCTTTTTCATTTTTTTTGCAAATAGTTTGATGTCATATATATTAGGTGGTTGAACTTTTCCAGCGATCTCTAAGTTTGTAAACGGCTGTGCATTTTTTGAGTATGTGATTTAGTGGCATCGTATCTATTATGAAAAGTAACGGTGATAGCGCATCCCTTGAAATATACCTCTTTGGATCTTTGCTTCAGCCAAGCTTCTTCCTCCTGCTGTCAATTCCATGCTCCAAGTTTTCATGGTTTCCTCGATAAAGTTTATCAATTCCTCTGATATTTTGTACATTTTGCGGCAGTTTATTATCCAGCTTTGCGGAACCATATCATATGCCTTTTTGTAATCAATCCAGACCATAGCTAGATTTTTCCGTCAGGTCTTGCTCTCATTTAGGATGTATTGATCTCTGTAAAGTAACTCTGCAGTGCCTCTGGATTCTTTTCAGCATCCTTTCTGCTCCCCAGGGAACAATCCGTGGCTTGTGAGCAAGTGGTAAATATCTTTCCTTATTTGTGCTATTAATATTTTCTACATCATCGGTAGGCAGGTTATGGGTTTGTAGTTGTTTGGAACGGTTCCTCTGCTTGCGTCCTTTTGGATCAACGTGGTGTTTCTTTTGGTCATCTATTCAGGTACGTGTGCTCCTTGTAGGCATCTGTTCATTTTTAGTGCTAGTCTATCGTGAAAGGAGGGGAAATCATATATTCCATTATGGCCTGGTGTTTTCTAGTTTGATATCTTTTAGTGTCGATTTGAGTAAATCGATGTGTATTTCTGCTTTCGGGCCTTCTTCGAGCATTTTTAATCCTTTTATCATATTTTTATCCATTTGGCTTTTTCGTTATCTTATTTGATTGCCACATTTTAGTCCAAAATCGTTCGGTTTCTCTTCCGTCCTGTTTTTTTATATGTTTTTGTGTCATATCCTCCCTGTTATTAGTAGAATTATTTTTCGTTGTTTTGGAATGTCCTGTTTGTCTCTCTAATCTTTCTACTTTCGCCAGTACTTTCTGGATTATTTCCTCATGTTGTATTGTTATTTTTTCTTGTGTTGCCTTTTACTTTTTGTTCTCATATTTTCCAGCGTCTTTCCTTTGTTTTATCAATTTGGCATGTTTTCGTAGATTTTTATATGCGTTTCCAGTCGAATTTCTCATTATGGTTTCGAATTCTTCTTTGTGTTTTTTTGTGGGGATCCCAATTTCTCACAAACTAATTTCGTCCCTGCACAGATTAGTTCATTTAATTCGGTAATATTATTCGTTGATATATATGTTAGTACTTGATTTATTCTATTCGTTTTCGTCTTAACTGTTCTCCATTTTATGTTTCTTAGTGATGGTAAGGTAGTTTCTTCCCCGTTTATAATTCCCTTTAAACTTGCTCCTAAAATAGCAATGCAGTGAAAGTTGGTTGTCTTCCATAGTCCATGTTTTGTGTTTATCTCTCTGATTGGTGTGCTTCCTTAACTCGTCATTCGTTTACTTGTAAAAAGAACAGCCAACGTCTGCAGGATGAAGACCGGTATCCCACGTTGGCCATCAGGAGAGCATCTGCCGAACCTGTCACTCAAGTCTTTTGCCTGGGTCCCACGTTGTCTCATATTTTGATTTAACATTTTTATCATGGGTGTTATATTGTGGATATACCAGACCCAGGGGGTGTTCATTATCAGCGCACCTGGCACAGATATGAGCGAGAACAGTCACGGTGACTGTTCATGAACAGTTGATCACCCCCCCCCAAGTTTTAACTTTGTTAAAGTCCGTTATTCTGCTATTTTATGCCTTATTTCTCGAACTAACTATCTGAACTAGCTTCAGGTGTTCCTATATGGTCTATATTTACTGTCCTATTTTGTGACTTTATTTCTGCTAAGGCTGGCTATATTTTAATAAAGATTAGACCCCTGATGTCTTTCTGTTTTTATTGAGGACGGTAACTGTTCTTACTTAGCGCTTTCAGACTATATCAGGTATATATTTTTCATCGATTGAGAGAAATCATAGATGAGCCATATATATTTTTACGCGATAAATTTGAAAAAAAATCTTTCGTGATTTCAAAATAGTTTTGCTGAAAATAATTTTGGGAATTAAAAAGTCTTCATTTAAAATACAAAAGTTTACCAAAAGATTTTACTAGTAAAGGAAAATCAGTGTTTTTTAGATCAAAGACAAATTCTACTGATCCAATTTTCTTCTTGTTCTTGTTCTTGTTCTTCTTCTTCTTCTTCTTCTTCTTCTTCTTCTTATTCTTATTATTATTATTATTATTATTATTATTATTATACTCAATGCGAGTTTTTTAGCACCTGCTTTTAGCTGATTGCTTTTTAATTGAGTCTGAGAAACAGCCCGTGTCCTCATGTTTAACAGCTCAGGCAAAGTCCATGTACTTGACTCCTTTTGCACTTTCATTGATTTTCACTGTATGGTCCGTTGGAGCGGTACAATCTCGTAGACAACAATAACTCTTTTTTTTTCAATATCACTAGGGCTGGTCATCTGTCCGGGATCAGAAGATACATTTATATCTCTAACTCCCAGAGAATTTAATGCCTCTCATTCTCTAATATGGATTCTAGTTTGCGCATATGATATTTGGTAGTATGGGAAAATTTCAGTTTCTTGCACAATTTCCTGTGGATCACATTCTTCACCTTCTCGTGGCGAATTTTATACTCTTTTTGCGCTACTTTTCTACATCCGCTTATTATGTGATCAATCGTTTCATCTTTGTCTCCATATATTATTTCGATTACACCTTGTGAGCTTTTCATGCAAGCGTTACCAAGTCTCCAAGACTCTTCTCAGTATTCTGGCCGAAAATTAAACCAAGAGAAGAAAAGTTATAAAAAATGTAAAAGGAAGGAAAAAAGATAAATTTAAAAAAAGAGGAAGGTAAAATCAAGTAAAGCTTTCCCCTAAAATCTGACTTTTCCCCACAAAAAATGTAACATATTCCACTCAGTATAAGGTTAACGATTTCAAATAACCCTCAAATGTGCCTTTTCCTCGATAATTAAGGAAAAAGTCTTTTTTTTTCTGAGAAAGATCAAAATTCTACTAGCATAGCACCAGATATAAAACTTTGCAACGGTAAAACCTCAATCAAACTCCCGTAATATTCAAACATGTTGCCTCCATGATAACTCAGTCACGGAATTACAGTCTTAGAAGCGTGAGAATATTCTACGGCTATATAGCAATGGAATCTATGTATAGTGGATGTGAAAGAAAACAGATGAATCCAAAATCGAGTTAACGTCGCACTGCCGAGGAACGTCATAGGTCAACGGCCAGGATCAAATTCAATAGGAAAACTACTGTAAATTCTCTATATGATGGCGTCTGTTTACGAGAAAAAGGTCCCCGAAAGATTTCCGTGACTTAGATTTAAACCATATTTCCAAACCGCATCGCCCTTCACACGGGTAAACAAGATGCACGTTCTGAAGTGGTTGAAGCTCTGGACCCAGGGTATGAAAAATCTGATACAAATCCCAAACCAAACTTACTTAGATACAAAAGCATTGTCGACACAGTGACTTTTAATGTTCGAATATCAAACCTAAAAAAAACAGCTCCTTGTTTCTGCGTCTGCAACTAAAACGTAATAAAGACATAATATGCGTACTGGAACATTGATATTACCATACAGAACTAGAACTAAAATACAATAATCCCGGTAATGGATGGATATATGTCTCGGTATCTGCATGGAAAAACTCCGTCAGTGCCATCATTGGAGGTGTTGGAATGCTTCTCAGCCCAGGTACCTTAAAATCTCGTAATTGCAAGGAGAGAATCCAAACGAAAGTGATGAGTTCTACACTTAATGGTAAAGCAATCGTCTCTTACAAGAATCCCACAAATGCCAGTAATGAAACTTTTCAAACGAGTTATCTTCTCTTGTTTCAATACATTCCTAAGCTCCAGGTTCTGATCATCAGTGGAGACTAGAATGAACAAACAGCAAAGACAAATAATAAATTCAGCTTACACGACTCGCTAAACAGAAATAGTGAATATCTAGCTGGGTTTTCTCTTGGGAACAGACTTGCTGCCTAAACACTAAATGGCAACAAAGGAAGGGAAGTCTATGGACTTACACCTACTCAAAAAAACTCGAGGTAGATTTTATATATAAACAAAAAGTGGATAAAAGCACTTTTAACTTTTAACTCTTCTGAAGAAGTATCTTTCGATTATAGAATCGTCTAAGCAAAGATTCGCTTAAGTCTACACAGAAATAAGAAACAAACAGTCAAAGCTTCATGATATGACTGGTCCTCATTTGTCAATTGGGACATAAGCAATCAAAATACGGTAACTGTAAGAGACAACTTAGATACTCTACAAGAGACATCTGAAAGACACACCCTGAATGACGAATATGAAAACTTTATTACTGCACATATATAAGCAGCAGCCAAGTGCATACCAACCTAACCAAAAACTGAAAGTCTGAGACGTAGTAAAAACGAGATAACATGAAAAATCATCCTTACTTAATGAAAGAAACCCATTAAATGCCAATGTGCAGAAATTTAAGAAAGCCTAGAGAACAAAAAAGCACATATAAAAAAGAACAACTACAATATACAAGCAAAATCAATAAAATCAGAAATTCGTTAGAAGATAGACAATCAATATTAGCATGACAAACAATAGATAAATTACGTGGAAGGGAAAGCACTTCGAAAGCAAAAATAAAAGCTTCTAGCAAAGAAGAAAGACATCAGAGGTGAAAAGACACTTCAAGAATCTGCTTGGAAACACTCCTGGAATCATTGATAAACCTTCTGAATGATAATATCAACTAACTAAACATCAAATGAGGACAGTTAACGCTCAGAGCTGGGGAGCTGTTTCCACCTGCCTTTGATTTCACCCAGTCTAAAAACCCATTCAATCTTAGTTCTAATCAATCTAATTCCGTTTCTCTTTCGGTTTAGCTTATGCATATTCATAGCACGGTCAGAGTCGGTGTGGGAAGTGACTTCAAAAGGCTATCGGCTTGCAGTTGAATTCTCCACCGAATTCCGGTACTAACAAAGTTTTAAAGTTTTAAAGTTTTTAAAGTTTTTAAAGTTAATGTTCATTCACGACAGATTAGCCTTGCAACTTAGTAAATGCCTACAAGAACATGCAGGTGATGATGATACTAATCGTAGCTATAGCATTTCTTATATAGCTGATGCCTATTACTAGTAGAAAACCATGATGTTGGCCAAAAAACTTACCCATTACCGGTTGCGGAGCTCTGGAATGAAGACAGAAATAGGAAATTGTATCTTATCATTCAAAACCAAACTCTGTCCACAAGATCTTACCAGGTATTCTAAGGAATGGGGCATTACGAAAATGTCGTTTCTGTATAAGTGCTGAGAAAACTATTAAGCATCTAACATCTGACAACTCAATCCAAGCAACTAGTGAATTTAAACATAGGTATGATATAATAGTAAGCAATACCTGAATTGGAAAATATGCCAGTATTATAACCTACAACCAGCAGAAAAATGGTATGAACAAAAACCGACACCAGAGTCAGAAAGTAAATATATTATAATACCCTGGGACTTTATCAGATATACCTATCGTACCATCAAAAAGGTTTTAAAAAGCATAAATGCTACCTCATAGGTCTGACCATCTCGTCTGATAAATAAATCCAACAAACAAATTTGATTAGCGTTCAAAATATAATAAATAGAAATTACAAGGATATAGCGTTTAAATAGAACAATGTTCTCGTAGTTATGGTTGCACCGGGAATGATTAAGAACTATACTGTGATCCAAATTCTAAAATAATCTAAGAAAATACATTTCTATCTTAAACATGAACCATGTTCAAGATTAAGATTTTTTATAATCGTAATCTTGAACATGGCTCATGTTTATTCGAAAAACTCTCTGACTCTAAAATGCTCAATCGACTTACAAGAAAAAAATTTATCTACTTCAGATCCCTGGTAAAAGACTGTATAAAAGATTGTATAAAACAGCAAATTTGGAAAACTGAGTAATAATGTGTAGGAACAATATTAGTCATTGATAAAATTGTTATCCCTCTAAGAAACCCAAACAGAAAAAAAAAAACCTGAATGGGAAATGAGACTAGAAGGATAAATAAAGAAATTGCGAGAACAAGCAAAACAGCTAAAGAAGTAAAAAAAAAAAAAAACAAAACAAAAAAACAAAACAAAAAAACAAAAAAACAAACCAGAAGTATACCATGAAGTGAAAAAGTCCCTCCCTACTAAAAATGGATAAACAAGTCTGGAAATACAACTAGAAGAAATAGATAAAAACACTGACAAAAGATACCGAGATAGGATTAAACAATACAAGCAAAATAGGAACTTCTAAATTACGAAAGAAAATTCAACCTACAGGTCCTTGGAGAATGTACTTAGCAAAGGAAACAAAACAGTTTTGGAGTAAGATATGGGTTTAGAAAGAATATAACAGAAAGGACAAATGGATAAGTAACATAAAAAAGAATTACAAGACCTTGGAGAAGGCCCAGAGGCAAACATACACCTACATTCAATGAAAGTCTCACTCAAGAAAGTACTAAGATTTGGAAATCAGCAGGCTATGATGGTATACATGGATTCTGGTTTAAAAATTCACATCCATCCTGGTTCAGGAATTGAGTGAATACCAACAAGAAGCAAACATACTCGATTAGATGACGAAGGGGAAAATTAACTTGATTTAGAAAGAACACCACAAAAAACAAATTCTAGCAACTGTTGACCAATGACGTGTTAACATATGATGTGTAAAATCCTAACCACATAGACAAAAGAAGAAATATATTCCTCGTGGAGGTCAAAACAAGACGGAAAAATAAAGCCATGGCATTGATTGACAACAAAATAGTCGATGTTGTGGTCGCACAAATTTTGATAATAGTTTGATAATTTAAGAAATATCCGACAAAGTCTTAAATTTCATCGCGAAAGCCACGGAAAACTTGATGGGAGGATTTGCTGCAGGAGGTCAAACTCTCCAGCAGAGATGAAAATCCAAAGTGGCATCTTCCAGGGCGTATCACTTTCGCCACTGCTACTTGTCATAGAAATGATACTACTCAATTATATATTTAAGAAATTCTCAGAGGCAACAATTTTACAAAATCACAAAAAAAAAAAAAAATATGTATACGGGTGACATAAACATGCGGACACATTCAATAAGAATATGCACCCATGAAATAGGGATTGAATTTGGCATTGAAAAATGTACCCTGCGGATAATGAACAGAACTACCAAATCAGGAAAGTATCTGAATGCTTGGAGTAACGGCGAGTTACCAGCACTTGGAAATATTGGAAGCGGATGCCATCAAACAGAGATGAAGGAAAAAAATAAGAAAAGACTGCCTGGAAACTTAACTCTGGAGTAGAAATTTCATGAAAAGAATAAACAAATGGATAGTTCCTTAGCAAGTTATTCGTAAAATGAACAAGTAAGGAACTAAGAGAGGTGGACCAAAGGACCAGAAAATTGATAACGAGTGTATGTTGAGTGAAGAGAGAGGTGAAATAATTAATCACATAATAATTGAATGCAGCAATCTAGCACAAAAGGAATACAAGACTAGAAATAATTGGGAGGGATAGACGATCCACTGGGAATCGCACAAAAGCTGGGTAAATTGTTTTAACAGATCAGTGTGTTCTGGACGGTTTGAAGTGAAAGAACGAGTCCATATCAAAGCCTAACTCCCGTCAATCATTAAAAGCGAATGATTTAGAATTGGAATGACCCATGTCCTAAATTTGAAAATAGAATTTTTTAAAACAATCTTGAAATAATGCACGCCAGCGAAAACCTTAAGAGAGAAACTGAATCTCTTCTAATAGCAGCACAAAACAACGCCATAAGAACCAACTATATTAAAGAAAAAATAGATAAGTCGTAACAATATAACAAATGTTGGTTATGTGGTGATAGAGACGAAACGATTGATGACATAATAAGCGAATGCAGCACATTTGCGCAAAAAGGGTATTGACTAGATATAACTAGGTGGGGGAAGGTGATCCACTGGGAATTGTGCAAGAAGTTTAAATTTGACCATACGAACAATTGCTAGAAAAAAAAGCCAGCATCTGTCCAAGAAAATGAGACGCTCAAACTTCTCTGAAATTTTGAAATTTACAAGGATCACCTCATCTTGGTCAGACAACTAGACCTAGAAATAGTTAATGAAGAAAAGAACTAGTTGAATAGTGAACTTTGACGTTCCGACAGAGAACAGGGTAAAAGTGAAAGAAAACGAAAAGAGAAATAAGCACCTAGATTTTGCTGGAGAACTAAAAATTTTAGAACATGTAGGTAACGGTGATACTATTTGTAATTGGTGCAATCGGTAGTCACCAAAGGATTGGTAAAAGGACAGGAAGACTTAGAAATCAGAGGACAAATGGAGACCATCAAGACAACAGCACTATTAACATCGGCCAGAATACTGAGAAAACGATGGTGTAAAAAACTCTCGAAAGAGTAAAATAATAAATAGCTAAATAAAAATATTATGAAATAGCATATTGAACAATGTCAAGTCAATAAATTGACAAATTCTAAAATTGATATTATATAAACACATAAATAACTGCGCTGTATAAAGTGGACAATTCTTCTCGGAATGCTCAACAAACTTGATTACTCTTCCTATCATGCCCCATACAGCAGCATAAACTGGTGTATACATTTCGTGAGAACGTATTAATCTGATGATCGCCTTGGTTTTTACCAAGCACAGTCGACTTTGTTTCAACGCCAATTACGAGTGTGTGTGAGTGTGTCACACACACACACACACACATATATATATATATATAAGAAAATTGTTTCATAAAAAAAGGAAATATTCATTATTGAAAGGGAAAAGAAATCTGAATAAAAAGATTGATAATTACTGCATGAATGAAAGAAAGAAAGAAAGAAAGAACGTGAAAGGGATGATAGTAAGAAAAAGTGAATATAACGTGGGAAAGGAAATGAAAATAGTGTATGATATATATATATATACAGAGAGAGAGAGAGAGAGAGAGAGAGAGAGAGAGAGAGAGAGAGAGAGAACATGAATGAGATTTTATATGAATATTCCTCTTTAGAAACAATCTGCTTTCTCTTCAAAATGCTGTGATCGTTTGTCATGGTAATACAAACACGTCTTTGTGATGATGGAATCTCTTTCTTAGAAATGAACGAAAGAAGCCGAATAATACATCAAAGCGTAACACTAGCAAGAAAGTAGAAATAAACAGAATAATATAGATAATATTATACTTAAATGAAACAATGTCACACACACTCATACAAATATATATATATATATATAAATTTTTGTTGCCGGTTCAAAGAGAGAATAATGATATCTTGAAATAGGTAGGTCCAAGAAGAGATTTGCATTTTTTGAATTTATTTATTTATTTTGTTCTTACATACACGTATGTTTCCAGCTTGTTGCTTTCGTCAGAGAACATATATGGCACAAGGCCTTGTTAATGGGGTACTCAATGAGACTTGAACTCATTCGTGTTTGAGTTTAAGTCGCATTGAGTACCCCTTTAACAAGACCTTGTGCCATATATGTTTTCTGACGAAAGCAACAAGCTGGAAACATACGTGTATGTAAGAACAAAATAAATAAATTCAAAAAATACAAATCTTTTCTTGGATCTACCTATCTTAAAATATATATATAAGTAAAATTGGTGACTTTAGTCGAGAATGACCCGAAGGTTTTTTTCTTAACAGCTACATTACCGAGGTGCATCTCTGGTGGTGTAATGGTTAGCAAACTCGACTAGCAAACCTACACGAGTGAGTTCGAGTCTCATTGGGTGCCACATTCATTTGGCCTTGTGCTAAATCGAAGCAAAGAGCTTCGTAAATTACTACATTACCGAGGTGTAAGAGAGGGCGCTACTACATTCCCTGGATTGCTCTACTTTACCCTTGATCCTTACCTTATGATGCTGAGTGTCAAGCAAGGCGGCATCAAGTACCATTTTAAAAATCTTTATGTATATAAATATATAAGGTTTTTTCTCCTATACTGGCTGTCTAACCAAGGCTTAGGAACCCAGTCTGTCCTACTATTTACTCATAGCTGGATGAAGAATAATCGGATTCATACCTTTCCAAAGAGCATTGGTGTGAAAATACAATCAACCACGTCCAGGATTTGAACTCGTGTCGCCGTGTAACATTTCCTTCGACAGTAACCATTACACCATGGGTGCACACACACACACACACACACACACACACACACACACACTCTCACACAAATAAATATATCAATTAAGAGAATTAATTACGAATTAAAAGAAGTAATTTCAAAGTGCTTATAAATTAATAGTAACAGAAATTACAAAGAAATTTTCAAAAACATTCGGTTCAGGAAGTTTGTTTGTATAGGTCTCAAAGTACTTTTTATTTCTACTTTTTTAGCATTTGGATTTTTTCCTGAAAACTTCGATGAATCAACAAGGCAAAAGATCCAATTTGTATATCATAGATGCAGCAAGAAGATACCAGGAATATATGACAGATTGCGACTGGAAGATGCATAAAGACATACCTGAATATATGTATAAACGACAGACCACCTAATGAAGTTTCGGAAGAAAAATATGGAAATTACAAAACTAGAATAAGTGAATAAATACACGAATTTATGAATGAATAGTGTTGCTTGATTTGTAATATATGTTTTTAAAATTATACTCACAGTTTCATAAAAAATAAAGTTCGTGCAGAAGTATTTGTAGTTTTTAAGCAGGATATCTTATTAGTCCTGCTGTTTTGATCTGATGTAAATGTCGAACAACTGAAGCTATTTTGCGTCGATCAGCTGTCGTCAATCATATAAGGACGTTTGTTATCATACACATCTTCAAGGCTCGCCTTTCTGTTAGAAAAATTTGGGAGCTCATTTTGAACTATACATTAGTTGACAGTTCCTTGCTCTTTTTTAAATTCATACATTAATGCCTCTCGGATTTGCTTTTGAGTCTCTCTTCTTTCGCCAATATCTTTTGATCTATCTCTTTCAGTTGTATTGTAAGACTTGTCTGCTATTTTGTTCAAGTCTTTACATCCCAACATATCCTTGTATCCTTTTCCTTCTTTAGCACTTTTGCTTGTAATCGCAGTTTCCTTACCTGTCCTCCTAGTTTATTTTCCTATCCAATTTTTGTATATCTGATCGGGTGCCTTTGAGAAATTTTTCCTACCTTGGTCCCCGAGAGATAGTAATGTTTTTCCTACCTTGGTCCCCGAGAGATAGTAATGTTTTTCCTACCTTGGTCCCCGAGAGATAGTAATGTTTTTCCTACCTTGGTCCCCGAGAGATAGTAATGTTTTTCCTACCTTGGTCCCCGAGGGATAGTAATGCAATCAACTTTACAGTCATAATTTTCCTTATTAACTCTACATCTATTTTGTCTTCTCGTGTCAGCATTTGTTTTGTGGTGCTGGAGTCTGTGATATTTCGGTTTTCAGTATTTTATGATTAGTCGTTGTTTTTGTACCTGAAATTCGAACAACAAACATTTGGAGGATGCCACTCGGATCCCCCATGTTGGCTATCAAAGGTGCACCTACCGATCATGATACTCAGATCTGTCATCTGAGTCCTATGTTGATTTGGATTTGGATTTGGATTTGTCATTTTTCATGGGTAGAATAATGTAGCTATACCAGACTCAAGCATTGATTATTATCTGTGATCTTGTCACAGATGTGACCTGGTATTCTTCTGAAGAGCACACTTCAACGGGCAACAAAAATGCTCACACCTTTAAAATAGATTCGTGTTAAGTTAGCATAAGCCTGCATTTAAAAGACGTAGTCAGTTGTATAGTAGGGTGATGAGACATTCATTATCATAAATTTTTTGTTTACTTTCTCTAGTTCTTCAATATCTCCCACCCGTTTTCAATTTTTGGCAGTAGGATTCTAAATTCCAGTGAATATTACAGTATTCAAATTTTACACAAATTTATTTGATAATAAAACAAGTAAAATAAATTGGTAACAATGTAGCTTAAAGATGACATTTACAACTATTATTTTACTCCTTTGAGAGTTTTTCCTATCACCTTTAGCTGATGGTTTTCAACTGGAGTTTGACTGGCAGCGAGTATCCTTAAATTTCAAGAACTTTTCACAGTACCTTGGCTGATCTTAATGTTGCTGTAGTCTGGATGGTCATCAATTGTCCTCTGATTTCTAAGTCTTCCACTCCCTCCACAAATCCTTAGGGGATTGTTCTGAGTGCACCAATTACAATTGTTATCACCGTCACCTTCATGTTCAAGCCAAATACCTACTGCATAGTCTGGAGCAGGTAGCAGAAGGCATTAGCCTTCAGATGAACGCAAATAAAACAGTGCAAACGTGTCTTAAACAAGAAGATGCGTGTCTCTGAAATTAGTAGACAAGTTCACGTACCTCGGCACAATTGTCTTATCAAGTGAAAGCGATGTTAGTATACGTCTAGTGGAAGCCTGGACTGCTATCTATTGGTTATCGATCATATGAAAGTCTGATCTATCCGATAAAATTAAACGGGATTTCTTCCCAGTTGTGGTTGTGTCAATACTCCCACATAATATGCACCACATGGACGCAAACAAAACGCATAGAGAAAAAGTTAGATGGGAACTATATCAGAAAGCTATCTTGAATAAATCCTCAGAGCAATACCCCACGAAAAAACAGCTGTGCGGTCACTTACCCCCATCTCAAAAACCATCAAAGTAAGATAAACAAGGCATGTGGGACTCTGCTGAAGAAGTAAGAATGAAGTCATAAGTGACGTTCTTCTATGGACTCCTACATATGGACGTGCCAGTGTTAGCCGACCCTCAAGAGCTTATTTACATCAGCTCTGCCGGGAGCGATAGGTGTGTGTGTGTGTGTGTGTGTGTGTGTGTGAGAGAGAGAGAGAGAGAGAGAGAGAGAGAGAGAGAGAGAGTTGATGATTTATATTGGATAGGAATTCTTGAAACCCTATACTTGTGTATGAATTATTAGTATCATATAGGAATACATGATAACATATAACTGTATGCTAACAAATTAGTGTATCATGGTTGCATTTATAAGCAAAACAAAATAAACCATCACTTTGTTATAGAAGTTGCTTCTATAATCAGATAAAGATTTATCCAGGGATTTTTAAATGTGTGTATCGGTATTTTTCTTATTAGAAAAGTAGCTGAAATTCTTGAAATTTCTATTCCTAGATTTTTCTGTTTTAAAAGTTCATTATTATTATTATTATTATTATTATTATTATTATTATTATTATTATTATTGTTGTTGTTGGTTTTGGTGTCTATTCATTTATCTATTTTTCCTTTTTAGTTTTTTCCCCCCTTCTTCACCTAATAGTACCACCTCCACTACCTTTATCAATCATTATTACCTATATTTATGGTAATACGTCTTTATTATGATTTTCATTACTGCTTTCTCCATTGATGCAAAAATAAGTTTGATGGACTTCGTATTTTTAAAGATCTGGCTTTTAGCAGAATGCTGCAAATGAAGACGTATTTTCTCATTCAGAAAAGCTGCATCAAAATGGAACCACTTTCAATGTATATAACATTGCATTTTTTATGTTGCTTTCTTCGTTTATCCATTTTAGATTTTTCAGAAATGTTATGCTTACAACGCCCGAAGTTCCAACTATAATAGCCCTTATTTGCATCTTCTTTAAGTGCATTATCTCCCTGTTTTATTATGAACTCTTATTTCTTCTCTTCTTTATTTCTCTGTTCTGCTCGCTTATAATTGCAATGCAGATTTTGTTCGTTTGCTAATGCACATGCTATCAAATTTGCTACGTTCTAAAAACTGTTTGCTGTTTTGGAAAATTTGTTTTGGAAAAAACTGTATGCTGATTTCAAAATTACTCTTGGCTTTTAAGAGGTTTAGACGCAAGTGAGTGTCATTCTATGTCTTTATAGGATAATTTTGGTTAAAATTAGGATTATTTACTTCTGCCTAACATCAGACTTGTAACTTGGCCTTCGGTTTGGGATTACAGTGCAGTATTTCTTCTCCGTCAACTCGTTTTTGGGCAGGTAAAAGCTCCATGTCATTGCCTTCAGACAGGTCATGGTAAAGATAAATAAGGCAAGCTTAGTTTCAAAATCTACAGAGGTACTTACTCCATTACACCAAAGAGGGAGGATTGGAGTAGTATAGCTTTCTGGCATTCTGGCTGATATTAGAGTGTAGTATCTGTTTATCTTTTTCAGCTGTGTTCTCCCTCTTCGGACAGGAAGCATTGATGAAAAATGAAGCAAATATGCTCCTGGATACTCGAATCCTAGGACAGTACCACTCAATTGTATAAAAAATAGAATTCAAAGTACTCTGATGGTTACAGCGATCAGGTCTACTGCGACTTTACACATTTTTGGGAACTCGTTAAAAATCTCCTGTTACATAGTACAGCTGAGCAGATGTTGAATAGATGATCAGAGTTTAGTGTCCAAGTGTTTTGTATAAAATCAAAGTGTATTTCATTCGTGGAATTTCCATGATTTTTGAAAAAATATATAAGATAAAAGTTATGCAAATCAGGTTGCAAATATTAATAAGTTATTGTTTTTCATTCCAAATGTCGATTAGAATTTCCTAAATCTTTTTATTTTTCAGTTACTTTTTATCACAATTCATTCGGTTGTTATTTGTACGATAATAAACAACAGTGCCATTCGAAGATAAACAAGCTGTCGGTGCGACTCAGTTCCTTTTTACCTCGGGGAAGACTGATTATCTATACCAATCTTTACCAACTTGTCTACGAGAGTAATTAAATGCAAACCTTCTTTCAAAACTTATTTATTTACTTAGCACTGAATAATTATCATTTCATTCCTTGCGAGTTCTTCACACCAACGTGGTATTTCACTGGAGTCTGAGTGACAGCAAGTCTCCTCAGGTCTTCAGAACTCTTCTAAGTATTGTAGCCGATATTAATAACGCTCTAGTCTGGATAGTCTCGATTCGACCTCCAATTTCCAACTTATTATTATTATTATTATAACTCCTTGAGAGTTTTTCGCATCAGCGTTAGCTGATGGTCGTTTACTGGAGTTTGATTGACAACAAGTCTCCTCAGGTCTCCAGAACTCTTCTCAGTATTTGAGCTCAATAATGCAATAGTTTCGATGTCTCCACTCGTCCTCCAATTTCCGATTCCTCCAGTCCCTTTATCAATCCTCAGTGACTGTACCAAGAGCATCAATTACAACTGGTATAAAAGTCACTTTCAATTCCCTAGCAAAATCGAGGTATTTATCTTTCTTTGTACTTTCTTTCAATTTTACTTTGTGGTCAATCGTGACAGTGAAGTTCACAATTTTGAAAGTTCTTTTTTTTTGTTGTTGATTATTATAAGGTCTGGTCTTCTGGCCGAGATTATGTGATCCGTTTGTATATCAGACTCCAAGAGGAATTTGTGTCTCATTCTCCAAGACAGATGTTGGGTTGTGCATACACCATTTGTTCGTATGGTCAGATTTCAATTTCTTGCATAATTCCCTGTTGATCACCTTGCTCACTCAGTCGTGTCTAGTCTTACACTCTTTCTGTGCTAATTTGCTGCATTCACTAATTATGTGATTGATGGTTTCGTCTCTATCACCACATAACCTACATTGGCTGTTTTGTTGCGTCTTATCTATTCTTGCTTTGATTTAGATGGTTCTTATAGCATTGTTTTGTGTTGCTATCAGGAGAGATTCAGTTTCTCTCCTAATGTTTCCCTTTTTTAGCCACGCCCATGTTTCTTTTTTTGTGTGTGAGATGTTACTTATTAGCCGTTCAAAACGTCCATATTTTGTTTTTCTTCTCATTTTGTTTTCTGGTTATTGTCGTTCTATTGGTCTTCGTATTGTCAGGCCTTCAGAAATCTTGAGTATTGCAGCCGATCTTAACAATGCTGTAGTCTGTATGGTTTGGATTCTTCCTCTGATTACCAATTCCTCCAGTTTCCCTCGCAAACCTTTATTGATCGTTCCAAGTCCATCAAATACAATTGGTAGCACCGCTACTTTCATGTTCCACAATTTTTTCAGATTTCTGAATTTAGTTTGGTTTAGTTTTATGATATATCAACCATTGTAGGTTATTTAATGCCAAATCTTTTTTATACATATATATTAAACATGATTTTTAAACACATTTTGTAGATAACATTTTTTATATGAGTCTGAGCTCATTTTTTGCACTCAGTTAAATGATTTCACTTATTTCCATTTAATACGAATAATTTAAAAAATCATAAATCATTTGTTTGCACACATTGAAATGTTTTCATGTATTGCTATTTAACACAAACAATTCAATTAAACTATCATTTGTTTACACATATTTAAATGGTAAAACAGTTCTATTTCAAACAATTCAATTTGGCACAATTCAACAATTTTAAATGATTCTAAGTATTGCTATGTATCAACAACAATTCAATAAACCAGTAATTTGTTTACACACAGTTAAATAATTAAACAGTTCTATTTCATATAATTTAGTTAAGCATGTCAACAAATTTAAATGGTTCCAAGTATTTCTACGTATCACTAACAATTCAATTAAACACCTGTCATTGATTTATCATATTTACCCAACCCCTCCACTCGGGCAGGATATGACACAAGGTCAATTTTTTAAAGCGGAGTTTAACAGGTTTGAATTCAAAGTTTTCCTTCTCCTAGACTAGTTGCCTCACCAAGGCTGAAGAACCTAGTCTGCCCTACTATTTACCCATAGCTGGAGGGAGAATAATTGGATTCATACCTTTCCCAAGGGTATTAGTGCTATGTGAAATGCAATCAGTCCAGGATTTGAACTCGTGTCGCTGTGTCCAATTCCTGCGACGATAACCATTACACCACGGGCACCTCCATCTGTCATTGATTTATGCATAGTTAGATGATTAAACAGTTTTATTTAAAGCAATTCAGTTTAGCATAAGTCATTTGTTTTCACTCAATTTAAATGTCAGACAGTTCTGTTTGACCAAAAGATCGGACCGTATCAGGTACTACCATTCCGGGCCGGAGTGGACCTAGGAGCGATGACAATGAAGGAGCAATCTGCATTCTACAAAGCTCCAGAATTACTGGAGCCTTGCCATCAGATTGTTTAGCGTTATATCTAGGACACTCGTTGGCGGATCTTATTCCCTCTGCAGTTGGTGTTCTCAAGTGCTCCAGCTGACTGGACTATCAGATTTCTGAAAAGATCCAAATATTCAACTTTTTCGCTTTCTTTCACTTTCACTTGAGAACAGAAAATTCCACTAGATGACAAGTTCTTTTTTTCTTGTTAATTAACCCTACGTTTGGTCTCTTTGGGCCGGGATTCATATATACCTTTTTTTTCGGATGTAATAATGGATGATACATGTTTTAAGTTTCTGGAAATAGTGTGGCATTATTATAAAGAGGATTTCAAAACCTCTCAAGTTGCTCGGTGAATCGGCTAAGTTGCAGGAAACGAAACGTACTACCCAAAACCAGCTCAAGTGTTTTTGATAAGGGTATTCGTCTTTTGAAATAAAGAAGTCGACAGCAATTAGATTAGGGTTTAAAAGGTGAGGTCGAAGAGCACCTGACCACCTGCAGTTGAAAACTTAAAAAAACAACAAAATGATGATCCTCAAAAGATATCATTTATAGATTATCTGCTCAGAGCATTTCATGAAACTTGCAAGAATTCTCCTGAAGTTACATATATAGAGAGTCGACCATGAATAAGTACATCCCCATCAATATTTTTTTTTTAAATAAAAGTTTTCTTCTAAATTAAAGATATCAGGATTTTATTATTTTTAGTTGAACATTATCTGATAAAATCAGACATTGGTTGGTATTAATAATGACAAAATGACTTTTAGCACTGAATATCTACAGGCAAATATGAAATTGCTTCTTCTCTGCAAGCAAAGAAAATGCTTAAATATATACTTGGAACGTAGAGCTTGACAATAAAAATACCTTATAGTACCCATTTTTGTTGTAAAATGTTCTACTAAAAATATAAAAACCACGGTATCTTTGTTTTAGAGGAAAATTAAATTTTTACTTTATAAATGAGAGAGCATTTATATATGAACTAGTGCATTTTTTAATCTTTTATAGAATCATCTTACAGTTCATTCTTTTACACAGACAGGTATGCAGGCTTTGTGTTACAGTAGCTTTTTTTTTATTGTAGTTTCATTAGCTTCAATAGCAGCATCGTTGACTTTATCATTATCATCATTTTTCCCTTGAATCATATTATCTAATTGTCTAAAACAAAAGAGTTAAAAATTAAAATGAAGCATAAAAATCAAAATGGTATTTACAGTGGAAATGGCAAAGATTGTGTCGAATAAGGACGAGATATTAAAAGGAACATCAAGAGAAATAATCATTCCATGTTGGTCTTCGTGTTTTTTATCAGAATTAATCTCCTGTCTTTCCTCGTTTCGAAAATATTACCGCTTCTGGCGACGAAAAAGAAAACTCTTTCTCTTGAATAAGAAGAAAAACGGGAAAAGAAAGTCAAAACGCTCGCAAACATTTTATCAGTTGATTATTTCTATCAGCGATTTAAAAAAAAATCATCATCACCATCTTAACTAAATTCGCCATAATATTTATTCTTAATGCCGTTTGTAAAAGCATCAGCAGATGAGAAGAAGAGGAATGATAAGAAGAAATACTTGCTTGTAACTAAGTATCTACCTATCTGTCATCTGTGCTTGTTTCGCTTTTATTTACAAGGTACGATCTGAAAAATTTGACAACACATTTGCGTTCTGATTTTCCTCACATCTCACTACATTAATTGTAAGAGTTCACTCCCCCTAAAACCTCCTACGTACCTATCTATCGAGTAATGAATTACGAGGAAACAGAAGAACGAAATTTATACATCAGTAAAGGAAGGACGAAAGACAGATTGACGAAACGTCTGGAGACCTGGGAAATTGAGAAGACTTGTTTTCACTCGGACCTCATTGAAGATTAACAGCGATTACTGGTACGAAATTTCGCTCGGAATAATAATAATAAGAAGAAGAAGAATGAATTTTAACAAATCGAGAATGTAACAGAATTTGCGATACATTTTGAATTTCTAAAATGACCGCTCAAAACATTCCAAATTCGAAGGTACCCAACTACAATGGGGGTGCATGAATTCTGGTCTAAATGACTTATATCTACGACAGATTAACCAAAGAACTGTGCACATGACAACGAGAAGCAAAAATTCCTGAATGCATGACGAAAGGAAAAATTAAACTCATTCATAAACCCCAAAAATGAACCATTCTAAGCAACTCGAACATTCTTCCTGCTCAAATAAAGAAGAAATTTACAACTCATTTGACTGCCGCGGGCTTTTTTCCTAAGAAGAAAAAGGATACTACAAAGGAACTTGAGGTACATATAATTGTAGGCATATCAACACATTCGAAAAAAAGCAAAAACGAGAAGAAAAATGTAACCATAGCATCGATAAACTACAAGAATGTAGTTTGTAATCTCACAACCATGGATAGAAAATGTTTAAAAATGTTAAATTTTTCCGATCAAGAAGCGAAGTTCCTCACGAAAGCTCTAAAAACTAAAAGACGGAACTAACAGCCAGTCGATAAAGCCTAGCAGAAGTAAAAATCTAAAAGAGCGTCTTGAAGGGAGACTCATTATGACTGCTACTATTTGTTATTACCATGATACCACTAAGAAAGCGTACAGATTTACAAGGTCACAAGATAAACCACTTCATGTATAAGGATGATATCAAGGTATTAAAACAGATAGAAACTTCAACCAAGATATAGGAATGGCATTTAGAGTTTAGAAAGACGCAATGGTAATAACGAATTAAAGAAAAGAGAAGCAACAGAAGGAATGGAACTAATGAATCGGAAAAATATCAAAACGTCTGAATAGAAAAAACATTTAAATATTAGAAACAAACAGAAATAAAGCAAAACAGGGATGAAGAAAAAAAGAAAAAAAAGAAAAGGATACAAAAAGACAACTGGAAAATAAACTACAACAGGGACTTAATTAGAAAAATAAATATGCGGTGTGTCACCTTGGCAGCTTACTCTGGTCTCTTCTTAAACTCAGAAATATAGACCCCAGGGTGACAAAATTGTTGAACATTCACAAGGCATTGCGCACAAGAGATGATGTGGGTAGACTGTTACAAGGAAATAAAGAGGAAGAGGATACGCTAGAATTGAGGATTGCGTGGATGCAGTTAGTCAGGGAATCGAAGAATACGCAAACAAGAGCAAAGATATATTGATTGTAGCAACTAATAACAGAAAAAAAAAAATAATAATACAAGAGCAAACAGGAAAATAGGAATTATTAAATCGAGATAATAAAAATGAGGAGAAAAAACCCCATCTAAACGGACACTTCATAATACAAACGAATGAAATTGCACACGAGTTGACCTGGACATGGTTGTACAGAGGAAATCTAAAGAGAGAAACTGAATTTCTGTAAATAGTAGCAGAAAATAATTCCATAAGACCTATGTAAATAGTAACCATAGATAATATGCCATGGCAAAAGTAAGTGTTGTGAAGATATGTATATATATATATATAGAGAGAGAGAGAACTGTCAACCACATGATAAACAAAGGTAAGTGCTACCTTGAAAGCCATTATGAGGGAACCGGTTGTCACCTTGTGAATATTGGCTTTTCGACTTTCCAACGACCCGGATTACCAATATAGTAATATTCCAAAAGATCATAAAGAGAAATGGGGTAGAAAAGAGAACAAATAAATACCACTGGGCCATTTTAAAAGCAACTGCACCCAAAGAAGACGGAGAAAACGGATTTGGGATATATGGAAAAAATCTATCAAATTTAACACCTACTAGTGTTAAATTTGCAGGCCATACAAAAATGATTCTGAGGATACCGTGGTTCTTGGATTTTTAATTTGGGAAATATGTAAACGGGTTTCTCATGAAGAAAGCACTTAATAACTTCTCGAAGCGGCTGAAACATAGATTACTGAAAATTAAGACATAATGGTACCCAGCGCAAACACCACAACAACAAATTTAACCAAAGAGGAAAATAACCAACTGGACATGATAAAGATAGAAGAGAATTAAGTTTTACTGTTACTAAAGAATCAAACTTGGATAGAGTTAAAATAGAAACATAAAAGGTAAACGAATTACTAAAATATCTCTATAGGGAATAATACTGAATTGAGCAGTCTAATTTAGGCAGGAGAAAAAGTATTCAGTGACAAACTGGGCAAAATTAGGAACCGAAAGATAAAAAGAAAACCAAAAATTGTTTGAGAAATGAGACTTAAAGGACAAATAAACTACGAATAGTTGCAAAAATAGTAAAGAAAGGAAATCACACAAGGACACAAATGAAACAATTGATAAAAACAGCATATTTCATTATGATTTATATTACAGATAAAAAAATATTTTTTAAAGAAAGCCTTATGAAATGAAACTGCATTTTCACACACACACACACACACACACACACACACACACACACACACACACACACACACACATATCTACCGTATTGCCCATAAGTACACAGCAAACAATTTTTAAAAAATGAGAATTCTAATTGATTTTAAGCCAACACTATTGGATTTTATTATTTTTAATGAAAACCATACCATTAAAATGGATATTATTCGCTATTATTCACAACGAAAATCCGCAGCATTGAAACTTTGTAACCAAAATATAGTTCCGTAACAAGTTCGATGTACTTGTCGTACAATGCTCCACAAGATGAAATATTTGGTTGTGTGTATGAGTGTGTGTGTGTATGATGTATGTATTATAAGGAAAGTCACAGAATACAAAAAAATAAACTTGAATAAATAAAGAATAAAAAGTGCTCAATACTTTAGAGATGGAGCAATATAATGAATTTTGATTATAAAAACTCACATTTTTTTCTACAACTCGAGTTTAATGTGTAAGTTAAAACGCTAGTAAGACGAAATAAATAAGGAATAAGTTTATTATTATTATTATTATTATTATTAGTCACACCATGAGAGTTTTTCACATGAGTTTTAGCTGATGGTTTTTCACTTGAGTTTGAGTGACAGCAAGTCACCTCAGGATTCTTCTCAGTATTCTGGCCGTTCTCAGCGACGCTGTAGTCTGGATGGTCTCCACTCATCCTCTCATCTCCAACTCCTCCAGTCCCTTTAATAATCCTTTGGTGACTATACCAAAAGCATCTATCACGATACGTATAATCGTCACCTTCATGTTCCATAGTTTTTTCAATTCCCTTGCAAGGTCCAGGTACTTATCCTTCTTTTTACGTTCTTTCAGTTTTATTCCGTGGTCATCCGGGACAGCAAAGCCCATAATTCTGCAAGTTCTCTTTTTTATTGTTTATCATAAGGTCTGGACAGATGCTGCGTTGTGCATATACCATTTGTTTGTATGGTCAAATTTAAATTTCTTGAAGATTTCCCAGAGAATCACCTTGCCAAACCAGTTGTGTCAAGTCTTATACTCCTTCTATGCTAATTTGCTGCATTCGCTTAGCATGTGATTGATGGTTTCGTCTCTATTACCATATAATAATAATAATAATAATTATTATTATTATCTCCTTTTCGTGCTTTTCTCATCATCGTTAGCTGATGGTTTTTCACTGGAGTCAGACTGAGATCAAATTACATGAATTCTCTTGGACTCTTCTCGATATTCTGGCCGATCTCAAGAATGCAGTAGTTTTGATGGGCTCCACTCGTCCTCTTATTTCCAACTCCTCCATTCCCTTTAATAACCATTTGGTGATTATACCAAGAACACCGATTACAATTGGTATGAACATCACTTTCATATTCCACAGTTCCTTCAATTCCCCAGCAATGTCGGGGTATTTATCCTTCTTTTCACTTTCTTTCAATTTTACTGTGGTCAGCCGGGATAGTTATGTCCACAGTTTTTTTTTATTATTATAAGGTCTTGTTGTCTGGCTGAGATTGAATGATCCGTTTGTGTCAAAATCCCAGAGGAATTTGTGTTTCATTCTCCATGACAGATGTTGGGTTGTGCATGTACCATTTGGTTGTATTGTCAAATTTCAATTTCTTGCATAATTCCCAAGGGATTACCTTCCCCAACAAGTCGTATCTAGTCGTATACTCTTTCTGTGCTAATTTGTTGCATTCGCTAATTATATGATGGATGGTTTCGTCTCCATCACCATATAACCTACATTTGCTGTTTTGTTGCGTCTTATCTATTCTTGCTTTGATTTAATTGATTCTTATAGCATTTATTTGGGCTGCTATTAGGAGAGATTCAGTTTCTCTCTTAACGTTTCGTTTTCTTAGCCACATTCATGTTTTCTTACGTGAGATGTTGATTATTAGTCTTTTAAAACAACCATAGAGTTGTTTTTCTTCCCATCTTTGTTTCTTAGTAATTGTCATTCTGTTGGTCATCGTGTTGTCAGTATCGTTTTTGGTGGCTGTAATCAGTCCTCCTTCGTGTTTTTCTATGTAGTGATCGAGTCATTTTCTCGATGCGTCAACACTGTCTTCATTGCTAGCAAGTCCTCTTCCTCCATCCTTTAAAGATACATATAGTCAGTCAACGTCGTCTCTGAGATGTAGTGCCTTATGCATGGTCATTAGTTTCCTTGTTCTTTGGTCCATTTGTTTAAGTTCTTCTCTGGTCCACTTCACAAAGGGTCCCGAATATCTAATGAAAGCTACAGCCCAGGTATTTATTCCTTTGATAAGCTTTCTAGTTCTTCTGGTATATTCTTTTTAATTTTTTCTTTCATTTCCTCTTGTTTGTCAGTCCCCAAGATACCCAAGTATTTGGATGTTTCCTTTTCTCCGAGCGTTCTAATCTTATCTTGATTTGGTAGTTCCATTTCGTCTGTCAGATGTCGTTGGCCACTTTTCATTACAAGCATGGCACAGTTTTCTATGCCAAATTCAATTCCTAGGTCCTGGCTGTAGATTTTCACTGTGCGTATTTGAGTTTCCAGTTCTTTTTAATTTTTTGCTAATAGTTTGATTTCGTCCATGTACATTAGGTGATTGATCTTTTCTTGCAATCTACTAAGTTTGAATCCGGCTGTGCATTTTCTGATTATGTGGTTTGGTGGCATCATGGCAATTATGAATAGTAACGGTGATAGTGCATCCCTTGAAATATACCTCTTTGGATCTTTGCTTCAGCTAAGCTTCTTCCTCCTGCTGTCAATTCCACCCTCCAGGTTTTCATGATTTTCTCAATAAAGTTTATTAATTCATGTGATATTTTGTACATTTTCAGGCAGTTTATTATCCAGCTTTGCGGAACCATATCATATGTTTTTTTGTAATCAATCCATGCCATAGCTAGATTTTTCCGTCTGGTCATGCTCTCATTTAGGATGTGTTGATCTATGTTAAGTAACTCTGCTGTGCCCCTGGATCCTTTGCAGCATCCTTTCTGCTCCTCAGGGACCAATCCGCGGCTTGTTAGCTAGTGGTGAATCTCTTCCCTTACTTGTGCTGTTAATATTTTCCATATCATCAATAGGCAGGTTATGGGTTGGTAGTTGTTTGGAACGGTTCCTTTGCGTAGGTCATTTTTGATCAACGTGGTCTTTCCTTTGGTCATCCATTATGGTACGTGTGCTCCTTGAAGGCATCTAATTCATCTTCTAATTCATTAGTCATATTGTTTATCCACTTGGCTTTTTCGTTATGTTCTTTTGGTTGCCAAATTTTAATCCAAAATGATTCGCTTACTCTTGCATGCGGTTGTTGGTATGTTTTCGCGTCATCTCCTCCCAGTTGTTAGTAGAATTTTCGTTTGTTGTTTTGGAATGTCTTGCTTTGTCTGTACTGTTTTACCATTTCTCGATATTTCTTTAATCTTCCATCTTTTGCCAGTACTTTCTCGTTTATTTCCTCAATGTGCATTGTTATTTTTCCTTGTGTTGCCTTTTCGTCCCCATATATTCCAGCGTATTCCCTTTGTTTTATTCTTTTGGCCATTTTTGGTAGAATTTTTATCAGCGTTTTCATGTTGCCTGAAAACTAGCACATTCTTGCCAGATCTTTATCATTTTTTCTTATATCCTCTTTATGTAGGGTTGCTCCTAAATTACCAGTGTTGTGCAAGCTGTTTGACTTCCCTAGTCCATGTTTTGCGTTTATGTATCTGGTTCTTGTGGTTCCTAAAGTCGTCATTCGTGTACCTGAAAAAAGAGCAGCCAACATTCGCAGGATTACCCTCGCTTTTCCTATGTTCGCTACTAGGAGAGCACCTGTCGGTCATGACACCCAAGCCTGTTGCTTGAGTCCCTCGTTGTGTCATATTTTGATTCAACATTTTATCATGGGTGGTATATTGTGGCTATACCAGTCACAGGGGTTGTTTATTGTCTGCGAGCCTGGCACAGATGTGAACGAGAACAGATACGGTGACTGTTCTGGAACAGCAGGTCATACAAAAGTTTTTATCTTAGTTAGAGTCTGTTATCCTGCTATTTTGTGCCTTATTTTTTGAACTAACTACCTGATCTAGCTTCAGGTTTTCTTGTATCAACGTCATGGTCTATATTTACTGCCTCATTTTGAGACTTAATTTCAGCAAAGGCTGGTCATATTTTAATAGAGATTAGGCTCCTGATGTATTTCACGTTGTATTAGGGACGGTAACTGTTCTTTGTGTTTTCAGACTATATCAGGTGCCTATTTTTCATCGATTGAGAGAAATCATAGATGTGCCATATAGATTTGCGCAGAAAATTTAAACAAATCTTTCGTGATTTCGAAATAGTTTAGTTGAAAATAATTTTGGGAATTAAAAAGTCTTCATTTAAAATACAAAAGTTCACCAAAAGATTTTACGAGTAAACAGAAAATCAATGTTTTTTTAAATTACAGACATCCTACTGACCTGATTTTCTTCGAACACCACACAGCGAATTTTCGTTCATTCTAAAGTCATTAATTTTTTATTTATCTTTTCCCCATTATAAATTCTAAAATACTCCCTTCATAGTAGTAACACGTACGTCAGAGTTTAGCACGGTAAATTTAAACAATTTTTCGTGATTTCGAAATGTGTAGCTGAAAATAAATTTGGGAATTAAAAAGTCTTCATTTAAAATACAAAAGTTCACCGGAGTCTGAATTACAAGACTTTTTTAGTATTCAAGTCGATCTTAACAATGCATGGTCTCAATTATTCTTCTAATTAATTCCTTCTGTCTCCTATCCAAATGCATCAACTATAATTGCTATCACCGTTACCCTCATGTTTCTCAGCTTTTTAACAAGATCAGAGTATTTGCTTATTTTTTCGCTTTCTTTATTTTCACTCTGTGGTCCGCAGAATAGCCAAATCCGCTAGATAACGAGTTCTTTTTTTCTTGTTTATTTGACACTAAGTCTAGCATTCTATCCGGTATTGGGCGGTCCGTTTGTATCTCAAAATCCGAGAAAATGATATGGGTGTCATTTTCTGGGACAACTTCTAGTTTGTGTACATACTATTTGGTAGTATTGTTAAAGTTCAAACTCTTGCACCATTCTTAGTAGATCACTTTTCCGATCACGTCATCCCGTGTGAAATCTCCACAGTATCAATACAGTTGTATTCATTCCTTACAATTCTATGTGTATTCCTCGTGTCCTCGATTTGTTGAAACAACTAAATTCTCAATGTTTGCGAGTCATCTTCCTTCTTTTTTTCTTGGATCATTGTTCCTCGTCATGAATTTGCTTGTTCCTTAGTCCATTTGTCTGATTTCCTTCCTTGTTCATTTTAAGAATGGTCCAGTGTATCTTACAAAGGAATTGGCCAGGTGTTTGTTATTTTCATGAGATTTCTGATAATAATAATAATAATAATAATAATAATAATAATAATAATATGTGGTGTTCGCAGAAAATCGGGTGAGTAAAATGTCTTTAATTTAAAAAAAAACATTGATTTTCCGTTACTTGTAAAATCTTTTGGTGAACTATTGTATTTCTAAATGAAGAGTCTTTTAATCCCCCCAAATTATTTTCAGCTAAACTATTTTGAAATCACGAAAGATTTGTTTAAATTTACTGCGCTTATCTCTATGTAGCTCATGACTTGCCTCGTGTCGATAGTAAGTAGTTACCGCCCTCAATTCAACCGGAAAGTCATCTGAAATCTTATATCTAGTAAAATATGATTAGCCTCTTTGAAAATAAAGTCTAAAAGTAAGACAGTAAATATAAACCATAAAGGTAATACAAGAAAACCTGAAACTAACTCAGAGTGTTAGTTCGCTTAGTAAGATACAAATTAGCAGGACAACAGACGTTAACTAACTTAAAACTTATGTGTCTTTTTTTGTGACCCGCTGTTCATGAATAGTCACTATGACTGTTCTCGGTCACATCTGTCAGGCGCGCAGATAATAAACAATCCCTATGTCTGTGGTATAACCACAATATACCACCTATGATAAAAATATCGAATCACAATATTACACAACGTTGGGCACAGGCAACAGGCTTGGGTGTCATGATCGACAGGTGCTTTCCTAATAGCCAACATGGGAGATGCGAACGTCATCCTGCGAATGTTGGCGGCTCTTTTTTCAGGTACACGAATGACGACTTAAGGAACCACAAGAACCAGATACATAAACGCAAAACATGAACTAGGGAAGACAATCAACCTGATTACACTGCTATTCTAGGGACAACCCTTCACAAGCAGGATATAGGAAAAGAATGATCAAGATCTGGCAAGAATGTGCTCGTTTTGAGACAACAAGCCAAAGACTTGCCGACCAAGTTAGAACAATTGTAAAGATAGGTCGGTTTTCTGGCCTTGAAATAATAAAAAGGCATCAGAAAACAAATAATGGAAAGATAATTATAAAGTACCAGGTACATCAATGATTAACAAACAAAAACAACCAAAAAGAAATGAACTACCAACTTCGGAAAGTGGAAACGCCTGACAATCAAACAATGCACAACCAAACAACACAGAGCAAACATGATCACAAAAACAAAAGGTAAATCTAGAAAATTTAAAGAGAGTTATGAACAGTGAAAAGACTACCTTACCATCATTAAGAAACATAGAATAGAGAACAGGTAAGACGGAAACGAACAGAATAAATCAAGTACTAACATATATATCAACGAATAATAAAACGGAATTATATGAAGTAATGTATGCAGGAGCGAAATTAGTTTGTGAAAAAATTGGGATACCCTTAAAAAGCACGAAGGAAGAATCAAAACCATGATGGGAAATTCGACTGGAAACACAGATAAAATATCTACAAAAACTGGTCAAAATGATAAAACAAAAGAAAGACGCAGGAATATGTTGGAACAAAAAGGAAAAGGCAACACAAGGAAAAATAACAGTACAACTTGAGGAAATAAACCAGAAAGAACTGGCGAAAGAAGGAAGATTAAAAAGATATCAACAAAGAATAAAACAATAAAGACAAAGCAAGACATCCCAAAACAACAAACGAAAATTCTACCAACAACTGGGAGGAGATGACGCGAAAACATACCAACAACCGCATGCAAAAGAAACTGAAAGATTTTGGACTAAAATATGGCAACCAAACTACATAACAGAAAAGCCAAGTGGATAAACAATATGACTAATGAATTAGAAGGGTTCGAAGAAGGCCCGAAAGCGAATATACTCAAAACGACACTAAAAAATATCTAACTGGAAAACGCCAGGCCATAATTGAATGCATGGTTTCTGGTTCAAGAAATTCAATTTTATTTACGACAGACTAGTACTAGAAGTAAACAGATGCCTTCAAGGAGCACACGTACCAGAATGGATGACCAAAGGAAAGACCACGTTGATCAAAAACGACCTACGCAAAGGAACCGTTCCAAACAACTACCAACCCATAACCTGCCCACAGATGATGTGGAAAATATTAACAGCACAAGTAAGGGAAGAGATTCACCACTGGCTAACAAGCCGCTGAGGAGCAGAAAAGATTCTGCAAAGGATCCAGAGGCACAGCAGAGTTACTTAACATAGATCAACACATCCTAAATGAGAGCATGACCAGACGGAAAAATCTAGCTATGGTCTGGATTGATTACAAAAAGGCACATGATATGGTTCCGCAAATCTGAATAATAAACTGCCTCAAAATGAATAAAATATCACATGAATTAATAAACTTTATTGAGAAAATCATGAAAACCTGGAGGGTGGAATTGACAGCAGGAGGAAGAAGCTTAGCTGAAGCAAAGATCCAAAGAGGTATATTTCAAGGAGATGCACTATCACCGTTACTATTCATAATTGCCATGATACCACCTAACCAAATAATCAGAAAATGCACAGCCGGATTCAAACTTAGTTGATCGCAAGAAAAGATCAATCACCTAATGTACATGGACGAAATCAAACTATTTGCAAAAAATGAAAAAGAACTGGAAACTCAAATACACGCAGTTAGAATATACAGTCAGGACACAGGAATGGATTTTGGTATAGAGAACTGTGCAATGCTAGTAATGAAAAGTGGCAAATGACATCTGACTGACAGAATGGAACTACCGAGCGAAGACAAGATTAAAATGCCCAGAGAAAAGGAAACGTCCAAATACTTGTGCATCTTGGAGGCTGACATCATCAAACCAGTGGAGACGAAAGAAAAAATTAAGAAAGAATATCTCAGAACCAAAAAGTGGTGATAGAGATGAAACCATCAATCACGTAATAAGCGAATGCAGCAAATTAGCACTGAAGGAGTATAAGGCTAGACACGACTGGGTGGGCAAGGTGGTCCTCTGGGAGATGTGCAAGAAATTGAAATGTGACCATACGAACAAATGGTATATACAAAACCCAGCAGCTGTCCTGGAGAAACACACACAAACACCTATGGGACTTTGACATACAAACGGATCCCCTAATCTCGGCCAGAAGTCCACACCTTATAATAATAAACAAAAAAAGAGAACTTGCAAAATTGTAGACTTTACAGTTCCGACTGACCACAGAATAAAACTGAAAGAATGTGGAAAGAATTATATGTACCTGGACTTTGCTATGGAATTAAAAAGACTATTGAACATAACGGTGACAATTATACCAATCGTGATTGGTGCATTCGGTAAGTAACTAAAGTACTATTAAAGGGACCGGAGGACTTGGAAGCTTGAGGACGAGTGGAGACCATCCAAACAACAGCATTGTTGAGAACGGCCAGAATACTGTGAGAGTCATGGAGACTTGAGGAGACTTACTGTCACTCAAACTCCAGTGAAAGACCTTTTGAGAAAGTACAACTGCAAAACATGCTTAAAACAAACGATTAAACGTGAAAATTCTATCATCCCTATTGCTTCTACCTAAGCATACAAATGTGCATACAAAAGTGCATGCGAATGTGCATACCTAATTTCATATATATGCACTCAAGTATTTTAATATATATTTCTAGAATTCTCATTATGTTTTTATATTACCGTAACCCAACAAAAACTGGGCCTCAAAGCAAGATTTTTATGAGAACAATGCACTTACAATGCAATTGAAATACACTAACTTGAGGAATAAAAGCATTTCAATTCCAATTTGCAATTGATAATTTTGTGAAGTTCGAGCTGACCTTTTTTAATCATCCAAATTTTCGATATAACGGAAATAATAATGAAATACTAATTAGAATACTTCGCTCCTTTCTTAATAGAACCATTAATTTCATTACGGACTGCCATTGCAACCGGAATCCCTGGGTTCATGCATCGTCTAGTACTCTTTTATTCTTTGGACGCTCCGTGTACATGTAAAGATATTGGCAGAAATGTGCGTTATTTTTAAAATTCTTTGAAATGACATAAAAAAATTACTAAAATCCATTCTCATACAAAATTGTTTCGCAAAAAAAATTTAGAAAAATAAAATGAAAAATAAAAATCAACATTCTAGAAACTTTCTTGGCAGATTTTACGATTATATTCCGTTTCTGGTTTTAAGCAAGAAATTCCGATTCAAAATATGGACACTTCTAAGCTGTTAAGTAACTATGAAAAAAAAAGAAGATAAAACCGACCCAAAGTCTAAGCAAAATCGACAATATAATTCACAGATCCATCTACCAGTGATTTCAATCCTCTGAAAGAAGCAATACTTTCCTGTTTATATACGTCACTCAGTCACATGCAACTTCCTTTTGCACCATTCTTATCCAGCCAAGCCCACATAGTCGTGTGATAGATATGGAATTACCCCCAGTTTTCTAACCAGTCACATATAAGTTCCTTCGCACTTAATTTTACGATGACCACACCCACATTTTTTTTTCGGTAGTGCAAAACGGAAATACATAAAAAGATAAAGGAAGAGACATACTTTTAACAAGAGAAGGAAATCATAAAGAAAAAGAGATGGGAATGAGATATATAGATGAATCAGGTTTTTAAAGTGCACGAAGATGAATCAAAGATTCTTGTAGAGTTGCCTAAGTACTTACACCTGTGACTTGAGATCTATGACCAATAAGGTTTATCAGGCTTATTACAATAAATTTACCTACATGAAGACTGAAACGCTGTTTGCCATTTCGAGTATCTTAAAATGTGTAAATAGTAAAACGCAAACAAAAACATTTCAAATCGTTTCACTTTGATCATCTAAGGATTTTATATTAGTTACGTGTTGGAGTACTCACCAACAGAAACTCAAGAATTGAATCGCTGCTGGTGATAATTACAGTAAATTAATTCGTAAGAATTCGTCGTGAGCTAATAAGTGTTGTTTCGGTCAGAGTCAAATTTGAAAGTACTGGATATAAATGAAGGGGTACATAAAATGTATCGAGAAAGGAGCTGTATTTCCTAAGAGAGAAATGAACAATGAATGATACATTTATTTTCTTCAACATAATTCCCTTGGGATTCAACATAACTATTCATGTGTCGTTTCTATTCATTGAAGTTCTAAACAAATTCTTCTTTTGATATGAAGCTATAACGTCGTATTTTGTAATGTCTTCTACGTCCTCAAATCTTACTCTTGACAATTTTCAGTTTAAAAAATAAGTCTTACAAAGCTAGGTTTGATGAGTATGCCAAGGATACACTTGTACAATCGTGTTATTCTTAACTGCTGCTGAAAGTGTATTAAAAAACAGTATTGCTCGTTTAAACAAAGTTTACACGACGAGATATCCTCAATTTATTATATAAGTTGCTCAGCAATGCATATATCTTCCATTTATATATATATATATATATATGCGTCATTGAAGAAGAGAATCGGAAAACTTTTAGGCTAGTATATATATATATATATATACGTCAGTGAATACAATTTTTCACCTCCGAATTTTTAAACGAATTTTCGACTCTATAAAACACTCGCACAACTTTAGTATTCTAAATCGTTAATGCACGTTATTAAAATAAAAGCTTTTAAATTTCACAAACGTAACTGTTTTCAAAAAATTTCTTATTTTCCAATAAAAATCTATTACATATATATAGTTATTTTAGGCAATAATTCAACCACAAACAATAGAAAAAAATTAAATCACCTTGTAATCAAAACGGTTTCAAACCCTTCAAAATCAATTCAGAATATAATCGATAATAAAAATACCAATATCAAATCTGATGAAGTCTTTTACTCTATGCAATGCCTGGATTATAAGAAATACGTGAGAGAAACATCTCTTTCTACCCAAAAACGAATTTACGGTCATAAGAGGTATTTAAAAATATGTGACAAAAAGAACACACTGGTCCGACATAATTTAGAAATTAATTATAACTTCAATTTTAAAGATTCCAAACTTTTAGTTATATACATTATAAAAAACTCAGAAAGATTGCTGAAGCTAGCATTATTTCAATTTACTGTTGTATTAAACAAAGACCCAGTTTTTTTTATCTTATCTTCTAATTTTGTCAAATTAGTGCTAAAAATAATAATATTCCTTATCTAAAAACTTTTAAAGTGAGTATGAATAAAAATAATTCATACTCACTTTAAAAGTTTTTCAATGATACTCCCAGTCATAATCCTTCCAAAACTCCAAACAGCGACATAATAAAGAAGAAAAAGCCGAAGGAAGTGAAGAAAAAAGAAAGAAAGAAATAGACAGAGGTTAAGGAGAAAGTGATATACATATATATATATATATATACTTTATTTATTTACTTAATCATTTTTTAAGGAAATGCGATACTTCTTAGAATAAATTTCAAACACTAATTACGTCACCTTATTTTGAAACAGAAAGCTACACGCAGAAATAGAATGTAAAAATCTTTTTCACTTTTTTTTCTCCTTTTGAAAATAAAACTAAATATAATACAGAAGATGCAAAATTACTCATTAACTACCCTGATGATGGGTTAATGTAAAAACCGATACATTAACATTAGCTAATAATTCAACGAAAAATACAATCATCTGCTGAATACCTTGATTTTCATATTTGCACATTTACAATCACACACACACACACACACACACACACACTCGCCAATACACACACGAATATATATATATATATATATATATATATATTAATTTTGTCATTTCAATGTGCATTCCCCTGAAGATAGCTTCAGCATGAACCGAAAGTACCAGGGGAAAATATGGAGCTTTTTTTAAATTCATTTCAACCAGATGCCAAACGACTTATACGAAGACTTGAACGGATCAATTATAAATTACGCAGAAGCGAAGTGTTAGTTTTTATTTAATCAGACATGTTTAAAAAAGAAACTGCACACACACACACACACACACACACACACACACACACACACACACACACACACACACACACACACACACACACACATTAAAAAGAAAATGACTAATTCGAAAAAGAAAAGAAAAAGAAAAACGTATTAGTTATAGAACAATTAAATACTTTTAAAAGTGCACAGAGCAAGTTTTTAGAACCGATTGAAATATCTAAAGCTTCCAAACTAAGTTTCACTGAAATGATCTTCAGAAAAACTATATATATATATATATATATATATATAGTTTTAGATATTTTAATCGGTTCTAAAAACTTGCTCTCTGCACTTTTAAAGGTATATATATATATATATATATATATATAGCATGTTTCTTTAAAATAAACAGAGAAGTTTCTTTTTAAAAATGTCACTATTTTCCTTATCTTAAAAGATTTCTAAACTTTCGTTCAATTTTATGTAAAAATCAATCAAAAATTTCTCCTCGAGCATTAGTGGTTATTTCCAAGCCATTTTAAAAATCTGTTTTTGACTTTAAGCATATTTACCCAACCCCTCCGCTCAGGCAGGATATGACACAAGGTTAATTTTTTAAGCGGAGTTTAACAGGTTTGAATTCAGAGTTTTCCTTCTCCTAGACTAGTTGCCTCCCCAAGGCTGAAGAACCTAGTCTGCCCTACTATTTACCCATAGTTTTTTACTTTAAAATCTCTCTATACTTTGGACTGTACATCGAGTTTTAATATTTTGTATTTTTTATTTTTCTATATTATATGCCTCAGTTTCATTTGATAATTAATTATCGCAAACCTGCATATACACTCATATCATTTAAGTGTTCAAGAAAACAAAACAAAACAAACTACTGACCATCACTTCCCAGCCCAATAACGTCATTTTTCGTTTTGTCTAGTTTCCCGCCTCCACATTTGTACAAACTACCCAAACAAGTTAAGTGGTTCTATTTCCGGAGTTTTTGTCTTCCGGTTTGATCCAGTCAAAGCAAGCGGTCATTTCATCTCGACCCCACAAGTATGACCTTCTCAACTCAAACAATAATAAACAATGGTAGTAGAAATCGTGTGAGGCGGTCTTGTTGCTACAAATTTGTTAGGAAGCTCTCAAGAGCCGCATGTCTTCGAAGCTTATATAATACTTAATATATGGTATATTTCGATGATCCAAGGTGTTTTAAAAGTTTTCCAGTGTTAACTTGTATTCTAAGGCATTATCATAATCGGCAATTGTTGATTATCCCTTTCTAGGCGTTACTTCTAAAAATATCAAGTCACAATCCTGAAAGCGATTAAATCAGTGCTGAGCAGTATGGACTTATATTGTTTTATTTCCTTGATATATGTTTTCTTAAGAAAAATGCAATCAATCGAATATTTGGTGAAACACAATTTTGTGCTAGTACATTATCCTCCATACACGACATACTTAAATCCACACGACTTTTCTTGTTTCCTAAATTGAATTATCGCAGGCAAAAGATTTGAGAACGAGGAGGACATTAAAAGAAATATCACACAGTAGCTTTAAATCATATAAAGAAAACGTTTCAGAGGTGCTCCGACCACTGGAAAATTCAATGTAAAAAGTGAGCCGAATGGAAGAAAATTAGTTTTGCATTTATTGTTAACTTTTTTTCTTGGTAAAAACAGCTTTAGTCTAGATACTTTTTGAACACACTTCGTATAACATGAAAATGTTACCAACATATTATTGTGAAAATATAGATATTCGTTATTCTAGCATAGTATATAGTTGTTTTTTTATGCTCTGTATATACTGCTCTAGAATGAGAGTACTAACCGAAACGATGACGAAACAAATTTGTGTGAAGGAGCGGCATTTTCTAGGACGGTACATCCGTTTTAATCTAATTAACATAGTTTGATAATGTTTTACGCGAAACTCCTTTAGATATTCATTGCATGACTGATATTCTGTGAAACAGTTTGATTACGTAGAGTACATCATTCAATGAGAGTAGCTTCTGGTCGTTCATGGATGTGAATGAATCTAAATTTAAACAAGTATACACTTGTTTATATTGTATAGCCACTGTCTTAATTGATTCGGTTTGGTTTCTTTGTTTAATGGCATATCAACCTTTCTAGGTTATTTAATGCCAAAGCCATTCTCCGAGAAGAACAGTGGTGGTACTATTTAACCCATACCTGGGAGGATAAGGGGGTTCATAATTTCCCAAGGGTATTTGCCCGAAAGTGAACATAATAGCGCGACTGGAGTACGAACTCGCTTACTACGATTCCGCAGTTCATTGCTTTAACTATTACACCCCGACGACACCCCTTGTCTTAATACATACATACATACATACATACCCATATATGTACGTATTGGGTGTCTTGCATTGTATAATGCTTTGGGACTTAGAATCGCAGACCATTACTAATGGATTCTCTGCTTCTGATTTTGTAGCACAACTAAGCTAACTTTCGTGTGAGTGTACATATATATATATATATATATATTGGTATCTGGCAATTTAGTTCTAAAACGTTCAACAATGTGTTTGTTTCAACAACGATTACGTCTATAAATTCTGTTATCATTTTAAAAAGAAAATTTCATAGTACCTGATGAAGCCACGTTATTGAAACATGTCATACGAATAAATGGTTAATTTCAACAACTTTTACTAGTTTTCTTTTATGTTTCATAATTTTCTCTTTCTCTTCCTATATATATATATATATATATATATGGGGGGTGCGTGTGTGGGGGGTGTCTGTGTGTCTGCACGTACACCTTATATTTAAAATAAAATATTACTCAGCATACAAATAGACCCACATATATATGAAACCAAGTTATTAAAATTAGAAATTTATTAGTATATATATATATATGTGTGTGTGTGTGTGTGTGAGTGTGTGTGAGAGAGAGAGAGAGAGAGAGAGAGAGAGAGTGAGAGAGAGTGAGAGAGAGTGTGTGTGTGTGTGTGTGTGTGTGTGTGTGTGTGTGTGTGTGTGTGTGTGTCTTCAAAAAGGCAATGTGAAAATTTATTTTAACCAAAACTATGTATGCTATTAACACTCACGAAACTCAGTTTTGTAGAGATACTAAGTTTTCATTTTCTCCCAAACTATAGCTGTTGAGAAGGTATATGGTGTGTTAAGCAAAACGAATTGTCTTAGTTTCGTGTAACAACATTTTTAGAACGCGTTTAAAGTGATTACCGCCGATTAGACAATTCATCTACGATTTCCGCAATAATTCTATTTCCAGAGGCGTCAATCTATGTATTTCAAATGAAAATTGTTTGAGATTTTTCATCCTTTCAACAAATGAACTTATTAGCCCCATTTTTCGAGCTGAATGCCATTTTACTATAATATTTTAATTTGATCTTTATTTTACAAGAAGTTTGAGATTTCGGGATTCAATGATATTTGGGCTTCTACACTATGAATTCAATTGTTCGGAATAGTCTTTATACGCCATGAGTCCTAGTGTTCAAGATGATGGTGATCACATCAGATACAATTAATAAAAAGGCTAAATATAGCGAACATTCGCAATATTTCTTTTAAAAAATGATAGGGTCGCTTTAAACAAAGTTTTCAGTACTTTCAAGCAAAGTTTGAATACTCTGGAACAGTACTGTGCCTGTTTTTTCTCGTGGTGGGGGGCAAGGTTGTGATCCCAAGTACAAGGCATCTGAGATCCAAGGGTCTGAGAGTTCAATGATATATTATAATACTCTAATCACTACACGAAGAGGAAGTATATTCTATAGAATAGATACAGTTGGGTTGGCTGTGGTCACAGTGTACTGTATTGGTCATAACCGGAAGGAAACGCGGATGACACATACATGACTATATTTGAATAAAACCACAATATTTACATAAAGGGGATTATTCGGAACATGAAGTTCCTAGGATTGAAAAAAGAGAGGAGGGAAGAAGCGGTCTTCATCTTGACTAAGGGACACAAGCTAGCCACATTCGTCGACTCATTCACACAATAAAATAACTCATTCATGCTTCGTCATACACAATGGATTCACCAAAATACCACAATCCCTGTGAAAACCTACTTAAAACCTGAAAATAATCTATGTTTTATGTACAGCGAACAAATGGCAATTTAAACAAGGGGATGAGAGAAAAAAAAAACCAAGGAGAAAAGACATTTGGTTGCTCCTCATCCCCCTCCATCTAAGGTTAAAAAGCTAAGTTTTCCGGCAGTGGTTATTCTTTTTCTATCAACCACCTCAGTCCACTCTCCTACTGGGTTAGAGACCTTAGATTGTTCCTTCTCAACGAGCTTGGTTAGTGCAGCTACCTTTGGAGTCTTCATCATTTTTCTTGTGACTGTTTTTGGCCAAGTGTTCTTGTTGCTTGCACAATCAGCAGTGATGTTGTCTGCCCTCAACGACGACCAACATCTGCTTAGGTACTATTTACCAACCCCTCCGCTCGGGCAGGATATGACACAAGGTCAATTTTTAAGCGGAGTTTAACAGGTTTGAATTCAGAGTTTTCCTTCTCCTAGACTAGTTGCCTAACCAAGGCTGAAGAACCTAGTCCGTCCTACTATTTACCCATAGCTGGAGGGAGAATAAGGGGGTTCATACCTTTCCCAAGGGTATTTGCCCGAAAGTGAACGTAATAGCGCGACTGGAGTACGAACTCGCGTACTACGATTCCGCAGTTCATCGCTTTAACCATTACACCACGAGGACACCCCAACATCTGCTTAGGTGATTGTGTCGGGTATTGCTCCAAACCTCTCCCTCTTTAAGTGAATGAGGAAGGAGTAATCCCCGACTACGGTTCTTGAGCTTCTCCGTATTAGGGTGACTTCCTCAGTGCGTACGGCCGCGTTGAGGAAGAAAGCTAAAATATGATCAACCAGGGCTACCCGAACATTATTCACTGTCACTTTTATCCTTCTGGTGCCCATATACTCCGGCTGTAGCCGGAAGAATTTGGTGACGATGATGCTTTTGGTTAACTTTTGCGCTTGTTGCTATGATGGGAGGAATATATCCTATGTCACAAAACTTCTGCGACAAGAAGTGACGTGGGATGCCAGAGGTTTTAATTAATTTTTCAAATTGTTCCCTCTTGAGACCAGGTAGCCTTCTTCGTAAGACTGAAATGACGAACGACAATGTTCGTGGTTCCAACACCTGAGCAAATTCCGGGATAGGCAGGATGTTCGTAGATTGAAAGTACTGCGCGTATTTTCTGAGTTTATGTAGATTTGGCCTGGCTTTCCTTGGACGAGTTGACTGGTAAATATGGCCAGTCTACCCTGATTAAGCTGACTGGAGAAGCACTCCGGTCACTTGGATCATTGTTTCTTTGCTGTTGCCTGCCTCGCTAGGGCGTTCCTCGAATAAGGTTGGGAGAACCTCTGCTTGTGGAATGTTTGGGGTCCACAATCACCGTATTCCTTATCCGGTTGTGGCTGTTTGAGCGGCTGATGTAGCTAGCAAGGCAGGCCTGGCTAGAGCGTCTTGAGTATTAGTTTTGGCCGGGGTAGCTAATAAGGTTGTCTTGATCGGTGAGGCCTTCTGGAATAAGACCTGCTGGTTCTGAGAGGCGTTCATAGCCGTGGTGGCCTGAGTGTTGGTCTTGGTCGAAGTAGTCAATAAGGTTGTCTTGATCGATGAGGCCTTATGGAATAAGACCTGCAGAGTCTGAGAATCGTTCCTGATCGGTGTGGGTCTTTTGAGAAGTTGTCATAGCCGTGCCAGTCTGCAGGGCTGCCGTGGTGATCAATGTATCCGAAACAGCCGAAGCTGCTAGTGAAACAGTCAGGGTGGCCAACGCAACTGTCGTCGAAACGGTCATAGGAACTGTAGAATCTATTTCCGTGAATTTCGCGAGATCAAAGCGGCTCTCCAAGGGTAAAAATCTCAGAAGGAAGAGGGTACTGTGAATATCAATAAACAAAAATCAAGGGCAGGTCCTAACTCATAAAGATTAGGGAATTGCTTTGCAAAGATAAAGAAAGGTACATCTCCCCTCTTAGCCGAACAATAAACATTCGCGAAGAGAGGAAGAGGTACAAGGAAGAAAGTCTCTAAAGGTTTCTTTATCACCCCAGGACCGAGCGATAAAGCCAGACCCTGGGAGATGACAGTTGATCAAAAGAGTTCAAGGTAGAAAAGGCAATGGAACTTACAAAGGGCTAGATGCAGGTGACGCATACGTGTCAAGATAAGGAATATTGGTCGACTAACTGCACTTATATTGCTTCTGTGCATATTCTGTGTGGTCATATTTGCATAGCACATGCGTATATGTACAAATATGTATATCTATATGCCAGCGGTCTCACTTCATTAAAACGTTCCCAAATAACATTCTTCCAGCTACAACACACTCATTTTAAGTTGTCGCCATTTTTCTTTTAATACAGTATCAATATAACTAAATTACTAACTAAATGAATCAATAAAATGATTGTATTAACAAAGGTTGATATGCCATTAAACAAAAAAATGAAACGAAACCATTGTCGTGATGTTGTCATTGCAGACTACCATACAGCTAAATATAGAATGCGCATAAAAGTGTCTATTCAAAAATTCAAGATACGCTCAGCCAATTCTCGCTGAATACTCCACGATCAATGGAATTTATTGAATTTATTGGTCCGGTGATTTCTTCCTCCCGTCTATTTTGTAATTCTTCGTTTTTCCCCAATCAATGCACTTGCTAAGAATGTTCTCAACTTTTCCTGACTTTTCAGGTACTCGTCATTTATTTATCATATTAAACAATAATTCATTTTATCGTGTTCTATTTATTTAATATGTGTATTGTTACTGCCGAGGAAATGGGATTGATGCGATTGTTTGTATTTTACTTCGTCAATGAGAAGGGCAATTCTACCAATACGTCATGAGCCAGTATGTCACGTCAAGGTTCATTATCTTCTTGGAGAAATGCTGAGTGCTGCAGTGAACTGATTAAAAAAATCCCATAGAATATGAATAGAGCGTTGATAATTGTATTGGTTAAGTTACAGTTTTGGGGCTAGTAATTTTCACCAAAAGCAGACGACCATCAACAATCGACAGGTTTTTAAACAAACCACGTTTTTCCAGAAAGTTGATAAATTTATAAAACTATTGAATGAATGGATCATATTAAGTAAATCCCGATAAGGCAATCGTACTAATATGATAAAAAATGAATACCCACTTTTCAGATTCAATTTTTCGTAAACGATAAAAAGAATTAAATTTTCAGGTAAACGAACTAATAGACATAGAAGACAAGTGAACCTTTGAGTTCCAATTGCATTAGCGGTCAGGGTCGATATTGACGCTTCTATCTTTAAAAGAGTAGATGATTCTAATTATCATTTCATAATCATTTCCTTTATATCGAAAATTTAAATGGTTAAAAAAGTAACGTTCCGCATTAATTTAGAACACATAAAATTATCATTTCACGGTTAATTAGTGTGAAAATTGTTTTTATTCTGTAATTTGGAACATTTTAAGTGTATTTCAATATCAAAAGCCTTCGACGATGTACTATTTTTGCTGGATTATTGTCACATACATACAAACATAATGAACATTTTAGTAAAGGTTACTAATTAGTATTTCAGAGTTTGTTTTTTTTTCGCTATATCAGGAAGTTTGATCATTAAACAAAATGTCGTTTGACACAAATATGACTCTTTAAAGTTATCTTTTAGTTACAAACTAAAATTTGCTTTATTCTCTAAGAAGAATTCGAGTGTATTGCTTTACTAAAGAAACTACTGCGTGCTCTCAAGCAGACGTGCTGATCCATACGTAAATAATCCCGGCTTTTATGCAAGTATTTATAAGATTACCCGTGTTTTACTTAAACTAATTGTGTGTATGTGTGCGGGCACACACACACACACACACACACACACACGCAATTATTAAAAAAAGCGCTTATTATTAGCCTTCTAAATGCGACGCGTATATATAAATACGAGTATCACAAGGGATTGTGAGTTCAATTATAATCGGGTGATCAATATTACATTAGACTTATAAATGACTACACACTCATATAGGCAGCAAAACACAGAAAGTGATATTGGAAAAATCTGGTTAGACTTGGGACACTTTGGGAAGTTTTCATGAATCAATTAATATATTCAAACTCCCTAAACTTTTGGGTAGTGTCGTGTATTTATATAGAAAATGCACAAGCCTGCGTACTTACGTGCAATTGTACCCGTATGTAGTATCCTACTCTGCCACTTAACCACCCGTCCAGAAGTTACCTTGAAGCATCCACTGTCATTCTTTGTTCTTTGTGATCCAGCTTTTCCTACTCGTCAACCAGCGTCTCTTTCATTATCTTGTCTGACATCACGTGACCCAGATTACCCAAGTATTGGCGCGAAAAGCACGTGGAGAATTCTGTTGATGGAAAAGACAAGACGAATGAAAAGAGGAGGAGTTGTAGATGGAGACGACGGGGACGTTTTAGACAAAGACCGAAGAGAAAAAGAAGAAAAAAATAGTGTGCGTAAATGACGAAAATATTTGATAAGCATAAGAGAAAAAATAATTACGTTAAATAACAAAGGAGACAAAGACGTCTGGGTATCTGTTAGGATTTTTTTCTTTTTTGCCTTTTAACTGAAACATTCGATGAATGAAAGGTGTGAAAAGATTTTCTGAAAAAAAAACATTATGGAAAATGATTTTACTTTTTTACCTTTTTGGTGGCATTTTAATTTCATTATTTGATCATGATAATCATATATATGCAACTGGACCATTGGTATAATGGTTAGCGTGTTCGTCAATGGTCCGGAAGACCGGGGTTCAATCGCGGGTCGAGTCATACCAAAGACAAGAAATAGTACTTGATGCCTCTTGCTTAACACTCAGCATTATAAGGTTCAGATCAAGAGTAAGTGGAGCAATCAAGAGAAAGGAGTAGCACCCTCCCATACACCTCGGTGTAGTAATTATTGAAAAGGGAGCCTTCGGGTTGAGCTCGACTACGGTCGGCCTACTAACTCATGATTAAGTATATATATATATATATATATATATATATATCCTATACTCGCCTGAAATACATGGACCTATACTTTAATTCTAGGCAAAAATGCTAGGGAGAGAAACTGAACTAAAGCCTAGCCCTGAGTTGCCACACATTGATCCTAGATAGATGCGCCGATTCATAAATAAATCTGGTTATTTGTTACCCAAACTAAAAAGGTGAATAAAAGGCATGAAATGATTTTCTCAAATAAAAGGGGAAATTATAGTAAACGATTTTTAAAGTTTTACTTTCTTTTTACAGTTTTTGGAAATTATTTGCATTTATATACTTTTGGGAATATCTTGAAAGTTTTATTAACACAACGGAAACAACAAGCTTAATAGAAAATAAAATAAAACCTAAAGAAACTGATATTATAGAATACCTTTATCTTTGCTTAATTTGAAGTAATTATTAAAACTGTTTAAGAACTTTTAAAGTCAATCATTTAGAGTTTGTATTATCAGATTTCAAAAATTCACATCGTCATGAACAATGATGTTTTTGGGATATATGTGTGTGCATGTATGTATGTACGAGGGTGAATAGCTATGGCATGGATTGACTAAAAAAAGGTATATAATATGGTCCGGAAAAGCTGAATGTCTCAAAATGTACAAGACGAAGTCATAAAGTTTATCAAGGAAACGATGAAAAACTGGAGAATGGAACTGACTGCAGGAAACAAAAGCTTTGATAGGTTGAAAATCCAGAGAGGAATCTTCCAGTGAGATGCACTATCACCACTACTATTGGTAATAGTTATGATTCCACTGAATCGCATACTTAGGAAATGCACGGGTGGATACTTAATAAATCTCCAGAAAAAAAGCAACCCCCTAATGTACATGAACGACATCAAACTTTGCCAAAAATGACAACGAATTGGAACCCCTAATACAGACAATGAGAATATATATAGATGATATAGGGATGGAATTTTGCATTGAAAAGTGTGTCATGAGAAGCGGTAAACAACAAATGCCGGAAGGAATAAAACTACCAAATCAAGAAAAAATCAGAACGCTCGGAGAAGAGGAAAATTACAAGTACTTGGGAATATTGGAAGCGGACTCCACTAAACAAGAGGAGATAAAAGAAAAAATTAAAAAGAATACTCCTGGAGAACGAGAAACCACTCGAAACTAAACTATATTGCAAATATCTCTTCAAAGGAATACACACGTCGGTAATCTCCTTTGTAAGATACTCAGAACCATTCTTAAAGTAGAGGAGAGAAGAACTTCAACAAGTGGACTAGAGAACAAAAAACTCATGACTATGCATTAGGCCTTACATCCTAGAGATGATATAGACAGACTATATGTCAAGAAAAGAAGGAGGAAGAGGTCTTGCCAGCATTGAAGACAGCATCGATATATCGATAAGATGTCACGGAGACTACATAAAAAAGAGCAAATAAAGACATATTACAGCCACTAGAAACAATACTAACAACACAAGAATCAACAGAACAACAATAACTTGAATACAAAAATGGGAAGAAAAACAACAGTATGGACATTTCAAGCGACAAATAAACGAAATTTCACATGGGAAGATTTGGACATGGCTAAGAAAGGGAAATCTTAAGAGAGAAACTGAATTTCTTCTAATAGCAGCGCAAAACAACGCCATAAGGAAAAAGTGCGTAATAACAAAAATAGACAAGACACAACAAAACAGCAAGTGTAGGTTATATCGTGAAACGATCAATCATATAATTAGAGAATTAGCACAAAAGAATGTAAGACTAGACACGAATGGGTGGGAAAGGTAATCCACTGGGAATTATGCATGAAATTTAAATTTGACCATAAGAACAAGGGGTAAATGTATAACCCAGAATCCATCATGGAGAGGCACAAACCTATCTTGGATTTTGTGTTACAAACTGATCCCTTAATCTCGGCCAGACGACGTGACTTCGTGATAGTTAACGAAAGAAAAGAGAACCTACCAAAGAGTGGAAATAAAAGAAAACGAAAAGAGAGCTAAGTAGGATGAATATAAGAATTTGCTTGAGAACTAAAAAAAAACTATGGAACATGAAGGTGACGGTGATACAAATTGTGGTTGGTGCACTTGAGACAATTCGCAAAGGATTGATAAAGGAACTGAAAGACTTGGTAATAAGACAAGTAGAGAACCTCCAGACTACAGCATTATTAAGATCAGCCAGAATACTTAGAAGAGTCCTTGAAACTTGTATAGACTTACTGTTACTCAAACTCCAGTGAGAAACCATCAGCTAATGCTGCTCAGAAAAACTCTCAAATGATACGTTTCGCCATTGCTATAACAAATAGTAATAATGCCACTCAGTTACATTCTTAGGAAGTGCACTGGAAGCTACAAATTTACAAATTTTCAAGAAAAGATTAATCACCTTTGATAGATAGGCGTTATCAAGCTGTTAGAAAAAACTGAAAAAGAATTGGAGACTCTGATACAATAAATAAGAATATACGACCAGGTTATAGGAATGGAATTTGGCATAGAAAAATGTGCCATGCTCATAATGAAAATTGGAAAAAAAGAAATAACGGAAGGAATAAAACTGACAAATCAAGAAATAATCAGAGCGTTTGAAAGAAAATGAAAATGAAAACTACTTGTGATTATTGGAAGCGGACACCATTAAGAGGAGATGAAAGAAAACATAAAAAAAGAGAATCTCAGGCGAGTGAGAAAACTAGAAAACAAATTCTGCAGCAGAAATCTCATTGAATGGATAAACACAGAATGGACAAGAGAGGAACTCAGACAAATGGATCAGAAGACAAGAAAGTTGTTGACGGTGTGCAAGGCTTTACATCCGAGAGATAACGTAGACTATATATGTCAAGAAAAGAAGAAGGAAGAGGACTCACCAGCACTGAAGCCTGCAAGGATTCATCGATACAAGGATTCTATGACTACATTAAAAAGTGCAAAAAGGACCAAATTACGGTTAGTAAATACACTGACAACATAAGGAGTAAAAGAACAACAACAAAAATTTGGAAAAAGAAACGGGAAGAAAAATTAATATTTCAATTGACGAACTAGAGTAATCTCACTCGAGAAGACCTGGACATGACAACGAAAGGGAAACTTTTAGAGAAAAACCGAATTTCTTCGAAAAGCAGCACAAAACAACGCCATAAAGACCAATTATATAAAAGTCGAAATCTATAATACTCAACAGAAAAGATTATGTAGGTTATGTGGTAACAAAGACGAAACGATTAATCACGTGACTGTGGCAAACTAGCACAAAAGGAATATAATGCGAGACACGACTGGGTGGTGAAGCTGCTCTACAGAAAATTTTACAAGAAAATAAAATTTGACTATACTACAAAATAGTATATGCACAAACAGGATCCGTCCTAGAGAATAAAGCGCATTAAATCGGGTCGAAAATAGCGGAGTCTTATTGATACGGAAAGACAGACATTTTGTGAATCCTAATAAAAAGAAATATTGGTTGAGATTATGATCAAATCATATCTTAAAAAGAAAAAAGTGAAGTACCTTTAAAGCGTTCTCATAAAGGTCATTTAAAAGATTATTCTCGGACAGCAATAAGTAAAGTACTTCGATGTATCGACTGCAGAACTATTTAAAGTGGCTGGGTTGTATTTTGACCTTCGACCCGGCCAAAAATGCCATCCCAAGGTGATGCACCGGAAGGAGGTGACACATTCTAATGGCAGTTATGAGAGGAAATCGCGAGGGCGGAAATTGGCTGATGAAAAGGGACGAGCTAAAAAAACTCCCATGGTACACTCATAGACTGATGCACTGGAAGAGAGTGACCTGTGAACTGCATGACAGTTATTTCCGCTTGATGACGATCAAACATGCGATTTCAAAGATCGAGTGGGCGATCGAGAGGGCGTTGAACTATTATATAACTCAGTCAAGACAGAGTTCGAGTTCGAGTTCCAGTTGCAGTTGAGTTGGAGAGGGAATAGACGAGATGTGGTAGGGAAAGCCACAACCGGCCGAGGGGGCCCTCGGGAACCCCGATGGAGTTTGGGGACCAGAGAAGTTGCTGATAAGATGCAGTAAAGAAAGCCAGCACCCAGCAGAGTGAACCCCAGGGCCTCCGGTAGAGCATCGGGAGAACGAGAAAGACACAACGTTGACGGCCTTAAGAGTAGGGGTCAAAATGTTGCAGCTATGTTCGGTCTCCAGCCCCCTCTCACACGCAAACCTTGAGTAACTCTTTTCGAACCCTTGCAATAAAGTGAGAGTTACATATTTTTAAAGAAGTCTTCGCTCGTCCTTTGTGTCGTTGTGATTCATTCTGCATGAATCTGCATATGACCATACAACAGCTGATGCAGATGTAGGATAGACACATTTCACGCCAGCAGAACTAAAAAGTGAATATAGGTAGAATACATCTATCCGTAAAACCCTCCAGTAGAGTCTATTTTCTGTTTTCTTTGTTGAAGTTTGATTTTTGGCGAAGCAACTCGACTATAAGTGAAAGAGTTGCTAATTAGTTATTGGCTTTCTTTTCATACAACAAATGAGCCACAGCAGCATTAAATTATTGTAGTGCAGAGTAAAAAAAAAGGACACATTTTTGTATATCTTATGCTCTTTACAGTCAGAAATTAATCATGTGAAACTTTTATTCACGATTCCCAGATAGTTAAATATATACAGATATATATCATTGACTAAGCTATGTTTAGTTGTAGCATTATGTCGGTTTTATGGAGCACCCAGTGACACACACGCGCGTGCGCAAACACACACACACACACACACACACACACACACACACACACACACACACACACAGACATATAAGGAAAGAAATCACCCAGCTCACAACTTTAAGTTTCACAATGTTTTGATCATTAACTACGCGTTTATGTTTAGTAGACGATATAAATATAATGAATATATTTTATAATGAACTATAGAAATTAAGTTCTAAGTAATACAAACTATTTTATGATAATTTGATTAAACTTACTTATGAGAAAACCTCATAGATAGGAAATAATAATAAAATTAAAAAATACATATTTCGTATATAAGTGCACTAAGTCTAACGACTACAGTTGAATGATAATAAAAACAATCTATCTATATATATATATATATATAGGATACGATGAGTAATTTAACTTGACAACATTTTAAATTGTGACAATATACCGCCGGCCGACACACACTATCTCAACCAACCAAACTACTCATGGTCATTAGAATCGTCTTGTAGTTTTATCATCTCTGGCCAGGGGTATTTCACATTCCTTTACCAACACACAAAATACTCAACCGAGGGGGTGGAAGAAAAAAACAAACAAACAATCGCGGGCTAGGGTTAGCTCCAAGCGCAAGAAGGGAGAAGTCTGTGACACTTTTGTGCAGCTCTCCGTGCATTTGCAGGCTATCACGAGCGTGTATATGCGCGAAACTCCACAAGCCACAAGAAATGCTGACTCATGTTCCCGCTTTGGTCAACCCGGCATCTTCACAGGTCTTTCTCGACCGTCAGCTTCCCCCGACTTCTGTCGACTTCTCTGTTCTACTTCCTTGTCTTGACTGCCTCAGTTCTATCGACTGGTCTCTTCTGCTCCCTTCTGCTGACTCCTCTCTTGGACCTTCCTTCCCTCGTCCTCTTCCGGTCTCGTAGGAGATCTCACGCGCAAGCCCTTTGTGTGGGTTTTGTACCAAAACAGACAAAGAAATCTTCTGATTGGCACTTACCTACACCCACAGAAATGAATGCCACCCATCGTGTCACAAAATTATCAATTTCGTTTTTTGTTCATTTCAGGTTTTGGTTATTGTACTGCAAACTAAAGTCAGTTGGACACCGTCAGTGAGGAATGCTGCATTATGACGCAATGCTTTTCTCCAGAAATTTGGAACCATTATGATGTACTTTTGGCATTTATGCCAGAAGCTTGGCATAGTATTTGGGAGTCAATTTAAGAACAGTGTAAGGATATATATAAAGAATAAATACGACAAATTTTAATGATTTTTGAATGAAAATTAATTCTGCTAAAGTAAAGGTACCAGTATTTCTTTTATTTCTTGTTAATTAAGATTCTCAAAAATGAACTATTTAAACCTGCACAAAATCTGTTTGATTTAATTTGGTCTGGTTTATTCAACGGCCTATAAATGGTATATCAACTCCATATGGGTTATTTAATGCCGAAACTTGATTCATTCACGTATGTTTGATCATAAACATAAATATTTATGCTATCAACATTCCATTACAAACATTCTTTTAAAATCGGGTTTTTTTTTGTGTAATTATTTGTTTGCACATAGTTATAAGATTTCAAGCATTCCTATCCACAGATAATTTTCAAACTGATCTAGTTGACTAATAAATAAAGCCTCACCACCAGATGAGAAATGCCATTTTCTCTGCAAACGATGGAGTGGTCTTATTCTAAGCCCCACCGATTGAGCCATTTTGGAATAGTGATGAACAGCTTGTCACTAATGGGTAATGCATATAGTAGTAAAATAAACATTGGTATTTGGAAAAAAGTTCTTAGATTGTCAGGCACATTGCATCGGGTGATCCAAATTAACTTACTAGTTTCGAATAAGCAATGCAAATTTATCTTTTTGATTTCCTTGATCAGTTCTGAAAAAAGATTTTTGAAGGATAGAAAAAGTAAAATTTTGTCCATTTAACAATTCTATTTAAAAGAAAAAACCCGTTTGATTCAGGTTTTGGTTTCTTTGTTTTAATGGCATTTCAATCTTCGTGGGTTATTTAATGCGAAAATCATCCTTGTAAAAAACAGTCGTGGTGTTATTCAAACCATAGTGAGGGAACAAGGGAGTTGATATCTTTCCCAATAAAAGATGAACGTAATAGCACGACTTACTATAAAGTCACAGTCTAGCACGTTAGCCACGAAAACTCTTCTGTATCATTTAGAAAAAGAAATCATGACTACTTGTTTTGCAATAAAACAAATTCTTCTGATGCAATGATCCTGGTTTTAGCTCTAAAAACCGAGTTATGAGGAGCAAATTGCTAGTATATTCAAATATTCATGAGCTGTACTATGTATATAATTGACTAATCTTCATATATATATATATATATATATATATATATATGCTTTTTTCTTGTCCTTTTGTTTTGTTATTTTATGCAATATTCTAAAATGTATTTAACTGAAGACCTGTTGAAGAATAGAGACCACGCAGACAACAGCATTGTTGAAATCAGCTGTTATACTTGGAAGAGTCCAGGAGACTTGCTGTCATTCGGACAGTAAATCGATCAACTTGGGAGTAAAGTGTTTTAAGCATATAGAATCGAACATTCCACTCTGAAACGAGCACTTCGGAAGCAGGACTTGACCACATTCCCTAACACTTTACAGCCTGGACATTTTTATAACCTCTTTAATAGGGTCTATTTGTTCAAAACAGCTCTGGCTTGGAAACTATTTAAGACTCATTTTACAAAAGTGTTTAAGCAGTGAAATACAGTTAATTCGTGTCAATTTTGTGACAAAGTATGTGGATCTAACGCAGGTTTGACACGTCATATGAATGTGTACGAGAGCAGTGACCATAGAAAAGACAGCTCATTTATTTGTCGCACATGCAATATAGCTTGCTAGGATTCACTTGGCCTGAGGAGACATTTGCGCTTCCAAAAGTACTTTTAGCGAACCGAGGAGATGGTCTTCTTTTGCAAAGAACTGCCAGTCCTTATATATATATATATATATATATATATATATATATATATATAAGGAAGCGGGCGGAAAAGATCATAGGCTGAAAAGCTCACTTAATGACGTCATATATGCTCTTGAATTTTTTGACCGTTGGGATAAAAGCACTGCGCCACCGATGGAAGAAGTGAGCGGCCCGCAAGGGAGATTAAGTTGAAAAAAAAAAAAAACAGACATCATTTAGTTACTTTTCATTAAAGTATTTTGTTCAGCCTTAGAACTATTTAGCCAAACCTTACATATAACAATAAAGCAGTTTGTTAATATCTTTCTGAATTTTTATAACTTCTACAAATTCATGAAAATAAATGCAGCGTCATCATACAAAAATACTGAAAGTTGGTATGCGCTGTGATTCCACGTATACTTCACTGTATTACAATGAAGTTTCTCATGAAAAAATGGCGAGAGACGCTCGTATCAAGTAGAGGTCTCTAACAGAAAGACACACTATGTCTGTCTGTATCGATTTGTCTGTCATTATATATATATATATATATAGCATGTCTTTAAGACTGAAGTTCTAGAAGGTTCAAGAAGATTTCAAGATTTTTGCATTACCGAAAAAGAACTTGCATTCAAATAATGAATCAAAACTTGTGTTAAGATGTCACCCTTCGCCTAAACATGTGTCAATTGGCGCCCGACTAGACTTTCGTCATGTGACATAGTCCCGTGACTATTGTTCTTTTTGTATTTTCATAATGAGAAGAATAACATACAGCCATCATCGATGCTTTGTCACCAATACTTTCCTGATGAACCAAAGTGAGTATATTTGCGTGTGTGTGTGTGCGTGTGTGTTGGTTTGAAGATGGAGCCAGATGTAAGTCCCATTTTTAAAAGGATATTTACTATCTAGCTCAGGTTTCGACACAGTCAATGAAAGGTTGATCTATTTAAGTCATTTGTGGTGACTAGCCGTTATTCAGATATCAAAATATGTAATTTCTGATGAGATAGAGATTTTCCTTTTTGGGAGTCCAGATGGAACAAAAGATATCAGATCCTTATTTTTTATGTCCAACTTATTTACAGGATATTGAAGAAATTTCGAAACTAAATAGTAAGAACAAAAGATATTGTGTTGTAAAAAACGTTTTTAGAATATTAAAGAGCCTGTTTCTTTACGTTTACATTTGCACGTGTGTGTGTATGCGCATCTGTGCAGTCTGGTCATATGCATCCGTGCATACATGTGTGCATGTGTGTGTGTGTGTGTGTGTGTGTGCAATATCATACGATCTCATAAAGTTACATAAAGCGAGGGAGCATGCATCTATCTATCTGAGCATTCTTTTATTTCACAAAGGAATTGAAATAATCGCGAATAACTTTAGTTCCATAATGAAAAAAAAAAAAAAAAACACGCTTCAGGGGTTTTGCATCACTCGACAACACCACCATCACTAACAACAACAACAACAAAACCCCGATAAAATAAGAGTCAAGAGAATTAGTAGAGAATCATGATGCACTTGATACTGATAATAAGTATGTATATTGAAAATGATAATAATAATGATATGGATATTATCATGTACAACTGAAACAACATGATAACGTTGAACAGACAAAAGAATAATCATTTCAAGGATAGCTACAATAGATAGATAGATAGATAGATAGATAGATAGTAGTAGTAGTAGTAGTAGTAGTAGTAGTTAAAGCATGAAAGAAGTAATATATTTTAAAGTTTTTTTGCTGTTATTGTATTACAAGTTAATTTTATGGGCAGATTCTTTAGATACGAAAGTAATATCAGTCGAACGAATAATAATAATAATAATAATAATAATAATAATAATAATAATGAGAAGAAGAAGAAGAAGAAGAAGAAGAAGAAGAAGAAGAAGAAGAAGAAGAAGAAGAAGAAGAAGATAAGTTAGGAGGAAACGGAGGATGGAGAAAAAGAGAAGGAGGAGAAAAAAAGAAAGATGTTAAAGTCTGAAAAAAAGAAAAAAAGAAGATAAAACATTTGGAACAAAAATGATGGATGGGAGAAAGAAAGAAAGAAAGAAAGAAAGAAAGAAAGAAGAAAAATATAATGAAAAAATAAAATAGAGAAAGATCAGAAGACACTTCTCGATTGTAGAAAAGTGAAGAGAAATTTTATGCAAAGACTTATATAAGGAAAGAAAAAAAAATCGACAACCGAGAAAGGAAAGTAAACTGAAAAAGGTTTAAAGTGCTATAAAATAAATAAATAAAGGAATAAAAGAAGAGGAAAAACGAATACAAAAAACAAAAGGAGAACGAAGCTAAAAAAAAAAGATGAGTCATGTGATAAAAAGTTGCTTAGGGATCGGAAATGACGTGTTAAAGGAAGTTGTTCTGCAGGAGATCCTATCTGGCTGATAGGGCCATTTCAGAGAGAAAGATTAAAACTGTTAAAGAAAAAAAAAAAAAAAAAAGAAACGAAAAAAGATGGGGAAAAAATTAAATTGGAAAGAAAAAGAAAGAAAGAAAAAGACTGAACGAAAATATGTCAGTTGTTAAAATAAAGCGACTGACTACTTGGATGAATTTTCTCAGAAAAGCATGTCCAAAATGGATTCCAATGAGTAAATTAATCCCCAAAAGACACGGAGTCAATCGTCGCTGTAGAAACTCGATAATTGACGTCAACAATGTGGATTCATATTTCAACTTTATCAAACATGACCAATTCTAACTCACCCAATTTAGACCAATTCGAAACTACGGTCACTCTCAACAAATTCATTCTACATGTTACATATTAATTCAGACCCACATAGCAAGTTTGTTTTCAGACTATTAAAAACAATATGGCCGAGATCACTGGAAGGCATATGAAAATTTGACTGAGCCTTCCAAACTACACTTGCTCAGAGAAACGCCAGATTAACAAGATTCCTGCTCTTAGTAGGCTTCCAACTTGCTGAAAGGGTGGATGAGGGATCACAACGACGACATCGAAAATGAAAAATATTCAAGAAAAGAAATGAGATCATTAAAAAAAAAAAACCCTGTAAAACGAAGGAAAAAATTAAAAACAAACAAACGGAAAACGCAAAATAAAAAATAAGAAAACTAATAAGAAAAAAGGAAAAATAAACATCTGGAGACATTTCCAAGATTCGGACAATCGAATATATTTTTTGTTGATTTATTCATCAGATTTTTATGCTTCCGTGCATCAATGTGACTAATGCATCAATTTCACTTTGAGGAAAAGTAGCATTGTGGTGCTGGAAACATATGCACAATGATTTATTTGCATAGGAATAAACGTATTGGATTAGAACGTGTGTTACTTTTAGGCCATCCCTCTTCTATCCTAAGTACACACACATACATACAGGGTCGGTGCTAAACTATTTTGCTTCGTAAATAGAGTAGACTACTTGCACATCCATTCACCTCTCTCTCACTCTATCCTTAAGTCGTACTGATAGCACTAAGTCTTTTGACGGTATTTTACCATACGTCTTTATCCTGGCAAGTCTTTTAGACTGTATCCGGCGTCTGCACTGAGCTGATATATGTAGATCTTTGCTGGTCGAGCAGCATTGGTGTGTCCGTGTGTAGGAGTCCATTGGAGAACGTCACTTATGAGTTCGTCCTTACTTCGTTAGCACTACCCAGCATGTCTTGCTCGTCTTACTTAGATAGTTTGTCAGATTGGAGACATTTTGAAGTTCACCTGCTTCCGAATTTGTTCAAAACAGCTTGTAGCATTCTTGTGTTGTTCCCATCAAGCTTTTTATCAAAGCGTTTCGTTTGAGTTCAGGTTGTGTAACGACACTGCCAGAGCCTGTTTTTTATTTTATCAATTGGTCGGCAAACTGTCAATAGCAGTGTACGTCTTTTTATACGTATGTTGACATCACTTTTTGTAGATGAGATATTACTGCCAATGTATGTGAACTGATTTACTAATTTCAGAGACTTGCAACCTAATGTGGAGATGGATCCATTATGAACTTCTATCCGCGTTTACGTAAAAGCCAATGTCTCTTGCTGTCTGCTACAGGCAGGGATTCGGCTTCGGCAGATGTGTTTCAAGAGCTAGATCATCTGCGTAGTCTGTCTGTCATAATTTCTGATTCTTGTTTTTTTTAATGTGAAAGTGTTTTTATTAGATCTATTGATGTTCGTAGTACGTAATCCCGACAGATCATAAGCATAAATGGCTAATTGCAAAACTCCAACGACAATGTCAAAGAAATCGATGTCACTATCGGGTGAGCGAAGTACTTTTTCGTGTTTTGGTTGAGCATCTTTATAGCAGTTGCAGTTTCTTGGGGAAACCATATGCTAGTAGTATTTGCTCTATCTTTTCTCTGTGTATGGAATCAAATCCTTTAGAGAAACCTACGAAATCTCAAGATTTTTTTTGCACGTACTTTTTCGGTGATTCTGTGATGCTGTGGATCGATTTCTCCGAAAGGCATTTTGGTTTTTGCGAAGAATTTTCTCAACTACAGTCGGATACGATCGAGAAGTAGGGCATTATAAACCATTGCAGCTATGGCAGTAAGAGGACAGTAGTTCTTCGAGATTATAAGGTTACCATTCTTGGGGAAGAGAAAGATTTAGCCTTTCATCCATTTCTCTGCATAATCTAAGTATGTTGCCAATTTCCTTATATTCCATACTTCAGTGGGTATTTGTCGAGACCGCAGCTTTACTGGTTTTATTCATTTATATATTTTTTTTCAGTATTCTAGTTCTTCCTTCGTAAACTGGCCAAGTTTGATATGTAGTTGGCTGCTAATAATTTTTTTCAGTAGGTTTGTCTATGATTTCTGGAGAATTTTCTTACAGATTCTTGAAATGATCTTTCCATTTATGAAGTCTTAATTTTTATGTATATATATATATATATATATATGTGTGTGTGTGTGTGTGTGTGTGTGTGTGTGTGTGTGTGTGTGTGAACTTTAACTATTTCGTAGAAAAAGCAAATCAGACCATATCAAATGGAAAACTGTTAAATGAGACCAGAAAACCTGTCGATGACAAAGAAACAATCACCGATGGAAGAAGTTTGTCCAAAACAAGACACAAAGATTTACGTTATATAATTTACAGTATTCTTCCTTTCGAAAATTCTCTTTTTTTTCCATTCTTAATGAAAACTGTTAAAACTATAAAATGTTTCTTATTGGATACTCAATAAGAAACATTTTATTGTCAAAAATAAACTAAGTAAACCAAAACTAATATTAAGTTATAAAAAATTAAAAGAAAATGGCTTCAATGCGAACAACATAAAATAGAGTTTTATTTCTAAATTTACGATTTTTAACCAAAAAATGAGATGAATTAATATTACATGGTAAACATTTATCTTTGAAAACAACCTAAAGAAGATGGAAAAACACAAATATATAAACAAAATATAAAAATGTATTTTTTGTTTATGTATTTGTGTTTTTCACAAATTTTTCAAAAAAAATTATTGTTAAAAAGAATTTCGGTTTGGGAGAAAACACTTTTTATGAGAAAAATAACATGAAAAAAATTTTTTAAAAATAAAATCGAGGAATTAAAATGAGACAAGATTTAATAAGTTCACGATATGATTCTTCATCATATGTAATTGTATTTGAATCATCAGCTTTTTTGCAATATTGACTTCAAAAAGATCTTGTACGATGTAATACGCGATACTACAAACTTAAAATTTATTAAATAAAAATATATGTATAACAAAAAATATGATTTCGAAATAGTTAGAATATCTTAAATAAGATGAAAAATTCTTAAAAATAGAACATGTAGTCGTAGAAAACGAAGCGTAAATAGAAATATAATAAGGGTAAATAGATATAAAAATGTTTAATTAATCTTAGATTGCAAGAATAATTATCAATATTAATACAATATTCTTGTTTACTGTAAAACAGAAAAAAACGTTAAATATAAGTTTCAATTTTAGGCATATCTGAATCTCACCCCCTTTATAAATTTTGTCACTTATTCAACAAGAACAAGTGCTGATACTTGGGCTGGTTCCATTGATATACTTATTTGGCTAAGGAGACCCTATTCCAATATTGCACATTTTTTATAAGCTGGAGCTTCCAGAAACTGTGTTCAACACTCACCACTGATACTGGAAAAGTGAGAAGGTACCTTAGAGCAATGCAAACATCTTGGAGTTTTTGTTGTAGCATGAAGAGAAATATTTCTTGTGATGGTATAGACTCAGGAAGTCTTTGAGCTATTGTCACATATTCGAAGTACATATCTTCAGCACCAATCTCATTATCTATAATTTTCCAAAACTCTTGTAGTTCTGAAGTATAATTTCTGTAGATTTGTTTCCTTTCTAATATATATAAATAAACACACGCACGCACGCACACGCACACACACACACACACACACACACACACACACACACACACACACACACACACACACACACACACACACACATATATATATATATATATATATAGAGAGAGAGAGAGAGGAAAACAGACTGACAGAGAGACAAAACAGACAAACCGACAGAGGAAGCGAAATACTGAACTTGTTAGTGTAAAATACATCCGTTTGAAAATTGTTTACATTAGAGAGTAATACTTGACACCATAAAATTTTGAGTAAATTATTTGTATTAAGGAATTATCACGTGAAGCTATACTTTTTTGCTAAGGATTATTATCATCAGTTAACTGAAACCATATAGTTGCTTGCAGATTATTGGCGTTAGATAGGAATATCTATATAACTATGTGCAAACAAATAGTGATTGTATAATTCAGTACGAACAAAAAGGGATTATTAGATGGGAATAGTTACTTTAAATCATATAATTGTGTATAGATTATAAGTATTAAATAGGAATACATAACTGTGTGCAGATTATTTCTGTTAGATAGGAATACTTGATACTATATAACTATGCAAATGAATTATTATTATTATTATTATTATTATTATTATAAAAAAAACTGAAATTTAAAAATATTATTGCAATGGAACGTTGAAAATATAAAAAGTAATGATTGTAATCAAACATTTATGAATGAATCAAATTTAGGCCTTAAATAATTCATACGAGGTTGATATGCCGTTAAACAAATAAACCAAACTCAATACTATAGCTATTCTAAACGTTCTTCAATGGTTTGTATGACCGCATCTAAAACAACATAAAAGCTACCTACATTGCATTAGACCATTTCTTTCTCCAGTATTTAACGTAGTCTTTCTCAAAATTTGGTAATATCTCTATTTCTTATTTTATCTATTTATTTATTTATTTTTGCAATCCTTGACACATCTGTCAGAACTTGTTGAAAACAAGACTATAAGATGATTTTTAGTCATTAGCAATTGTCTTGTTGTTGAATTTGAATCAGCTTACATATTTTATTGCAGCTTTCTTGTAATCTTTTTCTCACTAGTCCAGTAACCTAATTTGATCGTCGGGGCGCTATTCATATAGCATATTTTGAGCCGGAATAATCTGGCGAAGTTCATCTTTTTCCAGTTGTACAAATAATTTAATTTCATAGTTTTCTTTCTTGACCGGTTATCATACCAAGTTAAAGGATCCAGTCTGCCCTACTGTTAAACGAGAGTTGGAAGGAAAATAGTTGAATACATGCCTTTCCAAACATATTAAGCGCTATGTGAATGCAAACAACCTCGTTCAAAGTTGGAACTAGAATAGCCTAGTCCACTTCCTTCTTCTAGCAAAAAGTTATTCTCACAGGCGATACAACAAGTTTGAACTTATTAACTGCATCCTTGATTTGGGAAGTATTTTCAAATCAATTCTTCTTGATTATTCCACCACAGAGTTCTATCAAAGCATCAAATATATCACCAAGATGATAGCCCAGGGATTTTAAACCGTCAATCTATCTTTCACATTCCATGGTTTAACAGTTGAGTCTTAATTAAGATTTGCTAGAATTTGTCAACACTTTGCCAATGTGGAGAAATAATTATAGTTCTTTTGAGAAAGTAGTTGCTTCCTCACAACATCAAAATCATTTACTATCAAGTTTTTAAAATTATCAAATTTTTAAAATTATTTTTACTAAGTCAGTGTTTACAAATTTGTTTCTAAATTCACTTTTTAAGCAAGGTTTGAATTTCTTTTTACATTGTGCGATTGTCTCAATCATTAATATTGAACATTATATTAAGAAATAACTACTTGTAAATTATATTTAACATTTACAATTTAAACATTTTAGCTATACATTTATGCAATAACTATGTAAACAAGAGTTTTGCTTCCAACAAAACCCTCATCAGGTGATGTTCAAGGATGATTTCGGGACTGAAGCATCATTACCACGAACCCAGATACCACCAGGCTTTATGGGTTTGTCGTCACTGTGGGAATGACATATCCACTCTGATGCAGTTGGGACTTTATTTTGGATTCTAAAAAAATATATTTTCTCTTGCTTGATAGTGAAAGTCCAACATTAGTCATGTATGCGGAGATTGAGTTGGTAATGAAACCTTGATAGGAAATATATTTTTTACCCAGCCTTTTATAATACATCTTTCTTGCGGATCTTCAAATTTTTCCAGCTTACACTGATGTGCCCAGATTTTCCTCAAAAAGGACCGTTAATTTGACCAGGAAAACTTTCCTTAAATCAACGACCCAATTGACGCTCGGCAGTTGAAAATGTGAGTTGATATTCCAAATCAGTTACAACACGTCAGTCCATGTAAAAATTAGACAATGATTAAGATTTAGGCCATTGTTGCCTGAGGCATCCAATTTTAGTGCAATGGATTCGCATCCCCTTAATGCTTTCAAAACTATATCCGCTTCAGCATTGTAAGCCCGTGGACATTCAACATTCGTTACTAGATTTAAAGAAGGTTGTTGATCTTATTCTCTCCTCCTTTCAGATCATCTAAGCTGGGGAGGCATATTTCTTTACTTCATGAATTAGTTTGATTTGTGGTGTCGCAGAACAATACGGATGTATCGTATCACAATCCTCAATGATATGCGCAATATGATTTGGTCAACCAACCCTCGTCACACGACTGGTGGCCTTTTCCTATTGTCTTTAGTTTTTCCTAGTGTCATCCGATCTTTCTCGAAAGTTTTTCTAAGTAGTAAATTTATACAATAATTTCTGTGCAAATGTGTGTGTGTGTGTGTGTGTGTGTGTGTGTGTGTGTGTGTGTGTGTGTGTGTGTGTGTGTGTGTGTGTGTGTGTGTCTCTCTCTCTCCCTCTCTCTCTTTAAACTATCAGTACTTATATCTCCAGAAACCTAAGTTTTTGTTGAAATTGAATGTTTGTTTTTTTCTAATTCTCTTGGTTAATTCATATCCCTAAGAAGTCAAGTGGTGTGTTCATTTAACAGTGGAATTTCTAAAACAGGGTCTGGTGTCGGTTAGTCTGACTTAAGTCTATTTTTAGAATTTATGAAATGTCTTTTTTTTTTTTTACTTATAAGTCATTTTTAAAAAAGATTTTATACATCAATTTTTGGTTAAGACTATATTACTTAAAACTATTACAGATATATTTATCCGAGTCTCAAGCGCCAGTTCATTGCGTTTTTATCCTTTTACGTTTGTGTAGGTCCGTTAGGAAGCTTTACAGAGAAAAATATAACAAAGGGTGGCTGATGAAGAAGGACAAGTAAAAAAGTAATTGATAATTCTTTATTTGAGTTTGAGACGTGAAAAAAAAATACAGTGCTGTAATAAAATGTTAGAAGAAATTTTTTAACGAAATAATATACAATACAGGGGAAACAACTCAGCCAAATAAGGAAAACATTATTATTTCCCTTGAACACGGAATTCCTTATGGAATTGCACGAGCACACAGACACATGCACTCACACATCTGATCTTGTTTATACGAGGTTCATGCAATAAATGAGGTGAATTTTGCAATAAAACGACACAAGAAAAGGAAAAAAATTATTCTTTTTTTTTTTCCATATATTCTTTTTCTTTTTTTAAAGTAAATTTTTCCTACCGAAAATGAAGCTTTTGTATTACTTCGGAAAAATGACTTATCGGCAGAATTGGTTGATTCAAAAACTTTCCATTGTCAACTTGAATTTGACACGAAAGTGTTTTCGCAGACTGTGCAGAATCATTTATATAGAGCAGTGATTCAAGCACGTTCTCATCTTATTTGTCTTCTCAGCAAGAAGAAGAGAAAAAAAGCTCGACTAGCCTTTGCAAACGAGCAGGTTATTTCAGTATATATATATATAAACCGGGACATTGGCCCAGCGGTTAGAGTGTTCGCCAATGGCCCGGGAGACATGGGTTCAATCCCAGGTCGAGTCATACCAAAGACTTTAAAAATGGAACTTGATACCACCTTGCTTAACACTCAGCATTATAAGGTACGGTTCAAGGGTAAAGTGGAGCAATCCAGGGAATGGAGTAGCGCCCCCCCTACACTTTGGTGTAGTAGCTATCGAAAAGGGAGCCTTCGGGTCACCCTCGACTATGGTCGCTAACTTTACTATATATATATAGTTAAATTTGGAAGTGGTCGTGCACTGGTGTGTAGGATGTTCTTTGGCCCATGTTTTGAAAATCATCAGCAATAATGTTAGCGTAAGGAACAGAGGAAAGAAACTGTATGAGGAATGAGAAACTGACACCTGAATAATGTTACACTTAATGAAGCCGCATGGTCGTATATGAGCAGAAGTAATTAAAAGACATGCCTTGTACCAGTCTTATTTATATTCGCTATCAATATGAAGTCAATTATGTGAATTAAATTTATATGTTGATTCCAAATTTTGGATACTGTATTGTATTTTAATAAACAGCTTTTGTTTTTATTATTTTCTTTATCCAAAGTTATTTCTTTATGCAAATTTACCATGAAAGCAGATATACTATCAATAGGAATTAACCATCGAATATACAATATTGTAAATGCCTTTTTATCTTTTAGTTTTAACCTTTACCCATTTTCAGTTCTTGTCTTCGGGCGGTTTGGTCTTTGTCCGGGAGCAGTCTAGAATGCACCTAATGGCTAGTTTGCCTGGCAAAGTATCGACCATCAAACAAACGCAAGAAAGTCGAGCTGGGTCAAAAATCTAGATTTGCTGTTCGTTAGACCAATCCGTCTCAAAGAAGTTAAAAGCCGTAGTTATTTTTCTTGTGTCAGGATCTAGATGCTAAAAGAACTGTCTTATTTTATTTATTTATTTTTTGCTTTAGCGTTTTAAGCCTACAGAAGACCGAGTTTCATGCACATGATATATCGATTTTGTATCCTTTACGTGAAAATTCATTGTATGAAGAATTAAAAGTTTATATTCTTTTTTTCTAGTTTTATTACTTCTATTGCTTTGAATTTGATGGAGTTGTGGACTGGTGCATTGTCAGGTGGAAATACCTCTGATCCGATTTCAAGAGTGCTGGCCTCTTCCGACGGAATCTCTTCCTGAACTCCCTTAAAACCTCAACATAGTAACCCTAACCCTAACCGTTTGGCCAATCAACTCTGGTGTATTGACTTCCTTACTACCCCCACACCTCTCATCATCCCTCACAGACTGCCTTTCTTGAATTTCTTATGCCACTCAAAAACTGATGCTAGATTCATGCAAGATGGTCGAAAAGCAGTCTAAAGCATTCCATAGGTTTCAGTGGCATCATTTTTTCCCAGTTTAAAACAGAATTTTATAGCATATCGTTCTTCTAAAGTGTCCTCACGTCCAGATTGCATTTTTGAAATTCACCAGCTGTGACAATTAGGGTGTAGGGTGTAGTGTGTAGTAAGGTGTATTCCAATTGCTGCTGTAGCAGTTCATTTGAACCTGAAATCATAAAAATTGGTTAGTCATCTCATAAGATGTATAGCAATAACATACTGAATTTTCAAGAATCTACGACAATTTTAAATGCCTGTATAAAAAGTCTGGAAACTTATTGAATACACCACGTATATATATATATATATATATGCATGTGTGTGTAGTGTGTGTGTGTGAGTGTGTGTGTGTGCCCGTATGTACATGTTAGCGCTTAATTCTGTTTCATATTTATGAAAAATATTGCTTCGTATGAGGCTGCAGAATACAATAATGAATCATGAAATAAAACAAATATAAACAAGTAAAAATACCAGTCAAGACTGGGCGGATGAATTTATGTAAAAAGCTTATCAGAAGCCATTGCTCAAATTAAAAAAAACAAACCAAAACGAACGGACTCTCTCTCTCTCTCTCTCTCTCAACATCCACCTGTGTTTTTCTTTTAAAGATTCATAGATAGATAGATATGTTATCGACAAGCGTCTGGTAACAAGGAAAACTAAGACAGACAATATTTTAGAGTTAAATTTGTTTATTGTAAAACAAACAGATGTTGTGTTGAGTAGAATTTGTGACCTAAGAAAGCAGTAGTGTTCTTTCTCTGTTTTGGAAGGATCGGGAGGTGAACGTGTGTGATTTTATTCTTGGTCCGGTATGCGTGGTGTAAGTGACCCAATTCTGGTAGGTTCAGGGTTGATAAGCCAATAGTCATCATCTCTTATTGTTCGAGGTGCAGAGCAAAGTACTTTCAAGTCTGTGGGTTTCTTCTTTTATAGCTCTGCTGGGGAAACAATCGGCTTCTGAAGGATTTCGGGGAAGGTTGCTGATTGGTTGACAAAAGGGTTTTTTTGTGAGTTTATTTTTACATTTTAAGCGGATCCATGCGTTAAACCTACTTGGCCAGCGATGTGTTTTATTCATTTTTTTTTAATAAGCCACAGTTCAGACATTATCCAGTTAATGTTACCTTTTTTCAACCTAAATATTCACACGTTGAATTTTTTTTATTGAGTGTTTTTATTTATTTATATATATTCATTTATTTTGCAGGTGAGTGAGTATGAAATGTCTTTGTAATTCCTAAGAGATTTCGATTGAAGTTTTATAATAGATAGATAGATAGATAGATAGAAATAAAAATATATGAATGCACAGATACTGGCGTAAAAATGAAATTGCAAAAGTCTGAAGGATGATTCTGATTTTGACCTGGACATGTATCTGCATTTATTGTTGATACACTCCTCACTTTGGAACCAGCTTTATGCATTGTTCTGTTTATGCGATCATTTAAGGTAAGCCTGCAATATTAGCCATATGTTTGATATTGAGTAATTTCAAACATTCAAGATGTTGCAATTTGATTTCTCCTGGTGTATATCTCGATTAATCTAAACAATACATAATAAAAACATTACTAAGTTCTTTCCCCTAGAAAAGAATTATCTTGAGTTATTTCCCTTACATTTATTTTACTTTGTATTTGCTAAGCATTGATATTCGGGTCAATCCACCAACTGACGCAAAAAAGTTGCAACATTTTGTTTTTTTATGGTTTTATGTCAGGTTGGGTCTACTCTACATCATACTAAAAGTTGGACAAGTATGGGAAAGTTTCAAATTTCGAAGTTGAACATTTTCGACTTACAAGTCATTTTCCATTACACTTTAAACTTTTACACTTTTACATTACATTTTTAAAACACTAACTCGGTCAGTTTTCATGATAAATCAATAAATCTCTTTTTTTTTTTTTTTACCCACGTTTTCAGGGTCAATCTTTCACATGAAATGGTTGCCAGTGATGTTGAATCACCTTTTATCTTAGGTTACCCCGATCCATATAAGTCATAATGTTTTTTCAAAGTTGTTCACACTTCCTCCTCCTCCTCCTCATCATCATTTATGACTGGAGCATTTTTTATATTGTCACAGTTGCCATCTTGGAAATGTCCACATGCACCGGTACATTCTAGTCGATGCCTTCCATACCTTAGGGTATTGCATCCTTCCAAGCAATTTTAGTAAATCATCTGAATCAGTTCATCTAGAGCAGGACTTTTTTTTGTCATCACTGGAACAAGTTTGTCCCCTTCTACCTTCCATCCCCACTCAGGGGGTGCCAATTCATCACTACATCTCATGCATCCCACAACCTGGTAGTAATTCCGCAGAGAATGAAATCTACAGGCAGAGGCAGTTAGACGGAGTCGTTCTGCCGTGACGAATATCTTTGCCCATGCAACTTTCTTGCAGAGCATATTGTATTTAATTGACGCCAGTGAGTCCTTCTGATCTCCATTGAACAAGTGTTATCATTGCCTTAGAACCATTGCTTTCCACAAAATCCTGCATTTGCTTTTGAACAGTCTTTTAATGTCTTTTCTCGCTGGAACCCCGAATTCTTTCCAATCCCGAACACCCTGGACACCGAATCACATCCTGTAAAAGCATGCAGAAACAATAGGTCATTGCAAACTGCTTCACCAAGCACCTGTTTCATAACCTTAATATTATAGACGTTGGATTTCACCTTGTCAGAGCGGAAATAGAGTGCAGTACATTTGGAAACATCTGTATGAAACAATAAGAGAACAATAAGATCTGTATCATCTCCAATAAGGCTTGTCGGTCTGAAAGCAAACATACTGATGGCTGCCTTTGCAATCTCAACGTCAACATCTCCTTCTGCTTGAATAACATTACATCCTTTCTGCTTCATTCGTTTCATGATCAGCTGGATCAGTGTCTGCTTGTTTGCCCCATTCGACAAGAAGTCGTCCTTTTTCCCAGAAAATATTGTCGCCTCGGGAATGTTCACCTTTTTTACATTCAACTTTCGACTTCGCCTCTGATGCGCACAGTCCTTTATACTTGGTCTAACCTCATAACCATCAAACACCACAGTCGCTTTTCCATAGTTTTCGACAGTGAATGAGGCATAATTGTCTGTAATAGAACTTTAGATGCTCCCCTCCCTCCATTTTAGACGGTGAAGAAGAGATCCTCGGTCTGGTATGTTGTGCTCTGTGACTGGAATAGTTTGCTGCACACCACTGACTGATTTTGTTTTAACATAGTTTTTGATTGCTTTGGCAAGTTGCAGTTTGTCCGCCTGACGCAGGAGGCCTTTTCCCTCAAACAAAGACATCGGGTAGAGACACAGTTCAGAGGACATGACATTATCTAGCCGAAGATTTACCGTCTGAGAGACTACGAGAAACCTCTGAAACAGGGGCGCTGGGTCAATGCTATGATCTGCAAACACTTTCACGTTCTTGCTGGATACTAGAGATTTTGCATTCAAACTTCGTTTGTGAGAGGTCCTGCACATTGACGCCTTCGTTGGCATTAATTCCTGTGATGATATTTCGTAACGATTCATCAGTTGAAAACGGTGTAACACTGTCTAGTTTTTCCGCAACTTTTCCGAGATCCATCTCATCTCTTTTCAACCGAGAGGGAGACAACTCCTTATGTTGTTCACTTGTAACGTAATTTCTTTCGGTAAGATCTTGCATGGCGAGGTTGTAAAGGGATGACACAGTGGATGACATGGCCCAAACTATTCTTTGGTGCTCGGACATCCCACTCCCACGCGTCGGTAAAGCCTTGGCTTTTGAGTGAGCGCATTAGTGTCTGCTCGATCACAAGATCGGAGCCAAGACCAGTCCAGTATTGGCTGCTGCGTCGGATTACGTGAAACCCTGAGTGGAACTTCTGATGTACTTCCGGATTGTCGTCTTTCAAGACATACATTTTCTGGAGATATAGACGAGCCGACTTCAAATAATTCGGATGGCCAGCGGCCGCGAATATTGGCAGACAAGCTGAGACAGCTCTGAGATGCATCTCTTAAGACCCCATTCGATCAGCTGAAACGAGTGCCCTAGCTATACTTAGCATGTGCAGATAGTTTATCTATAGTTTGCTGGTTTTGGAGGTCCTTGCCAGGTCATCTTTTTTCTCAGTTAAAGAGTTGTGAATTTTGTCTATGCAATCTGATTCCAACAATGAATCTAAGTCACACTCGCCAGTCTCTATCAACATGTACAATCGCTCAAGTTCCTCGACTTGGTCCTGAAAACCAGGTTCATCTTCCATAATCTTGGCAACAATCTGACATATGAGATACTGATCCACCAGCAGGTGGCCACGAAATGCTCATTGCACTGCCTTTCCGCTCATTATGTGTATGACGGCATTTTCACCATATACTGTATCCATGATCCCCTTGAGTTCAGTGCCATCCATCAAAGTCCCAATGTCACCCAACACATTCATGAAGGTATGGAAGGTGCCAAGCAATAGTATCACATCCCTAATTGGACTATCATCTGTAACAGCGTTCACGATTTCAGACGCCTTCCAAAATAGCAGTTGATCAAAAGTTATGATAGTCGGCATGTTATGTTTAAACGATAGACTGCATAGGTAATCTAGGGTGGACAAGATACAGGTTTTATGTCTATCGTTGGGAGAAATTGTACCGAAGATTTTCCCGGATATTTGCACTCCTTATGCAGCAGGTGCATCATGCCTCGCCAACTGGACGTACTCTTGTGGAAGCGAAAAGACATTTCCCAAAAAATGAGCACTTTGCGATCACAGACATCAGATGTGTATGGGACCGACAAAAATTCTAAGCAACGGTTGACACGCATTGAAAAGCGATTATCTATAATGTCGATCTTCGTCATTTTGACAAGTTTCAAGTCGGCTGTTTTTTGTCGTGGTATACCATGATTGACTTGCTTCCCTGGTGTGATGGCTACGATCATTCCCATCCCATTTCCATTCCATGTAATAATGTTATGATCCACGTTGTCTCCTGCAAACAACAGGGACTGACCAAGAATGTCCATGTCACCGCCTAATACATCTGGAGCAAGTGAACATGCCGCGTTCATTTCAAACCTCAGGATATGATGAAGCAAATCCCATGGTTGTAAGACTATCAATCAAGAATCGTGATCTATACAAATGGTGCATTTGCACCGCAGCACCAAGCTGTAGAGGCGCAATAACAGCTCTTGGTGGGACTGCTTGAACGACTGCTTTTCTGACGCCAGCAACCTTTCTGGACGTGTCCTTCCCAACAAACAGATGTTGCAACAAGAACCGCAAACTTGCTGGGATAAGATCTAATGGGGCTGCTAGTTTCAGTTCGGCGGTGGTTGGATACGCATCCTCCATTGGTGCAACTGTTTTCTTGATATCAGTTTTGATGAGTGCAACTCTACAGGGTGGGCCAAAAAAGCAGAACATCCTCCTCTTATCTCCAAGGGGGTCAGGTTTTAATAGCAAATGCACATCATATAACCTGGGATCCATACCGAAATTGCTGCACTTTTTGGCTCACTCTGTAGAAGTGGCTGAGGGAAGGGGTAGGGGTAACCTTAGATATGGTATAAGGGGTGATTCAACATCACTGGCAACCATTTTATGTGAAAGATTGATCCTGAAAACATGGGTAAAAATGCAAGATTTATTGGTTTATCACGAAAACTGACCGAGTTAGTGTTTTAAAACGTAATGGAAAATGACTTGTAAGTCGAAAATGTTCAACTTCGAAATTTGAAACTTTCCCATACTGCAATCTTGTCCAACTTTTAGTATGATGTAGAGTAGACATAAAACCACACAAATAATGTTGCAATTTTTTTGTGGTTGAGGTACTTTCGCATTATATTGACTAGCATATGATGTTGTTTACAAAGCACACAGGTCCCAGGCTTTTGGATTACCAGCGTGTCCTAAATGGTCACCCATAAAAATACTGAATAGTCTAATCGTTACTTCACTTCGATGATTGTGCTTCCGGGATTTTTGACAAATTTTTGATTTATAATTCTATTTTTCTAAGAAATGATAATTATCTGATTCATTTTCATTCGAGTGGCACGAGTAGCATGTTTCTGTTTATACAAAAAGGAGGAAGGTCATTCCGAATACCTGAGGTGTCTCTAAATGTCAAGGAAGCCCAGCCGTTTCGGTAGCACCCATTGTGGACTTGGAAGGAACCCTGTAATAAACTTGACCTCATTTCACAGACATGTTCGTGGAGGCTGGAAAATATATGTTGTGAGAGAAATCTTAATAGGAAAATTGCCTTCTTTTTATTCTAACATTGAGTTGTCCCCATTTCTAATGCGTAATGATGTTCGAAGGATGAAATACAAGTCGAGGAACTTGATAGTTTATTGCTGTATAAACCAAACAAGGAAAAAGATTAAAAAAATAGGAATAATAGAAAAGGGGTAAAAAAATAAATGCAAAAAGGGAAATTCGTAATTGTGTGTTTGTAAAAGAAATACATATTTTTCATGCAAGATAAAAAAAAAAAAAGATTAAAGATGCTTTTCATTCTGACAAGAGAAAGACGGAGGAGAGGGCTGGGACAAGATAAAAAAAAACAACAACTTTAAATATACTTTCTCATTCTGACAATTTCCGGCGTGACCTCACCGAAAAAAATCCTTTTTTCAAATTTACGATGCATTCTCAACTTAAATCTTATCTAAAATTTTGCATGTACCATAGAATATTCGTATACTTTAAACGCCGGTACGATGAGATCCAAGTACGTGTCCCAAGTAATATAATCAAACGTAGGGGTAAAAATTCGTTCTCTAAAGCATATGATATACTTTACTGAGGAATTCATTTTACAACGTGTCATCCTGCAGTCAATTATTAGTTCCATTGCTAGTTCGCGAGTTAAACCTAATCTCCATATTGAGAAAGCATTGTCACAAGAGGAACGCCACTCTAAAATGGAAAATTTACTACTTTGATACACCTATATCGACAACTATGGTGCGTTAATTAAGATTTTTTATCCTTCTCTTTTTATCCTTCTGTCCACCTTTGCCGGAACAGTGCCACTTAGATGATGAAACTGAAAAAATTATATGATTCATATCCGATATTCATATTCAAACCTATCCGATAAAAAAAAACATAATTTTTTTCTAAGCAGCGGTCGTGTCCGTTCTTTTATACGGAAGCACAACATGGATGCTATCTGTATAAAGAAAAAGCTAGATGGAAATTGCACAAGAATGCTACAAGCTATTTTGAACAAATCCCACAAAACACCAGCTGTACGGCTACCAACCTCCCATCTCTAAAACCATCCAAATAAGACGGACACTGCTGGAGAAGTAGGGACGAACTCATAAGCGACCTTCTACAATGGACCTCTTCAGACAGATGGGCAAGTGTTGGACGACCAACTAGAACATATCAACAACAGCTCTGTACGGACACAGGATGTAGTCTAGAAGACCTGCTGGAAGTGATGGATGATAGAGACAAATCGAGAGAGAGAGAGAGAGAGAGAGAGAGAGTCAGGTTAATCTTTGCTGGCAACACGACATGATGAAGAGGATGATGATGCATTAACAAATATAAATGACTGATCTTAGTCTCTAAAATTTTCTAGCGTTGAGTAAATCGCAAAAATAGAAGGGCTAACAAAACATAAATTGGAACTTGACATCTTGATCCAGAAGATACCCGACAGGTCAGCAAGTCAAATCTGAAAAATCAAATAATAATAATCAATAATCAATGCTATAAAAATTCGATTGTTGAGTGTTGTTGGAGCACAACCAAAGTGGCACACCGTAGCAATATTTTAAATGACAGAAAAGCGTTAAAATATCGAACTAAAGTGATTTCAAAATCGGTTTCATGATAAAAATGCTTGTGTAGCACCTCTTTTCGCGCTTACTCAGATCATCATAATTTTTTCTATTCAATAATAACTATAGTGTAGCGTATTTGTTTATTTGAATTAATAAGGATATAAATTGTTTGATATCTACTGCTTATAATTATAATAATCCTTGAAAAAATAATAATAGGGATGATGATTATTATTATTATGACGTATAAAAGTACTGACATTAAATTATAGAGAGAGAGAGAGAGAGAGAGAGAGAGAGAGAGAGAGAGAGAGAGAGTTGGAGGGAGTAGCATTTATTGAAAGTTTAGATACCAATATTCAAAATTTTTGTGCCAAAAATCGACTCAAGAAGCTGTAATTTTTACATATTCCTGTATTTATTGACCAACTGAGGCCTTCGTTTGGGACGATCTCCTTTTTTAATTTCTTTGAGATTCACAGACTATTACATTTGAATTCTCACGCAAACATTTGAAGGATGAAAACTCAACATAATTTAAGAAATCTTTTCCCTCCTAGTCGTTAAAAATGCATTTTTAACTAATTAGAATAAAAGATAAATCAAAACATTTTTAAATCTAATTTCGAACCTTATAAATAAAGCAATGAAATCTACAAATCTTCTATTGATTAAACATTCTTTTCTATTTCTGTTCAACTTTCGTCTTTTTTTCTTTTCCTTCAAGAATTTATTCAATTTCATTATCGCTGAATTATTTTTCTATGCGAAAATCTTTTTTTTAGTCTTTCTCGATAGAGATGCTAAAATTAAATATTTCATTCACAACTACTGATTTTTCAGCTGCATTCACTTACTTATAAGCAAATGGATATGTATTATTTTGGCTGTGATTTTTCGTACTGTTGTCCTCATCTTTATTGTGGTAAGTTGAGACACAACGTTTCGGCTGCTGTATCCTCCAGCGTTCTATGCCTAGATAAACAATGGGCAGAAGAGGATCGCCGGAGAATACAGCGGTCGAAACGTTGTGTTTCAACTTACCACAATAAAGACAACAGTCGAAAAAATCACAGCCAAAATAATACACATCCAGCTTCATCTGAAAAATTCAGACAGCATATGGATATCCTTTTCCCGTTAAATTGAGACATATTCAAACAAAGATCTTTTATAGACATATAATATATTATCTAGATTCAAAACAATGTAAACTGCTACATTAAATGTACGAATTTTTCTTTTTGCCATGTAAATATCGGGACATATTACGTTCTAACTAATATTACCTTTTTTTACAAGAAGAGATTCTGTAACTTTTTTCAACAAACTTTTCACTGAAGTTAAAATACACAGAATTTAATTCTTTTTTTTAGATTTTGCGTTTTATTTAATAATTTACACACTTTCCCGCTACAAATATCAAGTATCCCAGTCAGCAGGGGCTGCAGAATACACCAACAGCATCTCCTCCCCAACTAGTGTTCTGGATATGACATTAAACAATCTAATAAACAGGCTTCAGTAATGTTGGAGTTTTGGAGAATGTAGAGTATTCCTTCATTGACATTGCTCCCAGGTCAACACTGGCTCGGAATGGTAGCACCTGATAGGGTCCTATCTATTAGTCAAATACAATTGTTTGACATTTTAAACTGAGTGCAAAAATGACTTATACTAAATTGAATTGTGAGATATAGAACTGTTTGATCATTTAACTGTGTGTAAACAAATGACTGATGTTTAATTGAACTGTTAGTGTAACACAGGAATACTTGGAACCATTTAACTATGTTGGCTTAAACTAAATTGAATTGTTAGAAATAGAACAGTTTGATCATTTAACTGTGTGTATCTGCAAAATGTGTTTAAAATGGTATATTTGATATATATGTAAAACATGATTTGGCATTAAATAACCAACAATGGTTGATATGCCATAAAACCAAACTAAATCAAACATGACAGCGTATTCATCAGTGTTAGAGTAGATTCGAGAATAGATAATATGCATAATTAAGATGGGTTCTTTGGTATGACTCGACCTGGGATTGAACCTATATCTTGCAGACCATTGGTGAACACTCTTCTCATTCAGTAGAGTGTTCACCAATGGTCTGCAAGATATAGGTTCAATCCCAGGTCGAGTCATACCAAAGACTCAAAAAATGGTTCTTGACGCCGCCTTGCTTAGCACACAGCATTATAAGGTGAGGATCAAGGGTAAAGTGAAGCAATCCTGGGAATGGAGTAACGCCCTTCCCTACACCCCGGTGTAGTAGCTATTGAAAATGGAGCCTTCGGGTCACCTTCGACTAAGTCTTTTAAAAATATTTTCTAAAAGAAAGAGGAAAAGAAAAAGTGTTAATGATACCTGTAAAACTATGATGCCATTAACATACATCTACATATAGAGTTATCGCATACACTCAGACATGCAGAAATCGAATCATAATCGTCTTAATCTTGAATTGAGACTTCTCATTATTATCATTATTATTCATTGGAAGTTGGATTGGGAGCAGACGTAGTTGTGCAAACAAAAGCTTTGCTACGATGTGTCAGTTTAATGAGTACATCACCTGTTGCTCAACTGTTTAAATTTCTTCTTCCATTCCTGTTCTAAAGTAAAACCTGGAATCGATGTGCGCCCATCTTTGAATGGATACTCGTAGCCTTGTCTACATTTACAAGAATAAGCACCGAGGGTGAATCCAAAACCTGGAATTGGGAAGCACTGAAACAGTAAAAGGAAAATGATATTACATTGGAGATAATAATTTTTCAAATTAAAAGAATTCCTGCTGTAACATGGACCTTTATTACCCTGACTTTATTTCTTGTGACAAATTCGTGCTACGAAAAACCAATTCACAGCTACCTAGTCACACTTTGGGAATTGTTAGGAACTTGTAACTTGTCTTGACGAACCAACCAAATGTAGTTGAATATTTCAGCAATTGTTTCCTGAAATGGTGAAACCATTTTCGTCGGTGTGTAGCTTCACAAGGAAACTATTTTGAACGAGTTTAATTAATTTAAACATTTAAAAAATTCTTTTTAAATTGATAAATGATTTTAAAATGGTGACATGATGAGAATTGCTCCAGAATCTCCTAATCGCTGTTTGACTGGAGTAGATTTGGTTTGATTTTATGGTTATTGTAGGTTATTAATGCCAAATCCATTTTTATACATATAAACAGTTTTATTTCAAACATTTTAGTTCCGTATAAGTATAGTTTTTGTTTACACACAGTTAAATATCAAAGCAATTCTATTTCAAACAAATCAGCTTAGTATAAGTACAAAGTTCAGTTCTATTTGACCCATAGATAGGACCCTATCAGGTACTACCACCCCGGGCCTGAGTGGATCTGGGAGCGATGACATTCTCCAAAGCTCTAGCATTACTGGAACCTCACCATCAGATTGTTTAGTGTCATATCCAGGACACGCGTTGGTGGGGGTCTTAGCCGTCAGTCGAGAAGCAGTCAGTCTATAGCCCCAGCCGAGTGGACAAGACTGCAGTAGAGACTGATGGTTAGTTACAACTTGAAATCCTTAGGATCTTGGAGTCTTTTAAGTTTACCGCAGTCCTCAAAAGATTTTAACATCTCTTCGATGAATGATGGCATTTAAATGGAATAAGAATTGTCTTGTTCTCTCTAACGAATATCATATGAATGTATACTTACCTTGGTTGATTTTGGACACTTGTCAGTATTTTTAAAAGCATTGGGTACATAAAATGGCTGCGGACATTGAGTTATTTCTAACTGCAATAAGGGAACGTCCACCATTACGACACCTCTGTTGAGAAACAGGAATAACAGAGAGCATGAAACTGACAAATGAGAGAGAGAGAGAGAGAGAGAGAGAGAGAGAGAGAGATAGAGAGAGAGAGAGAGAGAGAGAGAGAGAGATCAGTAACAGAAAAAAGTATTAAAAAGGAAAAGAGAAAAAAGACATTCTGTCATATCGTCTTAATTACAATGAAAATGACACAACGCGTTGTCTGCTAATTTTCTTTTTGGTAGAAGAATCTGTAACATAATTGTCTTCAAAACAATTGCAGAAATTTTATTATTTATTGGGAATAAGGGTCACAGGTCTTTAGCCCAAATGTCTGGACAAGAGGAAATCTCGGTTTGATGCTAACTTGAACCTTGAGTCTCATATCTTTCCCGGATGGCACACATCTCGTTATATACTCTGTCGGTCTGTAAGTGAGTCTCTTTTCCAGCACGTGAGTCCTGTATTTATGGCATATCGGTTTTCACTAGGAAACACTTTGTTTTCTCTCCAAATTCTTTCCAGATATCTTCGATTGCATTTGTAGATCTTCAGCTTGTACCGACGACACTTGGATCTTTCTAAATCTTCCAGGTGATTACACAGCTGCTTCCATAATACACACCCATTAAACCCATTGTGATGATAGTAAACGCTAAATTGTCGACAATCCGACATTTTATGTGATACAGCCTAATAGAGAAAAGATTTAATTACAATGAAAAATGATACAATATACTCATACTTAATTCCAGCTTGATTATACCAAATCCAGTATCCAACTCGCACTAAAAACAAAACAAAACACGAAACCAAAACAACAAATTGATGAGGAAAAGAGCTCGTCATCAATCAAGGAGATATTCGCCTATGTTTTCAAGAGACTGTTTTATTTCTCTTGTCAGCAGTAATTTCCAGTCAACTTAATTAAGGATTGAATTTGTAGGCAAGTACATGCGCGCAAACGTTTCTTTTAATCTTGACATTTATAAAGGATATAAGTAGACATATACGACAGGCGTTGTATAGTCGGTAAAGCTCGTACTATGAGTGGAACGAAAGAAGAGAGAGAGAGAGAGAAAGAGAGAGAGAGAGAGGTGGGGGGGGGTGAATGAAAGCTTATTTAATAGCGTGATTTAAAGAAAGAATACGTTTCTTTGCAAGAAGTTTTATGCCATTATTCTACTTGTCTGCATTTTAACGTCAAATCTGCCTTGAATAGCGGATAATATGAGCAATTTTAAGAAATTTCATCCGCTAAAAAGATGTGCAACAATGCATATTCCAACTAATGCATTGTCTGCTTTATTTTTAGTAAACGGGAATTTACGTCACAAGTTTTGTAATGTTACTTTTGTAAGGAGCTCTTTATCTTCCAAGAGAAGAGATGAAGAAAATTTTATTACATATCTCATTTTGTGCACTTGTAATCCGAATTGAGAGACTTTTTTATATTGATCTAAAAATCAAAGCAAGATTCTAAGAGCCTTTTTTTAGTTTACTGAAAGAAAAAAAAGGAAAGAAGAATCTTCATTCTAAAAGAAACTCAAATAAGAGACTTAAAAAAAGATTCTGCGCAATATCTAACTATAAGTTTTTTTGTATTGTAATGGTTAGCAAATCAAGCAAGCAAACGACTTCTTATGAGTTTGATTTTATTGGGTGCCCCATATTTCTGGCTTTTTGCAAAACAAACTTTATTGTTTTATTACACTGTGTCAGATCTTATTATAGAAGTCAATACTTTCACAATCAAAGTTTCAGGTTATACTTTTTATTTATAACCATGTGCTTCAACTTTTATGTCGTAGTTTTATCAGGTATTTTTCAATAACTTATTATACAACTTGAAAATTGTTTATATTATTGTAGATAAACATATATAATAGTATAGGTATTGATATTTAAAATAGATAACCGTGTGTTGTAAGATATATTTAATTTCGAAAATGAAAAAAATATTGAGTGATTGAAACAGAATTTTGGAGATTGGGAAAAATTGAAGTAGAGAACAATCAAAAGAGAAATTGAATACATAGGCAAGAATAAAAATGTTCCAAAAGGAGATATTCTTTTCTAAAATTATATGAGATTTTATTGCGTTAGGAAATTTTATCACACAACTCGAGATTTGTTCATCATATTGTAAATAGATTTATATAATAGTATCGTTGCTGATATTTGTTATTTTAATTCCTGCTATATAAAAATTATCAAGGATCTTAAGAGAGAAAAAAGTGAAACACGATACTATTAAGTCTTTGAGTGATGGGAACATAACATTGCAAAAATTTGAACTGAAATCATAACAATCAAAAAAGAAATTAAACACATTAACAAGAAAATAGTGACTAGAAGAATGTCACAAAAAGAGATACAAAAAAATCAAATAGTTAGAAGCCAGAAATTAATTGACCAGAAAATATTTGAAGAAATTGGTGTGACGAATGCAAATAAAAAGATGTGCCATACTTAAGTAAACATCACAAAAAGAAAGGAGAAAGTTTGATAAAGAATTACCAGAAAACAGATTTTTCAAAAGTAATCTTTAAAGATAAATGAGACCTTGATATCTGTGTTAGATGTTGGGAGCTTCATTGTCAAAATAATGGGGAAGAAAGAGGAGCAATATTTTTGAATTGTATTGTAGGCATTAATTGATGATGGTGTCAAAATAAATGAAGAAAATTATTTTAAGTTCTTAGCCAAAATGTTCATTTGAATTTGACAGATTACAACGAAAAACTTTTATATTTAAGAGAATATTCATTCACGACAATGCCCCTTCATATTCTGAGAAGTACACGTTGTAAGCCTCGCCAGATATTAAACCAATAGAAAACTTGTGATTTATTTTTAAAAGAAATGTATATGAGAAGGATAAATTTCAAACATAGATATCCCTTGGAAGTAATAAAACTCTTGCAAGTAATGTCAAAGCTGAAACAATAAAAAAAATAACAATCAGTAGATGAAAGACAGACAAATGTTATGGACTATCAAAGAGGTCCAACTAACATGAAACATAATAAAATAATGCATTTGAGAGTACAATTTATTGTTACCTTCAACGGGATTTTTACGGATACACTGGCATCATTTGGATCCACGAAGCTAATATGATTTACGATCGTGTGATTATGTAGCCCATCTTATACTTTCTGTCGATCCATGATTATTTTTTCTGTGGTCGTTTTCTTTAAGTGATAAATTTTCACAACCTAAGCCAAAAGATCCTAAAAAATACTTACAGAAACTGTAGATGGTTTTGAATTCTGTTTGACCCAAAGAATGGCACGGTAAAAGTAATAACCCACTCATCAATCATCCCATCGCAACGGAATTTAGGCTGGTGCCATTGACCGGAACTTAACTTGGGAGCCATATACGGTATGCTGTGGTACATAAACCTAATATTACTGCTGCCTTCAACGTCTGTCCTGACATATGGCTTTAGCAGGTAACGCTGCAAACCAAATGTGCTGCTGCTCTTGTAGCGATGCCGAGCAGCTTTGAACCAATATTCTTCTTTGTAATTTTTCGACAAACCAGAAGCGTCGATAGCCCAAAAGCCGGTGGCATTTTTGAAGGCCCACGGCCCAAAGAGTTTTTTCAAGAAGCCATCTTCTCTGAGGAATTGGTATTCGTCGAAGAAAACGCCTGAAGATAAAATACGATTATCAGCCATGACGTTAGCTAGCACTTCGCCGAAAAGAAGATCCTGATGAAGAGGTTTCCCTCCTTTGAGAATGCCAAAATTCTCAGCCATGTCGGCATTTTGGTAATAATTGCTGAGGAAGTGAGCCAAACGAAGTGCTGTTCGAGCTTGTGGTTCGAATTGGGATTCGATACCGTAAGATACTGAACTAGATAGAATGAGATCCGATTTCGGTCGATGGTGACAGTTCAATCCGTTCACTGATCGAATTTTGATCAATAAGTCACAGACTCGACACTTTGGAGTTTTACTGACGGCATCTGATTGAAGATTTCGGAAGGTAGCTGTTGATTGTTTAAAGATTTCGTGACTGTCTATTTGTATTGAAGCCTTTCTAGAACCGAGACTCACAAAATCAACGTTCATCTCTCTTGTATTTTTGTACGGCTCTTCATTTTTATCATTTGAGGCGTTGCCATTTAAAAAGGATTTTTCTTTATCTTTAGATTCTTTTGATGTTTCTCTTACGTCAGCTCTTTGTATCTGCGAATTCCACTCAACAGAAACATTAGGAGTTGCTGGGAAATTTTCAGTGTTATCTGGTTCTTTAAAATGGTTTGTTGTTAAATTCTTTCTATTACGATTAGTGAACGACTGTGAAAATTCATCAAGCGGGTTGGATATATTTATTTCAGATGTCCTTTTTGAAAAGACTTGATGGTCGCTCACATAATTAGGCGATTTATATGGACTCCAAATATTTGATTCCTTTCCGATGATACGCACTCTTTCCCCTGAAAAACCAAAAGCAAATAAATAAATAAATGAAAACAGTTATTAGTCATCAAACTGACTTATTCATAAATTAAGCTTTTAGCTTTGTGAAGAAGCGTTGAAAAAGTTTTCAATTCAATCAAGAAAGAAAATAAACTTTCTGTTTCTTTTTAATATTTTATTAAATGCTTTGGGGATGGGGCAGACAGGGTTTAAGAAACATTATACCAAGTGTGCTGAACAACGAAATGGATATATTATAGTTTAGCAATAAGTACACTTATATCAACTTGCTTGATAAAGGAGCAAACTCTATTGCATTGAAACTGCTACATATCCGTATTCATATTTTATCTATTTATTTTTAGATGAAGCTCTGTCAATTATTATTGCTAACAAAAAACAAACGAACACAAAAACAGTCATTTCCCTTAATTGCTGAGTTGGTATAGCAGGAGGTATGAGTTCGATTTTCACCGGAAGCATATTCTTTATTCTTGTTTCCGATGCGCGCAGTTCCTCAATGTCGTGGAAATAATGACCAGAATGTGTTACAAAAAACGATACGGATTGGGAAGATGAAAGAAATGATTAGTCAAAATTAATAATAATAAAGATGAACAGAATTTCACCCCTCTCTCTCTCTCTCTCTCTATCTATCTATCTATCTGTGTGTTTGTGTGTCTATTGCTCAAATGCTGGTATAATTTTTTAAAAATGCCCTTGTACTTGGATGATGAACGCACAGAAGAGGAATAACTGAATGTACAATTGATCGATTAAGAAAATTAAAATCGATAACTTACGGTAAACTGGAAAACATTGGAAGCCCTTCTCGTATTCAGTGGCAGTTGCTTGTTCTATCACCGAACCTCTAAAAGGCGGGTCGATGTAATAAGGGTATCTATAACCTGGTTGGCATATGCAAAGGTAGCCACCTCGTTTGAAACCGAACCCAGAAACGTGCTTGCACTGGAAGAAAAATGAAAGGGTTATGTTGGAGAAAGCAAAGATGAGAAAAATATGTAAAGATTATAAAGCAGATTTATTGAATCACCAACAAATAGATGGACTCATTTAACTCTTTGGACTCTTAACCTCTACATCTTTTCCCTCTGACATACTTTACAGAAAAATAGATATAAAATAAAAAAATGAATTTATTGAAATAAGGCTGTCGAAGTTGTTATATCATTGTTGTTTATTCCTTTCATAGTTTTTCACATCAGTGTTGTATTTTGGCCTTCGACCCGGGCAAACATGCCATTCCAAAGTGATGCGCCGGAAGGAAGTGACACATTCCAATGGCTAGTAATCGAAAGAGATCGCGTGGGCAGATTAAGGCTGATAATATGGGACAAGGTGAAGGTCCCACTGTGCCACTACAGAGTGATGCACCGGAAGAGAGTGACCTGTGAACTGCATGACAGTTATTTCCGCTTGATGACGATCAAACATGCCATTCCAAAGATCGAGTAGGCGATTGAGTGGGCGTTGAACTATTATATAACTCGGTCAAGATAAAAAAATTAGTTATAGTTGGAGATTAGACGAGTTGGAAGACAAGATGTGGTAGAGAAGTCCGGCGGAGGGGGCCCTTGGGGCCCTGAAGAGTTGGTGTCCAGAGATGTTGCTGATAAGATGTAGTAGAATAAGCCAGCAGAGTGAGCCCCGGGCCTCCCATTGAGCATCAGGAGAACGAGAAAGACACAACGCTGATGGCCATAAGAGTGCGGTCAAATATTGCAGTTTCTGTTCGGTCTCCAACTCCCTCTCACAGTAAAACCCTTTTCGAACCCTTACGATAAAGTGAGAGGTACATATTTTATTAAAGAAGTCTTCCTGCGTCTTTATTATTGCGTCAGTCTGTATCCAGCGTATATATGTATATATGTGCAAGAATCTGCATATGACAATATAACATCAGTATAAGCCGATGGTTTCTTACTGGAGTTTGAGTGATACCAAGTCTCCTCAAATCTCCAGGACTCTTCTCAATATCAATGTACTTTGGTCTCCACTTGTCCTCTTATTTCCAAGTCCCCCAGTCCTTGTACCAATCATTTGGTGACTGTGCAAAGAGCACCAATTACAATTGGTATCACCGCCACTTTCATGTTCCACTGTATTTTCAATTCCTTAGAAAGGTCCAGGTACTTATCTTTCTTTTCGCTTTCTTCCAATCTTATTCTGTGGTCAGCCGAGACAGCAAATCCACTATTCGGCAAGTTCTCTTTTTTGTTGTTGATTATTACAAGGTCTGATTGTCTGGCCGAGATTAGGTGATCTGTTTGTATCTTAAAATCCCAGAGGAGTTAGTGCGTTTCATTTTCCAGGATAGATTATGGGTTGTGCATTTACCATGAGTTCGTATGGTCGAATTTCAATTTCTTGCACAATTCCCAGTGGATCACCTTGCCAACCCAGTCGTGTCTAGTCTTATACTCTTTCTGTGTTAGTTTGCTACATTCACTTATTATATGATTTATCGTTTCATCTCTATCACCACATAACACATTTGCTATTGTGTTGCATCTTATCCTTGCTTTGAAATAGTCCTTATGGTGTTATTTCGTACTGTTATCAGAAGAGACCAAGTTTTTTCTTCTTCTTGGGTTAGTGCTTGTTCCTCTGTGTTTGGGTATATGGTGTCTTGGTTTTTATTATTTAGCGTTTGCCTTTGGTTGAAAGTTTGTCATTTCTGTATTTAGCGTCTCGATTACAATAGTAGCGCTATATTGACATGTTTCCCTATATATTTGTTGATGCATTTCCAATATTTCTAGGTTAGAAAACCAGTTTTTCCTGATTATTGTCCTAACCTGGTCAGCTAACTCTACTCAAATCTCTATCATTCTTTTCTATATCCTCTTTGTGTGGGATTTCTCCTGAAATAACAGTAAAGTGCCAGTTTGTTATCTACTCTGGTCCACTTTCTGCGCAGTAGTCTATGATTTACGTGACTGCTTTGTTCATCGTTTGCGTACCTGAAAAAATATCAGTTAATATTCACAGGATGCCGATCGGATTCCTCATATTAGGTCTCAAGGGAGCACCTACCGATCATGACACCCAAACCTGCTGTTTGCGTCCCACGTTGAGTTATGTTAAGTTTTGTCATTTTTCATGGGTAGAGAAATTGTTACTACACCAGACCCAAGGGTTGTTTAATATCCGTGCTCCTGACACAGATATGACCAAGAACTCTTTGCTTGAGGAAACTTTCAGTGGGCCACAAATTTTTTTGTCATTAATAACAATAACAATAATGATAATACTTTTTACTCTTTGCAAAATTTTCACACCAGTTCTAACTGCTACTTTTTCACTGGAAGTCATCACTTTTCTTTAGATCCAGTACAATTTTAACGGTGCTGTGGTCTGCATGGTTTTGATTATTCACCTGACCTCCAGTTCAGCCAGTGTCTTTTTCTTGGTGATTGTTCCAAGAGCTTCATTACGATTGGTATCATCGTCCCCTTCATGTTCCACATTTTTCAGCACTCTTGACGAGCTTTTTGCTTTTATTTTCACTGTGGTCTCCTAGAACGGCGAAATTGATAACAAGTTCTTTTCTTCTCGTTAATCAAAACTAGGCTAAATTTAGTCTGGATTGTGCAATCAGTTTGTATTTCAAACTCACAGAGAGTTTGATGCGTTTCATTTTCTCGGACAGATTCTTGTTTGGGCACTATACCTTTGTATGTATGCTAATATCTCAGTATGGTCAAATTTAAATCTTTTGCACTATTTTAATTTGATCACCTTCCCTACCCGGTCATATGTACATTTGAATTTCTTTTGCAGCATTCGCTTATTATGAGATTAACTGCTTCAAATATTTCACCATGTAGCTCTTCTGAGTGTTATCAATTTTTGTCTTAACGTAATTAGTCCTTCTGGCATTATTTTGTGCAAGTGTAAATAAAGATTCCGATATTCTTTTTAATTTTTACTTGCGTATCCACGTCTAGGTCATTTGATGGCGAGGCTCCTGTTCTAGAGATCTTGGGAGTATGGAGTACTTCCTCATTGCTATTAAACCCAGTACCACTCTGTCACGAAGCGGTTGTACCTGCTATGGTTCCTTTTATGGGCCCAACAGATCTCTTTCATAAGATATATAAATATAAATGTACCATGAATGTGATTCCCTAACTTCTGGGCATGAAATCACCCTAAACGGGTTGATATGCTGTTTAAATCAATCGATAAATCAATTTGAATTATCCTTATAGGTGATTTTTTTTCCATTTTTCCTTTCTCTGAATTATGATTGTTATTTTCCTGCTTGTTCTTGAATTATTTCTCTTATTACAAGCTGCTATATTTTGGTCTTGTGCATATATTCTTCGAATCCCAGCATCCACGCAATTGTCTGTCATGTTTTCAGAGTAAGTCCTAGTGTTTGTTTTCAATTTTCTTATTCATATGAAATTATACATAGGATTTATCTTAAGACGTTTGTTAATAAATCAATAATTATTTATTAAACCCAGTTTTTTAAAACAAGAAAGCAAATTACCCACACCACACACTAAACGCATTATAAACATGTTTTTAGGCAAATCTAACTCAGCTACAGTTTAATTGAGACAACACGAATAAGTAAGATGCTAATTAAAATTAAATGATTATTACTTAATAATCATTGAGAATATACCTTAAATGACTATTTTGTGACGTCGCTGGTGACATAGTTTCAGTCACTGACAGAGAGACAAAATATCCATCATGATAATAAGATTATACTTTTTATGAGTTTTTTTACACCTTTTTTAACTGGGAGTTTTCAGTGGAGTACAAATGACGTTGATATTTTTAGGGAGGAACCAATGAATTGAAATTACATTCGCTTAAACGGGAAAATTCGTATTGATTTGTATCAGTTTTTAGTAATAACGCTTTTACAAGAACCAATTAGTTACTTAGATCCATGTGACAATAATACTTCTGAAACCAATGAGTAATATTAATAAGAATACAAATATTCTTTAGGTTATAAGTCGTCGTTGTTGTTTGCTGCTGTCACAGTCTCCTTTGACCAACAGCATCCTTTTCCTTCTTAAACTTAATATTAGTCGATCTCTGGCAGACATGACACCCGACTAAAGGCAAAACCAGCAATATTAGTTTATCACTAGTTCCTGTAACTTTTCTCTCAGTTCAATATTTCAATGTCAACTGTTTTCATCTCCTACTAAATCAACCAGGAATCAGTCAATTGAAGATTGAGCTTTCTGGTTTTAATTCATTTGAAAAAAAGTTTCACATCCACAGACTAAAATGATTGTTTATTCTCGGCTTAGAATAACTGACCCCTCGATATCTGTTTAGTACATTAAAATATCTACGAGAAGAACAAAACTATGTTTTAATGATTCGATTTCTATAGAACTGTATAGTATTGCTCATAAATAAGTATACAACACACAATTATTTTTAATAAAAACTTAATTTTCTTAGAAACCAAAGATATTAGGATTTTATAATTCAAAAATATCACGATAATTAATTATTATTATGCAAAAAAATGGGTATTATTTTTATTTATCAAGCTGCTTACAGAAACTGGTGTAATTAAGTGGTCACTCATCACTTCAGTGATTTAACGAGAAGTAACGCTGGAATTCCGATTTTACTTAAAAAATGTCTAAATGAACTTTATTAGGCATTATTTACAATCAGACTCTAAAGCATTAAAACTAACCAAAACTTAAATTTAAGAAGCAAAAGAGTGGCACGTTTTTGAAACTCTCACATACTCATATTTTTGGTATCAGAGTTTCAATGTTATTGAGATTTGTCATGAATAATAATTAAAAATATAAGTTTTGATTGTATAATGTTCTATTAGAAATAATAAAATCCTGGTATCTTTAGTTTAGAAGAAAATTATTTTTATTAAAAAATGTTAAGTGTGTACAATATAGCATGTTATCAAAAGATAACAAAAAGTTCATATCGAAGCGCGATTTTTGTTATTACAAGAAAAGATGTTCAAATACAGAGAATAAAGCAATTTCTCGTCCAATTTAAAACACTTATAATAGTGTAGGTTCAGCACTTGTGTTAACCTTGATAATAGATCGATTTCTGGATATTCAAATGTCTGATCTAAGGAAATAATTCCACCGGTAGATTTTTTCAAGTTGAAATTTCGATTTTAGCTGTTACGTGTTATACAAAATGTACACAATAAAGGTTTGATTTACAGTCACGTGATATTGAAAGCACTAATTTCCCTCCGACCACCGAATGAGACAATACTGAGATAAATGATCAATTAGTTTGAACACGCCTCAAATCGCTTCCAGTATCTACTACATTTATGTACTGGAAGCAACCGGAGGCGTTAGACAGACTAAACAAAGCTTATCTCTTTATCAAGAGAGTGTTACGAGTAAGTAGTGAGTTTAATCCTCACTATGTGTCTCATACTTGAGGAGTCGTGCTAAATCCAAGCTGTTTTGAGCTTTTAAGGGCTGATTGCGTGGTGTAATAGTTAACAAGCTAGCAGAAAATTGTTAGTTTGATTTTCACTGGATGTGTATATTGGTATATTGGTTTTGGTTAAGCTTAGTAAATGGCCAAAACATAAAGGCAGAATAAGGCGAATAAATTTATAATACGGGAATAATTTGATAAAATGATCTTGTAATTAAAATCTGAAAAGAATATAATGTCACTGTTAAAAAAAAGAAAAGATTCCAAATTGCTACATAAAATGATAGCATCTATATTTTAACGGTATCAATATCTCACAATTATCATTACATTCTTTTTCTTTTTCTCGTCCATCAAGATTTTTCTTCTTTGAACTGAATGAATGCAAATAGAAAGATAAAAACATAGCAAAATTCAATATCTAATGAAAATGTTTAATCCTACCTGCAAAAACGATTAATTTATTCGTGTATGAAATAACCAAAGAAGATAATTAATCCTTTCGCTCAAGAGTTAATTCTTTTCTTTGAATAATATAAAAGCATACTTGGTAAATCATTTTGGGTGTATACTTTTGAGAAGAATCATTAACATTCAAAAAACTATTCGGAAAATTAAACTTCTCGTATTGTGTTCACGCAACGTTTCGACCGATACATTCTTGCTGCATTTTCAATTATAATATGCATCTCGGAAAAGAAAGCGATCTTTGATCAGCAACTACGTTCATAAATCTCCTGTAAATGTGGAAGTCAATATCGAGAGCAAAAAAGAGTCATCATCAAAGGTGAAATAGAAAAGACAAGTATTGAAGATGCGATGAAGTCCAAATCATTTGGAAAGTGAGAAAATTTGGAAAGTGAGAAAAAATTAAGGAAACAGCAAACATTAAGCAAATTAGGAAAGTGAGAAAAATTAAGGAAACAGCACACATTAAGCAAATTAGGAAAGTGAGAAAAAATTAAGGAAACAGCAAACATTAAGCAAATTTGGAAAGTGAGAAAAATTAAGGAAAGAGCACACATTAAGCAAATTAGGAAAGTGAGAAAAATTAAGGAAACAGCACACATTAAGCAAATTTGGAAAGTGAGAAAAATTAAGGAAACAGCACACATTAAGCAAATTAGGAAAGTGAGAAAAATTAAGGAAAGAGCACACATTAAGCAAATTAGGAAAGTGAGAAAAATTAAGGAAACAGCACACATTAAGCAAATTTGGAAAGTGAGAAAAATTAAGGAAACAGCACACATTAAGCAAATTTGGAAAGTGAGAAAAATTAAGGAAAGAGCACACATTAAGCAAATTTGGAAAGTGAGAAAAATTAAGGAAAGAGCACACATTAAGCAAATTTGGAAAGTGAGAAAAATTAAGGAAACAGCAAACATTAAGCAAATTTGGAAAGTGAGAAAAATTAAGGAAACAGCACACATTAAGCAAATTTGGAAAGTGAGAAAAATTAAGGAAACAGCACACATTAAGTCAGACCAGAACGAAGTTTAACTTGTGGCTTTTGCCATCAACAAAAATGAACAACGCGATATACAATTCTATAAAAAGATCTAAGAACAATTTCATGAAGAAAAAATCTGTGTGACGTTGTAGTAACAGAACAAGAGTCTCTTTCTTAGAGAGGAGCATATTAGCCTGAAGAAGTCCGGAAAGTGTACCGGTCAAAACGTTGTATGAGCAACAGAAACAAGAAAGAATTTAATTGTCTGAATAATTCTTTGAAATCACTTCTGCAGAGAGTAACTTTTATAAATGAATGTATCTTTTATAGCGAAGAATTCTATTTTTTAGATCGTTTGATGTAAATTTTGAATTGACAACAAAGAGATTCTTTAGATAAAAATGAGAGGATTTCCGATACTTCCTCAGGATTACTGGGTAGGGTTACTTTAGCTAGTTTCTTACATAGTCTCAAATAAAACTAAGTTTTTTTGACTCACTTACCTGTGTGGATACTTTGCACCTATCAATTCCAGATAAAAGACTTGGAGCAGGATTACCAACGCCGACGGGACAAGCATTAAAATCGATTTTCCGGAAATAGATATCCATGGAAACGAGTGCCACTATTCTGAAATAATTCCAAAATATGTACTTTATATCAATAGTTGAACAATCTGGTAGAGTGTAGGATTTTAGAAAAAAAACTGAATTAGCTTTTAAATGGACAATTTTATTAGAGAGAACATGAGTAAATTCTTTGTTTTTGCACTTTTGATTTTATTTGGTAAAGAGCTTCTAAAGATGATCCAATTGACCTTTGTTAGTGCTAGATATATATTTTAGTATATGTACTATCGATTTTATGCATAAGTTATCAACACTGCCAATGGGTGTATCAGTTCTTTTCAGTTATTAACAGTCTGAAAGGTAGAAATGCAAGGTTGCATAATTGATTGTCATCTATCAATGAAATCTATTTGCAAACTAGTATAAGACAGACTTATTAATATTGTTATTGTTATTCTTAATAATAATAATAATAATAATAATAATAATAATAATAATGATCTTGTGTTCCTTTCAACTTATTTCTGTTGCTTTGTTTCGCAACTCTCAGTTATTCCATAATCTTTAACAAGTGGCATGGATCAGAAGTAAAGAAAAAAGCCTTAGGCAAGTTTTGAATGTTCGCTCCTTATCATTGGAAATCTATCCTTTTTGCGACAGCACCTAACTAATTTGGCCATGAAGGTCAATGAATAGAAGTCACACAAGTTTTCCCTAATAGCAATATTCCTTATTTCGCTGAACACCACACGTTGCTATATTGTATGTTTGCATTTTACACAAGATGAAAATTAGTAAAATACAAGTAAAATTTTAATTATACTTGATAATGAAAAAATGAAAATGATGATACTACCACCAGTACTAGTACTACTTCTTCTGCTGTTGCAGTAGCTGCTACTACTACTGTATTTAAACAAAACAATAGTATTTAATAAGGTGACTCCGAGCAGTTGAGGAAAATATATATTGAAATTTGATCTTTTACTGATTGGAAACTCTCGTAACTCAAGTGATGAGAGTGCCTATTTCAGCAAGACAGCTTTTCCTGGGTAAAAAGAGGGAATGAGTTCGAGTATCACCTGGGATGTTTTGTTTATTTCTGATCTGTGTTATTTAGACATGTCCAGAAAAGAACCGCCTGACAAGTTGTGATGAATAATCACTAATATTGATATGTAACGACGAGTGTATACACTTGTATAAAGATCGAATTTAGAAGGTTTACTTTTTAAAAATTTTGTCAGATTGAAAGATAAATATAATGGAAAGAACTAGGAACAAGATTTGCTTTAAAAAAATTCCAGAAACTAATCAATTCACGGCTATAAATCAAGGTTCCCGAGATTGAATCATTCACGAATATTTATGTAGCAGTAAAAATATTAATGTTTGACAGTGCTTCATGTAATAAATATACCAGATAATATTTTACTATTGATCTACAATGTTTTAAAGAAAATGAAAATTAATGACAATGTATTGATATCAATTATTCATGCTACAAGTATGGAGCACTCAGTGAGAAATGAACACACTAACAGTAGCCTTTTAACCTAACTCTTTAACAATTACATTATGTGAGGTGCCAAAATACATTATTGTTGATCAACTATCACAAAAATTAGAAAAAATCAATTTAGTTTGATATATTGAAAAACTCTCATAAAACTATCGTTAAAAAACGTGATTATTTATCTTGAGATGAACACTTTCACCAAGGATCAGAATGTAGTTGTTGTACCCGTAGAAATCAAAGGTTTATTTTTAAAATTAGAAGATATAAAATAGTTATCATTTCGAAGACTACTACTTCCTCAAAAATCGATTGAAAATTAAAATCTCTTCCTCACAAAAAAAAAAGAAAGTATTAAACCAAACGCACACTCACTCAATTATTTAAAAGCTTTATTCTTAAATTTAATTTTCATATATTTTATCAGATTTCTATGAGTACAGATACTACACTGACTGGATATTTAACTACCTCGCTGCGGGAGCAAAAAGTAACACGTAATAATAATAATAATAATAATAATAATAATAATAATCAGGTGTCAAGTAATTCTTAGGAAAGATATAAAAGCTTCAAGTTAAGAAATATCTGGATATCTACAAAGGCTAAACAATTCTGCGGAGAAGCTCGTTGAGTAGAGGTAAGTACTCTTTTTTAAAAAAAAAACACTAGATTTTCTATGACTTGCAAAATCTGTTGGTGAATCTTTGTCATATTTTAACTAAAGAGCTTTGACTAATCAGCTAAATGGTTTTACCAGATGTGATTATTTCGAGCTAACTGAAGAATTGTTTAAATTTACCTCATCACCCTCCATAATGCCCGACGACTTTTCCAATCGATTGACCTTTTAGCCTCGTATTTTGCAGTAAAATCACCAGAAATCCCATTTGAAAAATTATCACCAGCACATTATAAACTAGGTCAAGTATAAGATAGCATCCTTAAGCTGGAAGAAATCTTTCAAGCAGCCCACCCTGTTAGTGGGAAAAAGAAAAAGCGGGACTAAGGACTTTAACCAAGTTAAAACTTAGGTTTAGACTTACTACCAGAATTTTTTTTTTTGTGACCCGCTGTTTATGAACAGTCAATGATTGTTCGTGGTCACATCTGTGTCAGGTGCGCAGATCAAAAACAACCCCTGGGTCTGGTATAGCCACAATATACCACCCATGATAAAAATGTCCAATCACAATATTACAAAACGTGGGAACCAGGCAACAGGCGTGGGTGTCATGATCGGCAGGTGTTCTGATAGCCAACATTGGAGACCCGGTGGTCATTTTGCGAATGCTGGCTGCTCTTTTTTCAGGTACAAGAATAACGATATTAGCAACCAGAACGATCAAAGACCAAAACGCAAAACATGGACCAGGGAAGACAATCATCTTGCACTACACTGCTATTTTAGGAGCAACCCTTCACAAAGAGGCTTGCCGATCAAGTTAGAACAATAATAAAAAAGGATGGTTTTCTGACCTTGAAATACTAGAAATACACCAGAAAACACAGACGCAAGACAATACAATTCCAAACCCATCAAGTGGCACCAACTAAAACCAACATATCAGAAATGAACTGCCAACTATTGAAAATGAATACGCCACAGTACCAAGTAATCCAACAGAAACACTATCACAAGAACAACAGACAAATCTAGAAAACCTAAAAAGAATTATGAACAGTGCGAAGACCACCCTCCCATCATTAAGAAACATAGAATGGAGAACACTTAAAACAGAATCAAACAGAATAAATCAAATGCTACCTTACATATCAACAAATCATATATCTGAATTAAATGATCTAATCTGTGCCGGAGCGAAATTAGTGTGTGAGAAAATTGGGGTCCTCTCAAAAAGTACGAAGAAACAGTCTAAACCAGGATGGGAAGTTCGACTGGAAACCCAAATAAAAAATCTACGAAAACAAACCAAAATGGTAAAACAGAAAGATCCTAGAATATGTGGGAAGAGAATGGAAAAGACAACAAGAGAAAAAATAACAGTAAAACTTGAGGAGATAAACCTGAAGGTTCTAGCGAAAGAAGGAAGACTGAAGAGATATCGACAAAGGGTAAAATAATATAGACAAAACAGGACATTCCAAAACAACGAAAGAAAATTTTATCAACAATTGGGAGGGTATGACACAAAAACATACCAACAACCAGACGCCAGAGAAACCGAACGATTTTGAACGAAAACATGGCAACCGAAAAAGCATAACGAATGGATCAATAATATGACAAGAGGACTAGAAGGACTCGAGGAAGGCCCCAAAGCAGAAATAAATATCGAATTACTCAAAAAGACGCAAAAAGATATCAAACTGGAAAACGCCAGGACATGATGGAATACATGGATTCTGGTTCAAGAAATTTACCACCGTTCACGACAGACTAGCACTAGAAATGAACAGATGCCTACAAGATGCGCAAGTACCTGACTGGATGATCAAAGGAAATACCACATTGATCCAAAAGGACCAAGTAAATGAACTGCTCCAAACAATTATAGACCCATAACTTGTTTAACAGCACAAATAAGGGAAAAGATATACTACTCACTAATAAGCCGCGGATTGTTCCTTAATGAAAAGAAAGGATGTCGAAAAGGATCCAGAGGCAGAGCAGAATAGATAAACACATCCTAAATGAAAGCAAGAACAGACGGAAAAATCTAGCTATGGCCTGGATAGACTACAAAAAGGCATACAATATGGTTCCACAAAGCTGGATAATAAACTGTCTCAAAATGTACAAAATATCACACGAAACCATACACTTTATCGAAAAAACCATGAAAAACTGGAGAGTTGAATTAACAGCAGGAGGAAAAAGCTTGGCTGAAACAAAGATCCAAAGAGGGATTTTCCAAGGAGATGCACTATCACCCTTACTATTCATAATTACCATGATGCCACTAAACCACATACTCAGAAAATGCACAGCCGGATACAAACTTAGTAGATCGCAAGAAAAGGTCAACCACCAAATGTACATGGATGACATTAAACTATTTGCAAAAAATGAAAAAGAACTGGAAACCCTAATACACACAATTAGAATATACAGTCAAGGCATAGGGATGGAATTTGGCATTGAAAAATGCGCTCTGCTCGTCATGAAAAGTGGCAAACAACACCTAACTGACGGAATAGAACTACCAAATCAAGACAAGACCAGAACGCTCGCAGAAAACGAGACCTACAAATAGTTAGGAATCTTGGAGGCCGACACTATCAAACAAGTCGAAATGAAAAACAAAATTCAAAAAGTTCAGGAGAACTAGAAAACTACACGAGACAAAACTCAATTGCAGAAACCTAATCAAAGGAATAAATGCTTGGGCTGTAACCCTCGTTAGATACTCGGGACCCTTTCTCAAGTGGACCAGAGATGAAATTAGACAAATGGGCCAAAGAACTAGAAAACTAATGACCATGCACCAGGCGTTACATCCCAGAGATGACGTGGACAGACTATATGTATCAAGAAAAGAGGGAGGAAGTGGACTTGCCAGCTTCGAAGACAGCGTTGTATGGATGCATACAACGACTCAAAGACTACATAGAAAAACACGAAGGAAGACTGATAACGGCCATCAGAAACAATACTGACAACACTATATATAACAGAATGACAAAAACTAGGAAACAAAAATGGGAGGAAAAACAACTCCATGGGCGTTTTAAACGACTAATAAACAACATCTCGCACGACAAAACCTGGACATGGCTAAGAAAAGGAAACTTTAAGAGAGAAACAGAATCTCTCCTAATGGCAGCACAAAACAGCGCCATAAGACCAATCATATCAAAGCGAGGAGAGATAAGACACAACAAAATAGCAAGTGCAGACTATGTGGTGACAGAGATGAAACCATCAATCACATAATCAGCGAATGCAGCAAATTGGCACAGAAGGAGTACAAGGCTAGACATGAATGGGTCGGCAAAGTGATCCACTGGGAAATGTGCAAGAAATTTAAATTTGACCATGCCAACAAATGGTATATGCACAACCCAGAACCTGTCCTAGTAAATGATACACATAAACTCCTGTGGGACTTTGATATACAAACGGATCACCTAATCTCGGCCCGAAGACCAGATCTTATAATAATCAACAACAAAAAAAAAAAGAGAATCTGCAAAATTGTCGACTTTGCTGTCCCGGTGGACCACAGAATAAAACTGACAGAATGCGAAAAGAGAGATAAGTACCTTGCCCTTGCTAGAGAATTGAAAAAACTATGGAACATGACGGTGACAATTATACCACTTGTGATTAGTGCCTTTGGCATGGTAACAAAAGGATTATTAAAGGGCCTGGAAGATTTGGAAGTTGGCGACCGAGTGGAGACCATCCAAACAGCAGCATTATTGAAAACTGCCAGAATACTGAGAAGAATCCTGGAGACTTGAGGAGACTTGCTGTCACTTAATCTCCAGTGAAATACCATCAGCTTACGCTGATGTGAAAACTCTAATGAGTAAATAATAATAATAATAATAAAATCCAGAGAGGACGTAGACGGACTGTATGTGTCAAGAAAAGAAGAATGACTAGAAGACTACATAAAAATGCGCGGAAGAAGACAACTACTGGAAACAATGCATAGAACACAAGCATTGACAGAACAAAATTAACCAGGAAACAAAAATGGGAAGATAAAAACACTAGGGATATTTCAAGCAACAAATAAGCGAAATCTCACACGAGAAAATTTGGACATGGCTAGGAAAGGGAAACTTTAAGAGAGAAACTGAATCCCTCCAAATAGGAGAAAAAACAAACCAATTAGGACAATGTGAAAGTAAAAATAGATAATACGCTACGAAATATCCTATGTAGATTATGTGGTGAAGGAGACGAAACGATCAATCACATAATAAGCGATGCCGTAAATTAAGCGCAAAGAGAGTATAAGACAACACACGGCTGGGTGGGCTAGGCGATCAACCGGGAATTGTGCAAGAAGTTAAAATGTGAACAAATGGTATATGCATACAACTGTCCTGGAAAATGAGACGCACAACGTTCTCTGAAATTTTTATATTCAAGAATAGATCATCAAATTTCGCCCAGACGACTAGATCGAGAGATAGTCAACAAAAACCTGCCGAATAGTAAACTTTGCCGTCCCGGCTAACCATAGAGTAAAACTGAAAGAAAGCGAAAAGAGAGATGAATACTTGCTTGAGAACTGGAAAAAAACTGAGGAAGATGAAACTGACGGTAATACCGATTGTAATTAGTGCACTCGACACGGTCACCAAAGGATTGGCACAAGGATTGGAAAATTGGGAAATAAGAGGACGAGTGGAGACCATTCAGACTACAGTATTGTTGAGATCGGCCAGAATACTAAGAAGAGTCCGGGAGACTAGAGGAGACTTGCTGTCACTCAGACACCGGTGAAACCATCAGCTAACGCTGAAGTGAAAAACTCTTAAATGAGAATAATAATAATAATAATAATAATAATAATAATAATAATAATAATAATAATAATTTCTTTCTTTGCAATTCACGAATGAATAGTTTGTGACAAAAAGCAATTGAAATTAAGATGCAAAAAATTGTTTCTCAAACATTATTAACGCTTAAAAATTGAAAATCAAAAGCAAAAAAATAAATAAAATTCAATTACCTGGGTCTTCTAATGTGAGAAAAACTTGAATATCTGCTCATGTAGTCGATGACTGGGGCCACAGCGGAAACGATCCATTGATTCGATTTCCCGCAGTCGAAGTAAGGTTGCGTGAATCTAACCGGAAGTTCTTCATCACTTGCATATTGGCCTGGTTGAGAAGGACCATAAAATATAGACGTCTGGAAATCAGCACTGTTAAATTTACCCGGAGTATCCGAATACTTAATTCCAACGAAGTATGTGAACTTGGTCAGAGAATCCCGATCGGATTTCAAATCTGGCAGTTTCCATAAGTTATACCTGAGATTCATTCTGTCATGAGTCAACGTATAATTGCCGTGTCCTGAAAAACGAAACAGAAATTGTTTTAATCATGCTTTCAATTCCACCTGTTTATGTAACCCATGGTATTTCAGAAAATATTCGTAAAACAAATACAGTATTGTAAAATATTTAGTAATATATTTCTAGTGTAAAATAATTTGCAATACATTTCTATAGCAAAATAATTTGCAATGCATTTATTTTGCAAAATAATTTACAGTAAAGTTCTACATCTGTTAATATCGAATATGTATTACTCTAGAAACAGACATTAGAATGAATTTTTTTTACCTTTAGTATTTTTCAAAAGTTTGGATACATTCGATTCTTTTATCTTGTGGAAAAAAAGGTAAGAAATAGTTTTACTGTATAAGTGAAATGCAAATTGTTTTATTATATAAAAGTATTAAAGTATTCTACAACAAAAATACATTATAAGATATTTTACAATATAAATTCAATACAAATATTTTGTTTTAGAAATACGTGACAAAATATTTTATCAATATAAAATCTATGCCAAATATTTGGCTATATAAATGATAAATTATTCATTTATATATTTATTTTATAATAGGAGTGCATTACAAGTTATCTTACTTTATCAATCCATTACAAATTTTCTATTATGAAAATACTATACAAATAACAAATTACATCAAAATACATTTTGAGATTAACTCGAGACTCTTGGGCAGAATAGTGGAAACAAAACATTCATAACATATTTTCAAACTAAGTTCGAATGATTTAATGGCATATCAACCCTTAATGGTTATTTAATGCCAAATCCTGTTTATACACAAACACACACATGATTTGAAAGCGAATAGTTTGTGCGTAAGTTTTTAAACGAGTGAGCGCATTTCATTTGCTTGAACTCAGTTAAATGGCTTCATGTTTAGGTTAGGTTATCCAATAGCAAATCCTTATATATATATATATATATATATATATATATATATATATATATATATATATAATTTTTAAGTGAATAGTTTGTTGGTAACGTTATTTTAGACGAGTTTGAGCACATCTGTTTTCACACGAATGGCTTCAAATATTTCTATTTAACATTAGTAATTCTATTCATCAAGTATTCTTCTTTAATATGAATAATTTGTACACAACTGTTCGATTTCAAACAGCAAATAATAATTCCTAGTAAAAAAAATTGAACAGTTCTATTTGACCCTTAACAAGTACTACTGCTCCGGTTAGAGAGGACATAAGAGTAATGATAATAAAGGAGTATTCCATATTCCTCTTTCTAAGACTGGGGCCTTATCATCAGATGAGGTTTAATGCTATGTACAGGACACTATATAGTTTTAAATATTGCTATCAAACAGTAATAATTCTATTCAACATTGATCATTAATTTGAATGGTTTCAATTATTACTATTTAACACTAATAATTTCTATTTAATATAAACTATTTGTTTGCATATAGTTAAATGGTTTCAAGTATTGTTATCTCAGCATAATTCACCCTTAGCAACTTTAAGATAAAATAGAGTTGGGCACTTTCTTGCAATAAGAGCAATTTGAAGAATAAAGAATAAAACATGACCAGCAAATTGATCAGATCGGATCGGATTTCTCCGGCCGTTCATATAGACCAGTACGGGGCAAAGTGGAGTTTTACATGTTACGTGCCCACTTCGGTTGCCTAATCTCGATCTGCTCAGCCACCAGGATTCCGCTCTGTAGCATTACGGGTCACCACCGAACACCAACTGGTGACTTAGTTGTGGAAGGTCAACTCTTGCCAGAGGAGAAGTCGGCGTATTCTACAGCCTCAGCCGACGGAGCGAGTGATTCAAAAAAGATTCGTTTGGCAAAGAATCGCTACAACAGATTTCCTATATTTTCATTTGATTTGGATTTTTGCCCATTACTCGATATTATATATATATATATATATATATATATATACGTACACACGCGCACACACATATATATATATGTATGTATAATATATTTTCTATGATTATTCTATTCCTTGCGAGTTTTTAACATCAACTCTTACGGATGGATTTTTCCTTGAGTCTGACAGCAAATCTCATCAGGTTGCCTGGACTCTTCTTAGTATCCTAGCCGATTTCAACGGTTTTTTGGTCTGGTTGGTTTCGTTTCTTTTTTTGATCTCCAGTTTCCCCAGTCTCTTTTCCAGACTTCTGGATTATCATTTTACTCCTTACGAGTTTTTTTACACCAGTTTTAACGGGTGATTTTTCACTAAAGCCTGAGAAAATGTACATTATTTTCCCACTCAGTCGTGCCTAGTCTTATATTACTTTTGTGCTAGTTTCCTGCATTCGTTTATGAAATTAACTGTTTCGTAGATGTCCCTACATAACCTACACTCGCAATTTTTTTCTTTTTTTTGTGAGGGATAATGGCAAAATAGCTAAAGTGCTGGACTATGACATTATAATAAGCTAGTTCGAATTCCATTCGCGCTTTTGCGTTCACTTTCTGATTAATATCTTTGGAGAAAGTATGAAACCCACAGCAATAGTGCCATTATTATCCTTAAAAAAGGATGGCTTTGATATTAATAACACACGAAGGTTCATATGCCATTAAACAAAGAAACCAAACTAATCTGTGTATTATCAACTTTTACTTTGACATTACTGGTTTTTATATCAGTACTTTGAGCTGCTATTTATAAAGATTCAGTTTCTTCCTTCTTAGTGATTATAATTATTATTATTATTATTACTATTAATATTGTGCTTTTCTCATTCTTTAGTAAATCTTACCTTCATGCGTTGATTAGAATACAATTTGTTCCCTTTTATTTGAAGTTAATATATTTAATTCTTATAACCAAAACATACATGTTTAAAGGAAAACACTGTCTGAAAATAAAGTATATGAGGATTCAAGTAGGAGCTTCACGATACCACCCTATAATCCACCATTAGAAATAATTACCTGCACCCCAGTCGATCACTTTAACACTCGTCAGTGTTGGCTCCCGAAGAAAATTGCCAGAGTCCGAATAATCGTCGTGTCTCCATGCAACCGGTGCAAACAGTGGTAAAGTCTTATTGAATGCTAATCCAGTAATCCAGTTAGGATAGTGGCAATGATTATCAAAATACACACCACTGCCGTTAATGACATTTGGATTCGCATTGACATCAGTGGCTACCCCCAAATACATATGCAACCAGCCGGGGAGCTGTCCAAAATCGACCTTAGACCGATTGAAGCGCTGGAGGACAAAACTATGAAAAAAAGCTCGATTGAGAGCAGAATTGTGCAAATGTACTAGAGCTGTTCTGTTTCGATGGAAGATGTGAGTTCGGAGTTTGTTGTATCGAGGCACTTGAGAGACTATGTCAGTTGGGAGATACATCTCAGCAGGAGGTTTTGAGTGACAGTTTTGGCTAGTAACCTTTCTCATTTGATTATCAATGATGTCAAAGATGTCCCGCTGTTGCCAAGACCAGAGATTGCTTTGTGCAACATCAAACGAAATACTAATCAGGAAGACAGTGAAAGCATTCAGAGAGAAAAAAGTTGTAAGCGAACGAACAGTAGAGTTTGCCTGTCTTAAATTGAAATCTCTTTTGTATATTGTAACGAGAAACATTGCAATTTCTTTTTAAAGTTCTTTTTCCGTAGATTTCCTTCAAGATTCAACCCTGTTAGAAAAAAATAAAAAATGAAAAATAAATTAGAATTTACCGAAAGAAGTGTTAAACTGACTGAACAAATGGAAATCCCACGGTTTATTTGGTATATACCAGTGTCTTTAAAAAAAAAGTTCCATGTAGGAAATGCTGAGATTCTGCGAGGTAATGTGTATTTTAATAAACATATGATAAAAGTCATCGAATGAAAGAAATTGTCACTATAACAAAATAAATCTGCTTTTCAATTTTTACAATAACGCACATTTATAACAAAGATTAAGCCTTTTTATCATCTTTTTTTTTCTAAAGTATAATTTTTTGTTGTTCAAATAATTTTTTCTTCATTTAATATTATATAAAAATTAAGATTGCAAAGGTTCTTCGAAAAAAAAAGAAATTTTGAAAATCATATGATAAGTAATGAGACTGAGTGTCCAAAAATGTTATAATCAATTCAATTACAAATCTTTATCTCCTTTAAAATTATTATTTTGAAAAAGTACGAATCGACGAAAACGTTATTTCTTCGTCTAAAAACAGCGTTGGAAGACTTTAACTGACACTGTCTTTAGGTGGTTCGAAAGAGTTCACAGAATAGGAAATAGTTACAACAACATAGATCAGGACAGTAAAGATGACAGGAAGACTCTTTTGAATTAAAAAGTCGTCCTCAGAAAGCACCTCTAGAAAGTTATGAGACGAGTATATATTTTTTCAGTTTGGCAATTCCGATTAAAATCAGCTGATCAATTTTAATTCCTTATCAACCATTCCCATCGTAAAATATCACTCAGATCTGATGAGAATGGTCATTTTTATCGAATTTTCCTCAATTTGTTAATTGAGCGATCAGTTAGAGTGAGGTTTATCTTTCGGACTCTCAGCCGTTCAAAGATACCTTGTGTCACGAATAGCCCGGAATAGACCTTGATCATTGCAAGTCTGTATTAACATCTTTAATGTTTCTGTCACATTGTTATAATGTTTAGTGCATACTTTAATCACGTGTTCCATTTTTGTGACACACCCAAGCAAACACACTTGTAATAATCCAGGATCGCTCATTTCTTTTAGACCAAACTTGTATATACAATACAACAAAATAAAATTAATAAATTACACAGATAAACAAGAGAAATGAAAATAATATTTAATTTGTCCGTTTACTTTGAATTGCTTATAAGACTAAACCTTATTTTTTAATCTGTGAATAAAATAGACAGAAAGTTTACATTTTTTTAATTGCTTCAATGATCAACATTTTGAAAAATATCTATTAACTTAAATTTAACGAAAAAATCGTCTTTATTTACTATTAAAAATAAGTACAACATTTAAGCAATTAAAAAAAGAAGAGTGATCTTACCTAAAAAGGTGTTTTTTTGTTCGGCTTCCAGAGAAATAATATTTATGAGCAGAAGCAATAAACCAATAAAATAACTTCAGTGTATGGTATTCAGTTAGTTAATAAGAGTTTTAACATTTAAGGCTCAGTGAAAAAATTATTAAACTTTGTCAGAAAAAAAATTCAAATAAGAAATTGAGGAACTTCACTCAGAAAAGAAAAGTCCTCCTTAATGTCATTCTCCAGTTCTATTTACAATTCAATAAATACTTAAAAAAAACTTTTGTCAAAAAAGGTCCATAGAAATAGTGCTTATATTAATGATTCTTGGAATTTCATTCATTTCTTTTTACATATGTAAATAATATATGATATATTCGTTAATTTGATTCTAGCAAGAAAAAGGAGTCTATATCAGTCAAATAAGTTTAATGATTCTATGTATAAACTATTTAAAATCAAACATTATCGATTTTTCTATTAGATTTAAAATTCACTTTGCTCATAAAATTATATTGGAGATTTAGTACAGGTGAATAATAAAAAAATTGAGATGTGTATATTGATGATAATTTTGTAAGGAAGGTAATTTATGATACGATCTTGTCAGAAATATAATTGCTTTTGTAAGCTTATCGGTTGACAACATTATCTGAATGATTAAAAAATAAAATAATAACTCCACGACACTATTGTTTACCAAGAACACGTCAATAATACTTTTTCATTGTAACTTACTTTTTAATCGAAATCTTTCTCGACTCGTTTCAAACTTCCCCCTTCTATCTATCTATCTATCTATCTATCTATCTATCTATCTATATATATATATATATATATATATATATATATATATATATATATATATATATATATATATATATATATAAGTATTATTTGGTCCAGTTAAACCGGAGTTGGGAGTAATTCCATCAGGACAAAAAAAAAAAAAAACATTCAACAGTGAACATTAAAATTTTTCTGGTAAAGAGCTCAATGTAACTGATATTACAGAGCAATTATTTCTTTATGAAAAAACGAAAACAGATCAAATTAGAATTATAAATGTATTTCCATCCTGTTATGGGTTTTGATATAAATCAAAAACACCCAAAATAACAGGACTTCTTCAGATCTTATGGATAAAATAATTCAGAATAGACACAGGAAAGAAGTGTGGGAGGGGTAGAAGAGGGGTGAAGCGTTTTGTCCTTATTTAGCCCACTTCCGTTTTTTTTTTATTGCTGGTTGGAATTATAGTAAATTAATTTTTTTTATTTCTTTATTTTTTAAAATCTAAATACATTTCAACTTAAAACTCCAGATTAAATACTAATTTAATCGAAGTTCAACTTTCTTTTATAACCTTACGTAAAGATACAGTAATACTTATATTAAATTAAATTCAAAATTTAAATTAAAATTTTTAATTTCAAATTGTATTTTCGTGCCTATTACCCTTCCATTGAAGAGTACGTATACATCACATGGTTTCTTCTCATCTTTTTATTTCATTTTATTTTTATTCATTTCACCTTAAATCTCAATTTAATCTTATGTTTTTTCATTTAAGCATTATCTATGATAATTTGTCTATAGTTTAAATTTATTCCTATGTCTACATCTAGCTATTAATTGACATCTCTTATTAAACAATTTTTCAGGGTCTGGGTAAATCATTATTTGTATTTGTATATATATAGACAGCAATTAAACAAGAATTTTGAGAGCAATATTGAATAAGTCCTGGAGACAACACCCCACAAGACACCAACTATACGGCCACTTGCCTCCCATCACGAAAACTATACAAGTTAGACGAACCAGACACGCAGGACAATGCTGGAAAAGCAAGGACGAGCTCATAAGTGATGTACTCCTATGGACCCCCACATATGGCCAAGCAAAAGCAGGACGACCAGCTTGAACATACATACAGCAGCTATGTGAGGACACAGGATGTAACACTGAAGACCTGCCAGAGGCGATGAATAATAGGGAGAAGTGGCGAGAGAGGGTCAGGGATATCCGTGCTGGCGGCACGACATGATGATATATATATATATATATATATATATATATATATATATATATATATATATATATATATATATATATATATATATATATATGTAAATCTCTTTCTTTGTATGTGAATTGATCATTTGCAGTTAAAATTATCTTCTGTAACAATTCAGTGAACATTTTTTAACTGACAATAAAGAGTGTTGAATATTGTTTATAAAAAGGAAATAGGATGAGTTTTTTTTAAAGATTTATCTTTGTATTTTTCTTATATTTTTTTTATTGTGAATATGTTAAAAAATATCGAGATTGAAGTTGTATTTACCAAGTCAGTTGGGCTTGTGACATCATTTAAATGCTAAATTTTTGATTTTAAAAAAATTACCGTTAGTTTTTGATTACAACTCGTATATCTTTAGTTGTTATTCTAAAATAATGTAAATAATTTTTCATCATTCCTTGAATCTTTTTATATAAAAAAAACAAAAGTCGAAAGAGACTTAGTTCTGTTGATCATATAAAAATATTGTTAGAAAACTGCGATAAAGCAGCAGTTTGTTAAAAACCTATTTAAAAACGACATAGTATGATCCTCTTGGTAGCTGTTAGTAAACTTTTCATGAACACAACATATCATATTTTCAGGCGTATGAAGCGTAGTTTTTTTCTTAAAAATATTCATTTTCTATTTATTTTCACGAAAGTTGTAATAGAGACAAGAAGCCCAATCACATCACTGAATAAAGCAATTTTTCAACCACACAACATAGTTTCCTGTCACCACAGCTGGCTATGCATTTTCGCTCGCTAAAAACAATCTTCGAACGTTGATTTCCAGGGAAAACTCTCCTCACTTGAAATCTGTTAGAAAACAATTTTCAGTCTATTTTATTTTCGTCTTGCACCGTACTTAGTTAAGCTTACTAAATAGCGAGAAATATATTAAAAAATGCTTACTTGTCCAGCATCTCAGCTTCTGTTTGTCATATATTCGTCATTGAAGTAGGTTTTGCTCATTGAGATCGAGATAAGAAGTATGTAGTCTTAACTGGAAACAGAATGGACAATAACAAAGAAAAAGAAGAGTGGAAAGAAAGACTGACGCGCTTTTGTTTTGGGATTAGACAAGAAGTGCATATAAACATCGCCACAGATGTATGAACAGACTTTCTTAGATCTATTGAGAACAGGAACAGAAGAAAGAAGTCTTATTCTTATAAGGGATAGGGGCAAAGTTGAATGAATGAATTGGATAAATGAAATAAATGTTTCATGAGTTTTTGTATGTATAAACGAGCGAACAATATGCACACGCACCCATTTGTAGAAATATATATATATATATATATATATATATATATATATATATATATATATATATATATATATATATATATATATATGTGTGTGTGTGTGTGTGTGTGTGTGTGTGTGTGTGTGTGTGTGTGTATTTTGTAATATAATATGAATTATTTCTATTTTTACCGTTTTATTAATAACAACTTGTTTTATATTCTTTCAATTTTCAAATAAGCATCCATTGTCAGCTTTTTTTCGAGTTTTTTTTAGATGTTCTCTTTTATGACACGTCTTCTCTAACTTGTATTGGTAAGCTTTCTTTTTTGTGTTGCCTTTCTGTTCTTTAGTCAACAAAGACATAGAAAAAGAAAGAACTAGTTTCCCAATGCCAACACAAGAACAAGTTTCAATAAAAATGATAAAAGAACATGAAAAACAATGTAAAAACTCTATTGATAAAGGCAGTTATATCAACATTCTAAGAACATGAAATACACTGTCATATGCCAAACCGTAAAAAGTGATTTGGTTTGCATTACGAAATATAATACACGTAATAACAGCCCTATTACATATTGAGCACTCTAAGAATTCATAATAATAAAAAGAGAAAAGTAAATTTAAAATTATTCATAATATTATATGAAAAAGTATTACATTCCCCACATACATGTATATATATATATATATATATATATATATATAGAGAGAGAGAGATGTTGTATTTCGGCCTTTGACCCGGCCAAAAATGCCATTCCAAGGTGATGCACTGGAAGGAAGTGACACATTCTAATGGCAGTTATGAGAGGAAATCGAGTGGGCGGAAATTGGCTGATGAAATGGGACGAGCTAAAAAAAATTCCCATGGTACACTATAGACTGATGCACCGGAAGAGAGTGACCTGTGACAGTTATTTCTGCTGGATGATGATCAATCATGCCATTCCAAAGATCGAGTGGGCGATCGAGTGGGCGTTGAACTATTATATAACTCTGTCAAGACAGAAGTTCGAGTTCCACTTAGAGTTGGAGGGGGGATAGACAAGGTGGTAGGGAAAGCCACACCCGGCCGAAGGGGCCCTCGGGAACCCCGATGGAGTTTGGGAACCAGAGAAGTGCTTGATAAGATGCAGTAAAGAAAGCCAGCACCCAGCAGAGTGGACCCCAGGGCCTCCGGTTGAGCATCAGGAGAACGAGAAAGACACAACGTTGACGGCCATAAGAGTGGGGGTCAAAATATTAGTTTATGTTGGGTCTCCAACTCCCTTTCACACGCAAACCTTGAGTAACCTTTTTCGAACCCTTACAATAAAGTGAGAGGTACATATATTTATAAAGAAGTCTTCCTGCGTCTTTATTATTGTGTCGTTATGATGCTGTAGATGACAATATAACAGAGAGAGAGAGAGAGAGAGAGAGAGAGAGAGAGAGAAAGAGAGAGAGAGAGTGAAAGACTGAGAGATGGGTGGAGTGTAGCGTTATAGGAGATGAGTTTAAACCCTGATTGAATCTAATTTTTCTGTCATCTATTGGTTATTAATTGGGCATACTTGGATCACTAGGCCAAATCGTCAAAACTTTTGAGTTCAAGACATTTATCAATCAAAAACTACTTTGAACGTAAAATGTAACAGCAAATAGAACACTAGCATTTATATAAATGATATAAAAGTAGACAATTGATATTTATAGAAGTGTCTTAGTCTATTATCTATTTTAATCTTTTAGAATATTCTGACTACTTCATCTTTATACCCACAACGTTTCGGTCGATATGTCCTTCAGCTTTCTTCAGGTATTTCATAACAAATTTGGGAGCCTACAGAGAACCTCGAAATAAACACTTCATTTAATCCTAGGAAGGGGTTCATTGTTCTATTTCCGTTAACCACGATCGGGTACAAGTGTTAAACTGTTGTAAGTATTCCTTATTATTATTGCCTGTAGTTGGAATTGAACAGGCAACCTCCAGAGGATTTTACTCTGAAGCACTTTTTAATCAAACGTCTTATCTACTGCACCATGTGTCCTACTACACAATTCATATAGAATTTTCTGATCTTATAATATTTCCCCCGACCCATGAGATACTACTCACAGCTATCTTGTTCAATTTTTTACCTTAGCTCATATTGCAAATTTTTTTTCGAGCCTTTTTGATTATTCGTTTCCACATCGTATTCATCTCTATACTTGGTCCGCTCAACAGATCATTGTAGCCCAGAATATACGCTGCTTCTTTAAGATGCCTTATTCTCCAATGTTCTTTCTATCATTTTAACTTCATCCAATAACAGCAGATGGCTTCCCTTTTTTTACAACATATAGTCAGCCATAACCGACTTTTCGTCCTCACCTCGACATGGGGCTGTCCTCGTGGTGTAATGGTTAAAGCGTTGGACTGCGGAATCGTAGTACGCGAGTTCGTACTCCAGTCGCGCTATTAAGTTCACTTTCGGGAAAGGTATGAGCCCCCTCATCCTCCCAGCTATGGGTTAAATAGTACCACTACTGTTCTTCTAGGAGAATGGATTTGGCATTAAATAACCTAAAAAGAGTTGATATGCCATTAAACAAAGAAACCAACCAAACCAAACCATCACTTCGACATACTGGTTTTAGCTATTCTTCTGGCCTTACTTTTAGTGAGCAGCATGTCTCACATTTGTATACTTTACTACAACTGCATTTCTGGGTCATGTATTCTTATTGGGGCTTGACACTGAAGAGATATTTTCAAAGAGTCATGGCACTCCTGAATATTGTCTTGATATCATATTTTTTAAATCTTTTTGGCTAGGTTTTTTAAGATAGAGTAGACAGACTGTGTTGAGTTTTGAAGTAAATTTATTGTTGCCAATGTTATACTTTTTGGGTTGTTGCAATGGAGGTTGTCGCTCAAACTCTTCATTTCTTCTTGATATACATCACTGTCCCGAATCGCTATTGTAGTCAACGAATGATTCCTTTTTTATATTATGTGGATGGTGGGAGTTGAAGTCTAGGTACTCTCCGCTGAAGGTTGGCTTTCGATACACAGATAATCTGAATGCTTACTCTGTGAGAGTTATCAATACATCTAGGAAGGATAATTTGTTGTCAGGCTCTTTTTCCATAGTGAGCTGTGTAGATGGTCTGATTGGGTTCACATGATCCTGTAGTGTTCGAACGCATTCCTGGCGAGATCAGAGAATGAATGTATCATCTACGTATCCAAGCTGCAATGATGGCTTTAGATCCTAAGCCCATTTCTTCGATGTATATATTAGCCAATACTGGCAACAACAGCAAGCCCATAATCTGGAGGTTGCAGGTTCAATCCTTGAGATTTTGAGAGAAGAAAAGATTTTTCGCCCATTGACTACATTTTCATCAAAATTTCTTTTATTTGTACGGCTGGTTTTCTGCGTATGTCAAATATATTTTAGTAGTTAGGGAGTTGTAATTTATTAAGCTTTTGCTTTGATGGAGCACAATACCGTATGGATATGGCACTCATGAATGTTTGCCAGTCTAGCTTGCTAACCCTTACACCACCGAGTCGATAGTGTGGTGAGGGAGTTACTTCCATTCTGACATTATTATGTACTTACGGTGTATAGTAAAATATCGATTGCCGAGCCGTGGTGTAAGTCTTAAAGGTAAAATTCTATACGACCCCTCAAAAAAAAAACAAAAAAACCACTCAACGTAAAAAAGGGAAACATAGATTTAGCGCAAGGCTAAAAGTACGGGACGAACTCACTAATCAGTAGTAATCTATCAGCAGAACAGTTCTTCAGACATTAAACCACAACAAGGAGCCTTATCTATCTGTACTAATCAGCTAAAAATTGGAGAGGAATATCTCTTCCGAAGATAGCAATCTGTTAGTATAAATCGGTTCATATTTGAAATGCCAATCCGTTTCTAGGTCGCAGACTTTTCAGATTTATGTCTATCATTTATCTCAGTCAGTTCATATCTATCTATCTATCTATCTATCTATCTTAACCTATTAATATCTTTTTAGTTTTCATTTTACTAATAATAGCATCAAAGCAGAAGAGTGAGAATGCAGACAATTCTGAAATAAAGAGAAACAGTATTTCCTATAATTCACTATGATTTTTGTCACTTTTTGGTCGAGGATTTGGGAGCTTATCCAATTATATATATATATATATATATATATATATATATATATATATATATATATATATATATATATATATATAATCGGACCTCCTTATCTCTAAAGTATAAGACACGCTAGTCTAAGTAGTGGTTGCTATTTGGCGTTTCACTATGCCAGAAAGTATGGAAAAGGTCACTGATTCACCTAATACAATATATGAGGTTGGATTTTATCATCCCAGAACTTGTTGGGATCCCTCGTCCATTGTTGCTGATAATATGGCATGTTCTACTCCAGCATCTCTAGTGTGATGAGGAGGCGCTGTATGAAGATTGAATCTTCGATCTCTAGGCTTCAATTAGCTATTTTGGTTCTGGTTTTTGAGTAGCCGGGTGTTGCAGTAGAAGATATTCAAAAACATTTATAGTGAAATTGACCTTCAGTTGGTTAGAAACTGTATCCTTATGCCAAACAAAGCTATGCTAACTAAATAATGAGCATTTGTATAATGAAAGTGGAAGAATCTAAAACAATACAAAAAGGATATTTTGTGAGTAAAGTTGGTGATGTTAATATAACTATAAGGCAAAGAGAAGAAAGCGAAAGAAAAATTAATAAAATAAAAGGATATTGAAATGGAAAGGATATTGTTTAGAAAACTTAGCATTGCACAAGTTCAGAAATATTGATCACCCAGCGTGAGAAGCAAAATAAGTATGATCTATTTGTCTAGATCGCTAAAATCACACCCTGTGAGTCTCTTATTGAAGTCAATAGCATATACAAATATGAACAGATTATAACAGGTAGATTAATAGGAACAGAGTACGAGTTATGAACAGATTGACATAATGACATTGATTGTAGATATGATAAAATTAACATAACAATTTAAAAGCCCCTCCCACTTATCTCATTTTTCAAAGAATGTCTATTTTACAATCTTTGTTATAAATTAAAAAATGTACAACAAACAATGACAAACAGTAATTATTGTAATTTGCTATGTTTTGCTCTCAGATTGTTTACTGTACCTGCTGTTCATCCATCTAAGTATAGAACAGGCTCATCTCACACACACACACAGTCTCTCTCTCTTTCTCTCTCTTTCGCTCTCTCTGTTTAAAAATCTTAAAGTCCTTCGAGTTTCTGTAACCTATAAGTTGTATCTAATCGTCTGACACGCAACATTCCTCATTTTTACATTTAAATTCACTTAATATTCATATCCAAACAGCACTAATCATATATATATATATATATATATATATATATATATATATATATATATATATATATATATATAGTATTCTTTGGTCCAATTAAACCGGAGTTGGGAGTAAATCCATCAGGACAAGAAATTATTCATGAGTGAATATTTAAATTTTCCTGGTAAAGAGCTCAATGTAACAATAATACAGAGCAGTATATTCTTTGAAATATAAAATATTTTAAAACTTCAAAACTATTTAGAAACCATTAATTGAGAATTAATGTAAATGAATAAATAAAATTTAATGTTAGATAGAAAATTGTGAAAAAGAATATAATACATACGTACTACTCATAAAAAGTGTAACTGATTAATGGTTTCTAAATAGTTTTGAAATTTTAGAATATTTCAAATTATTGAAATATTTGTTTTAGTTTGAAATATCTATTACTGTATCATTACGTAAGGTTATTAATTAAAATTTAAATCTAATTCAATAAAAAATCTCTAATTTAGGTCGAAATGTAATTGAAAAATAAAAAATTAAAAAAATTTGTTTAAAATAAATTTACTACATTTCTAACCGAAATTAAAATTTAAAACGGAAGTGGGTTTAATGAGGAGATAACTCTTCACCCCTCTTCTATCCCCTCCCACTTTTCTGTGTCTATTCTAGTTTTTTTATCTAAAAGATCTGAAGAAGTCCTGTTAATTTTTCTTCGTGTTTTTGGAAATTTCAAAAATGCGTAACTGGATGGAAATAAATTTATAATCCTATGTGACCGGTTTTGTTGTTTTTCTTAAAGAGTATATATATATATCTTAATTTTTTGCTACATTATTTTATTTCTGTATGGGTAGGTGACTATAGCTAACGAACAAAACATCATTTCATGTCGAGGGGAATGAATAAAGATTTTTTTGTTCCTTTGCTATAGTCACCTACACGTACGGAAATAAAGTAATGTCACAAAAAATTAAGATACACCGACGAATTTATATCCGGTTAAAACAACGCGCTGCGTTTGTACCTTCAGTTATACCCATACATACACACATTAATACGCGACAATAATCCACGTAAGCATACGCACGCACCCACACTCACACACTTACAATCACACGTAAAGATTCCGACAAAATCCCAACGGTTTTTTCACTGGATTTTTTCAATTTTCGATTCATTTCATTTTCTTAACTGCGTGATGATTGTTGTTTTGCAAAAAAACTCCATGAAACCAAGAGGTCGCAGTCTACATTCAATAAGTTAAATATATATATATACATATATTTGTTTATTATTATTATTATTATTGCTCTCTCCTATATATTGAGCACTCTCCAAAGTGATTTAGTGACAACCAACACTGTTATAATGTATATATATATATATATATATATATATAGATAGATATTGTAACATAAATATGAACATTTTAGTTAATAGATTTGCACATATTGACAGTAAGAAAGATATGGATAGTTGCGCGCGCGCGCGCTCGCACCACACACACACACACACACACACACACACACACACACACACACACACACACACACACACACACACACATGCATATATATATATATATATATATATATAACGGATTAACAGAACATATCCTAAACAAACTTAGTCAATAAGTAAATATATGAGCAAACCATGATAGATAAATAGATAGATAGATCCTAATTAGCTGAAATGAATAATTCAAGTTGGCCAGAATTAATGGATGAAAACCTACTAACACACGGGTTTCTAAAAAGGATGGACGATTTTAAATAATGATAATACCTACAACCGACTCCAGCCCAAATAAAAAGACAAAAACGACACGAAAGCCATTTGCGACTTTTCAGTTGAAAAAACAGCCATCACGACGAAGTAGACAAATAAAATATAATGGCTGGCTCTATGTCGTTTAAAAGATTCCTGGTTAACCTCTACCAATTAAGCAGTTGCACAATTGATGACGTAATTGGAAAACAAGTATGTACAAAGAGAAACTTTATTATTAAGAAACAATCTGAATGAAATGTAACGGTATAATCCTTTAGGAGAGGGAGAGGTTTAATTAAATAAAGTGACGAATAAATAAAACATAGACAGACTGAATGATATCATTTGAAGGGAAGTGTTTATTTCTGTTAATCTTAAATGTTGTCATTTGGAGAGGAAATGTATATTTCACAGCACACTTTCGAAAATAGTTTAGAAGATCAGGAAAACTTTTCGTCTAAAAAAAAACTTGTGAGATTCAGTGCACCCTATCGGCGTGACAAGTTTAAGATCGATGATAATTTTTATTTAAATCTGGCAGCACCAATTTATATCCATCTAAATACATCAAAGATTATATTTCTATATCATTCTTGGAGAAAATAGTCACACTGATAGTTTATCAATACCAAGTGCAAACATATCTAATTTCGCTATTTCATTTAAATACTTTGTTTAATTAACGATGAAACTAAATGCGTATCAGAGAAACAACAGATGAATTATAGTTGGAGGACAACACACACACTTACGCATTTTGCAAGTAGAGTTGTTATCTTATTTCTTAATCATTCGGGTAATTTTCTGTCTACCGATAAGCATACAAAACCATATATTGTTTCTGACAACAATGTATCATAAATTACCTTCCCTATAAAATTATTATTAATATATACATTTCCATTTTTAATTCTTATTTTTATTTACTTGCAATGAATTTACAAAATAATTTTATGAGTAAAGAGAATTTTGAATCTAAAAAAATCGATAATGTTTGATTTTGAATAGTTATATATCATTTCCATCCATTTATAAGCAATAACACTGTCATTTAACACTAACCAAATAACATTAAACTTCATCAAAAAGATTTTAAAAAGGTTAAATGAATATATATTTATACTCATTTTTTAAGGATAATAATTAATGATTCTTGAAATTACATGGAGTTTTTTTTACATAGGTGTATAAATTATGACATTCCTTACTTTGATTCGAGCAAAAGGTGGTGGTGGGTCTTTATCAATAAAATGGTTTCCATGATTATATTTATAAAAGATTTGTAGCAGCATGTGTACGAAATAGAATTTTATATTTTGTACCATATCATAATTACGAAAATTTTATTAGTAACTTTTATAATGATATTGTTGTTTTATATAAAAACCCAATGGATTTATTTACTTTTAATAATCGTTATTGTTTTGTTTTTAGCAGAAGACGAAAACCTCAACGATATATATATATATATATATATATATATATATATATATATATATATATATATATATATGTTTGATTTAAAATTTTTCATTTGAAGTTAATAAGTTAGTTGGTTAGTTTTAAATGTAAACTTTGTTCCTACTTAAGTCAGTTTCATTGCTTATGAAGATAATTAAACGGATGAAATGGATTTAGGTGAATTAAAAACCTAAAAAGTGGAAATATGTACATTAATGATAATTTTGAAAGGCAACTTTTTAATGATCCAATTTTTTTTAAACATGAATATTTTTGTACGCTTATCGGTAGACAGAACATTATACGATTTATGAAAAATAAATAAATAAAACAAAACAAAATAAATAAAGAAATAAAAAACCCACACTCTCGTTCTCGGACTTTTTATACACGAGGAGCATGTCAATATTTGGTTCAGTTACTATTTGAACAAAGAACAGTTCCCAAACAACTCTCCCATGCAGCTTATTGATGGCATTTGAGGAACATAACGTGATTCTTTCTGAAATGCCCGTGCATATTATACAAGTATTTGAATAGCAGGGAACTTAACTTTCAATTTACAGCCGAAAATGTCTCCCAAATATCCAATTGGGTTTTTGTGGAACGTAGAAAAGTGTCAACGGTATTACGTGCTCTAAAGAGTCGGCCATTGTCATTCATAAAGCTGTAACGCGATGCTAGTCAGAGAACATCAATGATGACGACTCTTTCAAGGATTTGTTTTTGGTAGATAAAGCCGTTGATATTTTCTTGTAATATAAGAAGATTGCAATCCTATGAGTAGCTACCCGTGATCATAACCGAGCCATTACCAAATGGAACCTCTTGTTGACAATATGCAATTTTTGTAGGCATGCCATATTCAGGCTCTGCCATTTCTCAAATGCAACAGACTCTTTTCAGTCTAATACGTCTTCTCCCAAAAGCAGCTCTTTCAAGTGATTCTGCCAAAAGCAGCACTGAAAACGTTCCTTCATAATATCTTGCAGAGTGTAGTGGTCGTTGGATAGGATGTAGAGAAGCAAGATCATCAAACTTTAGTCATTCTAATGGTATTGAGGAATACTCTGGAGTTGATATGTCATTGGTCTCGAAGAAAGCAACTTGTTTTCTCAAGCACTTAGCTTTTTTTTTTTTCGGTATTCCGATCTTTGGCTTATTTTCATCATGCGCTTTTCTATTAGACGTTTGATTATTGGATGGCTTATGTTAGTCTCTCTTCCAATTTGTCTACAGGATAAATCAGTACAGGAAACTGTCACGAGGCATGCACAAAGAATGTTAGTGCATTTAATTTTGCCTTCCTCAAGAGAATATGTGATAATCATGCAAATAGCACTATATTTCGTTGGAACAGATATTTTCTTTTCAAGAAAATCATTTAATGATAAATTGGGGGGTGTTTAATTTTTGAGCGGGTGAAAGTTAGTGGTTATAAAAATGTCTAAATGGATGAAATATTGAAGACTAGATAGGAATGCCACAATGATGTGCTGGAGAATGCTATTGTTTTGCAAATGGGTCATTTTGTTTGACAGCTGACATTCTTTTGAGTAGACGATTACAATGAAAATGATATAATTAACCGATAAAATGTTATCATAAAAGCAGAGCAAACACGAAATGTCGGGTCAGTCAGCGAAATCGCAGACCCCAGAGACCCCGTAATAAAACTATGGATTACTTGGCAGTCGACCAAATCTTGGCTGAGTAAACAGTGTTTATGTCGAGGCCTTTCTATTAACTGGTGACAAACGAATAATTTCTTCTATAACTGAGTAAATTTAAAGACACACACACACACACACACACACACACACACACACACACACACACACACACACACACACACACACACACACACACAGGCTCCTCCGACAGTGCACCACAAAACTTTAGATTCAGGTGAAAGATTTTAATTTATCATTCTAATCTTTTAATGAAATATACATAAATGTTGTTTGATAAATAAAAAGCAGGATGACATGGACAATTTTGATTAGAGATATCAATCGTGATTATTTGCGTTTCACTTTATGCTTATGTCCTTGGGAAAGGCATAAATCCATCTATTCTCCTCTTTATCATAGGTAAAATATCAAAACAAACTGGACTCTGTAGCCTTTGTAATGGGAAGAAGTCTATAAGATTGATCTCTAAGTCGGTCTGACGTTTTGTTCAGCCTCATTCTAGTAACTCCTGTGGCAACACTTATGACAAATTGTGTAGCACCTTGCCTTTCCCTTGGACTAATAGTGTCCTGAAGAATACTATATGTTGCATGGGCAACTGCCAGTCATTCATACATCCTTAACAAGTCCTGTACCGAGATCCTTGCGCAAATCTAAACGGTCGATTAAATAGAAAAAAGTTCAGCAAAACTTTAAATTCATCGCTAATTTTATAGAATACTTCTTTGGATGTTTTTTCTAGAAAAGTATTATTGTTAACCAGATGATCTATGAGCCCGTTAAGTAATCGTTATAACAGCGATTCAGGATGATATTAATGCTTCTATTTCAGAAGAAAAGCGATTCTGATTCGCTTTTCATTCGTTATATCAAGGATTTGGGTGATTAAAAACTACATTCAAGGCAAACTATGAGTCCAAAAAATTTTAAGTGAAAATTTGATAGGAAATAGTTTTATTCTAATTTAGATCCTTTTAAGTGTATTCATCAAAGAAAACATCTCCCGATGATGTTTTCTTTTTGCTGTATTATAGTCACATATATACAGTATCGCCTTTAAATAAGTACATCTTAAAAATTATTTTAAAAGAATTAAATTTCATTCTGAACAAAGATACTAGAATTTGATTATTTCTCTTGAATTTAGCAGTAAACTTGATTGGCATAAACGTTTATTGCATTCTTATTTTTTTTCATATAGATTTACAACTTTATTAAAGATTTTAAACTCTGAAGAGAATTTTTTAAAATTAATTTTGCTTGTTAAATATTTTCTTCAGTTACGCTTTTATTATACTTGGAAAGTTCATTTTTGATATAAGATGTATATTCATAGATAGATGTCTTCATATACAGCGGTGACCCCAACATACATATGTAGGTCTGATAAGGTATTTTTTCATATATGTAATCAAAAATAAAAATAGTTCCTATGAAAAATTTGGATTTTTTCTCTGGTGTCCCAGCCCTCCTGACCTCTTATTGGGAATATCACTGTTTATATTTATATATTCAAACAATTTGTTATAATTATTTCTTAAATGTAACGGGATGACAAAAGCACCATAACATAAAAAAAGATCATAGAACTTTGTATTATAGTGATAAATTTCATAAAAATCCCTAAATTAATGAAAGACTTTATTGAAATAACAATCTTTAATTAAGTTAATTACAACATTTACATCCGATTGAAGCTCTATTCAGCTCTGAGTTCTTGCTTTATTTGTTTCGCATTGCAAAAACTTCTTTGATTGTATTGAGATGCGGTGAGATTTTACGCAGAGATTTGTTTACTGCAGATGAAAAAAATTTCAGGATTTGCCATGCATAATAATCCCTGGTGTTATCCATGACAACAGCTGAGTGTTAGATTAAGTGTTGATACGAAATGTCAGCAATACAGCAAAATCATAAAAATGGTCTATGATTGAATATGGCAATACTCTTTCCTTAAAGATTTTCATTACCAGCGGTCATTTTCTTCTTTTTCCTACAAGGACTTTTGTCACCATGAAAATTTATCGAATGTATGTAAAGAGAATTTAGTTTCATCCAGAAATACCAATTATTATTGCTGCACAAGAGATATCTGGTTCACATATCATCATCCTGTCCCGCTTGTAGGACGGATCTCCCTGGCCCTCCCTTGCCACCCCTCTCATTCGTCCTTCGCTTCTGGGGGGTCTTCCAGGTTACATCCTGTATCAACATAGAGCTGTTGTATATAGGTTCTAGCTAGTCGTCCTACCTTTGCTCGTTCACGTGCAGGAGTCCACAGGAGTACATTACTTATGAGTTCGACCTTACTTCTCCAGCAGTGTGCCGCATGTGTGGTTCGTCTAACTTGGATAGTTTTCGTGATGGGTGGTAGGTGACCGTACAGCTGCTCGCAGCATTCTTGTGTAGTTGCCGACAAGCTTTTTCTCCATACGTTTTGTTAGCGTCCATGTAGTGCATCCATATAGCAGTATCGACGCAACTTCTGCTTGGAAAAAACTGCGTTTTATGTTATCGGCCAGGTCTGACATCCATATGACCGATAATCTATCGACAGCTGTCCATACCTTCGCTAGTCACGTCTTGATGTCATTTTCGGATGGTGAGACGCTGCTTTCGAGGTAGGTGAACGTGTCAACCTTTTGTGAGATGTCGTCTTTTTGATTAAAGCACATGTGTTTTGTCTTGTCTGTGTTGACACGGAAGCCTATACCATCTCCTGCTCGTTCCAGACTATGTAGCAGGGATTCGGCCTTAGCGGGTGTATTTGCTATAAGCGCTATGTCATCAGTGTAGTCGGCGTCCGTAAAAGTTTGTGTGGGGGGTATCTTCTGTTTCTTTCCTTTGCCAGCTTGAAACCGTTTTCTTTCATTAGATCTATAGACGTTCTAAGCACGAAGTCTTGGCAGATAATAAACAGGTATGGGGCTAATGTGTCTCCTTGCAGCACACCTGCTACAATGCTGAAGTAGTCTGTGTCTACACCCGGTGAGCGGACTTTTACTTTCGTGTTTTTAAATAGCATCATTTGTGTAGGTTGTAGGTGATAAATATTTGCTCCATCTTCCCTCTGTGTATGGAGTCAAATGCCTTGGAGAAGTCGACGAATACCATTGTCACTTCGAGTTTTTTTTTGCTCGAACACATACAATTGGACGGATAGTCAAAATTTGTGATGCGGTGGATCGATTTTTCCGAAAGCTATTTTGGTTCTTCCTAAATATTTTCTCAATTTTCGGTCTTATGCGGTTGCGTAGCAAACCATTGTAGATCTTGGCCGCTATGGATATAAGGGTTATACCGCGGTCGTTCTTGGCTCTTTCGAGGTCACCCTTCTGAGTGAAAGGGAGGATGCATATACGCTTTAATTGATTTTCTCTCGATCGGTACATTTTTGCATCAACTCGACAATAATACGACCGACCGTCAATTTGGGTTGTCTTTTCTTTTGTCAGGTAGAGCGCTCTACAATGTAGGAGATTGTGGAGGTTTTACTTTAATTCAGAGTCTGTTAGATTCTTGAATTCATAAACGTATTTTCACTCGATTTGCTATCCCTTTGTATGGATTCAGTCGCCACGCCTTTTGAAATTGTCCCAATGTTTCTCTCTTTGAATCTGACATACATTCCTGTCATCTTGGCCACATCAATCACTTCTGGCCACTTCTCGATCCTTCTCTTAGCAGCCAATATTTTCTCTCCAGTTCATTAAATGTGTATTCTTTCTTATTCTGCTGTTTCCTTTTTACCATTTAATTTTAGTTATTGAATACTGATCACTTATTTATATAGGATTATTAACATTGGGTTGAATTTAACTTCTGCTAATCAACAAATATTCATAAAACACTCTGTCGATCTTGTCGATTAAAATGTTTATCAGTATTATGAAACAATTTCCTAATTTTATTTATCAGCTAATAATTTAAAGCAGTCATAATGAAATATTCTCTTTCTCTCTCAATATATATATATATATATATATATATATATATTATGCAGAAAAGATATTCCTTGTTATGGTCCACACACTTCCATCGCTGTTGCAGTGGTAAAAAAGTATATATGACGTCATCATATGACTTTTTCAGACCACTCTCGTATATATATATATATATATATATATATATATATATATATATATGTCAAGAAGTCTTGAATAAAGCTACATGTTGATTGAGATTATACCGATGATGAAAGCAAACAAAAAATCAACGAGATCGAAGATGAATAATTGTTGTAAACGTGGATAAAAGAAACAAGATGACTTTTTTTCCTCAAACGAGAGAAGTTTCTTTCATTTCATGCATTCGACTCTAAAATCTAGTGATAAAACCATGAACAAAAATAGTCTTTTTCTTTGTTGATACAAAACAATACTGAACCCAAAATTTAAAATATTCTCTTCTTTATTTCCGAATTTTCGTTTTAAAAAGATGGGGAAATGTTAGTATTCTGTTTCTTTTCTAAAATGCTACTTCTTTCTCAAGTGCAATTTACCTTTCTTACATTTATTCTCTGTAATTATTGAAGCGTAGACTTGTAGTAGTAGCTTTCTTTGAACCATCCTTTTATCTGTATCCCTCCCAAATCCTTTTCCTTTTAGTTCGGATCCCTGGTCGCTAACGGCGAAAAAATATTTCAACGTTTTTTCTGTAAATTTTGGTGGTCTCACCAAGAATCTTCTTCGTCTTGACACAACCACTCCTCACTTCGTAAACTTATTAAAGATGAGTCAGTCAACGGATACATCAAAGTTACATCTTACAAAACTTAAACAGTTTATGGACAATGACATTGTAATCATAATTTCCCTTACACACACACACACACACACACACACATACACACACACACATTTATATAAGTTTCATGTGACAAAACTGTTTGTTTCCTCACTTATTTAAATAGTTGAGTTTGTTACTGAATTTTTGCTGTTGCGTCAGATGATTGCGGCAATATTTCCTTTTGCTGCATGAAACTTTGAATAACATATTACAGTAAAATTTATATATATATATATATGTATGTGCGCGCACGCGCGTGTGTGTGTGTACATTCATAATAATGTGGTTAAAAGTAACTCAAATACAATCTTTTTTTTTTTTTTATAAAACTCCAAGTCATAAGCTATTTTTTATATCTTAGAATATTCTGTTATTTTAATATGATAATTTTTGCTCTACATTTTCGTTGAATTTGAAACTTTCGGATATAATTTTATTGGTTTTACTACAGTTTTAGATCTCATCTTACGTTTTATATTTTATCTTATGCTGATTTCCAAAATGTTAATGATATACATATACATATAAGTGCATGACCAAATGGCGCGAAAGTGTTTGTTATGCACAAAAAACATCTAATCTCTTCCCTTGTTTAAGAATTATAGGGAGCATTTAAGATCGACGTTGTGTGTCATACTAACTGATCCACTTGAAATGCTTTAGTTCATGACATCGTTTGTTAAACACATTATAATTCAGCAATGTACAAGAAGTAGTGTTCACATCTTTTTTTTTTCAGTCAAAATAATCTCCGACTGTCTTCAGTTAATTCTTTCAAGTTGATTTGGCATTGAGATACTGCTCATCTCTTCTAGTTAACTAGCTTTCGGTAAAAATTCTCTGGTTACTGATGACGACAGACACTTGGTGAAAGCTGGAGAGAGCAACGACTAAAATGCTGTGACTATAATGACAACCAAAATGAGCATAAAACTTCAAGTATATCAATGAATAACAATGATAATTCCTCATCTTAGAAATTCAGGCAAAAAAAGATCTAATATTTATTTAATCAGTACATAACCTAAACGACTTCCGCCACGCACATCTGTTGCCGACTCTGTTTCTCGTTCATGATCCCTCGATACACGATTTGTCAAACGCTGAGCAGCCCTTTCTTCTTTTGTAGTTGTTTGCTTCGGTACGAAAACACGGATTCCTTTTTGGAGGCTAAAGTTCAGTGTGATGAATTGAGCATGGTCTAAAAAGGAAAAAAAAAAAAAAAGAAAAAAAAAAGCAGAGAGAAAAGCACAGAAGTTGCGATTGGATTTCTACTTTGGCAGTAAAATTTGACAGCCTAAATTAAAAATGTAAAAATGTAAAAATGTCGTAAGAAGGTTTTCCCTCTTTTTTGATAGAAAAAATCCTAAATTACTAAAAAAAGAAGAAAAAAAGAAGAAATAAAGAGGAAATAAAACAAAAGAAAATAACTCTAATTGGAAAGTTTCGGTGTTTTTCATTATTTTGAAGTTTTACGAACGACTTACATTTTCAAGCGTATAAATATCCAAAAAGTATGAATAAACTTTATAATGATTTAAGGCTTAGGTTGGAGGATTATGCTTCTAGAACGGTAAGCCCAGTCGACTGCATCTTTGTAGAGGGATAACACTCCTCTTCAACGAGTGTTCTTGATGAAATTAAACCATCTGGTGGTGAGGCTCCAATCCCAGAGCTTTGGGAAAGGGGAGTACTCCTTCGTTGCCTCGACCAATCTGACCATGTGAGGTTGTTCTTGTTAGGGTCATCTATGGGTCAAGCAGAACTATTTAGTCCGTTACTATATTTGAAACTTTTAAATTCTGTGCAAAAAATGATTATTTGCATTCCAATGATTGAAACCATTTAACCGAGCGTATATCGAGCTATTAGCGTTATATAGCAATACTTTAAATCAATCAACTGCGTGCAAGCAACATAAATTATACAAACCATTTAACTGTTTGCGAACAAATAAGCCTTGGTTCGTTTAAAAAATGTTATCTACAAAGTATTCATTTGAAAATCATATATATATAAATAAGATTTGGTGTCAAATAACCAACAATGATTGATATGCCTTAAAATCCAACCAACTAACTAGCCTAAACAGTAAATCTTCTGAATCAAATTAAAAGCGAAAAATATTTCTTATACCAAAAATCAAATGATTACCTATCGAAAGAGAAGTGAATATTGCTCCTTCCTGTTTGTAACCCTACAAATATTCAATAACAAAAATATCGTCTAGCGAAAAAAATAAGAATTTATCAAAACGATACAAATACTTTTTCTCTATTTCAGTTATATATATATATATATATATATACTTTAAAATAAATAGGTCCACAAGGAGATTTGTTTTTTAAATTTTTATTTTTCTTCAACACTTGTTTCTAGAGTATTTCACTTTCTTCGCGAAGTTATAATGGTTGATAATGGTGTTGCCTTTGATTTATACTGTGGCGACTGTTTTGATAAGGCTATTGTTCCTTTTAATTCCAGGATTTGTGTCTGAGAATTTTCAAATCGATTTAATTGCCCCTGACAAATTTTCGTCTCTGTGGGTGTTATTTCTCTTTGTCTCTTTTCCTTCTTTTTTTCTTTTTACAAAAGTGTATTCTGTGTGTTTTTGTGTCTGCGTGGATGCTCGTATCCATGTATGTGTATATACTTTCGGATTCTTTGTTTTTTTATTACGTATTGTACCAACACACACACGCACACACACTCAGAGAGAGAAAGATTTATCAACTTTATGGCATATCAACTATGATATGCCATAAGGTTGATAATTCACAAATTATTTAGAGGCAGAAAAGCAATCTGAAATCTGAAAATTCTCAGATCCTGGAATTAAAAAGAACCACAACCTGATCAAAACAGTCGCCTCTATATAATTCAAAGGCATCACCACCATCAACCATTATAACTTCCTGAAGAATATGTAAAACACTAGAAAAACGTATTGAAGAGAAATAAATAACTTAAAAATAAATCTCTTCGTGATCAAATAAGAAGAGATAACTATATATATAGATGTGTGTGTGTGTGTGTGTGTGTGTGTAGCCCGACAAACACCCCACATACATATCCACAGCTACAAAAATACACATCCACCCACACATACCATCCCAACTCACAGGTAGATGGGAGTATGGCGTAAGTTATCATTTCTAGGAAATGAACTTTTGACGAGCCGACTTCAAATTCTTGATGGGTCTGCGTTTCACCACGCATTGATGCCCTTAGAAAAAGCACCAATGTTTCCCTTCTCCCTTAAGCTATGTGTAAAGAGTATGGCAGACGGAATCTTTAGAAAATAGGTCTAGAAGAAGAAAAGCCCCGAATTCAAAACCTGTTAAATGATTTTCGGAAGAATCTATGGCATATTTGTGCACCATTCTTCTGTTATCAGCTTATCTAAAAAGTGTGTTTGGTTGGACACAAGCCTTCACCATTATAAATAACCTACATGTGTAGGTTATCCAATTGTTCGCATACTTAAATGAACTGCTCGCATATGTCGAGATAGATTGAAGAGTCCAATAGAATTAATAAAAATCCATACAACCGTTTGTACATAAATCTTGTAAATGTATTGTAATCTTAACTAGTTTCGGCCTATCAGCAATCATCGAGGAGCAAGTAACTTCAAAACTGACTAAAGCTTGGAGATTTAGTTGGACCCGAGGGACACAAAGCCCATTTGCTGAAAATATTTTGATGTTCATACCTGTCTACATGACTAATATCAATAAACATTGTTGAGAGGTTAACGTTTATGCACACTTCAAAGAAGTTATTGTTTGTATTAAAAAAGTAAATACAGTAAGTCATCTTTTTGAAATTTTAATTTTTCGGTGGTAAAAGAATTATTGACAAAAGGTCATAACTTTGGTTTTTGGTTCGGAAATTTTCAGTTATCTATTTTATGAGGTTAAACAAAAAAGACAAATTTACTGGTTGGTAAAGAAGAAAGACCAACTGAAATACGATCATCACAGTATTCGCGTGAAGTATGACCAACGCAGCATTTTTAAGCACAGAACATTTCTTGGCTATATCTTCCTTGTGTTATTTAATGACAGACAGGTGGATAAAAAAGACATTTGGAGAATTGGATTAAAGAACTTTACACCAACAGATTCACAAACGATCACGTTTTCCATGTGTTATGGAAAAAGAAGGACTAATTACTCACAATCATTTGTTGGTATTATCGTTTCCTTTTTTAAATTGCTCAACATGTTGAAAATTTCTTCGCTGCTTAATTGTTGTTGCTGTTTTTGTTTTATGATGTTAGCAAATGATGCTTTCCCTCCACACTTGGTACACTCTATCCACATACTGAAAACAATAAAAAGTATATATAAATTGAATTAACCGTCTGCGTCGGTCGGATAGGAGATCAACACTTGAATCGCAGCTGATTATGACAGCAAAACTATTTTTCAGTATCTATATACTTTGCTCTGAAGATTTGTTTTCGTCAGAATCGTCTCATGCAAAACTGCTGCCAATAATCCTGAACAGTTCTGGATTTTTTTTTTGCAAAGGTTTTTGTTTGTAAATGAAGACAAACGGTCAAGTGATGCTAGACCACAGAACGGAAGTGACTCTTCAGTTCTTAGATAACTGACCGTTTAGTTACAGCAGTCTGACACCTGAGTAGCAGAGTAAGCAAAGCTTTGTAAATTACATGTTTAAATTTTCTTTGCGAGATAACTGTTGCTAATTTTTAATGTAAATAACATGCGAAAAACAAATATCCAATTGTTATCATTAAGGGTTTTCGGACTATTGTCTTCATCTTTATTGTTATTTCCACAAAGTTTTGGCCCAATATGTCCTCCGGCCTTCTTCGGGTGTTTGTCGAACTCTGGAACCTTCACGGAACTTCGAACTTTATTGAATCCACGGGGGTCACCTGTTCTGACTCCGTTAGCCTTAACCAGGTTCAAGTGTTAAGCATTCCTGTATTGTTACTCGCCTGCAGTCAGTATTGAACCTGCAACTTCCAGATATTTGTCTCCTTAGAGAACCAACGCCTATAACCGTTACGCCATGTGTCCTGCTGGACAATTAAGAGTGAATTTTTGGGACTTATAAACTTAATGTTCTTACTTGACAAGAATTACTACTATTATGCATGATTTTTTTACCTGTGCTCATATTCAGGACGTGGAGATTCTGTATTTTTATGGATTAGAGTATGGAAATTTAGACTCTTCCAGAGTTTGGATGTTGTAAATTAAAGTCTGTAATGCTTTGAATCAGCCTATAACTTTAACAACCAAATATATTATGACAATTGCATAATAATCGATCTCAAAATAGTTAGAAAATTATGTGTAACAAAGTGCTGTCGTAATTATTGAGAAGAAAACAGCGTTCGAATATTTCTTCCAATTCTATTAAATAAAGACCAATATTTTGTTAACTTTTATAAATATGACAAAATATTGTCGAATAAGCTTTTTGAATGTCATCAAAGTTATTTCTTTTTTGATTGTCTATTCATTATTCTACTTTGTAAAGTATTTTCATGCTTAGTTAGTATTTTTCTAAAAGTTGAAATCATTTTTTTTATTTACAGCTACATTTTTTCTGCTTTATGATCAATAGAAATTTTATAGTTATAGTTATTAATTGGCTAATTATTGAATATCATTAACAGTTATTCTCCTAAAACCATTCTCTAAATTGTATGTTAGTAATAATTCATATCATAACATCTCCGCTTGATATTTACTTCCTGACTTCCACAACTGTCAATTTCAATAGTTTTGGTTACAAATAATTATTCTATAATCTTTGTTATAAACTCAAAATTTACATCTAATTAAAAAACGTTAACTGTTACCCTAAAAGATAAATCCTCATGACAGAAAATGAATTTACCAGTTGTTTTCACATTATTTTAAAAACTTGTTACTGTTATTACTGTTATGGGAAAACAACGGAGATTTATAGATTTTGCAAAACATTGAGTGACTAGTATAGAAAAGATTTCCATCTTTTGTCTTCATTGTTGCTCGCAACTAAGTAAATAGACTATGTATTTATTCTATATCTTCTTCGCGAAGAATGACATGGAAATAAAACTAGTAACAATGGATTAAATATAAATAATTCTTTTAGTATAACAAATAATTCGTTATCTGTCTGAACTTTTGAGGCTGGATAATTGATATTATTAAGAATATTCGGACAATTATCCTCTTTATTGTTATGCACACAACGTTTCTGCCAATGTGTCCTTCAGTTTCCTTCAGTTTCCTTCAGGAGTTTCATATCGAATTCGGAAACCTTCACACAACTTCCTATTGAATCCTTCGGGTAGAGTGTTCTAATTCCATTAACCATGACCGGGTACAAGTGGTAATCTATGTTAAATATTCCTTGTTATTTTCGCCTGCAATCAAGATTGAACTTGTAAACCCCAAGATGATTTCACTTAGAACTCTATCAATTTGGTCTACTGAAGAGGTCGCAATAGCCTAACATATGCACTGCTTTTTTGAAACATCTAATCCAATATTCTTCCTATTAATTATGTTGACTTCATTCCATAAAGACTGATGGTTTCGCTTTTCCTTCAATATATCGTCAACTATACCATCTTTTCGATTTCACCTCGTATTACAGTTTTTCGATGTTCCTCTAACTTTTTTTAATTAGTTATTTTTTCTCTTTTGATGTTTAGATATTTGAATTCTGTGCGCCAAGTTACGTTTTGCTGTAAGATGACTTCCCACTGATCATTTTTAATTATTCGAGCCCCCTCTAGATAACTGAGATCTATAAAAAAATATTAATTTTGTGCTCATAATAATTTTGTACTCTTAATAAATGGCTGAAATACTTACGCTTTCCATATCCTGAAGATTACTGGCAGCATGAGAAGTGTAATCTCATGAAATAAGGTTCTTGTTGGACCTTCCCGTTTAAAAGTCATCTTAGCATCAATTATCATTTTTTGGGGTACTCGCAACTGATAAAATAGATTAAAAGTAGAAAGACGGAAAAAAGAGTGTAATACATTTATTAAATAGAATATGCTTAAATAGCGGGTTATAAAGATAAAGAGCGAAAACAGCCTATCACTACGTGGTGGTTGTTAGCGTAAAAACTTAAAGCGATTTCAAATTCAGTTTGCATCTTAATAAAATCTGATGTCCACCTTTAAGTTCACCCCAGTAATGATCTGATTTCTACGGTTTAATATTTAACCAAGGGAGATAACTTCAGGAGTGTTTTTTTTTAATTCGAAATCCTCATTTCAGCGGTTACATATTCTGAAAGAAATATCATTTTTTAGAAGTTTACAACACAAGAGCTTAAAGATTTGAAAGTATAATTGATTTGAAGGTATTGTAGATACTGAAATGAAATAATCTAGCAATTAAGTCTGAAGAGAAAATCCTCTCATCACGGACAAATGAAATTTAAAAAATGAGAAATTACTTTAGAAAATAAATATATGATTATTTCACAAGTATCCTTATTTTTTTTTCTGAAATCGAGATATTTTAGCTTTAGATAACGAAATCCATCGAAACAAAGGAAATTTTTCTTTCAAAAGATGTGCCTTTTGCTCATATCTGTATAGATGGTGCTCTTTGTGGGGTCGGTTAGGCCTGATGACATATCCATCTCCATCCAGCGCGGTCGGTTACACGTATATCCAGTTCCGCAGGGGGAATGTCACATTTTTTGGATTATATTGACAATGATATATAAAAAATATCCTATTGAGCTTTGATGAAAAGACTGAACGTTAAGATAGAAAATTTAGAGTTAAACACGCATTCTGAACTTAACTCAAGTTGAATTTAAAAAACATGAACAAATAAAACGAAAAACCTCGAAATTAAACCAAAGTCTTTCAAAGTAAGTAATTAAGTAAGTAATAATCTTTTCTCTTAAGTTCATGGTTTGAAAGAGGGGGATAGGTTGAAAGACATTTCTTAGGTGAACTTGTTCGTAATTGCTACATTATATTAAACTTTCATTAAGCATCTTTCCGTCAAATTTATCCTTCCTTTAGCCCCATGAATTAAATTTATTCCAATTCTATCCTCTTACATATCCTCATGATTACTACGTTTATATATGTGTAATCGTACTATTTAATAAACAATGAATGTAACATACGTTCGATATCAATAAGACTTCAATTTAATTACATATGGTATGTTTGTTTTCTTTCCTTTCTTTTCTTCTTTATTTCTTCTTTCTTTTCTTTCCTCTTCTTTTCCTACTACTTTTCTCATAAATTCTGACACTTGATGCTTTCATCATCTTTTAATCCGTTTTATCTCTAAGAAATTCGACACATTTCAAACATCATTTCCAGTACCAATCAAATAATAGTTTTCAAAAAAAGAACGATGACTGAATGGTTATGAGTCATTCTTTCTATATAATTTTCTTCTCTTGTTATTTTAATAAAAACATCGATCGTTGTTCAAGCAACAATTTTTATCCATCATTAAATCCGAATGAAAGTTTAATAAAGCTGAAACTCTTTAACCATCAGAAATAAGTTAATAAGATTTCGAATACTTTGTTTTTTCTATTTTCTTCATATAGTCAGATTTATTTCCATAATTATCTCCCAATTCATATATATATATATATATATATATTCAATTAATTAAAAACACTTAGAAAAGTTCATTATAGTGAATAACCTCTTTCAAAAGATTAATTTTGAAACAAATCATTCTTGCAAGAATAATATCAAAAAATTATCAACATGCATAATTTCAGAAAATTAAAGAAAAAGGATGATAGCCAGAATCATAGAAGCAACTGCAAGGATAAAACTAGATGCCCCTTGAATATTAACTGTTTAAGTGACAATGAAACATACAAGGAAGAAGATAACAACAACTAAAATATATACCAGTGCCACTGAACTAAATTGGAAAAACCGATGGTACAATCTTAATCTCAGCTTCTATAACGGCAGTTTATGTCAAGAAAGAAAGATATGCGTCCTGGAACATGATGAGAACAATTTACTTATTAAAAGAAGTGAATTAGTATCTAAGTGTAGATTGATCAAGAAATTTCTTTTATGTCAGAGAACTAAAAAAAACCCCTGTGGAATACTAATTGTAGTTAATGCCCTTGGAATCCTTCCTAAAGCTTTCGAAAAAATAAAGGAGGAAATGGAGATTACTGTAAGAATGAAAAACTATTCAGACCATATAAAATTAGATTCATAGAAGAATCCTGGAGAGCTGAGAAGACTTGTTGTCATTCATACCCGTGAAAAGCCACCAGTAAAAACCCTCAAGGAGTAAAAAATTGATAATACACAAAAGATTCTTTTGTGTATTATCAATTTTTTGATATAGAGTGTAGGCTATATGTGGTAATAGAGATTAAACAATTAATCACATTATAAGTGAGTGCAGTAAACTTGCACAAAAGGAATACAAGAACAGACACGAATGGGCCAGGAAGGTGATCCGCAGGGAATTGTGCAAGAAACTAAAATTTCACCAGAAATATATGCTATCCTTGAAAATGAAATTCATAAAATAAAAAAGGTGAATAATACGAACCCAATTCAGCCCAGAAAACCGGATAAAAAAGGAAGCAACCCATCATATAGGGGATTTTGGTGTGACTGTATACCACAGATTGGAAGAGAATGAAAACCAAAAGCTGGAAAGATACCTGAACTGAGCAAGAGAGATGAAGAAGCTCTGAAACGTAAAAGCGAGAGTGATACCAATCGTAGTTGGAACCGTTGAAATAGTCACCAGAAACCTTGAATAGAGACACTATGAACTGTAGATCAAAGGAAGAATCAAGACCATCAAAATCACTGAACTGTCAAAATAAGTTCGGATACTTAGAGGAGTTCTGAAGACCTTCTGTGACCTTCAGTGAAAAAACATCAGATAGAGCTGATTTATTGGTTGGTTGGTTGGGTTTTATGGCATATCAACCTTTGTAGGTTATTTAACGCCAAATCTATTTTCATATAAATAATCAGTTCCATTTAAAACAATTCAGTTTAGCACGAGTACACAGTTTAATTGTCAAAAACATTTCTATTTCAAGCTATTAAGTTTAGTCAAGCAGTTTTAATTCAGCTAATTCAGTGTAGTATAAGTACAGAATTTGTATACACACAGTTAAATGCCAAAACAGTTCTATGATAAACAATTCAGTTTTGTGTAAATACAGTTTCAATGTCAAAAAACAGTTCTATTTCAAATAATTCAGTTTAGCATAAGCACGCAGTTTAAATGTATGTACGGTTTCAGTTTAGCCTAAGTATGCCGTTTGTTCTATTTAACCCATGGATACGGTCCTATCATATGCTACCACGCCGGGCCAGAGTGGACCCGGGAGCAATGGCAATGAAGGGGTGCTCCGTATTCCCCAAAGCCCCAGCATTACTGGAACCTCATCATCAGATTGTTTAGTGTCATATTCAGGACACTCACTGGTGGGGGGGGGGTCTTACCCCTCTTCAGTGGTGCAGTCAGTGTATTCTACAGCCCAAGCCGACTGGGCAATACACTGAGTTAAATGTCAAACAGTTTTATTTCAGATTATTCAGTTCAGCATAAGTACACAGTTTAAACGTCAAAACAGTTCTATTTCGAGCAATTCAGTTTAGCATTAGTACGAAGTTTAAATGCCAAAGCAGGTCTATTTTAAACAATTCATTTTAGCATGAATACGCAGTTTAAATGCAAAAATAAGTATAGTGAAGGAAATAAGGTTTAGTTCTGTTTAACCCATTGATAGGAACCATATCAGGTGCTACCACTCCGGGCCAGAGTGGACCTGGGAGCGATGGCAATAAATGGCTATTCCGCATTCCCCAAAGCTCCAGCATTACTGGAACCTCACCGTCAGATTGTTTATTATCATATCCAAGACACGCGTTGGGTAGGGGGTCTTACCCCTCTGCAGAGATGCAGTCGGTGTATTCTACAGCCCCAGCCGACTGGCCAAAGATAGAGCTGATATTAAAAACTTACTAAGATAATAATAATAATAATAATAATAATAATAATAATAAACGGTAAGACAATACAGAACAAACAAAACATTCCAAAACAACGAAAGAATATTCTGCCCACAACTGGTAGGAGATGTCGCGAAAACATCCCAACAACCGGATGCAAAAGAAACCGAACGGTTTTGGAAAAAATATGGCAACAAAAAAATCATAACGGAACAGCCAAATGGATAAACAATATGACTAAAGAATAAGAAGGGTTCGAAGAAAGCCCAAAAGTGGAAATACACATAGATTTACTCAAATCGACACTAAAGAAATTTCAAACTGGAAAACGCCAGGCCATGATGGAACACATGGTTTCTGGTTCAAGAAGTTCACCTCCATTCACGACACACTAGCACTAGAAATGAATAAATGCCTACAAACAGCTCACGTACCCGTGTGGATGACCAAAGGAAGGACCACATTGATACAAAAGAACCCAAGCAAAGGAACCTTCCAAACAACTGCAGACCCATAATCTGCCAACCGATGATGTGGAAAATATTAACAACACAAGTAAGGGAAGAGATTTACTACTCGTTAACAAGCCGTGGATTGTTCCCTGAGGAGCAGAAAGGATGCTGCAAAGGATCCAGAGGCACAGCTCAGTTACTTTACAGAGATCAACACATTCTAAATCAGAGCAACACCTGACAGAAAAATCTACCTATGGTCTGGATTGAGTACAAAAAGGCATATGACATGGTTCCACAAAGCTGGATAATAAACTGCTTCAAAATGAATAAAATATCACATGAATTAATAAACTTTATTGAGAAAATCATGAAAACCTTGAGCGTGGAATTGACTGCAGGAGGAAGAAGCTTAGCTGAAGCAAAGATCCAAAGAGGTACATTTCAAGGAGATGCACTATCACCGTTACTATTCATAATTGCCATGATACCACCTAACCACATAATCAGAAAATTCACAGCCGGATTCAAACTTAGTTGATCGCAAGAAAAGATCAATCACCTAATGTACATGGACGAAATCAAACTATTTGCAAAAAATTAAAAAGAACTGGCAACTAATACACACAGTTAGAATATGCAATCAGGACTTAGGAATGGAATTCGGTATAGAAAGATGTGCTATGTTAGTAATGAAAAGTGGCAAACGACATCTGACCGACGGAATGGAACAACCAAGTCAAGACACTATTAGAACGCTCGGAAAAAAGGAAACCTGCAAATACTTGGGCATCTTGGAGGCTGACACCATCAAACAAGTGGAGATCATCATCATCATCAAGTCGTGCCTCCAGCACGGATATCCTTGACCCTCTCTCGCCACTTTTCCCAATCGTTCCTCGCCTCCGGCAGGTCTTCTGGGTTACATCCTGTGTCCTCACATAGCTGCTGTATGTAAGTTCGGGCTGGTCGTCCTGCTTTTGCTTGGCCATATGTGGGGGTCCATAGTAGTACGTCACTTACGAGCTCGTCTTTGCTTCTCCAGCAGTGTCCGGCGTGTCTGGCTCGTCTGACCTGTATAGTTTTCGTGATGGGAGGCAGGTGGCCGTACAGTTGGCGTCTCGTGGGGTGTTGTCGCCAGGACTTGTTCAATATTGCTCTCAACATTCTTGTGTAGTTGCCGTCAAGTTTCTTTTCCAGCCGTTTGGTTAGCGTCCATGTAGTGCATCCATATAGCAGTATCGATACAACTGCTGCCTGGAAGAAACTGCGCTTCATTTCATCGGTCAGGTCTGATTTCCATATTATTGAGAGCCTATCTATAGTCGTCCATGCTTTCGTCAGCCGTGTGTCGATGTCGTTTTCTGTTGATGAGACGCTACTTCCTAGGTAGGTGAATTTGTCCACTAGCCTCAGAGAGGCTCCGTCTAGAGTGGTAATGTTGCCCGTTTGGTTGTAACACATATATTCAGTTTTGTGCGCGTTGACATGGAGGCTAATGCCTGCTGCAGCTCGTTCCAAACTATGCAGTAGTGTCTCTGCTTGATTAGGCGTATTCGCCAGTAACGCTAAGTCATCAGCGTAGTCGGCGTCTGTGATTGTTTTTGCGGGGTACCTTTTGCTTCTTTTCTTAGTCAGCTCGAAGCCATTTTCTCTGATTTTGTCGATCGAAGTTCTAAGCACGTAGTCTAGACAGATGATAAAGAGGTATGGGGCTAGCGTGTCTCCTTGTAGTACTCCTGCAACAATGTCGAAGTATTCCGTGTCTCCATCTGGTGAACGTACCTTTACTTTTGTGTTTTTGTAGAGGATCATTATTGCTGCTACGGTTTCTTTTGGTAGGCCGTATGCTAGTAGGATTAGTTCCATTTTCCCTCTGTGGATGGAATCGAAGGCCTTGGTAAAGTCGACAAATAGTAATGTCGCCTGAAGGTTTTTTGCCTGGACGCCTTCAAGGATTCTACGGATGGTTAATATTTGTGAGGTTGTGGATCTATTTCTCCGGAAGACATTTTGGTTTTTCCTAAGGATGTTGTCTATTTTGGGTTCTATGCGGTTTCGTAGTAGGGCATTGTAGATTTTGGCTGCTATTGATGTAAGCGTTATCCCTCGGTAGTTCTTGGCTAATTCGAGGTCGCCTTTTTTAGGGAAAGGAAGGATGCATCCTTTCATCCTTCTATCCTATTTTGACTATAGACAGCGTTGCATTGCCGGAGCAGTATATCGTCGAATTGTCTACTCTTCCACACTTCTGGGGGGGATCTCGTCTTGCCCTGCAGCTTTCCTATTTTTAATTTTTTTAAGAACCGAGTCGAGTTCTTCTTTGGTGAAAGGCCCTAGTTTAATGTCTAATTGCTTACTGATAATTCTGGTGATCGGTTCATCCGTTATTTTTGGTGGGCTTCCTAGTAGATTTTTGAAATGTTGTTCCCACAGTTTTACTCTTTCTTGTTGGCTTGCAGCTTTCAATTTTGCTTTGGCTGTGCTCTTCCTTCTACTTACTTCGTTTACTGTTTACCAGGCTATCCTGGATTGTCTATCTTCCACCGAGTCTCTAATCTTATCTATCTGATTTTGTATGTATTCTGCCTGTTCTTTTAGATAAATTCCTGCTAATTGATATTGTGCTTTTTCTAGTTTTCGGGCATTTATGTTTGTTGGGTTCTTCCGATAGCTTTTGGAGGCAGTTTTCACGAGTGCACGTTTTTCTCTAACCTCTGACGTTTCCCAAGGGACTCTATATTTAGTTCTAGGTTTTGTTGGGATACACTTTGATGCCGCTTCTAGGTGTGCTTCAACAAAGTTTTCATATTCGTCATTTGAGGTAACTTTTTCTGTCTTCTCTTGTAGTATTTCGAATCTGTTTCTTAATTCTAATGCATATTTGTCTCTAATGTCTCTGTTGTTAAGTAGGGCCCAGTCATAGCGCCTAGTTGTCACTGTTCGTATGGCGTTTTTTCGTAGGCTTAGACGTATTTTGGCCGTGACTATTCGATGATCGGAGGACACGCCCTCGAAAGTGGAGTATGCCTCGCAATTCATCGCACTATTTTTCCATTTTCTGTTTATAAAGAGGTAGTCTATCTGTGCTTTACTCTTGTTCGCGTATGTGTGGGTCCATAATTTTCCCTCCCTTTTTTGAAAGTTTGTATTGAGGCATGTTAATCTATTTTCTATCATGAAATCAATTAGATGTTGTCCATTCCAGTTTGACGTGTTGTGTAGGCTGTATTTGTTGTTTCTGTTTTTCCCGATTTGTGCATTCATATCTCCGCCAATGACTAGCAGGTTGTGTTTCGGAATGCTACGTACTAGGGAGGATAGCTCCTCGTAGAAGGTGACTATTTCGGTTTCTTCGCTGACATTGGTAGGGCTGTAGCAGGAGATGATCGTTGCTTTGGGGTTGCCATTAAACGTTGCGGCCATCATCCTAGGTTGTATTCTCTCAATGCTATTAAGTGTTTTTAGCGCTCTTGGTCCTATAAGCATTCACACCCCTCCTACCGATGCATTGACAGAGTTTTTCCACGCCGATACAGTCACCAGCATCCATCCATTGCCAGTTTCGTGATATTTAATATCTTCGGTGTGAGTGTATCGATGTTCTTGTATACAGATTATGTCTATCTTATGTTCTACGGCTGATGCAGTTAGCTCTGGTAGTTGACCTATTCTATTTAGGGTTCTAACGTTAAATGTCGCTATCTGTATTGTTTGTTTGCATTTTAGTAGTTTGAGCTCTGTAGCTGATTTTTCGAACACTGAGGCCAGGGCTCCAACCTCAGCAGGACGCGCCCCTTTTTTTTACCCGCGCGAAGAGCGATGCGGTTTGTGAATGTGGTTTGAGTATGAGTCATGGTTATCTTTCGATGGCTGTTTTTTATTCTCATCTATAGAAGCCACTCTTATAGATGAGCAGCAGTAGTTCCCCGATCGAACTGACAATCCTGAGCGTTAAGCCGCAAGACTCAAACGTTCAGGAAATATTAGGCATTGCGAATTCGAACACCTTCACGTACACGATGCTGCTTCCCATGAGTACGTGGAAAAAAAAAAAAATAAATAAAATAAAATAAAATAAAAAATAATAGAAATAAATAAAATAAAAATAAAAGTAGAAAAAAAAAAGAAATAAAAATAAAATAAATCCTTTCACCTTAAGTTTTAACTTAGTTAAAGTCCAGGACTGACGTATATTCAAAGAAATTTTGGGTATATTTCATCTTGTCATCCGATACAGGCCCTACCAGGTTTTTAATTTATTTATTTTTAGCGGAGGTGGAATGCTAAATTTCTAAGTTTGGCGTGGTAAATTCAAACAATTCAAACAAGTCGACTCGTGATAGTTGCACCTGGTAAAACAATTTAGTCGATTAGAAATAAATCAAGATTCTTAGATTAAAATATAACAAAAATTCACCAGCAGATTTTACAAGTCAGAAAATCCAGTGTTATTTTTAAAAAAGAAAATTGTACTAACCTCTACCCAACGAGTCTTCCCTCACAATTGTTTAGGTTTTTTTCGATATATCCACATTTATGAAGCTTTTATGTCTTTCCTTATATTTATAATGCCACCTGATTCTAGAATGTTCCATTCCAAATATTTCTTTAGCGTTTGGTTTGGCCGTTTTTTTTTGGGGGGGATTAATTTGTGATAACTGGGAGTGTTTGCATTTGTCGGTACAAGAATCTATACTAATTTATGTTAAATTCCTAAGTTTGGCGCGGTAAATTCAAACAATTCTTAAATCGACTCGTGATAGTTGCACCTGGTAAAACAATTTAGTCGATTAGAAATAAATCAAGATTCTTAGATTAAAATATAACAAAAATTCACCAGCAGAATAAAAGACAAAATTCAAAAAGAATATCTCAGAAGAACTAGAAAGCTACTCGAGACAAAACTATCTTGCAGAAATCTTATCAATGGAATAAATACCTGGGCTGTACCCCTCGTTAGATATTCGGGAGCCTTTGTGAAGTGGACCACAGAAGAACTTAAGCAAATGAATTATGTTTTGACCTTTTGACCCGGCCAAAAATGCCATTCAGGGTGATGCACCGGAAGGAAGTGGCACATTCTAATGGCAGTTATGAGAGGAAATCGCGTGGGCGGAAATTGGCTGATGAAATGGGACGAGGTAAAAATATCCCATGATACTCTCATAGACTGACGCACCGGAAGAGAGTGACCTCTGAACTGCATGACAGTTGTTTCCGCTTGATGACGATTAAACATTCGATTTCAAAGATCGAGTGGGCGTCGAACGATTATATAACTCAGTTGAGTTCGACGAGCCAGTTGAATTGAGTTCCGGTTCCAGTTGAGTTCGACGCCCAGGGGGCCAGTTGAGTCGAAGTTGCCAGTTGAGTTCCAGACAGTTGGAGACGAGTGTGGAGGGGGCCCTCAGGAACCCCGATGGAGTTTGGGGTCCAGCAAAGATGCTGATAAGATGCAATAAAGAAAACCAGCATCCAGCAAAGTGGGCCCTAGGCCTCTGGTTGAGCAGCCCTAGAGAACAAGAAAGACACAACATGACGGTCATAACAGTGGGGTCAAAATATTACAGTTTATGATCGGTCTCCAGCTCCCTCTCACAGTAAAACCCCACACAACCTTTTCGAACCCTTGCAATAAAGTGAGAAGTAAATATATTTGTAAAGAAGTCTTCCTGCGTCTGATTAATTTATTGCGTCAGTATGTATCCTGCATGAACATGTATATGTGTATATAAGCATATTTATTATGTGAGTATATAACAAATGGACCAATGAACAAGGAAACTAATGACCATGCATAAAGTACTACATCCCAGAGAGAACGTTGACAGACTATATGTATAAAAAAAGGAGGGAGGAAAAGGACTTGTCAGCATTGAAGACAGTGTTGAGGCATTGGTACAATGACTCGAAGAATATATAGAAAAACACGAAGGAGGACTGATTACAGCCATAAAAACTATACTTAAAAGAGAAACAGAATCTCCCTTGATAGCAGCTCTAAACAACGCCATAAGAACAAATCAAATCAAAGCGAGAATAAATAAGACGCAATAAAATAGCAAATGTAGGTTATGTGGTGATAGAGACAAAACCATCAATCACATAATAAGCGAATGCAGCAAATTAGCACAGAAGGAGTATAAGACTAGACACAATTGGGTAAGTAAGGTGATCCACTGGGAGATGTGCACGAAACTGAAATTTGACTATACGAATAAATGGTATACGTACAACCCATCAGCTATCCTGGAGAATGAGATCCATAAACACCTATGCGACTTTGACATACAAACTGATCACCTAATCTCGGCCAGAAGACCAGACCTAATAATAATCAGCAAAAAAAAAGAGAACTTGCAAAATTGTAGATTTTGCTGTACCGGCTGACCACAGAATAAAACTGAAAGAAAGTGAAAAGAAGGATAAGTACCTCGACCTTGCTAGGGAATTAAAAAGACTATAGAACATGAAGATGACGTTTATACCAATTGTGATTTGTGTATTCGGTACAGTAACTAAAGGACTATTAAAGGGACTGGAGGATTTGGAAGTTGGAGGACGAGTGGAGACCACATTGTTGAGAACGGTCAGAATGCTGAGAAGAGTTTTGGAGACTTAAGGAGACTTACTCTCGCTCAAACTCCAGTGAAAGACCATCAGCTAAAACTGATGTGAAAAACTCTAAAGGAGTAATTAACAATAATAATAATAATCATAAAAGCGAGAGGAAAGGCTGAATACTGCCACCAGAAACAGTACAGACAACATGAGGACCAACAGAACGGAAATAACTAGAAAACAAAAAGTGGAAGAACAATTCTATGGACGTTTTAAGTGACTAACAAGCGACATCTCACACAAGAAAACGTGGATATGGCTAAGAAAGAGAAACTTTAAAAGAGAAATTGAATCTCTTCAGATAGCAGCACAAAACAATGCCATAAGGATCAATCATTTAAAAAAAGAATAGATAAGACGCAACAAAATAGCAGATGTAGGTTATGTGGTGATAGAGATGAAAGGATCAATAAGCGAATGCAGCAAATTAACACGAAAAAAGTATAAGACTATGCTCTACTGGATGGGCAAAGTGACCCATTGGGAATTATGCAAGAAATTTAAATTTGACCAGACGAACAAATGGTATATGCACAAACCAGAATCTGTCCTGGAGAATGAGATGCACAAACTCCTCAGGGATTTTGAGATACAAACGGGTCACCTAATCTCGGCCAGACGATCAAAACTAGTAATAATCTCCCCCAAAGGTAACTTGCCGAATAGTGGATTTGTTGACTAACTACAGTGTAAAATTGAAAAAAGGGAAAAGAAAAATAAGTATTAGAACCTTGCTGGGGAACAGAAAAAACTGTGAAACATGAAAGTGGCGATTATACCAATTGTAATTGGCGCTCTTGGCACAGTTACCAAATGATTGATACAAGGACTGGAGGACTTGGAAATAATAGGACGAGTGGAGATCATCCAAACTACAGCATTATTGAGATCGGCCAGAATACTAAGAAGAGTCCTGAATACGTTAGGAGGCTTGTTGTCGCTCAAACTCCAGTGAAATACCATTAGTTGACGCTGATGTAAAAAAAACTCTCAGGGAGTAACATAATAATACTAATGCAGAATGGATGAGAAATGAGGCTAGAAGGACAAATAAAAAAAACCCAGGAGAACAAGCAAAAATACAAAGGAAAGAAAAATACATAAGGACATACTGAAATGAAAATACAGAAGAATACAACAGTTGACAAGCCTGGCAATACAACTGGAAGAAATAAACTAAACTAGACTTTTCAAAATGAAGGAATAAATTCTACCAACAAGTCGCAGAAGGAAGCACAACAGGATGCAAAGGAAATAAAATACTTCTGGAGCAAGATATGAGAACAGAAATATTATAACTAAAATACCGACTGGATAAATTACATGAAATAAGAATTGCAAATCATTTCAGAAGGCCTTCAATCCGATATACACCTGGAATCAGAGCAACTCTCATGAAAACCCCGAAGAGGAAAACGTCGGGTACGATGGCATTCACCAGTTCAGGTTTTTAAAAATTACGCCTCAGCAAATAAGTAAATGCTAACAAGAAGTTAAAATAATAGAATGGATTATGAAGAGGAAAACTACCCATATTCAAGAAGACCTCCAAAAAGAAACCCTTCTTCAGGAACTATTGACCGATTAAATATTTATTTATCAAGTGGAAAATCTTAATAGCACTGATTAAAAAGGAAATATATTATCGCTTGTATGCCGCGGACTATTTCCGAAAGAAGAAAAAATATGCTGTTTAGGGACAAGGGGGACAGATGACTTACTATATATCAATCAGCACATCTGCAAGAAGGTTATAACAAGGCGGGAAAATATAGCCATCGTATGGATAGATAAAAAAAAACGGCTTATGATATTTCCCAGCAAACTTGGATAATAGAATGTTAGAAAATGTGCAAAATATCCGATAGATCCTTAAAATTCATCACAAAAGCAATGGAAATCTGGAAAGTTGAATTAACAGTAGGAGGTCAAGCCCAAGCAGATGTGAAAATCCTAAGAAGAATCTTCCAGGGAGACTCATTCTCGTTGTTGCTATTTGTTATAGCAATTATATTATTAAGAAAGGCACAGGAAAATACAATTTTACAAGAAAATATAGACTACCTTATGTAACTATGATATCAAGATATTTTCAAAAAATGCAAAAGAACTGGAAACTCTGCAATAAACTATAAGAATATACAGCCTGGATATATAAATGGAATTTGACATGGAAAAATGTATCATACTGATGGTGTAATGGAAGGGAAGACAAACAACGAAAGGAATAAGACTACCAAATCAGTAAAGTATTAGAGCACTAGCAACTATGTGAGGACACAGGATGTAACCCTGAAGACCTGCCGGAGGCGATGAATGATAGGGAGAAATGGCGAGAGAGGGTCAGGGATATCCGCGCTGGCGGCGCGACATGATGATGATGATTAGAGCACTAAGAGAAAAAGAAAATACAAGTACTTTGGAACATTCGAAGCAGACACCATCAAACACAAAATAATGCCATAGGGATCAATTATATCAAAGCGAAAACTGATAATACGCAGCAGAATAGTAAATGTAGGTTATGTGGAAACGTATGAAACGGTTAATCAAATAAGTGAATGCAGCAAAAGAAGTATAAGATATGGAAAAACTCGATGGGAAAGGTGATCTACTGAGAATTGTGCAAGATACTCAAATTTGACCATACTAAGAATATATATATATGCACAAAACAGAATCTGTTCTTGGGAATTGTATGGGACTTTGAGATACAAACGATCTCTTAATTCTGGCGAGAAGTCCAGATATAATGTTAATTAACAAGAAAAAAAGAACTTTCTATCTGGTGGATTTTGCTGTTCCCAGGGACCATAGAGAGAAAATAAAAGAAAGCGAGGGGATAGACAAATACTTGGACCTTGCCAGAGAACAACCCCCCCAAGAAACCCAACAAACTATGGAACCTGAGGGTGACGGTGATACCAGTTGTAGTTGTTGCATTTAGAATGGTCCCCAAATGCTGGAAAAAAATTGCAGAAACAGAAAATCGGAGTAAGCATCAAAACCATCGAGACTATAGTATTATTAAGATTAGCTTGGCTAGAAGAGTCCGAGAGACCTGAGGAGACTTGCTGTCACTCAGACAGTGAAAGACTACTAGCTTACGCTCTTGTGAAAAGCATAGAAGAAGTAAAATAATTTTGTTGTTTAATGAGATTAACTTTTGTGTAAAGTTTTGTAAACAATCTTCAGATACAACCGAATGTATATGAGAATACTAGAATCAATTCTTCAGTTTGAGGATTCTTCGATATTCTTTGGCTCTGTATATGAAATAAATGTAACAGTTAGAGTCAATAAAAAAGAAAAGAAAATTCTTTCAGAGACATGAAAAAATGATGTGATAAAGAGTGTTGTTCCATAGAGAGACATTACGACTTGTAATTACTAAAGATTTCTACTTACCACCGTTTCTGGTTTGGATTCAGATCTGAGGTATTTGTATATTATAAAACTGGCCTTTCTAAAGAGTGATGGCTTTTCATTGTACACTCCACCATATTCATTAAGGCAGTTATATAAAGTCTTGTATCTGCGGAAGAATTAATGATTAATTACGGAAGATTTCCTTCCTTTTGTTTCTGTTCCCTGTGCACATTCTTCAATGCAAAGACATCAGTAAATCCTTAAGTACGTATGATGACAAAAACCTTCACACACACACACACACACACACATCTATCTATCTGATTTCTGTTAACGTCAAATTTGTTCATCTGTTCACATTTTAAATGTCACACGAATTCAACAGAAAAGAGAAGGGGCTACTGCAAACACAAAAATAGACTGCTTTGGTTAAAATTCAAGGCTCTGTGTGTTTGTTGGGGAACATTACTATTACAACTACTTCTTGTTTTACTTAGATCTGTTGTTACTTTTTTTAGTTAAATGTATCATTTTATTATAATTTCTATTACATTTAAATCTGGTTGACATCGGAAAGAGAAAAACAAAATCTAATTTAAACGTTTAAAAAATTCAAAGAAATGCAAATTAACAATTCTACAACGTATATGTTCTGTGATTTGAAACTGCATAGACTATTAGGATTCAATACATATTGTATCTATATTGTAAATTGAAAATCAAGCCTCGCATACAAGTTTCCATTTATGCATAATTGAAGATTATAAACTGAACTCTGACTTTATGGCTACATCAGTGGACCCTACTTGTAAAGTTAATTTTTTAAAGTGATTTAAGAATAAACAAATAAATGAATAAATAAATAAATAGAAAAACAAAGACATTTTCAAATGTATTGAACCTTTCTCAATACAAATTTTTTCGTTACATATAACGTTACATGAAAACAACGATTTGCAATGTACATTTTTACAAATGTTAGAATGAGTGTTTTTCAGATAGTTTAGTCAAATAACAATTCCATCTAAATTTTCCCAAATACTCCGGTTTACGAGGTTGAAAATGTTTAAAAATCCATTTATTTAAATTAATTCTTTTCGGGAAGATAAAACTAATTTTTGAAAAGAAATAATACTGAAATTTTATGGATGTTTTAATGCCGTTAATCAAACGATTCCGATTTCTTTCTAAACCAAAAAGATTTGCTTATTCATTTTGGCAATCTATCTATCTATGATACACACGCGCGCTCACACACACACACATACACACACGCGCGCGTGCACGCGCGTTTGGACAAGTAGGTTTAACCTCCATAAGAATAGTACAAAAGGGAAAGAAAAAATGAAAACATTCATGTATTGTAAATGATAAAGATTTTATAATTCACAATTTTTGAAAGTCAATATTTTACATTTGAGAGTTTATATTTATGGGAGTAAATGAGTTCATTGACTGAGCAGAGTAAATAAAATGATATGTTAAAGAATTAACATTCAAAGATAATAATTATTAAAAATGCACTGAAGTGTTCTTGTAAGAGCACATGAGTTTATATTTTCTTGGTTACAGTGGTGAAGGAATTGTAATATGTTGGTTCGTGTGTGGTGACTCATCCTGTTGGCGTTTTAATCTCTGTTGCAAGGTGTAACGTTATCTGTGGGGGTCATAAAAAGGGTCTGATTTATATCTGTCGGGTGGATTAAAAAGCCCGACCGAAAACACTTATCATTTTGGGCGCCAACGTTTTTGATTGGTCCTGAAATCTTATTAAATTTTCTTTTCTTCTAAACCGGAACAATGCGTCAAGCCAGATGTGTACAAACCAGTTTTTGTCATTATTTCTTTGAACGTATCTGGGTGAACATCCGGTTCTCAACACTTACTCAGTATCGCTACAGTATCATTCGAGGTGAGCAAGCTTCGTATTATTATATGAAAAATATCGTAATTTCAATAATAAGTACAAGTAAATATGTCATTTTCTTTCAAAATTATCTTAAAGAAATTCGAACATATCCACTAAGTTTTTCAGTTGTGAATCTGGGTGTATGTGTGTGTGTGAGTCTGTGTGTGTGTGGGGGGGCACACACATGAATGGGTATGATCGTTTATCGTAAAACTAGATATTTTAAATATGCTATGGATGACAAATCTTAAATAAAAATTACCCAAAACTAATCTATGATAAAACAATATAATTGTGACAACGCTAGAAACAGAAATTTATGTAAACAAGTCAAATACACTAATTCTTTACTAGTTCTGTACTACAAAAGAATTTAAAATTTACCTTGGATCAAACTATAATAGCGAAAACATTATTTATCGATAAAAAGTGCTCTTTGCGCCAAACAATTCGTGGAGATATACGAATAATATGTGGGGTCAGTTTACTCCAATTAGAAAAAAAAATATCCAAGTGTTCTATCCACATATACACACAAATTTACAAAAACAACGCGAAGAGACTATTTTTTTGACAAGAAGAAAACCAGATTGAAATAAACATTTGTATTTTACCAAATCATTTTTAGTGCTTTGCTGTGTAGTGGTCATAAGAAAAATAAACAGACAGAAAGATGGTAAAACCTTCTTTTGCCTTAATGTTTTTCGGGTGTGTTGAATCGCAGTGTGTTGTCATTGTAACGAAATGGAATTTTGGTCGGTGTTAACATATCGATGTAGCTACGAGCGTATGTCGTCCTAACTAAAGACAATTCTTGTTGAACTCTCGCATGTCTGGTCGCTGGCTGTGTGTGTCAGTTACCACTGAAAGCGTGAATAAATAGATTTCCTGATCCTGTGACTGGGTTCAAACGAACGTTTTTATTTCTGCGCGGAAGATTATCCTGTCTAATCAGAAACTCCTTATTTAATTTTGGATTCATTTTTTTTTTTTTTTACTTATTTGAAATCAAATTTTATTTTAGTGATTCTGATCCGCTTTATGTGGGTGTTTCTTATTTATCTGCGTTTTACTTATTGGTTTTGTACTTACTCAATCATGTCGTGCAAGAACAATATACGTCGCTCAAGGTTCGGTAAATCTCCTCGTCTGAGGCCGACAATGGGCTCTTCAAATTTCTCCGTTTCTTTCTTTCCTCCCTTTAGTCTTGCTGAAAAGAGGAAAGTGACAACACACATCACTTTCTAAATATCAATAGATATGTTCCGGTGATAAACATGAGAAAGATGACTGGCAGTATCAATAAGTGCACATGAAAATACTGAGTATATAAAAGGATTGTTGAACCAACATGAGGATAGATCCGGCTTTTAAAAGGTTTTATTTTTCCTCCAGCTGGATGTTAAGTAAAACCTGGTGAAGGGATCGGTTTACTTGCCCACCTGACTACCTTATATATATGCAATGTAAAATAAAGAATGAAAATTAAAACAACCTTTGTTGTTATTCTTTGCTACAGTGTTCAATATCTGGGATAGAGCTATCATGCCGGCAGATAGAGGCTCGTGCCTACGATTTAGTTTTAAATATTTTCAATAAGTGTTTTTAAGTGATTTTAATCACAATCTGTATTTGCCTTTATATACATATGACTTTCCAGGAAAAGTACCTGCAATTAAATTGACAGGAGATAATGACATTGTTTTCATTGTCCGACAAATATAAGCCTCTCCATAGAAGACCAGATATACATGAGTCACAAATGGGTCACGAGAAGATGAATTCAAACTTCATCCTTATTTTGTCACCTGAGACCAACAATATTATCAAATGGGATTTGGATGCAACAGGTTTTCCCTCGTAACTCAGGCCGATAAGATTTGAGGGGAACGACAAGAGACCGGATGACATAATGATTTTTTCTTTTTTCAGTCTCTTAGGATAACTTTGTTAAATCGCTAACTGGCCCCGATATTCAATCTAGACTGGCTGATCATAAACTAGAAAGGCACCATTATAATGAATAAACGACACGAAGCAGAGAAACTTTACATAGACTTTATTCAGCATTGGTATTTATTTAGTGTCCCATGAACAATAAAATTTAACACAAGGCCACTTTTAAAGTGGGATCCAGGCACAGGGCAAAGCACAGACACGCACGGCGGCTCCAAAATACCTTGATCCTCGTTGGTATTCCCCTAAAAAGAGGTGCGTCAGGCACCAAGTGATAAACCAAGCCCTGCTGGAACTGGTAAAAGTATGGAGGGACGGTCCCTTGATATTCAAGGAGTGTCGGTCTTAGTCGTGTGACATGAATGGCGGCCTTAAGCGACGAGCCAAACCGAGCTGACAAGAACAAGTCTGGTCGGCTTTATTCGGCATATATGAGTTATCAGTATAACAGCAATCACTTATAAATATGAGCAGTTCATTTTACAACGAAAGGCGGGGGGGGGGGAATATTTACCAAAACCAGTCTCTTCCGTCTTTCTTTTCGTACCTATTGCTATTGAAACCTTCAATCTCCTAGTCACCCTCCTGCCAAATAATATTTCTGCTCAATCAAATTGGTTTTATGATGTTTGACCGTAGGAGCTGTGTGCAGTTGAATGTCTATTTCAGAAAATTTCTTCGAGGCAACGCATTTTCTGTTCTTTCAGCAGGGATTGTGAATCAGAAACGGCTGAGAGAGAGAGAGAGAGAGAGAGAGAGTGAGTAAATGCACTTACGTCGTAACACTGCTTTCATCTGTTCAATTTCTTCTTCGTACAAAATCCGAACATAATCTATCATTTGTCGGTGAACTGGAGTCGACTGCATCTTAATTATGAACTGAACGAGTTTTCTCAGAGTGCTCTGTGGCTAGAAATAAAGAGAAGTATAACAGGAAATAATTGTAAGTACTAGTTCAAGTACCAGTACAAGTCGGGTCAAGACTTTTATCACAGCTGGTAAAACTAAAAAAATCTTTCAAATGATTGACACGAAAGAAGTTTATTGGTTTCATTTTTTTAAATTTTTTATCCTGTCTATTAATTCTAACTAAACAATTGTGCTGTATTATTGGTGAAGCTCGAATTACTATCGGTAAATCTAATTAGTTATTCTGTCCAATTAGGTACACCCGGCAGCAACATGGCTCCTTGTTGATTATTGCTAGGTGTCTCTCCCCTAAAAGCAATGAACAAGTGTTTAAACTTCCTCCGGGTGAGTGATTCTACAATTTAAAAAATTGCAAATAATTTTGCTATGTAATGATTTGGAAGTGATTTTCCTAAAAAATATTACTTATAATTTTTGCTATAAAGATATATTACGAATAGTTTTACTATAACAGTTTTACATTGCAAATATTTTACTATAGAAATACATTGTGTATGCTTTACTAGTATATATCATAACATATGATTTTATTGCATTGCATATAATTTTAGTATAAAATGCACTGCAAATGCACGGAAAAGCAGCAAATATCGTCATTTTTAGATAAAGTTGGTAAGATTGTAAATCAGAATGTAAGTAGATAGCTCATATATATAACACGTAATGTGTATATACAGTATTGTTCAAAATGTACGTAGCCGTTTAACAAACCGTCGAACACCGATAAGAAAATATGCACATAACACATCCATTTCTTAATACATATGGGACCTAAAAGAGATTACTTGCAAAATGTCACACAAAGGTATGAATCCAATTATTCTCCCTCCAGCTATGGGTAAATAGTAGGGCAGAGTAGGTTCTTCAGCCTTGGTTAGGCAACTAGTCTAGGTGAAGGAAAACTCTGAATTCAAACCTGTTAAACTCCGCTTAAAAATTGACCTTGTGTCATATCCTGCCCGAGCGGAGGGGTTGGTAAATAGTATCTTCATCCACATAGGCCGAGGAAGTGTTGTACTGAAGACAAGCATTTGGTTCCATTTCTTAACAGCTCCCATTTGTCCAAGGAAAGGGCAAGAATTTGATATTAGTGCTGCTGCAGAACGAGTTTAAAGACAAAGTTGGAGTGGTTTTAAATTCAGAATTTTTACTTCTAAGCTGTTGTTTATGTGTGCGTGGAGGGGTGTGTGCGCGTGCGCGTGCGTGTGCATGTATGCGTTTGAGTTTAAAAAGGACGAAACCGATTTTAAAGAGACATATTACAAAAATAGATTAATTACTCATTTCATTTCAAGCCTAACCTCTTCGATCCTGTTTACTCTTAGTCTCAAAACTTACCAATCAAACAAATATTGTCATTTTGGTGGGGAAAGTTGTTGACAGAAATTTAACATTAAATTGATTTATCCCGCATTTCGTAAGATATATATGCGAAATACGCTCATCCTAATACAATACAAAGAAATTGATGCTCATATACAACTAGAGCATAGAGCTGTCATTTTATCCAGCAAATATTCTTGCTTTTGAGCAGATTAATATAGTAGTATAGAATGTACGTGTGTAAATTCAACTCAATAATCTTATGGGCGGTATCCTAATAAAACACTCTTCGACAAAGTGTGCAGTCACATCTCTATCATTAGGAATCGAGATAACAATAATTACAATGCAATTTAGACTTTAACATAACAAATTAATTTGAAATTAAAATCATAAAAGTCAATTTAAAAATTTGTCACCAACTTCGAAAATAAAACCCGTACTAACAATGTTGTCACCAAATTCAGGATATTGAGACACTCGCCGGGCTATTTTCTCAGTTTCAGTTTCTGTTGGGGACAATAAAACCTTGCGAATTGCAGGTACTTTTCCTGGAAAAGTCTGAAGATACTTTCGAAACCTAGAGAGAAAAAAAGTCTTGAATTAGTTTAGTGTTAATATTGTTGCATTTTCTTAAGTAGGTATTTACAACGTAATTTTACTTACACCTCATAATAAAACATAATAGACAATATCGTCCATGAATAAGTACATTCCTCTCATTTTTGATAGTATCTTTATATAATATTCTATGCAGTTTGTGTCGTTTAGTATTCTGGGTTAATCAAGAGATAGAGATTAAAGCTAGATTTATTTGAATGTTCGTGCGCATTTGTTATTATTATATCCGGCACAGGTTATAAAACCTGAAAAAGTTTTCAAATTTTGCCATGAAAAGTCCCTTGAAGGCTTAGAGGGCGCTAAAGCCTGCCCTAGTTGCACGAGTTCTCTTTGCTCCTTGATGAACTCCTTTATGGTCCCTTAAAACAAAGGTACAGCAATACCATATATCTCATTCAAAAAACTAAGCTCAAGATTATAGCAGGGGAAAATATTCTTGATGGAAAGAGGTGTTTGAATGGGACATGCGTCTGGTATGGTGAAGATTTAAGATGAACGGATACTGCTCGCAAAATACAGTAGAATAAGACATCACTGGAAACACTCGAATAAATAGAACCAATGAATGCATCTTCCATAAAAGTAGTGACTGAAAAGGAACATACTAGCTACATTCCAGGAATACATTCCAGCAGTCGTTACACTCGTTAATAAGAAGAAATCCTCTACCTCAAAGTCACGTAATTGTTTCTGTAGGCTATTCAAAGTAGACAGGATAATTCGAGAGGTATCCGTTCAGACATGAGAACTGTATTCCATTCTTTCTAAACAATCTAATGCAAAAAATATACGAAGAAGAAAAAATCATTCAAAACAGAATATTCTGTCGTTTTTTAATTTTTGGCTAAACTTTTCAAACTTATTGTTGCTTTTTATGATATTCTTTTTCTCAAATGTTCCCGTTCCCAATACCGGGAAATATGAATTAAGAAATATGTTCACTATGAATAGTTGGCTCGCCTTTTCTTCATTTTGAAAAACTGCTAACAGTTGGCTTTCTTTGCCTCATCCATAAGATAACCACCTCTGAAAGCAGGTACTCGAGTATAAGGGTTGCAAGTTCCAGTCTAGCCATAGGTTTATTTTCTATTTCCAATTCATGCTGCTTAGTAACGTTTTTTAAATGACGACCTGGAAGTTGCAATAAAAGGCAACGGAGATCAAAATGGAAAGAATATGGCATATTTATTCAGATAGCAGAGTATTCCTATAGACACGGCACCATTATTAAAATGTAACAGTGCTACCTGAAAGACAGATTTTCAGCGATCAGGCATCTCGAAGGATTGAAGTCATTTATATTGCTGAATCGTTTTGCATAGCAAGTTTAACGACTATCACACCGCTATCCATGACCAATTTGCTCCTCTTTTATATATATATATATATATATATATATATATATATATATATATATATATATATATTATTCGGTCCAGTTAAACCGGAGTTGGGAGTAATTCCATCAGGACAAAAAAACATTCAACAGTGAACATTTAAATTTTCATGGAAAAGAGCTCAATGTTACTGACATTTCAGAGTAATAATTTCTTTAAGAAAAAACGAAAACCGGTCACATTAGGATTATAAATTTATTTCCATCCTGTTATGGGTTTTGATATGAATCAAAAACGCGAAAAAAAAAATTAGCTGGACTTCTTCAGATCTTATGGATAAAATAATTCAGAATAGACACAGGAAAGAAGGGTGGGAGGGGATAGAAGAGGGGTGAAGAGTTTTTTCCTCATTTAGCCCACATCCGTTTTTTTAATTTATTGCCGGTTGGAATTATAGTAAATTAATTTTTTTATTTTAATTTTTCAAATTCTAAATACATTTCGACTTAAAACTCCAGATTTAATACTAATTTAGATAAATACAACATTCTTCAATAACTTTACTTAAGGATACAGTAATACTTATATTAAATTAAATTCAAAATTTAAAATTGATATTTTTAATTTCAAACTTTATTTTCGTGCCTATTAATTCAGTTACCCTTCCGTTTAAGAGTACGTACATATCACATGGTTTCTTCTCATTTTTTTATTTTATTTTTATTCATTTACCTTTATATATATATATATATATATATATATATATGATCATAGTTAATGTTAAATATGAAAGATTACGAAAGTAATGTTTCCTGAGTATTTCAACCGATAAATGGAGCACAATGCACTATTTGATAGAGCCAGTTTTTATAGGTAGTCATCACTATTTATGCCAGTAATGAAAAAGAATAGAATCTTCTTAGTTGCTTCATTATTCTGCTTTTAAATTGGAAATATACATCTTAGATTTTCACCGAGTTCTATAAGTTTAATTATGAATGATGCTTCGAAAGTAAACTTTCCTATTTATTTCCACGGAAACTACAAAACACAGAAAACAATAAGATTGTTTTCAGCTAAAAAATATTATTTTTTTTGATAGTCAACACCACTAGCTCCATATTTTGTCTGTCATAGATAAGGGGAAACCATTTGCTATAATTAAACGGATTTTTAATTAGTCTTAAAAATGTTACGTTAATTTCCGAGCAGTTTAATATGAAGACAAATTTGATATTTACCATATCTTTTCCATTGATCTGTAAACAGGAATAAATGCAGCAAGAAGGAACATTGGACTTATAGTCTCTGCTTCTGCGATAAGATGAATGATTTTGTCATCGCACTGTAACTTTCTACCTGGATGGAAAAAGATGATACGTAAATATTCTGATTATAAATATACAAACATAAAAAGTAAGTTGGCGACCTTTAGTCAAGGGTGACCTGAGGACTCCCTTTTTAATAGCTACCACATCGAGGTGTACGGGAGGTTGCTACTCCATTCAATGGATTGCTCCACTTTACCCTTGATCCTTACCTTATAATGCTGAGTATTAAGTAAGGCGGCATCAAATCGTTGGTATGACTCGACATGGGATTTAAACCCGGTCTCCCGGACTATTGGCGAAAACTCAACTCATTAGGCCAGTGGTCCAGTTATATATATATATATATATATATATATATATATATATATATATATATATATATATATATATATATATATATATATATATATATATAAAAGCAACAAGCTGGAAGCATACCCACATGTAAAAAGAATATAAATAATTCTTAGAAAATATAAATCTCCCAGTAGACCTATTCATTTTGAAATATTTACGTTTTTCTTTCTTTAAACCAACAACAAAAAAAACAATTTTTGCACACACACACACACACACACACTCTCACAAACGCACACACTCTCACAAACGCACACACATTTTTCATGCTAAGTTCAGATATACTTATGATATTTAATATAATTAATCTATTTTAATATATATATATATATATATATATATATATATATATATAATTGTATTAATTTAAGTAAATATTGTTGAGGTACTTTTTTAAAACCTTTCTAAGGTTATAACTAGTATAATATATATATATATATGTGTGTGTGTGTCGGCCGCTGCTAGCGTAATGCAAAGCTCTTCGAAAGAATTGAATACTCTGGTAGCCGATAGGGTATAAAAAATATGTAAACAAAGGCTGCTGCTGCTGTTTCTAAAAATAAAAATACCTTAAAATTCCCTTAACCAGCGTGGTTCGCTTGTTGGCCGAGTGGTCTGAAACACAGTTCAACGTAAAGTTGGACGGGTTTCGATCCTGGCTTCGAGCGTTCTGCGTGTCTGGCCACACTGAAGAGATCTGATAGAACGAAACAGTCTGTCTGTGGATGACTATATACATATATATGCTAGTTATAAATATTGTGGAGGTACTTTTTTAACTTTCCAAGGTTATGACTAATATATATATATATATATATATATACTAGTTAAAAAATATCTAGTTAAATTAGTACAATTATTATGAATGTAAAATTCCGATAAAAACCGCCTCACTTAATACTCAGCATTATAAGGTAAGGAATTAATTACATATTGTGAATTGAATTACCATGACTAGATTATCCGGTGAACACTTACGCAAACACTGAACTGCTGTTTCAACATTATTAGGTCTCATCAGCAGGGTATACCGTGATCTCCACCAGTGGAGATCGAACCAGTGACCTCAGATTGCAATGCCGAAACTGAGCCATCAGTTCATATTGAACACAAGTGACGTCAAATTAACTAGTCATGGTAACTACGCGGCCAATTGACCTAAATGTGTCTTGCAAGTTACATCCATACTCTTTACAGAGGACACGGTCACCTCCAGGGCCACGTCTTCCCAAGAGAATTAGAAATACGCAGACGTAACTATTATGACCCTAAGAGTGAGGATACAGATCTACACTTTCCTTTTTTAAGTTGAGGAATTATATTTTGAATGGTAATTCAATTCTTAATATAGTTCCTCTACTTAAAAAAGGAAAATGTAGAATTAATTACACGTATACATAACAAAAATATGTTAAATATATCCTTACAAAATCCTTTTTAAGCCATTGAAGTTTCATTTGAATTTGTGGCAATAAATAAGATGTTCCAGTTTTTCCCAGTCTGTTTTTTGTTCAGTCAATACCACACACACACACACATATATATATATATATATATATATATATATATATATATATATAGAGAGAGAGAGAGAGTACACAAGCAAGTCTGTAGCCTGCCGATAGAAAACATTTATTTTAAATGACAAATATCTATTTTCCAACATATCTATTTTCCAATCTTCCTTGTCAATGAACTTCATAATAATGATAATATCTATCAATCTATCTATGTTGATAAGGCTCTAGCCTCCGTCTATTTTACACGACAAATATTCATTTGTTTTCATAGACATCTTCCTGATCAATGCATTTAATAATAATTCTTGAAGAAGAAGAAGAAGAAGAAGAAGAAGAAGAAGAAGAAATGTATTACTTTTACTTGTTTATTATTATTATTATTATTATTATTATTATTATTATTATTATTATTATTATTATTATTTCAGCAAACTAAACTGAATGAGATGATGGAAACTAGATGTTAGGATAAATCATGGTTTTCTATGCTAAAATTTGCAAAAGGCTTGTATCACAGTTTTTATTGCTTACAAATACCGAATTTATTGTTGTATTCAAACAAGAAATTGAAATATATGAAATCACGTTACCAAAATTCGCATCTTTGCCGAAGAATTTCTTATGTATCTTCTGCGCATGTGCCAACTGTTTTTCGGAACCATCCCTGAAGTACTTCAACCCGCTAGCCGCTTCCAAGAACTGCAGTGGCGGTACCACATCGTGTTTTACTAGGAAACTGCGAAAATCTTGTCGGTAACGCCGGTACCGGAAAATTTCTTCCAAGAATCTAAAAGAAAAGCAAAAACCCTCAATGTAATATCATTATTATTCATTAGACTTTGTGTTTATAAAGTATCCAGTCCTCCACCTCGTGCTATTCTCTAAAAACACTTTAACTAATGACCTTCCCACAAATAATATGCACGAAAATTATTAAAAAATACTGAGACTGAGACTGTATTTTACTAAGACAAAAATTTGAAAAGTAGAAAACGTTGATTTTCTTCAAAACAGTCCCTTTGGCACCTAACAATCTTATTCCAGGGAGTTTTCCATTGGCTGAAACACCCCTGAAATAACTCTTTTAGTACGATGCTGTGCTATCGTATTTCTTTCACTATTTTTCTCGTTCTCAAAACTCATACTTTTCAAATGAATTTTCAATTTAGGAAACAGAAAATTAAAAATTGAATAAATAAATAAGGTGCTCAGTGTTAGATATGGTGAGGGATATAAACTTGTGCAGTCATCTGTTTCATCAAAGATTGGTGATCAAAAAGCACTGAAACCTAGCACTAATTCATTTAGACGTATAGACAGCAAGCTCGGCGTCGATATATTTTTTATTATATGAATCGCTCAGTTTTGAACACATCTTTATGTAATTTAAAAAAAATAAATAAATAAAGCGTAATGATTCATTCCTGATAACATTTTGATCACAATTCGTACATACATACATACATATATATATATATATATAGCGTCAATCTACGTCACCGAGAAAAAGCATGAATCGAGAAAAATCGATATACTCACGATGAGATTTGAAATGATATCACTAATGCCTTGAGGTGGCTTGGTTATATACACTAGGTAGACTTTGTCAAAATTTGGTTGGAAATTATATAAAATCTAAATTTCTTAATTCATCCTTTCCCATTTTCTTGCTTATTCTTGGCACAATAATCAAACTTTACCAAGGCATTATTCATTCTCCCTTTTCATGCTGGTTATTTCTTTTCAGTTGACGGCTCCAGTGAATTGCAATAAAACAAGTAGCTTTAAAAATATTAATCGAAATTATTATAATTATTATTGATAATAGTAATAAAATATCTGAATCTAAAAATAAAGAGTAAATAGACGGTTGGTTGTGTTTTACGGCATATCAACCTTTCAATGCCAAATCCTGTTTATATATATATATATATATATATATATATATATATATATATAAAGAAGAAAATCCTAGGAACAGGAGTATCCAATTTGAGTGCTATCGATATATAATTAATTTGGGATTAAAAATACATCGAAACTCAACGTGCAGAGCCAAAAAATTATTTTTATATGAAAAGAAAAAGAAATATGTCACTTCTTTGGTGTCATAATAAATCTATTTCTGGTCGTGATGACAATCATCAGATGTTGTACGAAAGAAAATTTATATTTGGGTTTTCTTATATTGCTTCCAGCGAGACTGGCATTTGAAAAAAAGAATTAAGTTTTTAATTAAAATTTTTCAACTAAAATGATTTTTTATGTATTTTTGTCATATTTTTTATCAAGAAGATTTTTTTACGGATGAGATATTCCTTTAAAAAACAAAAAAAAACCGTTACCCGTAATTTAATTACTACTGAAAATTGAAAAACTTAAATCCGAAAAAATTAAATAGTGGCATGTAACTTATTCAAAATTATGGATAAAATATGCATACATACTTCCGTTGAAACTATTATAAACAATTATGAATGTTAAATAAAATAACTCGTGTTATCAGAAAATAATTAATCAATGCTGATATGAATTTACAAAAGTCTATTTCTGATTATTAGAATTATCGTAAAAATTCAAGTTATTTTTATTTACATATCGAATGTTAAGTTAATCGTAATAAGCAAAGAATTAATGTGTAATAGATATTTTATTAATATAAATCATAATTTCTAATTTATGATATAAATAAATTGAATATGAGTTTTTTTTAATTTTGCTTGCATATAGAAAAAAAAACGTTGTAATAAAAACGATGTATTTTTATCATTAAGGGTTTTGGACTAATGTTTAATATCTTCGTCGTAAATTTTTTTTTCTTGATAAAAGATATGATAAAAATACAATAGAAAATTATTATTATTAAAAAATCATTTCTATCGTGCAACATCTGATGATGGTCATCACGACCAGAAATGAATTTATAATGACAACAAAGAAGTGAACTTTTTAAAAAAATTATAGATAGATAGATAGATAGATAGATAGTAGCGGCCCTAAGATAAAGAACGGAACAACAACAAATATTCAAATGATTTTACTTGAAAAAATTTGCATGTACGTTTATGAAATTTTCATAAAATATAGGTTGGGTGGTTATTTGAGTTTTATGGCATATCAACTTTTGTTGGTTATTTAGTACCAAATCCATTTTTATATGCATAATCAGTTCTATTTCAAACAATTTATTTTAGCACGAGTACACAGTTTGTTAAAACATTTCTATTTCAGACTATTCAGTTTAGTCAAACAATTCTAATTCAAACAATTAAGTTTAGCACAAGAACAGTTTCTATGTCAAAAACAGTTCTATATCAAACAATTCAGTTTAGTATAAGTACACAGATTAGTTCTATTTAACCCATTGATAGGGCCCTATCAGGTGCAACCACTCTGGATCAGAGTGGACCTGGGAGTGATGGCAGTGAAGGGGTGCTCCACATTCCCCAGAGTTGCAGTATCACTGGGGCCTCACCATCAAATTGTTTAGTGCCATATCCAGGACTCATAAGGGGATACTTACTCCTCTGCAAAGATGCACTTGGTGTATCCTACATCCCCAACCGACTGGGTAATCACAAAATATACTTGGAACATATATGCATTTATTACATGTAAAGTTTTCTAAATTTTCTTTTCGAGTGTAATTTACTCGAAAAGAAAATTCTGCTCCGACACTGCAACGCAGTCTATAATCAAAATCCGATAGACAGATGGATAAAGGGATGCATCCTCCACTTCCCTAAAAAGGGTGACCTCAGAGTAGCCATAAACTACCGAGGTATAACACTTACATCCAGAGCAGCCAAAATTTACTATGCCCTACTACGAAACCGCATAAAACCCAAAATTGACAACATTCTTAGGAAAAACCAAAATGGCTTCCGAAGAAATAGATCCACGACCTCACAAATATTGACCATCCGTAGAATCCTTGAAGGCAAAAAACCTACAGGCGACAATATTATTTGTCGACTTTACCAAGGCCTTTGATTCCATTCATCGAGAGAAGATGGAACAAATTCTACCAGCATACGGCCTATCAAAAGAGACCGTCGCAGCAATAACGATTCTCTATAGAAACACCAAAGCGAAAGTACGTTCACCGGATGGAGACACAGAATACTTTGACATTGTAGCAGTAGTACTACAAGGGGACACGCTAGCCCAATACCCCTTTATGATCTGTCTAGACTACGTGCTTAGAACATCGATTGATAAAATCAAAGAAAACGGCTTCGAGCTGACAAAGAAAAGAAGTAGAAGGTACCCCGCAAAAACAATTACTGACGCCGACTACACCGATGACATAGCGATTCTGGTGAATACACCCACCCAACCAAACCGAAACACTACTGCATATTTTGGAACAAGCCATCGCAGGCATTGGGTTCCATGTCAATGCACACAAAACTGAATACATGTGCTTTAATCAAACAGCCGACATTTCCACACTAGACGAAAGCTCTCTGAAACTGGTAGACAAGTTCACCTACCTTGGAAGCAATGTCTCATCGACCGAAAAAGACATCGACACGTGGCTAACGAATGCATGGACAGCTAACGATAAGTTATCGATCATATGGAAGTAAGACCTGACCGATAAAATGAAATGCAGTTTCTTCCAAGTAGCGGTCGTATCGATACTGCTATATGGATGTACTAGTTGGACGCTAACAAAACGGCTGGAGAAAAAGCTAGACGGCAACTACACAAGAATGCTGCGAGCAATATTGAACAAGACCTGGAGGCAACACCACACAAAGCACCAACTATACGGCCACCTACCTTCCATCACGAAAACTATCCAAGTTAGACGAACCAGACATGCAGGACACTGCTGGAGAAGCTGGGACGAGCTCATAAGTGACGTACTCCTATGGACCCTCACATATAGCCGAGCAAAAGCAGGACGACCAGCTCGAACATACATACAGCAGCTATGTGAGGATACGGGATGTAGCCCTGAAGACCTGCCAGAGGCGATGAACGATAGGGAGAAGTGGCGAGAGAGGGTCAAGGATATCCGTGCTGGTGGCACGACATAATCATGATGATGATGAAATTAATAGTCACCTGAAAAAACAAAAACATACATTTTGCCCGGGTCAAAAGTTAAGGAACGCATCATAAATCCTTGTTAGATCAAAATATAAACTAAAGAAAAATTCAATATTTACTGAATTTTCCTTTGCAATGGCTTACTTCATGGCATCTTCGACATCATGAGCCAGTCAACTTCTTACAAATGGTGGTAGTGATACTTTTCCATTCTTCTTTCAGAAAATCCCATAAATCATCAATATTTTGAGGATTTCTTTTCTGAGCTTTCTCTCCTAAGATTTTCCCTACATTTATATCTGGGCTTTGTGGTGGCCTTTTCATAACAGCTATTCCTTCCTCTTCAAGAAAACTAAACACAGTTTTAGCTTTGTGGCAAGGCACGTTGTCTTGCATAATCATTGGAGTTTCAAATGACCCTTCGCGTAAATAAGGAAGAGCATGCTGGCGAAGAAGTTCTTTATAAACACTGGCATTAATATTACCGTGAAAACGAAACTCCTACTGAATAAATCATTCCCCACACTATTACGCTCCTTCTCCAAATTTCGCAGTTTTCTTAACGCATTAAGGAGAAAAGTGCTCAACATTTTTACGTCTTTTACCACCAGATCCAAACAAGATGAATTTAGATCCATCACTAAAGGGAACCATATTCCATTCTTCCTCTATCCACTGGATATGCTCTGTGACGAAGTCAAGACGAACCTTTTGATTTACCTTTGAAATCAAAGGTTTGCGACATGGAATCCAAGCCACTAAGTTTTCCTTATCTGACCTAAAAGAAACAGTTTTTGGCTTTCCTGTTGACTCACAAAATGTATGAGAAATAGACGTTGCTGTATCGAAACGGTCTTTTAAAGACATTTTAACAATTATCTGACCTTCTCGTTGGGTAGTCATAAAAATCAGGCCAGTTCTCTCTTTTGGTTTAAGTGTCTTGTCAGCCTTAAGTCTGCTAATTACACGATAAACAACTCTTTTTGACCTTCATACGATGCTAGTAATTTCCGAATATGATTTGCATTCTTCATGATTTGCTAAAATGAGCTTTTTTTCTTCTCGAGTTAAACAATTACGTACTTTCGCCTCCATATTGCTTTGAAATAGTTCCAACGATGTATAACATTTGACTAAAAATCAAAATTAGCAATCAAGTTGTTTAAAACTTACCTAAATTTCTGTAATTCAACAGCGTTCCTTTTGATCATTGCAAAATGTATATTTTTATTTTTTAGTTCACTATTAATTTACTGTAAAAAAGATTTTAGAAAACTTTATATGTTTATATGTTGGAAAAATTTCGTAATCGTACATGGAAATTTTTTAAAGTAAAAATCATTCAACTATTTATTGACGTTCCTTTCCTTAACTTATGACCACTTCTATATATATATATATATATATATACTTTTGAAAAATTATACATTTCAAAATGAATAGAATGTTTTAAAATGAAGTAAAATATTTTAAAATTCTAAAAAAAACGAACCTTTCGTTTTGGTATCATCAGAGAATAAAAACCATGACAGATAAGCGTTGATGAGGAATTGGACTTGTCGAAAAAGGGGAAGAAAATTGAACGAAAAAAAAAGAAATATTTTTCCGTAAGCCTGAAGAATCGGTGTTGGTAATCTTATCTTATTCCCCATTTAATACAATAGGATTAGGTGTGTTAAACAGCAGTAATATATAGAATTTTTTTGCGATACATTATGTAGGCTGGAATTTTGTAATGAGGAGGGCCTTGTGTACGCATAAATATAATTCGTTACTTGATTTCTCCGAGACTGTATAGTTGTGGAGTTATAAGCAGCTGCTCAAGTTGGATTGTCCAATAAGTGTCGAGTAATGGTGGAAAATGAATTTTGATTACTCAACGCAGCAGAAGTCTAAATCGTTTGTGCAGATAGTAGAGGGAATGTGACTGTACATTTTAATGTCTAATCTTTGAGTTATGCAACCGATGTAGCAAACATCCCATTTGCGCAAAAATTTGTAAAAAATGAATCATTTTTGATAAATGGTCACTCTGTCTTTAAGATCAGAGAAAACGGTACGTCAGACTTGAGAACCATTCGAAACTTGACAGAATCGAAGTAGCGGTTGACAGATCTAATAATTTGTTCAAGTAAATGCTTGGAGACGTTACCTATCGCAGGTAATTTAAGATATACAGGGAACTTTTCTTGTCGAAATTTTGGCTTGGTAGAGAACTGCATACATTTTTTATCAAATGGTGGGGTTAATTATATCTTCGGAATGTCCATTCTTCAATTATGTGGTCCTAATATATTTCAGTTCATCCGTAATTTTTGGCTTGTACTAGATCATCAAAGGCAGATCATCAAAGAAAGGTGGTTTTTACTTAGTTAGTTTTGCTTTTAAAGGGGCAAAACGACCCCCACCGTATATATGAACAAGTAAACATGGATTTACGTTAAACAAAAGTCTATATCCAAAAACTGGTACGCTCAAGGACATCAAGAATAGGAAGGCTGTTGTTCTCAAATTAACATTTAAATGTCAAGGGCGTATGTAATCAGTTGACTATATGGAAAAAGCGTCTGCTCTCCGATCTGGAGGAGAAAACCACGAAAGATGGTTTAGTGTCATATCCAGGATACTCGTTGGAGTGGAGCATTTACCCCTCGGCAGAGATGCAGTCGGCGTATTCTACAACTCTAGCGTACAGGGCTGAAAAAGTGAATAAACAATGCTCTTAATACTACTTGTGCCAAAAAAAAAAAAAAAAATTAATGAATAGTGATTGAGTAAAAGAAGTTTAAAATGTTACATTTTCATCTACCTACAACTAATTAAGATTTCTAGCTCTTATTGCAAGAGAACTCGGTGTTTTTAATAAAACATCACAGGCAAAACGGGGCATGTGTTTAATTTTTATGGAAATGTTGAACTTTCCATTAAAAAAAGTAAATGAAAGAAAATTCAAGTCAAATTTAATAATGATAATAATAATGATAATAATAATATAGGAGTATCTCATACGAACAAGGAAAATACTCAAAGCAAACTATTTTGAAAAAATCTCATCAAAGATACTCGGGACCATTCTTAAAGTGGACGAGAGAAGAACTTCAGCAAATGGACCAGACGATGCATAATGTCTTACATCCCAGAGATGATGTAGACAGATTGTATGTGTCAAGAAAAGAAGGAGGAAGAGGACTTGCCAGCATTGAAAATAGCGTCGGTGCATCGATACAACGACTCGAAGACAACATAAAAACGCAAAGGAAGACTCATTAAAATGATTAAAAACAATACAGACAAGCGTTAACAGAACAGAAATAACCAGAAAACAAAATGGGAAGAAAAAAATTTTATAGGTATTTCAAGCGACAAACAAACCAAATCTCACACGAAAAAAACTTAGACATAGCTAAGAAAAAGAAACCTTTTGAGAGAATCTCTTCAGATAGCCGCATAAATTAACGCCATAAGGACTTACTATGAGAAAGCAAAAATAGACAAGACGCAACAAAATAGTAGATGTTGGTAATGTGGTGATAGAGACAAAACGATCAATCACATAATAAACGGATGCAGTAAGTTTGCGCAAAAAGTGTATAAAACAAGACATGAGTGTGTGAGGAAGGTAGTTCGCTAAGAATTATGCAATAAATCTAAATTTGACCATATGAACAAGTGGTATATTAAAGTCAATCCAACAGTAGAAGTAATAATAGCTTGAGGATATCATCATCATCATCATCATCATCATCACATAGGCACCACTAACACGGATCTCCCTGACTTTCTCTCTCTCTCTCACCGCCCGTCTCTCTGGTCCATCGCTCCCGGGAGGTCTTCCAGAGTACACCCTGTATCGACACACTGTTGTATATAGGTTCTAGCTAGTCATCCTACCTTTGCTCGCCCATGTGAAGGGATCCAAGAGTATATCGCTTATGAATTTGTTCTTACTTCTCCAGCAGTGTCCAGTATGTCTGATTCATCTCACTTGGGTAGTTTTCGTGATGGGTGGTAAGTGGCCGTACAGCTGCTGTTTTGTGGGATATTGCCACAAGGACTTGTTCAATACAGCTCGCAGCATTCTTGTGTAGTTGGCGTCAAGATTTTTCTCCATACGTTTAGACAGCGTCCATGTGGTGCATCCATATAGCAGTATCAACACGACCGCTGCTAGGAAAAAATGCGTTTTATTTTATCGGTCTGACTTCCATATGACCAATAGCCTATCGATAGCTGTCAATGCCATCGCTAGTCACGTGTTGATATCATTCTCAGTTGATGAGACGCGGCTTCCGAGGTAGGTGAACTTGTCCACTAGTTTCAGAGGACCACTTTTGAGTGTGGAGATGTCGCCACTTTGATTAAAGCACATGTATTATGTCTTGTCTGTGTTGACATGGAAGCCTATGCCACCTACTGCTCGTTCCAGAATATGTAACAGGGATTTAGCTTCGACGGGTGGATTTATTATAAGCGCTATGTCATCGGCGAAGTCCGCGTCCGTAATAGTTTATGTGGGGTATCTTCTGCTTCTTTCCGTTTTCTTTCATTAAATCTATAGACGTTCTAAGCACGTAGTCTAGGCAGATGATAAACAGGTATGGGGGATAATATGTCTTCTAGCAGCAAACCTACTACAATGTCAAAGTAGTCTGTGTCTCAATTCGGTGAGCGGACTTTTACTTTCGTGCTTTTATATAGCATTATTATAGCTGCGACGGTTTCTTTTGGGAGGTCGTAGGCGAGAAGTATTTGCTCCACATTCCTTCTGTGTAGAGAGTCAAATGCTTTGGAGAAGTCGACGAATAATATTGTTGTCTCAAAGTTTTTTGCTCGTACACTTTCTAGAATTCGACGGATTGTCAAAATTTGTGATGTTGATCGATTTCTCCGAAAGCCATTTTGGTTCTTCCTAAGTATATCCTCAATTTTCAGTTCCATGCAGTTGGATAGTAGAGCATTGTAATCTTGGCTGCTATGGAAGTATGGGTTATACCTCAGTAGTTCTTGGCTAATGTGAGGTCAACATTGTTGGGAAAAGGAAGGATGCATCCCTTTGTCCATCTCTCGATTGTGTGTTGGTTATATACGGCATTACAGTGTGGGAGCAGTATGCCGTCGAATTGCCTGGTCTTCCATACTTCCTGGGGTATTTTATGAAGCCCTGCTGCTTTCCGATTTTTAATTTTTCTTAATCCTTAGTCGAGTTATTCTTGCGTAAACTGTCATAGTTTGATGTCTAGCTGATTACTAATAATTTTTGTTATTGGTTCATGCGTAACTTTCGGAGGTTTTCCGAGTACATTCTCGAAAAGTTGTTTCCACGTGTGTTCCTGGAAGAATGGATTGCAGTGTTATGTATTATCCTGGCAGGTTCTGTTATATCAGTGGTAATCTGGTTCTTTCTAACCGTCAAGCAAAACTCACTGCCTTAGGGAAGAAGGCATACCGCGATTACTTTGGAGTCAAACTAGGGGATCATGATAAGCTATTTGCTCCCCACGTTTGCTGTAAAACACGTGCAGAAAACTTGAGGGATTGAAGGAATGGTAAAAGGAAGAGTATGCCATTTTCGATTCCAATGGTTTGGAGGACAGGAAAAGATCATATTACGGACTGGTATTTCTGCATGATAAATCTCTAAGGAATAAATCGAAAGAACAAGCACCATTTCTAATACCCCATGGCCCAGATCTCCCTTTCCTGAACTAGATGGTAACATGGAATATAGCTCTGATTCTGAACAAAGTGATAACACTACTGTGCTGGGAAAGACGACCAACAAGTAGCCATGGCACAAGCAGGACTTAATGACTTGACACAAGAACTGAAACTTTCAAAGAAGTATGCTCAGCTGCTGAGTTCATGTCTCAAGAGAAGCATCTGTTGGCCCCTGGAACAACGTTCTCCTGGTATCGAGAGTGTGAGAGAGAATTAGGACAGACTTTCACGTTCCAGGATGAGTCACCATTGGTTTATTGCAACAGCATTGTTGGATTGATCAAATCAATAGCTTTAGAGTATGATGCTATGGGATGGAGACTTTTTATTGACTCATCCAGCAGAAGTCTCACAGCAGTTCTTTTACATAATGGAATGGCTTTTCATCTAACCCTATTGGGCATTCAGTACAAATGAAAAAAAAAAACTCACAAAAGCATGGAAATTTGCTGTCTGCTGTTAACTACCAGGAGCACAAATGATTGTTCTGTGGAGATCTTAAGGTGGTTGGACTGGTTCAAGTGTACCAAGGTGGGTACAAAAAGTATCCTTGTTTGCTGTGTCTCTGGGACAGCTGGGCTGACGACCAACATTATGTCAGTCAAGAGTAGCCGTTAAGACAAGGGTTAAAACCTAACAGTCTCACTCTCTCATTGAACCGAACAAAATACTGTTTCCACCCTAATATATCAAGTTAAGAGAAATGAAGAATTTCGTGAAGGCAATGGATAGGGAAGGCAGTGGGTTTGCTTTCCTCCCGGAGAAGTTCCCATGGATAAGCATGGAGAAATTCAAGGCTACTATATTTGACAGCTCTTAAATAAGTGAACTCATAAAAGACCCAATGTTTGACGAAGCACTGAGCAAAGCTAAACTGTTCATCTAGCAGTAGTCACAAACTTCCTGGGAAAACACCAGAGTGCGAAATACAAGAAAGAAATTGAAGCGCTACTCAAGAGTTTCCGCCAACTCAGGACACGAAGGTCAGTCAAACTGCACTTTCTGCGGACACACTTGGATTATTTTCCAAAACTGTAGAGAGTTGGTTGAAGTGCAGTGTGAACGCTTTCACCAAGACATTTGTAATATAGAAGAGCACAACCAAGGCAGGTTGGATGTAAACTTTTTAGCTGACAGCTGCTGGTTCTTAAAACAGGATGCAGCCGAATGCAGAGGGAAGTCACTGAAAAAAACATTTCATCCATGAATAATTTCTTTTTATTTTTCTAGTTTATTAAGGTACAATATGAGTTTTCTACGAATATATCAGCCGTAAATTTAGCATTACTAGTTTAATTGCACGAGAAAATAAATTGAGTTATGATACTGTTCTATATATTTCAGGCAAGAGCTTGTGGCAAACAATTTGATCTGATCAGAAAAAAAAGAGTATGATTTTTGGATTCAGCTTAAAAAAACTGCCTTAAAATCAGGTATTATATATTCGACCTTGAAAAAATCATAGGCCAGTGTAATAGACTATCTCAAACTGAAAAAGATATCCGATTAATTCATAAAGTACCTCGAGGAAACCATGAAATACAGGAGAGTGGAACTGACAGTGGAAGAAAAATGCTTAGCTGCAGTGAAAATCAAAAGAGGAATCTTCCAGGGAGATTTGCTATCACGATTACAATTTGTAAAAGCGATGCTGCTGCTCAGTCACATACTTAGGAAATGCATAGGCGGCTACAAACTGACTAAATCGTATAAAAAGATCAACCACTAAATGTTCATACACGACATCAAACAGTTTGCCAAAAATGAAAAAACGACAAAGGACGAAAGGAATAGAACTACAAAATCAACAAAAATCAAAACGTTCGAAGAAAAGGAAACTTACTATTACTTCGAAATATTAGAAAAGGACATAAACAAACAAGCAGAGAGGAAAGAAAAAAATTTAAAAAGAATATTTCAGGAGAACGAGGAAACTTCTCGAAACCAAACTACATAGTCGAAGTATCACCAAAGAGATAAACGCCTGAGTTGTACCTTTTGTAAGATATTCGGGACCAATCTTTAAGTCGTCGAGGAATAAATTTCCATAAATGGACCAGAGAACAAGAAAACTCATGACGATGCATAAGGCCTTATATCCCAGAGATGACGTAGACAGACAGTATGTGTCAAAAAGAGGAAGAGGACTCGCCAGCATAGAAGACAGCATCCATATATCTTTACGACGATTCGAAGACTACATAAAAAAAGCGCAAAGAAAGACTAATTACAGCGATCAGAAAACACAAACAACACAAAGATGGACATAATCACAATAACGAGAAAACAAAAACGGGAAGAAAAACAATTATATTGGAATTTCAAGTGAAAAACAAAGGAAATCTCACACTGGAAAACTTGGACGTGGCAAAGAAAGAGAAACCTTTAGAAAGAAACTGTATCTTTTTTAATAGCAGCACAAAATAACACCAAAAAGACCAACTATGTTAAAGCAAAAGTAAACTAGACACAACAAAATAGTAGATGTTAGTTATGTTGTGATTGAGATGAAACTATCATCTCATGAGCGGGTGCAGTAAGTTGGCGCAAAGAGTAAATAAAGACTTGATAACGTGGGGAGAGTAATCCACTGTGCAATAAATTTAAATTCAACCATACGAACAAATGGTATATGCATAACCAAGAATCCGTCCTGGAAAACGAGACGCACAACTTTTCTGGGATTTTTAGATCAAAGGGATCACCTAACCCCGGACAGATGATCAGACTTAGTGATAGTCAACAAAAAACAAAAAACAAAAACAAAACAAAAAACAAAAAAAGGGACTTGCCGAATAATGGATTTTGTCGTCCCGCCTGACAACAGAAAAGAAAGTGAGATAAATAACTTGACCTTGCTTAAGAACTGAAAAAACTATGGAACAGTAAGATGACAGTGATACCAAGAGAAGTTGGTGCGCTCGGTACAGTTAGCAAAGGATTGGTACTGGGACTAGAGAACTTGGAAATAAGAGGACGAGTGGAGACTATCCGAACGACAGCATTATTAAGATCGGTCACAATACTGAGAAGAGTCCTGGAGACTTGAGGTGACTTGCTGTTACTCAAACTCCAGAGAGAAATCATCAACAAACGCCGGTGTCCAAAATTCCCAAGAGTAAAATGATGGATAGTGTTTAATGTTTATATGAAAATAAATAAATGATGATTGGATAATTTTAGCAATAAACGACTGCTCCTTTCTCACCGAGAACATATCTCTTATTATTTTGATTATTTCCAATCTGTGCTCTTTCCTTGTCATAGATTGACGATTCGAGTGCTTTGTGATTAAAAATTAAGATAAAAGAAAGCATTTGTTAAAATTGATAAGTCATAAGCGAATAAAAATGTTCATTCAAAACGTTTGGCAGCAACAGTGCATTGAGATCTAAATTTTTCTTCAGGCTCAAGTTTAGAACAAGAGATGACAACACAATTTTTTTACTTACAATGGCGGAAACTTCGGGCGTGGGACTGCCATTCGTTCGATACTCGTTATTCTTGATCGGGTTGTTTAACAAAACTGAAACAAAAAATATTTTCAACTGAAGGAACAGCAAGGATTTGTAATTAGTCGACAATTACTTAACTATGATATTATTTTCCGGATCGATCACTTCATCTGATTGAATTATAGTTGGTGATTGATAAACTTAAGTCATGCTATCAAAAATTAATATGAAATATATAAATATATTTCATATTAATTTTTGATAGGACACTCCAGAATTAATGTTTTTTTATTCATTTCTACTCTAACAGATACATGGAGCAGGACAAAATCATTGGATAGAGCAAGTGCTCGGCTCTAAAATACTATTTTCTCACAAAACCATCCTCATAGACAATGCATTTTCACTAACGATAAATGAAAACCTGCATGTCACGTGCGTAAGGAAATTGCCCCGAATATAATAATTCGATATTTATTACGTTGTACCACAACGCCTGAAACAGCTGTTGATAGTAAAGCATTAAACATCTACGTTATGAAGAAAATAATAATGATAAAAAGAATAAGAATATTTTGTTTGAAATGACCTAAAAATGGCTGCGAGAAGAAACCTAGATCGAAATACTGAATCACCATTAATTGCAACTAATTGAAAACTAATAATGTAAAAGCTAGAGTAGATAATATACAGAAGAATATCAATATGTGAATATGTGAAAAGATAGATAGATAGATAGATAGATAGAGAGAGAGAGAGAGAGAGAGAGAGAGAGAGAGAGAGAGAGGATCACGTAATTAGTGAATGCATCAAATTAGAACAGAAGTACAAGAGAAGATTACCCAATTTGGGGTCAGAAGATCAAACAAACAGAACTTAAGTTAGCAAAACTTTACCATTTTTGCTTATCTACGAGCGAAAGAAAGGAAAGCGAAAAACTCCACAAACACCAGGACCTTGCCAAAGAGTTGAAAAAATTGCATTATATAACGCAAATCTTTTTCCTAGATAATGTGTAATTCATATAATAAAAGTATACAAAATGAATGTGATTCCTTTCAAACTTTGCTTTTGTGCTCTGGTCGACGAAATTTAAAAATTAATCTATTAATCTTTGTAAAACGAGAAAATTTGCATTTTTCATTTCCATAAAACAAACCATGAATAAAAGTTTAGATGCATTTATATTAAATTTATGCAAAAAATGAATAAAATGTCAGCGAAATTTTTTTATCAACTATTCAGCATTGAATCTACTTGATATATTCTGGAAAATGGATAAAATTCAAAATTTCTTTATCCAGCTCCCAAAAGCAAAGTTAGAAGAGAAAATTGAGCTTTTTCATTTACTTAAGGCATAAGAATTTGGGAAATAACAATTTCTGAACACGAACAATTTTGTTACATAATACTATGGAACACAAATATGACTGTGATATACAGATGGAGCGCTTGGGAAAATTTTGAATTAACCGGAAAAGGGACAAAGAACAAATAAAGACGAATTACAGCTGAGTTAGCCAGAATATTGAGAAGACTTCAAGAAAATTTCTGAGACGTCGCCCCAGTTAGTACTAATCCTGTATTCATTTTCTAATTTTTAAATGAAATGTCAGGTATTATTTACTCGATTTAATGCTAATTTGTGTACTGAAGAACTATACAAAGTATTCGCTAATGAATATAATTGATTGATTGATTCACCAACACACACACACACACACACACACACACACACACACACATATATATATATATATATATATATATATATATAAGGGGTTATTATGAAGTGACTGGTAATTGCAATGATTTTAATAAGTTTGGGGTATTTTCTCAAAAACAAAACAAAACAAAAACGCACTTTTAGCAGGCAAACGTTTCTTCTCTTGTCAAAATAATGTAAACAAAACACAGAAACTGACTAATCAACAGTAACAATTTACATTATAATAGATGAAAATAGTTTTTTTTTCTTTGCTCTTTTCTTTTCTTTTCTTTTTGGGATAAATGTGGGATTATTTCTTTCTGTTAAAAAAGAAAGAACTTAGAAAGACATTTTTACATTTTAAAAATGTTATTAAAATATAGTTTGCACATTTTTCGCCCAAAACAAACATTGTGCTTTTTGTGCACACTTGACTTATTGGTTGATATAAACAAATTGTGACAGATAAGTCATATAAATGATATGTTGATAGATATAAACAGATTGAAATGAATAACACACACACACACACACACACACACACACACACACACACACATGCCACAACATATAAGCTATATCAAAAAGTACCGAGATTGAAATTGAATAAAATAAAAATGAACAATAAATGAAATGTTCATGAAAATAGTCTCCTTGGTATTTGAAACATTTCAGTGAGTTTTCTGAAATTTCTCCTTTGAGATGGCATGAAGTTGCGTCGTCTTAAACATTTGATGAATTTTCGGATTACAAGGACCAAGGCGTTTTGAATATGCAGGATGCTGCATTTGCACGATTCTTTATGGCGTCAAAAAATATTGGTATTTTGGCACTGACATGTATAAACTTCGTCTGGTTTACTTCATAACATATGAGTTGTGAACACGTCTTTATTCAAAGTTTAAAATTTGAATATTAAAAAGCTGAAACATTCAGAGTCGATACTTTTTTGTCTGTAAATTTATTTGATAGATATGGATGAACTGTGCTAAAGAGATCGTTTGAAACAAACCGAGTTAGATCGTGTCAGAGAGATACACGCGGGCAGGCGTATTTGGATTGAAAGAGGTAAATTACAGAGCTAGATATGAATAAAATACTTTAAGACATTGATACTTTACCGTAGATTGTTTAATGAGATTTTCGTCTGATCTTTTAAAAAGTCTTTCAAATGCGTGACGGTTGACGGACGCCGTCAATCTGCAATATAAAACACGGCTAAAGTCACTAAATGAAAAATTCTTTTCGCGTCCTTTAGACGAAACTAATTCATCGGAAATATTTCTTTTGTTTAAAGATTTAGGAATCTTTTCAGCTTCCAGTTAATTTGACCATTTAGTTCTATACCTAAAACACCATAACGTTTCTTTATTCTATTTTTCTGTTTTTGCCTTTTTTTCACCTTAGTTTATTTTATATGCTCTATTAGTGTGATTTTTTGTTTTCTCTTTCATATCTTTATTTTTGAAGTTATTCATGGTTTATCTGAAACTTTTATTCGATTGGTCTTTTTTATTAGCCAATCATTATTAAACCTTTTATTAAAACATGTTTAAGTTATTCTTTTAAGCATTCACTAAGCTCTATGAAGTCGTTTTCTTCTTTTTCTTGATGTTTCAATGATAATAAAATGAAAGAGAACTTGTTAAAAATTAATAATTATGACTGTTCATGATATATTCAGCAGCAAAACGTATGTAGATATGCAGTATATGTATATACAGTGAAGAGAGTAAGAAGATTCACACCTTTCAATAGCATATGAAAGAGAAGTGAACATACACAACCACGGTCGGAATTTGAACACAGCACGTAAATTCCATTTCCCTTACCAATAAAAATTGCACCATCCAGAACTAGCACAAAAGACAAATTAATCTAAACTTAATCATAATTCTTTTCTTTTCGTTGTTGTGTTCCAATGAACCAAACAAAACCATACGACTGACATAGTAATCAAATAATTTAGGACTCTATTTTCGCCTTCTACTTTTTCTTTAATTTATTTCATTTATTAAAATTTCCTTTTATAACTGCACATTGTTCAGAACATACAAACAAAAAACAAAAGAAAAACAAACGAGTAAACATAAAACGCAAGATGAAACACAAATGAAACAAACTAACAAGATTCTTCCAACTTTTATTTGGCCTCTTCACTTGCGGTACTTCACAGTGCATCAAGCCAAACCATGCCAAGAGACTTTGCTTTTCAATGCGCCTTTGTTTCATCACATCAGAACTCAGCCAGCAACAACTGCAATTCAGATATCGTTTCGTCTATTAACCTCTGAAAACTTTAGCTTTATAGACTGCGCTTAAAAACCTTGACAACCACTGATGAGTTCGTATATGGATAACTTGGAACGCTTTAGCTTCAGAAAATTTGATTGATGTACTTCGTCATGGTATTTTTGGATTGACTTCCGACTGCGAAATCAGCCTCAGACGGAGTTTAAGACAATTGATCGTTCTATGAGTATATCGGTGCAAAAGCTGGAATTATTGGTATTTTGTAAGTGCAAATGTTAATGTGTGTGTAAAAAAGCTGATAGATAGAGAGATAGATACGGACAGACAGACAGATAGACAAAGAGTCAGGGAGACATAGAGAAAGAGGAACTGGAAGATATAGAGATACTGTATGTAGGAATGAATTAGAGAAAATGGAGATGGATAGATAGATAGATAGATAGATAGATAGATGAAATTAGAAAAAGTATATCAAATATACAAATCAAATAAAATAAAAGAACGAAACACGAATGGATGAAATTGATGATGTGTTCTTCTGAGAGAAAAATAACTATTATCGCGTCTTTTTTCCTTGCTGCTATAGTAAATACTAGTGCCAACTCAAAGCGATAATTCGTAAAATTCCTCTTACTAGTGAGGGAAAATAATCCCAACACCATAAACAGAAAATTTTCTTCCAGTTACCCTCAACCACATGTTCATTTCAATCTCATGAGAAGCCTAGCTTGCACACGTGAGATGTAGTTGCAAGGAAACTGCACATGTTTCTGCTTACCTATCACTAATCACTAGTTGGACTCGACCATTTCTTAAAGATATACCTCGGTTTTTGTTTTAGGATCATCTTCTTTAACTTTCTATGTTCCATGACAAACCAACAGAAAAGTTGAGCAGGAATTGAGCAATTCAGCTCCTATTTTTTAAATTCAGAATTGTTCTTCCCCTTTATACGGGGTCAGAAAGCCTAGTTTTCTCTATTTTACTCATAATTGGATGCACGGTTAGCGAAACGGTTATCGTGGCGAGAAACGGAATTGGCCATCCGAATTCAAATCCAGGACGAAGCTGATTATGTTTTACTTTTCACTAATGCTGTTAAGCAGACTGGGATTTCTTGCCATAGTAAGGCAACCGGTCTAGGAAAATTATGACTGAATTAAGCAGTAACGTGTTTAAAAAACTGACCTTGTCTCCTATAGTGTTCGTGGCGGAGGAGTTATGTAAATATAATCTCTTAATTGGGTTGGTCAACTTTCTCAAAAGCATTAACCGGAATTTTAAGTTGACAAGCATTTCTGACTGAGTGTATTGGCTATAATCTGGCCTGATCTAAAACAAGTGATTGAATCAAGCAGATCTGGAAATATCTGATAGATATGGCTAGAATGATTTCACCGATATCAATTAAGAAGTATACAAGAAACAACCACTAGCGATGTTACACGAGGAACCCGTAACTCTCCGAAAGTAATGCTTCCAATTTATTTCCACGGAAACTGTGACAGATACAGCGAGGTTAATGATCTTACTGGATAGAGCAAGTTTTCAGTTTTAAAAAACGCTATCATTATGCTCTTTCACCTGCATGTCACAATTGTAAAAGTAATGTTTCCTGTTTATTTCTCCAAAACTACAACAGCTGCAGGGAGTGAAAAAACACTATTCGTTAGAGTAAGTTTTCAGCTACAAAACTCAATATATCCAGTCCCAACCATTGACAGTGATAAAGGAGAGCCTGAATTCTGTACTCATAAAATATGATACTAGAAGAAGTGACACACGTTTTCACAGTAGTAATGATGATGGCGTCGTTGTTACGAAAATGACCGCGTTGTTACGAAAATGACCGCGTGGACGACGGCCCAATTCGTGAGTTGGCAGTTTTTTGTTTAAGGCAATACGCCTTTTAAAAATGAGCAATAAAAGCGATTAAATTTTTCAAGCGAAACAAGCCCACGTATAAGCTTTGCAGTAAAATAGGTATTTATTTTCCTACTCCCACAGGGTTTTGATTTATGGGGATACCAAGACGCGTAAGTACCCTATCTCTTTCTTCATACATTTGTTTAAATATGAGATAAGATCATACGGAGAAAATGATTCGTTATTGTACATTCCCTTCAATCCTTGTCAAAAAGGAAATAAAATGAAAGTCAAATATTATGTTTTATTTGTGATAAAATATTAGTTTAAGATCCTGAACGATAATTCCTTTGACTGAATATTTTATAAATCATTTCTTTATTGTAAGTAGATTAATCGCTGGGATTTGGCATGTGTCACAGTAAAGGTCAGGTGAGGGAATAGGATCCGCCTAGATAAACTTAACCCTAAACCCATTTATATCTACACGAACCAGGCAATAAAATTAAATGTTTGCACACGTGACAGTATCTTACCTTATAGACAATATAAGTTTCATAAAAATGTGGAGCTAAGTAATTGGGACAAAAGAAAAGGGTAGGGTGTGGAGAGGAATGGCAAAAATAAAGAGACCACGACTTTTCCAAAAGCACGGCTGGGATAGTATGAGGAAAAAAGAATTAGAGACAGAGAGATCTTGGAGGCTGAGAGCTAAATGGCGAGGCCAATGACACACATCATAGTGCTAACTAGAGGATAGAAGAGGAACAATGAAACTTAACTTACCCGGAGTGGGATCCTGAAAGACCCGGTCTGCCACAGCCATAAACAGGAAAAGGAGGGAGGGATGATTCAATCATTGCTCCCTTTCGTTCAACCAAACTTGCTTCACGCACCCCCCCTTCTGTTATATGTCATGCAGTCCAAGCGTTTTTCTATCGCATCTGATTTTGGCCCTAAGCTGATTCCCAAAGAAAAGAATCAGACGTCGAAAAGAAAAGTTTGCACCGTCAGACAACCCCTTTTTACGCGTTTCCCAAATCACCAGTTGAACCACGGCTAAGATCACGAGAAACACCACACGTTTCTCACCTTTCCACGGAAGTTCAACATTGTTCACGACATAACCAACGTCGAGCAGCAATAACTGTTTAAGATCGATACGGGTCGTCCATTCCCTGACATGACTCCAAAACAGGCGGATCCGCCCACAGTAGTAGAAGGCATGCACTGCTGTTTCTTCTAGACCACTGCTACCCACCTTGAAAGCACAGCCCGAAGTGGGGCAACAAGTTCCGAGCGAGCCGCAAGGTGACTGAGAACTCAGAGCCGTTCAAAAAGCCCGAACCTGACGCCCAATTCTATCTCCTCTCGCGACCAACCTAGTCGTTCCTCGAGCGAATCCCAAGCAGTGCCCACCACTAATTCCCGTTAGTTTCTTTCGAGACCAAGAAAGGTCTCTAAACTCTGGAAGGCTACAAAGTGCTTTCCGGAATTCCACCTCTTGGCCTAAAGACAACTCTCGGTTTTGGCGTTGGACCTCATCTCTCGACAAGGATCGACCCAGGAAAGCCAAACTTTCAGCATATCGATGACTTTCCTAATCGAGCATTGCGAGGACGTTGATTACAGACCTATCTACGGACCATTGGGTTTCGACATCCCCACAGTAACTTGTAGAGGAATCGTTGCAGCGCCAACCTAGGGCCTTTAGGCCGGGGAAGCACATATAGCCGGTGAAGGATCAAGGGGAAGATGTACGTGAGAACAAGTGCCTTTGCAGCCAGGTCTCCACCAGCTCTTCTGCTTTTGCCTGTAATTCCCACCAATTTCCCCCCAGTTGGAGGCCGGGTTCGAGCCACATCCCAAGGATGCGGACGTCGCTCCAGTGAAAGGGTTCAAGCAAGGGAACGCTACCCTCCAGGCACCCTCACTGTTTCCAATTGACCTTGGCTCCTGCGATCTGTTCATATCTCGCAGCCATCTTCACAGCTTTTATGTCCATAAGGGTCAACCCTATCGAACCGACAGCTCAATTGTGAAAGACTCCGAGCGCTCCCTGTTCAGAATTAAAGTGTGGGTGTGACCTGAAATGCGAGAAGGATGGAGAGGTGAATGCTGGGTGAGGATTTGGGTAGGGTTTTCGGGGGAGTGGGTAAGATAGAAGTTTGTGGGGTGTTTGCATCTCGGATATTTTCGGGAAGGGCTGAGCGCTGTGATTCCAGATTTTTCCAAATCTTAACTTCCCTATCATCTCTAAAATGCTTTCTTTTGTTGAATACTGAGACGGCATAGCCAATCTCTTCGTTGAGAGTTTCCCAAGGCTTCGGATTCGTTGTTAGTGCCTCCGAAGTATGCTCGTTTGTGTGAGTTTCTGGGTGTGTCTTTTTCTTGCTCTTCCGTTGATAGAACTTTAGCGGAACTTTTTAAGGGTATAAATTTTTGGATTCTTCCTCAACTGAATCAGGGATCTTTTTCTCAGTTTTCTTTCCTTCGGTTTTCTTTTAGGGCGTTTTCTTTTTGGGAAATTTCTGATGGATGGGCCTTGTGGCCTTTTCTCACCTCTTCTGTCTACCATTCCGCACTTTTTTTAGCCTTTTCATTCTGATGTAGGTTGCTCCGGCTTCTTATTGCTTTTTGCCTGTCTTGATTGGGCAAGCCTTCGCCAGATTCCACGGCTGGTGACACAACTAACAGTGGAGTCGACGGCCCTCCATTACGATCACCAAGTGTTGGTTCTGGAATTGGATTGTGTGGGGATTGCTTAAAAATATCTTTCCTTATAACAGATGGCTTCAGAGTGAACACTTTAAAATTAATAACAGGAAAGTAAAGAATCTTTTATATCAGTACAGTGAGAATAGCCTTGTTTGAAAAGCGTATTTTCTCTGGGCAAGGAAACTGACCAGCTTCCTGTTTCTTATAATGCAGGAAATGGTCCTAGAGATGGCATTGGAAGTTCTTCTACATACTATGTATTCTCTAGTATTGTGACCAACTGACTATTAGATGTTTCATTCCATTCAACTTCTTTGCATGATCAGCAGTTGCAAACAGTTCAAGGTGTCGAAAAATTTTCTTGGTCAAAGAAAGGGAGATAACTATTTTACATTGATAAAAAAAGACAAGAGTTTCTCACCAAATGCTGATCATTAAAAGCTAGGAAACAAAACTGCAATGACTGAATAATGATGATATGAATTTATCTTTTATACGACGTTTTGTGAAAGCATTCTGGAAACTTTTGCATCAATATCATATGGGCAATGGACGTCTCTTATAGAGTAGTGATTAAAGAACCTGGCAAACATATTGTTTGTGTACGATTCCCAACTGGACTTATATGATAAACTAAGCTTGACTTATTATTTAGCTAAAAGGTGATGCAAGAACGGAGAACCCCGAAAAAATATTATGATGGCTGAATAAAGATGTTATGAATTATTACGAATAAAAGATATTGACAAAATACTGGATACCTTTGCTTCTATCAAAATTGATGAATGGACAATTTACATTAAAGGTGGAATAAGGTCATAGAAAGCTAAGATAGTACGTTGACGTCTAAATAATAATGCAATGAATTTGTAGGTTATTCTGGAAAATTTAGAATTGACCTGAGATATAAAATGTGTTTAAAAAGTATCGAGACTGCAACTGTATATATCAAGACAGAAATAAATTATGAATGGGACGTTAATTTTCTTTAAAATAGGGACTATAAAAGCGCTGAATTCAACACACTAATTCTAGCACGTTTACTATTGGTCAAAGCAAAATTGAAAATCTTCTTTTGATATGGAGTGAAGTTGCGCAGCCATATTTCTTTTCAAATCCTCTATGCCCTCAATTCTCTTACAGTTAAAATTAATTTTCAGATTGGTAAGCAAGAAAAACTTTCTGTTCGTATGAAGGTACTGAACTTGTGTTTGCCAAAAGAATTTCGTTGAAGTAGTATCAAGACTGGATTCATTTTCTTTTAAATTGGTACTGACTCGTATAAATGAAATCTAGAAATAGTCTAGACATCTATGTTGTATAAGCTGTTAAGCAGTTCACACGTCCTTTAAACTTTCAATTTCAAAATAAAAAATAAATGACATTTTAGTCTCTGTACTTTTTGACATTGTGGGCAAGATAACAAATACGTTTCAATAACTAAAGAGGTTTTTATTATCTTGTCAAATACGAAATAGAGACGAAGGTATGTGATTAGTTTATATTCTAAAAGTCAGTTGGAACCCAGACACGAAGCAAAGATGTTGCATGAATAAGGAATGACTTCATGATATATTTTCTTTCTAAACTAACAATGAATAAAAAGAGGCGGTTTCTTTTAGAAAACATCGAATAAACGTTGGAATGAAAAACATAAAACGTGTTTGTCAATTTCTCTCTACCATCCGGATGTAAAATAATATTCAATGATTTTTGAATTCTATCTGGAATATAATGACAACTTACTTTCTAGACACCGGATTACAGTGGCGCTGTAAGCAGGCGGCTTTGCGCACATAAACGCTTTATTTCTTGTAAAGATTTACAAGAAGGCACAAAGCCTTAAGTTTGGGGGAGGGGAAGGGTGCGGTCTTGCATTAAACTATATTTTCTCAGAGGACCTAGCAAGTCACATTCACCGACCCATTCATCAGTACAATATATAACAATTCACGCGCACATCAACCACCAAAATACCACATTTGCTCTATGAAAAAAAAAAACAACTTAAAACCCCGAGTGCGATGTACAATTAACAATTTTATGGTTTATTTACAATGAAAAAATGTATGATGGGGATGGGAGAAAAAACCTCGAAAAACAAAAAGTAACGAAATCAAGGAAAAAATTCCCCGTTTGGTTGCCCTCCCCTCCACCCGTCTACGAAAAGTGGAGGCCGGCTGTTTTCCGGTGTCGGAAAACACCGAAAACAAGCCGGACCTACCCTAGGTGGGACTGGGGTCCTAGTCTAGTGGGGCAAAGAAATACAGGGTTGGGCGCGGAATGGGACAATAAAAAAAAAAAATTTAAAAAGGCAGGTAATATGATTTTTTTTATATACATGTGAATTTTCAAGATCTTCAATAAAAGCGGGCTGGAGTATGGGTAGAGGTACAAAAATAATGGGGATGGGGATCTTGAGAACTAACGACTAGATGACGAGAACGATGACTGACAACATACTGCTAACTAGACTTCAAGGGGAAAAATCAATGCCTACTTACCGGGGATGGGGTCCCGAAGGACCCGTACCGTAGACACCATGGGCCGGCAGAGGAGGGAAGGATGACTCCAACATTGCCCCGTTTCTTACGACCAGGCTCGCTGCATTCACCCACCTTCTGTTGAATGTTATGCGATCCAAGCGTTTTCTATCGCATCTGATTTTGACCCTAAGCAGATGCCTAAAATACAAAACCAGATCTCGATGAGAAAACTTTGCATCGTCATACAATCCCTTGTTTCGCATAGTCCAAATCACCATTCGAGCTACAGCTAGGATCGCGAGAAACACCACACGCTTCTCACCTTGAAACGGAGGAAGAACGTTGTCTACGACGTAACCAATGTCGAGCAGCACGAACTGCTTGGGTTCGATGCGAGCCGTCCACTCCCTGACATGATTCCAAAATGGGCGAACTCGCTCGCAATAGTAGAAGGCGTGCTCAGCCGTTTCTTCCAATCCATTGCCTCAGCGAGGGCAGTCAGGAATGTCTGCCAGGACCGCTTTGTAAGTTCAAGCCGAGAAGGGGTAACGCATTCTGTGCAAGTCGCCAGGTGAGCGAGAACTCTGAGTTGTTCAAGAAGCTCGATCCTGGCGCCCAATTCCAGTGAGAGTGGATCTCCTCCGCCGTCCAGCCATGCCGCTCGCTAAGAGGGTCAGAGGCGGAACCCACCACTAGCTCCCGATATAGTTCTTTCCGAGGCCGTGAAAGGTCAATGGACCCAAGAAGGTTACGAAGGGTCTTTCGGCACTCACGGACAAACAGTGCTTCGCCCATAGGCTTACGTCGACCTTCAGCCTTTGGGTATGATTTTAGGCGAGGAAAAGTCCGACTCACTTTTTGTCTCCACACTGCTTTCCCCGTCAAGGATCGGCCCAAGTATGCAAGTCTTTCATCAAGCCAGTGGCTCTCCAGATCAGGCATACCCAGGCCACCGTTGCGTGTACGTTGGATACAGACCTGCCTACGGACCATCGGCCTTGAACCTCCCCAGTGCAATCTGGAGAGGGATTGTTGAAGCGCCAACCGACGTGCCTCAGGCAGAGGAAGTACAGCCAATCGGTAAAGGATCAAGGAAAGACGTACATGGCGAACGCCTCCGCCCTGCCCTTTAAGGACAACCTCCGTGAAAGCCAGATTCCCACCTGAGCATTCACCTTGGCTTGTACTTCCGACCAATTTCGCTCCAATCGGAGGTCGGGCCCGAACCACACCCCGAGAATGCGGACGGGTTCGTCACTCCAGCGGAAGGGCTCTGGAAGAGTATTGCTACCCCTCCAAGCACCGAGCCGCAAACCTTCGCTTTTGTCAAAATTGACCTTGGCTCCTGTAATCCGCTCGTACTCGCCAACCGCCTTTTTCACAGCCTTTATATCCAGGCGGCGGGACACAAAGACTGTGATATCATCAGCGAACGCGGAAACCTTTGCCGTTAGAGGGCCAACAAAAGGGACACCGCGCAGGGCCGGACTTGTCCCCTCATCCTTAAGCCTGCGGAGCAGGGGCTCCAACGCGAGGACATAGAGAAGAGGAGACAGAGAGCAGCCCTGCCGGACCGAACGCTCGATTGCGAACGCCCTCGAACGCCTTCCGTTCACCTGCATCACTGCCTGAGGGTTGTGGTACATCATGCTAATCCATCTGCGGAACTCCGGTTGGAATCCAGCAGTCTCCAAAACAGTCGCCAAAAACCGATGGTCAACCCTATCGAAGGCCTTGGACGGATTTAAACTGATCAGCGCGCCTTCCGTGTTGTCTTATATCCCCTCTATGACCTCGCGAATCAAGTGCAGATTGTCCTGGATCGATCTTCCCTTTACAGCAAAGGTTTGCTCTGGGCCTATCAGATCACTGATGACAAGCTGTAAACGATTCGCTAAGACCCGGGCCAAAATCTTTAACTCTGTGTTAAGCAGAGTTATAGGCCTGTAGTCGTCTAAACCCTAACAAACATGCTTGCCACCTTTCTTCAGCAATGTGATCACGCCCTTGGTAACGCTATCAGGGATGGCTCCCTGGGCGAACCAATGGTTGAAAATATCCGTCAGAATAGGGACAAACATATGCGACATCCTCAAGTACACTTCGTATAGCAAACCCAGATCTCGAAGTCCCGGCGACTTGTTCAGGCCGACCTGCTTCAACGCATCACGGACTTCGCATTCAGTAACCACACCCTCTCCAAATAGCCGCTTCAGCCGCTCCAAGGCGGGGGAAGTCGGCGAGATAGCTGCGAAACTACTGAAGGGCGAGATCGGGCAAAGCGATCAAAGCGGGCAAAGCGATCACGAAAGTGCGCTCGAAAGGCATCACGCATCTCGCCACTCAATCGCAGCTGTTGCCCATCAGAATCGATATACCAATCGGGAAACCTTCGCACTTCTTCTTCACGCGCAGTCGCGTTCGATTTCACAGCTTCGTAAAGAACTCTCTTTAACCTAGATCTAACTACGAATCCCTTGTAGCGGTAGCTACTCTCACGCTCAAGCTCCCTCCTAGCTATCTCTACGCTTCAGGAGTCCCCCCCCAGCTACCGCCAGGGAAAGTCTATCTTCTATAGATTTCGCCTCCTTGGTCCTGTCTAGGTTGAGCGTACTTGGTGGCGAAGTCTAATTCTATATTTGAGAGAAACCGCCCCCCACTAAAGCCCGCTTGATTAGGGATTCTAAGCGTTCCCGGAAGTCCCGTATCTCCAGTAAGGAGGTATTGAACTTCCAGTAGCCGGGTAGATTAAGCCTATTAGCTAACCTCAGACTGACCCTAACAAGTTTATGGTCAGTCCATGCTATCAAGTGGAACGTGGGACAACTAACGAAATCAATATCAGCTCGTCTAACTAACACTCTGTCCAAGTAGGAACCTACTTTGGCAGAGGGCGAGCTATCTAGCCAGGTTCATATCTCCCGCCCTGGGTGATCCAGACGAAACCTGTCGACCAAATCATGAAGAGTCATGAGGCCGACAAGGTTGCTATCACACCTTCCCGTCCTTCAAGCTACCCGTCCGACCTTATCTATCTTGGGATCAAGGATTGCATTCCAATCACCCATTAAGACTAGCCGCTTCGTATCATCCAGGAACGGCGCCAACCGACGAAAAAAGGAAATCCTCTCCGCAGCGATATTGGGCGCATAAACCGCAACCAGACGGAACTTGAAACTTTTAACGGCAACATCGGCCACAACCAGTCGGCCCCCGTCACCTCCAAAAACAACGTCAACATCAGCATCAAGGCTGCGTCCAACTAGCAAGGAGACCCTAGCGCTGGCGCGGCTGTTGTATGCTGAGAAAACGTTAAAATTGCTCTCCAGCACCCGACAGTCGGCACCGCAAGTGAAATGGGTCTCTTTCACCGCAGCGACATCTACACCGAGGTTATGGAGTTCAGCAAGCAAGCGCGCACACTTGCTTTAATCCCTCAGTCCCGTCACATTCAACGTGGTAAAGTTTAGAGTCATCAATCCCAATTATCTTACACACTGGCGACTATGGGCCGGAAATCCTTCGGGGTGAGGATGACGATGGCCTGAAGCAGAGAACCAGTTCAGAAGTAACTCGGTTGTCCCAGGTGATTCCTCCGACATCTATGGGAAACCGCAACTTTAAGGACCTGTAAAGAGAGGGGTGAACCAAAATAGGGACCCTTCCCGAGCAATATGGAATACATTTTCTAAGGGAGGAATGCTCCAATTCCGCCAACTTCATGCCCGTATCAGCCTGGCAGACCGTTTTCAGGAATTTTCATACCACCCTGGCACGGTCGCCAGCTGACCGGACAAAAGTGGTCACCATGGCTGCACTCCTAAAGTTTGTTGGATTAGAAACATTCAAGTTCTGGACCTTTTCGAAGTTCAGCAGCGGTTTTAGTGCTTTTCGAAGCTGGGAGTCCCCAACTGCTTTCAGCTCTACTGAGCACAAAGCCGCTGCCTGCTGAATTTGTTTTATTGACAGTTCTTCTTCTCCCTCCGGCCGACTTGTTTTTTTTCCAGCAGGAGGGTCACTTTTGGTGGGGTAAGAATGGCAGGAAACAGTTCATAAGATGAAAAGTCAGAGGGGCTAAGTGAGGGAAGGGATGGAGTTCGGGCAAGGCTCGAGGGTTGTGTTCTGTCCACAGATTGCGATCTAGGGAGGGGGATTTGGTTTGGGCGACGCTGCCTCTTGAGGAAAAGTTCTTGTTGGGGGGTAAGAATGTCCATATGTTGGGGAGGTGATGGTAATAGGATTTCTTGAGGGGAAAATGGTGGTGGGGGCAGTGGTGGAGGTGGTTGTGGTTGCCCACATAAACGCGTAACGAACGAATAGTGACGACATAATGCGGAAAGAATAAAAAGATAATTCCTTTTTATAAATCTAGCTTCGTAGATTCTTTCTCCACAACCAGAGAAAGGTATATAACAATTTAAGGAACAGAGATATCTGTTATCTAATTGTTTCCTGTGTGAGTCTGTAACATTTGCTTTGAAGTATTAGATCAATCCTGGAAGTGATTTTGTGAGTTTAGGTGAGTACAGTTCAAAAAGTTCTAAGTCTCACTCAGATAGAAGAGCTATAACTGAACATTTTTGTTGTGGCAATACTACCGCTTCTTATAAAACAAGAAAAAAAATTCAGATCTTTGTCTTAATTTCTATGCAGGTGAGATCCATAAAGCCTGATACTATTTAACATATAGCTAACGAGGACAAGGGGGTTCATAACTTCTCTTGGGTATTAATCCGAAAGCGAACCTATTAGCGTAACAGAAGTTCGAATTTGCTTACATCGAGGCTGCACTCCAACACTTTAGCTATTACGCCAAAAAAAAGGGTGTGTGATGCAAGTTGGGAAGCAAGTAGTCATAAAGTATTTGCAGAAGAAAGGTATGACACCCAGGGAAACCCATGAGGACATGGTACAAATTTTGGCTGAGGACTTCATAGGCAACTGATATTAGGCTAAAGATGACTCTCGGTCATCCCAAAACCTAAAAATAAGTCGATCCCATAAACTGTATGAATTTGAACAACAAACATCTTATTGTGCAGCAGATTGGTAAGTCTATATGCATCAGTTCTTCTTTGGTTCACATTGTTTTATCTAAGATCTTGGACATGAGCAAACTGTCTGCAAAATGGGCGCCAAGAATGCTGAAGGTTGACATTTCTAGAACTCTTCTGACACGCTTCCAGCCAAACCCTCAGAATTTCCATTGCCGATTTGTAACTCAAGATAAAACCTGGGTTCACCACTTCAAACATGAATCAAAGATTTAAAACAAACGGTGGAAATATTCTGGTTCTCCACCCACGAAGAAGTGAAGGCGTAATTATGATAGACAATCACGAAAAAACTACTTATGAATAGTTCACTGAATCAGAATTAAGACGACTGAAGGAAGCAATCAAATCAAAACGCCGAGGGAAGCAGAGAGTAGGTGTGCTTTTCTTCCGGTATTGCACAATTGCAGTAGTTGAAGCAGAAAACTGTGACTTTGACTTACTATCTTATCCCCATTACTCACCAGAGTTAGTTTCATATGACTTTTTCCTGTTTCCTAAACTCAAATCCCACCAAAGTGGTAGTAATTTTGAAAATAATGATGAGCTGATATTTGCTTTTACGGAGTTTTTGAAGAGGCACCTTGTTTTGTGATGAGATTTTGCAATGTTTGAACATCGTTGGATTTAGAGCTAGGGGGACTAAATTGAAAAATAGAGAAAAACTGTTTTGTTCCTTCGCTTCCCTTGGGGTGTGGCTTAGAACTTTTTAACAACCCTCGTATATTTATAAGTATAGGTGAGGAATACATTTGTGAGTTTCTGTAAGGCGTGAACCCCAGCTGAGCATGCATATGGCATAATTGACTCGACGAGGCAAATTTAATTTTCAGGATAGGGCTGTTTGTTATATACTGTGGGATAATGCTCTTAAGTTAGGCATGAATCCATCTCTTCCCCTTAGTTATGAGAACATAGTAGGTAGAGTGGGCAAGAGAACCTTGATAATGACTGCCAGTTTAGGAGAAGGAAATTTGAATTGAAACCCTCTACCTACTTGAAAAGCAGTTTGTTGTGTTGAAGTATCAAAAGAAACTGTAGTCCCTTATTCCGGCAACGTATACGGCGATACAAATAGCAATTTGTGTTGCACCTAGCCCTTCCCTTGGACCACATTATTGTTGTGAAAAGAAAAGCACCGGCCAGTATTCCATGCAACCTTACTCCTTGGCTTGGAATGAAAGTCTCGCGAACCCCAAAACAATTTTTCAAAGACTTACTGACTTTCCACAACATTGTTGTTGATTTTCTTACTTTGTCCGTGTTAAGCAAAACTACAAATTCATGGAGTAGTTTTATCAAAGAAGACGAAAAATGAGCAGTGCCCAGGCGGGTGGGGCTATAGAATTCACCGACTGCGCCTCTGCACCCACCAACGAGTGTCCTAGATATGACACTAAAGTCTGATGATGAGGTCCCAGTAATGCTGAAGCTTTGGAGAATACGGAGCACTCCTTCATTGCCATTGCTCCCAGTTCCACGATGGCCCGGCGTGGTAGCACCGGATATGGCTCTATCTATGGGTTAAATAGAACTAACGGCATACTTATGGCCCTAAACTAAATAGCTTGAAATGGACATGTTTTTGACAATTTAACCGTACTTAGATTTAAACTGCGTGCTCATGCTAAACTGAATTATTTCAAATAGAACTGTTTTTTGACATTGAAACTGTATTTACACTAAACAGAATTGTTTAACATAGAACTGCTTTGACATGTAACTGTGTGTAAACAAAATCTGTACTCATACTAAACTGAATAAGCTGAATTAGAACTGCTTGACTAAACTGAATAGCTAGAAATAGAAATGTTTTTCACCATTAAATTGTACTTACATTTAAACTGCGTGCTTATGCTAAACTGAATTACTTGATATTGAACTGTTTTTGACATTGAAACTGCACTTACACTAAACTGAATTGTTATATATAAATGCTTGAATAAACTGTATAGTTTGAAATAGAAATCTTTTTGACAAATTGTTTACTCGTGCTAAACTGAATTGTTTGAAATAGAACTGATTATTTACATAAGAATGGATTTGGCGTTAGATAACCTACAAAGGTTGATATGCCATAAAACCAAATCAAACCAAACCAAACCGAACCGAAAAATGAGCAAGTTTTCGTAACATTAAGAAAGAAACAAAAACGATCATTTTATATGAATAAGGTGTTTTTATTCATGTTAAACATAGTTTAGGTCGAACATAAATACTGACACAAATTTGGGGGATTTGAAACATTTGAGTTCCTTAGGCTGGCTTCGTTTTCTTTTGGTGTTAGGGATATATATATATAAGTTGCTTGAAGATATATATATATATATATATATATATATATAACTTCAAGCAACTTAGCATAATTGACTATTAGTCATTCCTCTGACTGCTGATTTCTTGTTCACTTGACACAACGTCTTAGCTTAATAATTACTAACTTTAACTAACTTCTAAGCCCCCCCCCCGCCAAAAAAAAGCAGAATATACAGCGAAACCAAATAAGAAATATGTCTCTTTTAGTGTCATTTTAAGTTTTAGGTATCATTTTATCACACAGTCTCCTCCTATCTCAATCAACAAGTTTCGATCCTTAAGAAACTGTGAATGAGCAACTTCCGTAACTTTTATCACTAATTTAATAGATCTTCCCTCGATGGCGTAATAGCATACTGAATTTCTCCCCTTAGGCAGACTACCCACGACTTCATGGTTATCTTATAAAGTTATTTTAGTTTTAAAGGAAACTAATCAATCAACCACTTTTACTTTTGTAAACTCTAACCGGATTTAGATTATTCAAACGCTTGACAATTTTCTAGTGTCTCGTAGCAGGCAATATCTAAAAACGGTAGTGAAAATCGCCGATAAGATTTTCAGTATCCGTTCTTGACGAAACGTAAGAGGAATGGGAAGATAGGCTGAAAAATTCTTGGACTAACAAGAAGAGAACGACCTAGAATGATGAAACCAATACGGCGTGTGATCAAAAAGTATTGAGAATGAATTTTTTTTATTTCAAATTTTTTTTATGTAACACAGGACTGCAAGTGAATTTCCCCCCATAAACAACTTGCAATTTTTTTTCTTTTTTCTTCCCCCCGAAAGTTTATCGGAAGAGTAAAATTTTAGGACATAGAGAATATTAAAAGAAATATGATAGTGCATCTTAACACTAAATCAAAAGAAGAGTTTCGGAGATTCTTCAATCATTGAAAAACTTACTGGAAGAAGTATTTTGAACGTCGAGGGGAATATTTGGAGAGAAAAAAAAGAAACAAAAATACAAAAAAAAAAAAAGAAAGTTTTATTCATTGTTCATATCAGTCTAGGTATATACAACTGCAGTTTCGATAATTTCTAATGCACTTCGTATGCTATTCTATATATTTGCTTTGCGGTTCAGCACGCTCGGCAAATCCTTGCTCAAATTTTAATAAATAAGTACCATTCCCTTCTTCTTTGGGGCGCGAACATTTCAACATCCTCCTGTGAATTCTTTTAAGAAAAAATCTAATTTACTCAAAGCTATTTAATGTATTCTATACACAAATAGGAAGTGTGCATAATATTTATCGGTACGGTTAATAGAGACTGATAAAAATTTCCTGTTAGCAAACTAATTTAAAGTCATCCTCTCCGCCGAACGTCGATAACATTTGATGAAAGTCCTCACTTTCATCGTAAGTTGACCGGTCGACCATCTAAGTAGCTCGGCCTGGAATAGAACTTGGGCTCCACTCGCCTGTGGTGACTTGTTAAACGTTTCTCTTGCACTATCCCGAATTTTGCCCCAGAATTTTATCTGTTCTTTTATTTTCGAGATACACTCAATCAAACACACTTGCAATGAACATAAAATCGTGAAATTGATATTTTCACATATGTTCCAGGCCAAAAATGATTAGCTGATTTTCAATGAGAGTTGCCAACCGAAAAAAAATCTCATTACTTTCAAGATCCAGTATGAACACGTGTTTTTAACACAGGAAGATGTATATCCTTATCGCATACCAAGTTCTCCTGGTATGCAGATATATTGATATATAGTCCTTGTTTCAATAGTAGAAAGGGTTTACGGTGATCCATGTATTAAGGAAGCTCTCCGCATGATATAAATTGCCGTGAAAATCTTCAAATCAGTATAGTTAACTGGATATTCAGTGAAGAAAGAGAAAAAACTATTAAACTGCCTGTAAAAAAGAACAGAAAGAATAATTTTGAATCAAAGGTAAGTCACCCATTTACTGATAAAGGTTTAATTTTGGGAAACTAGTGATATATATATATATATATATATATATATATATATATATATATATATAATGAACTCTCCTATCGGTTATGACGTATGAGTGTTCAACCGTTCTGTTTTTCATTGGATTTTAATTGAACTTGTGTTCTACAAACCAGTTCACAATTAGAGAACGTGACAGTACTGATAGCCAGCAAAGAAGGTACATGAGATATTGCCTTCAAACTCGTCCTGATTTTTTAAAATGTTCAGTGCATGAATTTAGTTATCCCTTTGAGAAATTCAGGTCTCAAAGTTACTGCTGGCTCTACAATACGACTTTTAGTGTTGCTATGATCACTAATTTTGAAGACACGGCTGACCCATCCGAATAGAATTACTGTAAAGTCGAATGCAGACTGATGATTAAAATCGCATCATCTTAAAATTTTCAAAAAGTTCATCTTTAAAGCTTTATTAAAGATGAACTTTTTGAAAATTCTAAGATGATGGTCGTCAAAAGCCCTTTTTCATAACTGAAATTTTCATGATATGAATCGATCGTCAAAGATTGTTAGATGCTGTGACACTCGGACAATTGATTCATAGCGTGAAAATTATGCAAAAGAACTCGTGACGACTGTCATTTTAGACTTTTCTAAAAGTTCGTCTTTAAAGTTTTAAAAAGTGATTTTAATCATCAGCCCGCATTCGATTTTGTATATATATATATATAAATTGAGAGAGAGAGAGAGAGAGAGAGAGAGAGAAAGAGAGAGCGAGGAGAGAGAGAGAGAGGAAGAGAGAGGGTGAAAGAGACAGGGTACGAAATCAGCCATTTTACTTTGAGATATGTTTTATTAAAGGCGCAATCCTATAAGTGAGTGTTGCGCTGCAACTCACTTATTGGTTGATTCGTTTCCGGTGAGCCTTTTCTTTCGAACTTCCGCGCTCATATTGATAGATCTGCAGGAAAGTCGATAAAGAATCGTGGAAGAGCTAGCGCGGACTCCTCTCAGTTCCGGTTGGGTTTGTTGAAGATCAAATCCACCAGTGTTGTTAACTACTATTGAATAGCTCAGAAATGCTTGGTAACAGGTGTAAATAAAATAAAACCTTTATTTATAATTCAATGATTAAAATCATATATACATAACAAGAGTTGCAATCTCAAGGTAACAAGTTAACATATGTGCATGGCTAATTAGTCCCAAGTCATTCCTCTAGTAGTTTCGAAGGGAATTCTGGTTGAATGGTCAAGTTTGGGACTTTGGATGTTGAAACTAGCGGCAAGGACTTTGGTCTTTTAGCGATGGAACCAACTCCCGATCTAGATCTTCCGTTTTTGGTGTCTTTTTTTATGAGGGTCCAAACTCCCAAAAGTACGGCTTCGATTCACCAGCTAATAAAACCTCTGGACCAATGGCGTTGTATGGTAATCAGCGGGGACGGGAGGAAAAATCCCTGGGGCCTACAATTGGTCGGCCAATCAAAACTATGGCCTTGTGTTTCACATTTCGAGAATGGGGTCAAAGCTTCACTCCTCTTTTCTTTGAATGGTAAGTCAATAAATAATACTCTGTTATTGTATCATAGTCTTGTGTAACACCTTTACCAGAAAAGCCATCAAATTTCAATCATTCTAATCCTGGTTTGATCCTGATCTTTCAAACGAATCATTTTTGTGCACCCAAAATCAAAATTAAACCAATGACCTTTTCAAAATTATTATGTTTTAATAATTCAAACTAAACGAGCCATAATTTGTATCGATGACTTTGATCTTTCTGAACTCTTAGCGTCTGCGCAAGTTTGGTAATCTTTTAAGGTTCAATTAGTTAATGATTTTTATGATGATTATGTTTTTTTACACTACCTTATCAAAAGTAATGTAATCATCTTTAATAGATTATCTCCATAATTAATCTAAGTTTTCAATTTAATATTGCCCGACAACCTTTGATACTAATCCTACCGTCATAAAAGAAACCATCACCTTATAAGTATGATATTTTTCATAAGCTTATCTTGTTTCCGCATATAATGTCTCGTCGTAAGATCAAACTTATGTTAGAATTTTCAATATTTAATAATGACCGTAGATGTAAACGCCCATCTGAGGCTTCCATCAGAAATTGTTAAAAAAGAACTCATGAAAAATACAGTATTTTGATATTATTGATTATATTTATATTAGAAAAATATATAATGCATCATGCGTTGGTAGCATCATTTATGTTCCAAGTATTATAATGTCTACGCCTCAGCCTTGTGTTCTTTCGTTGACCTCACTTTTCTCTATTTCTTCCTTGTCAATGCGTGATGTCGGTCGAATGGGCTCGCAATTTTTACACCGATGAATATTAATAACTTTGAAAGATTAGTATATTATTATTATCCTTTTTGGAAATTATCAAAAAATATAATTGACTTAATTTTTCTGTGTAAAACACAACTATAAGATATGTTTTTACGAAAATAGATACTCATAAGTGTACACACACCCCAACATACGCACACACACAAATACACACACGCATTTCCCAGTCGGCTGGGGCTGTAGAATACACCAACTGCTTCTCTACAGAGGGGTAAGAACCTCCAACGAGTGTCCTAGATATGACACTAAGTAATCTGATGGTGAGGTTCCAGTAATGCTGGAGCTTTGGGGAATGCGGAGTACCCCTTTATTGCCATCACTCCCAGGTCCACTCTAGCACAGAGTGGTAGCACCTGATAAGGGTCCTATCTATGGGTTAAACAGAACTAAACCTTGGTTTCAAGAGTTTACTGTTTTGCATTTAAACTGCGTACCTATGCTAAACTGAATTGCTCCAAATAGAACTGTTTTGATATTTCAACAGCGTACTTAAGCTAAAGTGAATTGTTTGAAATAGAAGTGTTTTTGATGCTGAAACTGTACTTACGTTAAACGAAATATTTTGAAATTAAACTGTTTGTATGCTAAATTGAATTATTTGAAAAGGAACTGTTTTAGTATGCTAAACTGAATTGTTTGAAATGGAACCGTTTTGTCATTCAACTACGTGTAAACAAAACAAAGTACTTATACTAAACTGAGTTGGTTGAATTAGAACTGTTTAGCTTGAAATAGAAATGTTTTTGACCATTAAACTGTGTACTCGTGCTAAACTGGGTAATTTAATACAAAAATGGATTTTGCATTAAATAACATGCAAAGGTTGATATGCTATAAAACCCAACCAATCAGCCAACCACACACACACACACACACACATATATATATATATATATATATATATATATATATATATATATGCATGCACACACATACACCAGTTACCAAAACATACTCTAATAGAAATAATTCTCACATCCATTGGACTCTCTCTCGCTCTCTCTCTTACACACACACACACACACACGCACACACACACACACACACACACACACACACACACACATATATATATATATATATATATATATATATATATATATATATATATAAGCACATTAAATCCAAATAATTAAAATTGCATTATTCAATAAACAGAGACATTGTTCAACGACTAAAACCACAGGAGCTTATAATAAAGTGATAATGTGCAACAGAATAGCAAGTGTAGGTTGCGTTGAAAGAAAAAAGAAAGCGTACCCCACGCATGGATTCTAAAAGTTTAAAATATCTTAAAGTCATCCCGAGTTATACATTCATAAAATAGAATAAGGAAAGGTGGCCAACTAACCTAGATTGATTCAAGAAAAAGTTATGCTTAAAACTACTAATCTGAACATTAATAACAGAATCTTCCAGGAGACTCACTTTCTCCTCTTCTTTTTTATATACCTTTCTTCATAGAACTCAAAAAACAGACTATAGATACAAAACAACTATCAAAAGTTAACCTCCTATTCCATATGTACAATTTAAAGTTATATTCCAAAAATTATGACGATTTACAAGGTCAATGAGACACTGTAAAAATATTTAGTGACGACATAGAGATGCAATTTGGTCAGGAAAAATATGCAAAAGTCATTTTTAAGAAACGCTCGCTTGTCTAAAACATCACGCAAGATAAAAATACGGAAATTAAAGATTTAGATCACTATAAAACTTATAAATATTTAAGAATTAATGAAGCGAATGGTATCCATTTGACTATAAATAAATAAAGAATAAAAAAGAATTCTACGGGAAAATGAGAGTCATATTAAGAACGGAACTGAATGTAAAAAATAAATAGCAATTAGCATTCTAGGAGTATAAGTAGTGACATACAGTTTTAATATAATAAACTAGAAGCTTAAAAAAATATATATATATTAAATTTAGGAAACTAATGAACTGCCAAAAAATACATCTCACAAGAGCAGATATATAATGTCTTTACGTCAAAAGAGAGAAAATGGTGGAAGAGGATTAATTTAACAATAATTGGCCAATAAAATAACCACTATAAGACAAAAGAAATACTTAGACACTACAGCAGATGGGATATTACAGTTAGTAAACACACGCGAAAAATAAAAGAAAAAATATTCAATTTGTAAAGAGGGTAATAGATTTGCAAATCAACTTGACCGAACACCGAAAAACAAAGCCATGAAAGACAAAGCAATAAACACGGCAAAAACATAAAAGAGAAGCACAAGGACTAAATTAATTAAAAACGCCTAAGAACTAAAACCCTAGTTGGACGTTACGTATAAAGAATTAGAAATGCTGATATAGATATAGTAAAGACTAAAGAATAGCTGAAAAGTGCTGAATTGAATACAAGACAGAAGGTTTAATAATGGCAGCATAGAACCAGAGACTATCATCTAAACTTTATCAGGCAAATATTATAAAAACGGATGAAACCTAATATGTCGAGTGTACGAACAAAACCTGAATCATTTAGCCCCTTAGTGCCAGGTTGTCACAACATCAATAGAATATAAAGAAATGCATTGTAAAATTATCCATTAGAAAATATGTAAATACTATAGAATATTGGATTGTGAAAAATGATATAAACACCAGCCAGAACCAATAACAGAAGCAAAAAGGGACTACTATTCTCTGGCACTATGCTATCCAAACTGATAGAAAGATAAAAGTAATTGACCAGTTGTAGTGGTTAAGGACTATAAAAGAAAAATATGCCTTCTAATTGATATGTCAGTGCCAACAGATAATAATATAATAGTCAAAGATTATTATGAAAAGACTTGGAAACTGAAAAAATGAGGCCCGTTAACATTTCCACATTATATCAAACAGTCTGGCCATAGGTAGAATACGGATAAAACTTTGTTGATTGGGATTTTGTAAATTATCTTTATTCCCTTTTTATTCAAATTTTATTTTCATCTATTTTTTACAGATGCCAACAATTCACTTTAATCTGATGATGTTTATACTTTCAATGGGGATTTTAATGGCCAGCATACCGAAAGTTTCGTCTTGGAATTGTTCGTGTGGAGAATCTTCTGCCAAACATACCAAACCAAATAAAAGAAATCGCCAAGATAGCCTGATTCAAAATCATTTCTCGTTTGAGCATTTCCTGTGCTCCTGGGAGATGCAGATAGATTACGATCCTCAACGGATCCCATCCGAAATCGTCTACGCTAAACTTTCAAATAAGCACTGCAAAACTCCATGGAAAGAGATGAGTATCGATCATAAAAAGACCCATTGTATTCCAGTAGAAGTTAGTGTGAACGTAACTCTGAAGTGTGGAAATGGATGTCGAACCTGTCTGGAAAGCTACCCTACAGCATTTATTTGCAGCTGTCAACAACAAGGAAACAAATCCAGACATGTTAGAAGGAGAAATATTGGAGCAGACCCCTGTCGTTAAAGCAGTTATAATGTATTTGATGTAGTATATGAGTACATACAAGGGATACAACACCTGAATATAAAAATTGAAAATTCGTTTTAAAAACCTAAAAATCCACTGTACTCAAAACTGATACATCTTAAAAAACACAAAAAAGACACATTTTAACAATACACCATCTGACGTCATCTGTTATACCCGTGTGACTTAATACTTGATATTTTACAAAATAAATAGATATGTAGTTTTTTCTTTTTCTTTTTCCATAAAAATGATACAAAAACGTAAATTTATGAAGCGAGAAAAAACAATTGAACGAACAATCTAATTTAATCAAAACAATTTATTCAAGAAAAACGTGATTTAATTTATTCAAGAATTATCTTAATTTTTATTTATTTGGAATTTTTTCCAAATTCATAAAAATAAAGATGATTCTTTAAGAAATTAAGTCACATTTTCCTTTATCCATTTAAATTACATTCTTCTATACACTTTTAAACAAACATTAGTAAATGATAAGTCTTTATTTAAAAATAAACTATATTTTTTATTTTGTGAAAACGAAAAGAAAATATTCAAATATAGATTTACCGTGGCATAATAATACTTTAAATGGTGTAAGGTGAAAATGTGTCCTTTTGAGATGAATCTATTTTTAGTAAATTGGATCTGAGTTGACCAACCAATATGAACTCATTTACTGATCACATAATCGGAAAGCTTAGCTTTACAAATAAAATATACAATAAATAATACTGAAATTCGTCTTAATTTGTCTAAATTTTGTCTTTTTCCTCTTCACTTCTGATCCATTAGATGTGGCTAGAAATTTTACAAGGCAATTAAATCTCTCCTTATTCCTGATTATGTTTACCCAATGTCACAACGGCTGATCGATTATTCTGCCTTCTTCAAGTGGGTAATTCGAACAACACTTATGTGGTTTGAAAAATTTGCTTGCGTTAACAGTATCAAGTTTTTATCACCCAGAATATTCTGATCATTATGCCCACAACTTTTCGGCTGGTGCGCCCTTCGTCCCTCTTCAGGTGTTTCATGTCGAACTCGGAAGTCCACACAGAACTTTGCTCTGAACCCTTTATTTAATTTCGTGAACCATTACAGTTTATAAATGTTAAACTATAGTAAATATTCCTTGTTATTTACTTGTAGTCGGGATTGAACCGGTAGATGATTTCATATAAAGGAATTAGAACTCTTTTCAACAAAATGCCTTTATCCTTTGCATCTTGTGTTCGCCAGAGTGAATATTTTTATTCAAATGTTCGTAAATTCCTTTATGTAAATTACACTTCTCAAAGTTATGAACAATGTAGAGTGTTAACGAAAGAAATAGACTGTTTCAGAAGTTTACTTGAAAGAAGGCTCTTTAAGAGAGTGAAATTTATAATAGTTTCGTTGTGAAACACTTAAAGTTTATTATGAAGCCTTTCCTCAGGATTTGGTATTTTATTGTCAGTCCGGAGGCCAAAATATATACCTGTGAAGAAGGCATTTTGCATGCCTGAAATTAATCAAAATGAATTCTCTTGCGGTTGTATTACTGTATTTTAGAACATATTTCGGGAAATCACCACCGACTAGACAATTTATCGTTGATTTCAACGGGAAATTCGACAATGGAATTCTTGTATAAATGTCAAATCCTCGGAGATGGTCATAATTCGAATAAATAATTGTAACATGTTCCTGCTTGTTACCTCCAGAATCCTTAGAATTCCATAAGAAGAGATAAGTAGTTAGAAATTCCACACTGTTTAGAAAAATTTGCAGAAATGATTGCAAGTGATTATCAATATCCTAAAAAAAGTATTTCAAAATAGTTTTTGGTGCTATTTATCTTGTTTATAATCAGATAGCTTTCATTAAATGCTAAACTTACTTCAGGAGCAAAATCAGCTGATTTCAGCTGAATAAATAGAAAGATAATCGCAAAAATGAGCAAGTACCGATAGATAACTTAAATAACCCCCATATATATATATATATATACACACACACACAACACACACACACACACACACACACACACACACACACACACACACACACACATATATATATATATATATATATGGGTGAGTATGGGCGTGTGTGTATATGTGTGCGAGTTTGAGCATTTGAAAAGTAAATGATAATTTCCAAAAATGTATTACCACACTACTTAAAACATTCACAAATTTTGTAGATAAATAGTTGAACATTATTATTGGAATTTACAGGTAACTTGTCATTGAAAATCTTCAGATTTAGTTTCGATACCTTTCAGGCACATGTGGTGCACACGAACACATTAATGTGCATATATATATATATATATATATATATATATATATATATATATATATATATATATATTATTTGTCTAAATTTCTGAGATTGATAACTGTTATCACTTAGAACTACTGACCACATCTTTATTGTTATACTCACAATGTTTCGGCCGATGTGTTTTTCAGCCTTCTTCAGGATTTTTATGTCAAACTCAGAATTTAACACAGAATCTCGAATTGAACCAAGGTTAAGACTGTTCCAATTCTGCTAACCATGACCGGGTACAAGTCTTAAGATATAGTAATTATTCCATATAATTATTACCTGTTGCTGGGATTGAAACTACAACTTTCAGATTATTTTACTCAGAAGCAATTTCCAACAAAATGCCTTTTCCACTACAATATGACTAGTATTTTCTGAAATGTGAAGACATTGAAAGTGTTTGTGAGTTACTCTGTCAATTTCAATGAACGATTTCGAAATTAAAACCAATATATCCTTTCTTATCGTTGCCAAGATTCTCCTTTCATGTTTTTGTTTGGTTGGTTCGTCCTAACACACCTTCAAGATGCACTTAACTAATCAATCGATGATATATTCAGCATGTATATATGAGAAGCAGGAATAACTTGAGAAGATATAAATTCTTTGCTTGGAGGTAACCATTTTGCGTGTCAATTTTTTTGTATTTACCAGCTCAGATGCACCATACAGATCTTAAATTCCTTATTATGCTTATAAAATAACTAATTCATGAAGTCAATGTTTGAAGGTTGCTTCAAGTCATTCCCATGAAGATTAGGTCTTCACACTTCGCTATAGACATAAATACACAAGGTATATCAATATATCTTGCATTTTTATATAATTTATTGATTTAATGAGGTGCGAGTAGAGTAATAATTATGATCGTTGAAAATGCAGTCGACAAATTTAGCTTAAATTATTGGTGAGGCTGTTAACGTTTCACTTTGTGTTAATGACCTTGGAAAAGGTGTGAATCCATCTCTTGTTCCCTCCCAATTACAAGGAAATAGTAAGGCAGAGAGAAATTTTTAACCTTCGTTGCGAAACTGGCCCAGAAGAAAGAAAACTGATTTTAAAATCACTACCAGTGTACCTGGGTAACTCGCAGTCGTGGAGTAGCAGAAACAAGCGGACGGAATCCCTAATGCACTTTGGTATTTCTACTGAATGTCTCTCTTAGCTTTAACACTTTGAGAATACATTATCAATTAATGGTAAATCTAAGTGTCATCTTTTCCAGCCATAAACGGCTTTTAAAAACTGAACTTTAAAACTCATATATCAGCACAATGTTATAATGATCAATAAAAATGTTATGAAATGATTTTAGAATAATAAAAGGGATTTCTGAATAAGATCATTAAATTCCTTGCTTTGTTCTTGGTTTTCTGTCTTTTTAAAAGAATAATTCCTGTCTCTAATGCTTGATTGCTCGTAAAGCATTCCAGAAGACATATGTCCTTTTGTATCCCCACTTTGTTTGTGTGGCACTTGGATGGTACAGAAAATTCACACACATTAGAATTAGATTTGTATTTGGTGTCAGGAAATATGGTAGGAAAGTGACGTTTCTTAAGACTGTCTTTTATATTCTCAAACTTTCTTCCCTTTGCGTTAAGCTGGAAATCAGGGAGTAGCAAAATAAGCATGATACGATTTTATTTGCAACCGACACATTGACAGGAATTTGACAGTTCTTACACTTCACAGTGAAAGATTAGAAAGTTTCGGTGATTTAGGATTTCCAGTTGGATTTGAACTTAACAGTTTTATTATAAACATTACTTAAATAATGGTCAGCATTAGTAGAATGCTGGTGTCGTTCTGAACTGCAAATAAAAAATAAATAAGTAAATGACTTAATAAATAAAATGGCGTTTCACCAAGTGAGAGTAAGAGAGAAAAATCATCCATGACAAAATGTATATTTTTAGCCGAGTAAAAACAATCCACACGCTTACATATACTCACAAGGAAATAAACATGAAACTCACCAACACTAATAGACAGAAAAATACACATGGTACCAATAACACTCTTTGAGTGAAGTGACTATGAGAATAAGTATATATATATATATAGAGAGAGAGAGGGAGTGAGATAAAGGGAGAGACTGTCTGTTGTTATTTCATGCAAATAATACTACTTCTACTACTGTTAGTATTAGATAATAATAATAATAATAATAATAATAATAATAATAATAATAAAACAGAGAGAAAAAAGTCAAAGGACAGCTGTATTATCTGTAATAATTTTGGAGAGTGACAAATGAAGGAGTAGATATTCATTTAAAATTTACTTGCTGTACTTTCAAATATTTACATGTTTGTCTTTAAATCATTTGTACTTTGGATATCTCTGAATATAAAAGATACTTTTATTAAATTTAATTTAATACTTGAAGAGTTTGAACTTGTAATAAAAAGGAAGATAAAAAAGGGATAGAATTGTAAACATAGGGGAAAGATAAAATAATCTTCCTAGTCAAGCGACTAACCTTATAATTGAAACCACTTATCACTAACAAAAAGACATAAATAATATTACATTCTTAAAAATCAGAGCAAAAATCGTCTAATAAGAATGTCACTAAATAGCTCAGGGTATAAAGTAAAAATAGAAAATAGTCCACTGTGGACTTTAAAAAGTTAGATCTAAACAAATTCACAATGAATTTTTTTTTTGTGATCCACTTACTTTAAGAGTACTTGGTCACATCTGTAACAAGAGCCCAGATAATAAACAACCCCTTGTACTGGTATAGCCATAATATTCTTCCATGAAAAAAAATTCAATATGGGAATTAGACAATAGGATTGGGTGCCATGATTGGCGGGTGCTCCCTTAACAGCCAATATGACGGATCCGATTGGTATCCTGAAAATGTTAGCTGGTCTTTTTTCAGGTACACAAATGACAAACTAAACATCCTCTCAAATCAGAGACACCAACACAGAAAATGGACTAGGGAAGGCAAAAAACTTGAATTTCACTGTTATTTTAGAAGCAACCCTACTATAGAAAAAGAACGATAGAAATCTGTGAAAAATACGTTAGATATGAGACTCGCTGACCAAACTAGGAAAATAATAATAAACGGTTGGTTTTCAGACCTAGAAATATTTGAAATACACCAACAAATAAATAGGAAATCATGTCAACCAGACCCCAATACAATAACCGAGATGTTAAATACTGAAAAACAAGAACCTTCCAACCAAACGGAAACGCAAAGCAATAGTAATTGAAACACCACGCAAACAAATATCACAGAACAACACGGAAAGAAAAAATGAATGTAGAGATTATAGAGAGGATCGTATCTGAAAAGAAGACCATATTAGCATCTCTCAGGAACCAAGACTGGAAAATAGATAAAGTAGAAACTAAAAAAGATGAACAAATTCTTTTCACATATCACAACGAATATCACAGAATTAAACGAATTAATCTATGCAGGAGCGAAATTAGTTTGGGATGAAATCAGTGCTCCTTTGAAAAAAAAAAAAAAAAAAAAAAAGAAACAAGGAAAAAAAACAACTGTATGGATATTTTAAGCAAGAAACTAACAAAATCTCTCACCAAAAAACTTGGACATGAGAAAAGAAAACCTAAACAGAGAAGCTGAATCTCTTCTAATATCAGCACAAAACAGCGTTAGGACCAACTATGTTAAAACAAAAATAGATACGACACAACAAAATAGTAGATGAGGGTTATATGGTGAAAGAGACGATTAAAATAAGCGGCAAATTAGTGCCAAAAGAGAGTAAGACTAGATGTTATATACTCATCTACAGCATCCCAACGACACAATAATTAAGACGCAATGAATAACAGACGCACGCAATGATAAAGACGCAGTGATAAAGAGAGACGCAATGATAAAGACAGACGCAATGACAAAGATGCAGGAAGACTTCTTTAACAAAATATTTACCTCTCACTTTATTGCAACGGTTCGAAAAGGTTGTGTGGGGTTTTACTGTGAGAGGGAGCTGGAGACCGAACATAACTGAAATATTTTGACCCCAAAGTTATGGCCGTCAGCTTTGTGTCTTTCTCGTTCTCCAGGGCTGCTCAACCGGCGCACTGGAGTCCACTCTGCTGGGTGCTGGCTTTCCTTACTACAACTCGTCTATCTCCGTCTCCAACTCTACTCGCCTGTAACTCAACTGTCCAATTCGTCGGCCTTATATTACCTTCAAACTCCCACGCAGTGATATGGACACGCCTCTACGCCTCCGCAATATCTTCCGATATCTGGCGATCGGGATGTGTCACTTTCGCTATCTTTGGAATGGCCTGTGTGATCGTCATCGAGCGGAAATAACTGTCATGCAGTTCAGAGGTCACTCTCTTCCGGTGCGTCAGCCTATGAGAGTATAATGGGATTTTTTTTTTTACCTCGTCCATTTTCATCAGCCAATTTTTGCCCACGCGATTTCCTCTCATAACTGCCATTAGAATGTGTCACTTCCTTCCGGTGCGTCACCCTTAATGGCATTTTTGGCCGGGTCAAAAGGTCAAAACATAACATAGACACGACTGAGTGGGGAAAGTGATCCACTGGGAATCGTGCAAGAAATTGAAATTTGACCATACGAACCAGTGGTATATCCACGACCGAGAATCCGCCCGGGAGAATAAGACGCACAAAATTTTCTAGGGTTTTGTAATAAAAACAGATAACCTAATCTCGGCCAGACGACCAGATCTAGTGATAGTCAGCAAGAGAAAATAAAAAGAGAACCTGCCGAATTGTAGACTCTGCATTTCCGGTAAACCACAGAGTTAAATTAGAATAACGTATAAAGTAAGATAAATACCTCGAACATAACAGAGAATTGAAAAACTATGGAACATGAAGGTGACGGTGATATCAGTGCACTCAGAACAATCTCCAAAAGATTGCTAAGGGGACTGGAAGACGTGTAAATAAGAGGACAAGTGGAGACTATTCAGACGACAGCATTATTAAGATCGGCCAGAATACGAAGTCTAGGAAACTTAAGGAGGCTTGCTGTCACTCAAACTCCTTTGAAAAACCATTAGCTAACACTGGTGTAAAAAAACTCTTGAAGGAGTAAAATAATGTGGTGATAGGGACGAAACGATCAATCTTATAAGTGTACGCAGCAAATTACCGTAGAAAGCGTTTAAGACGAGTCACGACTGGGTGGGGAAAGTGATCCACTGGGAATCATGAAAGAAATTGAAATTTGACCATACGAAAAATTGGTATATGCACAACCCAGAATCCGCCCGGGAGAATAAGACGCACAAACTTTTCTGGGATTTTGAGATAAAAACGGATCACCTCACTTCAGCCAAACGACCAGAACTAGTGATAATCAACAAAAAAAGAGAACTTGCCGAATAAGGGACTTTGCCGTCCCAGCTGACCACAGAGCAAAATTGAAAGATGAAACAAGGGATGAATATCTGGACCTTACTAGAAAGCCGAAGAAGCTATGAAACATAAAGGTAATGGTGATACCAATTGTAATTGGTGCACTTGGATAGATCTCCAAAATCATTGGTAAAGGGACTGGGCGACATAGAATTCAGAGGACAAACTATTGCATTACTAAGAAGATTCCGGGAGACTTGAGAAGACTTGCTGTCACTCAAACTCCAGGGGAAAACTATCAGCTAACGTTAGTGTGAAAAACTCCCAAAGGAGTAAAATAATAATAATAAAAATAATAATACGAACAATTAGAATGTATTGATATAGGGATTTAGAGATATATGAAGGGAAAATGCCCAGTGATTGTAATAAAGAAAGAGAAAAAGACAACAGAAGGAATTGAAATACGCTGTCAGGAAAGTGTCAAAACACTCGGAGAAAAAAGCAGTTACATATACGAGAGAAGTGGAATTCACAATTAGAAAGGAAATTAAAAAATCAGGAAAGAATACCGTAGAAGAACCAGGAAATCACTGGATACTTTGCAGCTGGAACTTGATAAAAGGAATAAATGCCTCGTCAGTTTCTCTGGTAAGATATTCCGGACCCTTCCTAAAATGGACAAGTGAAGAGCTCAGAAAAATGAACCAGAGATCGGGAAAATTGATGATGATGAACAAAACCTTACACCCGAAAGATGATGTGGACAGATTGTATGTGACAATGAAAAGATAAGGGTAAGGACTTGCCTGTATCAAGGAAAGTGTTGGAGTGACAAAGCAAGGCGCCAAAGAATATACAAACTAGACTAAAGAGAGACGGAATATTGCTGTCAGCAGCAGTAATGTTTACAGAATTAACTTTAAATAAACGAGAACACAACAAGTAAAAATGTAGGAAACAAAGAAGAAAAATATGTAATGATACTTCAAGCAACAAAGTAAAGAAATTGCTCATGGTGACTTGGATATGACGAAGAAATGGAAACCTCAAACTGAATCTCTCAGAATAACAGCACAAAATAATGGCATAATGACTTATTATATCAAAGCAAAATCTGAAATACGCAACTGAATAGCAAGAGTAGGTTATGTGGGACAGAGATAAAACGTTTAATCACATAATAAGCGAATGCAGCAAACTAGCACAAAAGGAGTACAAGACTAAGCATGACCGGGCGGGAAAGAGGATCCACTGGAAATTGTGTTAGAGGTTAAAATTTTGTAATACTAACAAATGATACATGCACAAACCAGAATCCGCCCAAGAGAATAAGCGCCTAAAATTCTCTATTACTTTGAAAAACAGACGATCACCGAATCCCAGCTAGAAGATAAGACAGTATTAATTAACATGAAGAAAATAACTAGATTTTGTCATTCCAACAGAAAACAGAGTGAAAATAACAGAAAGATACTCGAATACTTGGATTTTGCGAGAGAACTCTAAAACTTATGGTATATGAAAGTGATGGTAACATCAATTGTTGTTGGTGCGCTTGGAACGGTCCCCCAAAACCGAGAAAAGATACGGGAAAAAATCGAGAACATCCATTCCGCAGTATCTTACAAGGGAGACTTTGATTAAATTTCTGCAATATAGTTTGATTTCAAGAAGTTTTCTTGTTCTTCTGAGGTACTCCTTACTTTTTCTTTGATTTGTTTGATGGCATCTGTTTCCAAGTAATTTTCTTTTTCTCCTAGTGTCCTGATTCTTTAAGCAATTCTATTCCTTTCGCCGTTTCTTTTTTTATTTCTCATAAGCAGTATGGCACATTTTTTAACATCAAATTCAATTCCAATATCTTGGCTATAGATTCAAAGAGTTTAAGTTCTTTTTTATTTTTGGCAAATATCTTAATATCATTCAGGTTCATAAGGTGGTTCATCTTTTCCTGAGATTTTGTAGATTTGTAACCTCCTGTACACTTTCTTAGTATTAGTGAGAAATATCATTGCTATTACAAAGGGTAATGGGAATAATGATTTTCTCTGGAAGATGCCTCTTTGGAGTTTGACTTCAGTTAGGGTTCCACTCTCCAGTTTTCCATTGCCCTCATAAAGTTTACGATTTGATCTGATATCTTGAACATTTTCAAACATACTATTATCTGTGTTTGCAGTAACGTGTATGTTTTTTTGTTGTCTATTCATGCCATAGCTACATTTTATTCCATGTCTTTACCGTCTTTAGACGATGTTGATCTATATAAAGTAGTTCATTTATTACTCGATTTTCTTTGAGACATCTTTCTGTTCTTCGGGAAATACTCCACGGTTTTCAGGAGAATAGTAGATCTGTTCTCTCTCTCTTTTGATTTTTTTTTTTGCTCTAAGGATCTTCCACATCATAGGCAAACACGTTCTTGGCCAATAGTTGCTTGGGATTGTTCATTTTTTAGATCTTTTTGGATCAAGGTAAGTTTTCCTTTTGTCATCCATTCGGATATTCTTGCTCTTGTAGGTATGTACTTCGTTACTGAGCCAATTTCTCTTGAACTGATGCAAATGTTTTGAACAAGAATCCGTCTTGGACGGGTGTCTTCCAATTTTTTCTTTCTTGTTCCTTAGCGATAACAGGTGTATTTCAGCTTCCGGACCATTTTCAATTCCTTGCTATTCGTCTTTAATGTTATTAAACCATTCGGCCTTTCATTGTGTTGTTTCTATTTTATTGTATTTTTTGTTCACTTCTCTTCATCGATATGTTGGTAGAATTCCTTTTCATTATTTTGGAATTACCTATGTTGCTTATATCACTGGATCCTATTCCTGTATATTTTAAGTCTCCATTATTTCTTCCAGTTGTATTGTTTATCTTCTCTGCTGTTTTTTTTCCAGCATTTTCATTCTCTTGTGACTTTTTTCTTTCTTACTTTTTTCATGTCCTCGTAATTTCTTTTCATGTTTTCATTTTAGTCTCATTTTCAATCCAGTTTTTTTATTTTTTATCTAAGAAGAATTCAAGATCAGCCTCTCTCACGCGACACAAGAACTCAACATTCGCATACCTTTCGCTGAAATCTCTTATTTAGATTTTAAGATAATGCTTCCAAAAAACGGCCAGTGTCTGAGGCAAAAAGAATTACTCTTCGTCAAATCCCTTCGGTAACATCGTACAAATCACGTCTTTCATATCATCAAATAGGCAAGGAAGCACATACTTTCTCTTCCTATTCAAATGATGGAACCACATTAATACAAAAAAAAACTGAATTCTAGAACAAATAATTTTCCAAACGAACTATAGAAGCTTCAAGAACACAACATCGATATCACAGTGAAAAATGCCTGTTCGATCCACTTTGGAAGCATTCTGGCAAAATTCTCAGACTCACTTCGAAAAGCTTCTTTCGACTCTGCGTTGCAAATCCCTAACCAGTTGACTGATGTCTCTTCATTATTGAGACACTTCATTCCGGGATCCTAAGTCCAAAAGAAACGACCCTCTTCCTTCGTTACAATGAGCTCTTCTATTCAGGATGGGAGGATGTATCGAGATTCAAGCAAATTCTCGCCACAGTCTAATAACTGTTTTCCTTCCACTTTTATTTATTATTATTTTCATTATTGTGAGAGGTTTTTACATCAGTGTTAGCTGAGGGTTTTCCACTGGAGTTTGAGTGAAAGGAAGTCTCATCAAGTTTTTAGGACTCTTCTTAGTATTGTGGCCGATATTAGTAATACTGTAGTCTCGATAATCTCTATTGTCCTCTTATCACTCTGTCTTCAAATCCCTTTACCAATTCTTTGAAGATTGTTTCGAGCGCATGAATAAAAGATGGTATTGTCGTCACCATGTGCCATAGTTTTTTTTCGTTCTCTTGCAAGGTCTAAGTACTTATCTAATTTTCCACTTTCTTTCAATTTTTCTCTGTGGTCTGCCGGCACGGTAAAGTCCACTATTTGGCAGGTTCTCTTTTTTTTTGCTAATTAATACTAAGTATGGCCTTTTAGACGAGATTAAGTGATCCGTCGGTATCTCGAAACCTCTGAGAATTTCATGGGTATCATTCTTTACATATGAGTCTAATTAGTGCATGTACCATTTGATATTATGGTCAAATTCAAATCTCTTGCACAATTTCACATTTCTTCTTTTTTCTACATACTCTACATTTTCTATTTTGTTGCGTATTATCAATTTTCGCTTCAACACAAATAGTCTTTATGGCGTTGTTTTGTGGTGCTATTAGAAGAGATTCAGTATCTTTCTTAAGGTTACTCTTTTGTCGTCTTGTCCACATTTTCCCGTGTGTAATTTAGTCAGTTTGTTGCTTAAAATTTCCGTACATTTGTTTTTCCAAATTCTGTTTCTTAGTTTTTGTTGTTTTTCTGTTTGGTCATATTTTGTCAATGTTGTCACTGACTTTTCTTTGCTCTTTTTAATATAGCCCTCAAGTCCTTTTATTGATGCGTCTGTGCAATCCATAATGCTGGTAAGTCCTCTTACTCCTTCTTTTCTTGATAATTATATAGTCTGCCAACATCATCTCCTAAGTGTAAGGCCTTGTGCAGAGTCATCAATTTCTATGACCTTTGGTCCATCTGTTTAAGTTCCTCCCTTGTCAATTTTAAGAATAGTCCAGAGTACCTTACAAGAAGAATTACCTCACAAAGGGAACTGTTTATCTCTTTGATGAGATTTTTGCTGCAGAGCCTGATTTCTAGAAGTTTTCTCGTTTTTCTTAAACTCTTCCCTTTTTTTTATCTTCTCCACTTGTTTGATCGTGTCCATTTTCAATACTCCCAAAATACTTGTAGTTTTTTTCTCGCCAAACGGTCTGATTCTTTCGTGGTTTGGCTGCTTTGTTCCTTCCGTCATTTGTTTTTTCCAGTTTTTCATTATAAGTTAGGCACATTTTTCTATGCCAAATTCCATTACTATATCCTGGCAATTTATTCTTATTGTTTGTATCAAAGTCTCAAATTCCTTTTCGTTTTTTTTTTTTTGCAAATAGCTTGATATAATCCATGTACAAAAGGAAATTAATATTATCTTTTGATTTTTAAATTTGTTACAACATTGCGCTTCCTAAGCATGTAACTGAGGGTAATTATTGCTGTTAAAAAGAGTAATCATGAGAGAGAGAGAGAGAGAGAGAGAGAGAGAGGGAGAGAGAGAGAGAGAGAGAGAGAGAGAGAGTCTCACAGGAAGATACCTCTTTGGATTTTCACCACAGCTTGAGTTTTTCCTCCAGAAGTTAATTCCACTATCCAGTTTTCAATGACTTTCAGGATGAAGTTTATAACTTTGTTGGATATTTTCCACATTTTAAGACATTCAGTTATCAAAGTTTGTAAGACAATACAATTGGCTTTTTTGTAATCGATCCTTCCCATGGCTACATTTTTCCTCCTCCTTTTGGTCTACTTGGGTACATGCTGATCTATTTATAGTAGATCACCTGTTCCTCTTGATCCACTGCCGCATCCTTTTTGTTCTTCTGGACATAGTCCACGACATACAAGAGAGTGATAGATATCTTCTTTAATCTGTAGGTTCAGTATTTTCCACGTTACCGATTTATGGGCCCTTTGATCATCTAATCGAGTAAACTTTCTTCTTCTAGACATTTACACAGTTGTAGAACCAATCTGTCATAGATGGACGTGAAGTTTTTAAAACCAGACTCCATGAATGCTATCATAGCCTGTTTTTTTTTTTTCAATTTGGTACTTTCTTGAGTCAAGGTATATGTCCGCCTCAGAGCTTTCTTCGAGCTTTTGTAATTCTTTTTCATGATATTTATCCATTCTAACTTTCTGTTATGTCCTTTCTGTTCCCATATTTTACTCCATAATTGTTTTGATTCCTTTGCATCCGGTTGTTGATTCGCCCTCAAGTATTTTTCACCAACTAGTTCGAATGATTTTCTTTCGTTTCTTTGAATATCTTGTTTTGTCTATATTGTTTGATTCTGTCTTGGTATCTTTTGAGTCTCTCTTATTTTGAGAATATCATTTGAGTTATCTCCTCTTCAAGTAATGCTTCGAGATTTGTCAGTTGTTTTTTCTTAGTCTTTTCATCCCAATGTATTCTTGCATGTTTTTCTTTCCTCAGTACTTTCGCTTGTTGTCGCAGTTTCTTTACCTGTCCTTCTAGTCTAATTTCTCATCCAGCTTTTGTATTTTTGTTCTGGTTCATTCTAGTAATAACAATTTTATCTTATACTAATTTCGCTCTAGTGAATTAGCTCGTTAAGTTGTGATATTAATTGCTGGGATATTCTTCGGTTTCTACCTTAACTTTTCCCCCGTCATAGTTCATGAGTGGTGGTGAATTAGTCTTCTTTTCAATCATGATTTTCTTTAGTAACTCTGAATTTATTCTATCTTCCTACGTTAACATTGGTTTTGAGGTGTCGGGTTTGGTGGTGTTTTGATTTTCAGGGTTGTGTGTTTCAATTTCGGTAGAGAGCTCTTGTTCATAATCTTCGCGACATACATATCCACATATTCTAGTATCTCAAGGTTCTAAAAGCAACCTTCCTTTAAAATCATTCTTGCCTGGTCAGCAAGAGTTTGGCTTGTATTAAATCTAGCGGGTTCCGTCCAAATTTCTCTCATTCTTTTTCTGTACCCTTTTTGTTCAGGATTGCTATAAAAATAAGTGAAGTACATTCTATTGTCTTCTTTAGTCCACTCTTTTTCCTTTGGTGTCTCTCAATTGAGTCCATTGTTGGTCGTTATTTTGTACCAGGAATTAGAACAGTCAATATTCACAAGATTCATATCGGATCCCCAATTTTGACTATGAAAGGAGCACCTGCAATCATGGTACTCAGATTTGTCTTCTGACTCGGATGTTAATTTAGATTTGAGTAAGACATTTTTCATGGGTAGTAAAATTGATTATTATCTGTGTCCCAGTCACAGATGTGGCTTGGTATTTTTCAGAGGAAGAAAAAACTTCAGCGGTCCATCAAAATAAATAAATAAAGAAAAAAAGAATTTATGAACAGAATAGATACTGACACCTTTAAAATAATCAAGTTTCAACTTTTTTAAAAGTCTGCACAACCCTTATCTTTTCTTTTTTGTTAGATATTTAATCATTTGTGCCACTACTTCAATTTCGATGAATTCTACCAATAAAACTTCAAACCACCGTTTTCTTTTTTAAATTTTTGGTCTTGCGGATTGTTCATTTTATTCTTTTAGGGTGACATTCATTATAGATTTTTTTCTTTTTTCCTTTTTTCACTTTTCGACGCTGAGATTCTAAATTCAAATGATGATTCAGCCGTCAACCTTCAAATTTATACATATCCATTCGATCATAGACAGAGAAAAATCAACAACTTAGCGATGGTAAGGTTAAAATTTATTGAACTTATGGTTTTCACGTCTTCTGCACTCTTGGTCAGCCTAGATTAATTTCATTTCTAGTTAGAATTGGTGATCGTTCATTTTTGTTTTTTAAGGTATCGTTCTTTATTGATTTGGTTTGTTTTTTTGCTTTTTCTTCTTTCTTTTCTTTTTTTCAATTTTTGGCTGTAGGATTCTAAGTTCAAATAAAGATTACAGAAGTTTTCCATTAGATTTACGCATATTCATTTGATAATAGACACAGATACATCCTACGATCGTGATTAACTAGCGCAAATATAAAAGAAATAAATGTCAAAAATTAATAATTATTAAATTTGTTCAGTTTCGGTAAAAAATGAATCCTCATCAGATCATATAATGAAATAAAAGCCCACTATATGAGATATTAGCAGTGATAGTATGAGAACAGGTTCTACATTCCAACTCAGAGATCAAGTGATAATCATTATGTTCGCCGCTCTGCGCATGCCCATTCCGTAATTATATGCCAAGTTGTCAGTGCATGGCGTTTTATTGATAGTTCGTCGTTTAAAAATCGACTGGTTAAGAATTCCCCTCACCAACTGATGACATTTTCGTGTAACGGTGCAAAAGTTGCTCAGTGTGTGTCCACATAGAAAATGAATCTGTCTTGCCAAAACAAACTAAAGATAGAAATTCATTTTATAGATCGATTATGCAAATAAGCAAATCATCGATAAAACAAGAAAGGAAGAAGATAAATTTAGAAGCGCAGTTACACTTCTACAGACATACACCTACCTTCTTGAACAACTATGACTTTAATCCTCCACTTTGTAGCAGCAGGTAGAACGGTGCGTCCCACGAAGCAAAAATTAGTAAATAAACACAATGACTTAAATCTATCAAGCTCTCTACTTCGCTTATTGTCTTTATATACGTCTTTATTTCGCCACTTTATATACCAGAATATACGCTCGTATCGATTAGATTCGTTTATCGAATATTAATCGATTATTTTTCATTTGACTCTGCAGCCACTATATAACAACATATATTATTCCACCCTTTAAAAATGTTTTATCTAGTTTTACATCAGAAAGCATGATCTGTCTATTTATCTATCTATCAAAGTCTGACCGAATTTATCAGTCTATCTGATAAATAAAATTGCAGCACTTTGAAAGTCAGATCCAATTTTGACCTTGGTACAGTATAGTCGTGCTTAACATTAGAAGATATCCGGTAGCAATTTTTTAATTTTCAATGGGGAACAATTTATTTAATGTGATATATGCCGTCTGCATGATCGTGTGAATACCCAAGAAGGATATACAGTGCAATAATATGAAAATATTGTTTTTTTTCTTTGAAATTTGGTAAAAATTTTGTTTTCAACATTTGAGGTGCATTCTGTCCAAAGTATAGATAGGTTTTAGATTATTGTTTTTCTTTTGCGTTTTTTGCGCTTGTTTTTAAATCTAGATCGTCGCGTCTTCATGACACAGCAAACATTGGAATCAGTGTAAAATGCTAACTGTAGTATAACATTTTTAGTTATTAAATGCATCTCCCTGTTCCAGGTTGAATACGTTTCAATTTATCGAATATTTTGTAATAACTATGGTTTATTGTATTTGTAATAAGTTTTGAAGTTTGTGTTATATAGTATAAAGCATTGGTTTGCTCACCCTTAAGCTAAGCTATGTAAGACTATCGCCCCGCCACCAGGAGTTAAAGTCATTTCTAGGCTATTATACTTTCTTTTATCTAAAATCTCACAAAATCTTTCTATATTTTGTACACATTCAAAACTTCTATATGAATTCTTCATCAGAGTTCTCTCTTTATTACTTATAAAATATTTGAGGGAAGCTCCGAAAGTAAAGCCTCTAATTCTTTTTCACAGAAACTACACCAGATTTAAGGAGTGCAATAACACCGTTCGATCGAGCAGGTTTTCCGCTTCAATACAATTCTTTCTCATAATCACAAGTATTGGCTAGTGATGAATACGAGTGCGCATATTGCACTCGTAAGATGGTCGTTTAAAAAATAACACCTATTTTATAATCCTATTGGCTCATATTGGTGGTATGGTTGTAGAGTTTTAACCTTCCTGGCTATAATTCATTATTGTTTTTGCGTAGTTACAGATAGCATCTAAGTATCCGGATAAATCGGACTTGTGTAAGATGAACTATACTGTCACAATTTTTCTGCAATGCAGAAGTGGATCGCTTCCTCTGGTACAGATTTTTACAGTTTTAGCACTCAGGTTTTTGTTTATCGTTGGCATATGCAGTTGTAGTGAGGATGTGGAAACACATTGTATTTTAGTTAAAAATTTGTTCTCTCTAACGGTGTTAATGTGATTCCTGTACACGATGTAATTTCAGTAGAAATAGATCAAAGCATCACTTACAGAGTAAACCTTGGGTATCTGAATTTTATTTGTTTCCATTTCATGTTTTTAACATTGTTGTATCACAAACATAAAAGTATGAGATAGATACACTTTCTCAAAAATGAAAAATAAAAACTTAAGAATTGATAACAGTGGCAGAAACTGAACAATATGACTGATAAAGTATTAAATATACGAGGAATGCTGTAAAAGTAAGAAGCAGGCATTAACAATTTCAACAAGATTATTACTATACAAATCAAATCGAGTGCAAATTTTACAAGCACAGTAATGCTACTCTTGCAGAAAGTTGAGATCAAAATTGATCCACTTGTCCATCAGTATACGAAGAAATTGATGTTTTTCTCGAAGAAAGTGGCATCTCATCAATTGGTCTTCAGACAATTGTTTTAGAACATAACGAGAGGATATTCCAACTTCTTGGAGACAAAGTTGGTAGTTCATGAAATTTTCCGCGTGTTATTGGCATTTCGGAAAGTGTCATCTCGTAGGATCCCAAAGCAATCGACCAAAGAATGATTGATTTAACATCATGTTCTTCAAGGAGAGTATTTACACACACGTGCATCGATGGAAAAGTCGTAAAACCATTGATAATATATGCGCAATGTTTGATTTATGTCGTCATAAACATGTAGAATTAGTTTATACATTACTTTTTAGACATCAGTCATGTCATGACTCTCAAATTATTTGCTCCGAACAGAATTAATAATCATTTACGCCAAGTATAATCACTATGTAATGGAAGACGGGTCACAACATGCAAACAGCTGTGCGGTGTGATAACCTAATGGTGAGCTCAGTGTCTCTGGGTACAGAATAAAAGACAATGAAAATATCATCAAAAGGGGTAAGCAAAGATGTAAAGTAGAATGTTAGGTATAATTGGGGGATATCCTGTGATAAATGGAATGTCATGTGACTGAGGCTAGAGAGACAAAAGAGAGACAATTAGAGTCTTTTCACCGACCGAAAAGCGTGTGTCGAGAACTGATAAAAGATTTGAGAAGAGAAGTTCTATAAATTGATTTTTTGTAGCCAACTGAATTGAAAAAAAAACCAGACTTGACAATGAAAGTTTATACTTTATCAAAAGATGTTTGTGTATTTCTTTTTATCATTTTCTAAAATCGATTGTGCATCACGGCGATTCAGGGTCCTAGTCAAGAAAAAGTGATAGCATAGTGAGCAAAAATCACCCGTTAACTCTACCGCACAATCTTGACTTCAGTTAGTGATGTTGTAAGTTTATTCATTTTATATATTGTAATAATAGTTCAGTTCTTTATATTGAATGAAATCACATTAAGCGATGAATAAATGCAGGTAAACAGCTACGTATTATACTTCTAATTCAATAACGAAATATTTAGTAATTTAATTAATTCCCATATTATGGAAAAACATGAATAGTACATTTTTAATTACTGAATAAACGTGATTATGGTTAGCCTAAAAGAAAGCAAAATCATCTTTTGCTTGCATTGAAATAATCAAAGACTGACGTAGTTGTAAATAATTATTCTGTTGGCAGCAGCAATAAATTCTGTGTTATTTTATTTTATCTTACATTGAACTATCCTGGGAATGGAGTAGCGCCCTCCCCTACACCTTGGTGTAGTAGCTATCGAAAAGGGAGCCTTCGGGTCACCCTCGACTATGGTCGCTAACTTTTTTTTACATTGAACTTGTAAAGTTCCTGTCTAAACGAAACTTGAACAGATAGTGCCGTATTATATTTACATACTATGCAAGTTTCATTGTAATCATTTACTAAGCTTAGTCGACTATGGTACAAGGCCAGAAGTATGAGGCACCTAGTAAGTATCGAACTCAGTAACAACTGTCTAGTCCACTTTGATAACCATCACACTACCCGGGGTACCCATGTAAGTCTTATTGTCCAACACGAGAAGAAATTATGTAGAATAAATTGTTTCTAAACACAGTGAAAATTAGATCTTTCCGACTTCAAGCGAGCAGCTCTTGGAAACACATCCTATTCTGCTAAAAAGTCAGCGAACAATCATTTGGTTATTTGGTAACTTCCACAGCTTCTTTGATATCCACGAAGAATTTTATCGTCTTTATGTGCAGGCGCTGTTGCTGTTGCTGCTTTCATAGTCAACCTATTATTTGACGTAAGCATCACTTATAAAGAGCAATAATGTCCGATAAGCAACTTAAGTGTCGTGAGCAAACGAGACAGTATCGAAATCACGAGATTTTGGAGGTGATTTGTGACGTCAGCCAGAATTCAGACGTCTCACTAATTTTTTCTTTTCATACGTCTCGCTAATTTTTTCTTTTCATACTGGTTCCATTTGTTGTTTTGCTTCAGACATCGAGTTGAAAACATAATTTTTGTTTTTTTCTTTTTTTTTCTTTGTCTTCGTATAGAACTCGATGCTGGCACTTATTAAAAATTGATATCTGTTCCAAAATGTGAAAAAATGTACACGACAAAATATAACGTCATACAATGTTGTGTACAATATTTCAGACGACAAAATATTGCCCGAGTTTTTTTAAGTCAACGGACTCAGGCTCAACCCAACCATCATAACAGTGGGGGAAATCTGGCAAAAGTGACGTTGATTAATCAAATTTTTTTGTTGATCAATCAAATTTTTTTGTTGATTAATAACATTTTAAACACCAAACTCTTCATAAAAATTTGGCCAAGGAAAATCTGTGCAAAATTGACTCCGTACAAGCACATTCTCTCATTTTGATCGGCTCAAAGTTCATGTGACTGTTTCCTGTTTTAAAGATCAAAATCAATCTCCGAGGTTACCATTTGGAAAATGTTGGGAATATGCAACTGGTTATGACAAACCAAATGAAGGCAGTGTCAGTTGAAAACTTCCATACTGTAAGAAGTGAGAGCAACGTCCTCGTCAGCATATGGCTGAAGGAGATAAAGTTGATTTGTAATTAAGTTGATTTGTAATTAAGTTGATTAAGTTGATTATTTGGGATAGTCCGGTTTTATACTTGATACCTTATAAAACGTTCTTGAACACGACAATGTTACAATTTATTGAGTATTTAACGCTATTGCACTAACAAAAAATCACGCAAAGATGTGCTGTTTTTGCTATGTTTTTATAATATAGACTGGTCAAATATTTTCAGCTGATTTTTCTTCTCTATCTTCATCTCAAATTTTCATTAAAAATGGTTTTGGCAAGGGTGGATATTGCCAAAACGTTTTGTAAGTGTAAGAAAATTTACCGAAAATTGTGGAGATTGTGAGCAATTAGTGTAGAATTGTATAAAGTGACATTGGCTTCTTTGATAAATTCAACTTTAGGATTAAACATGTGTCAAAAATTGGAGCTTTAAACGTTTTATTTACATTTTAATTATAAAGATTAAAAAAGTCATACAATTTTTAAAAAATACAAAATTATTAAAAGTCAAGTAGAGTATTTCGAAGAAAGTTGATGTTTCATGAATAGTTCATTTCTATCTTAGTGAATAAAACTTCAGTCTCAATACATTCTGAACAAAACATGTCTGCAAACTGATTGATGTTCGTGACTAACAACTTTCGTGCATTTTTCCAACTCTACTGCTACTACAAAACTTATCTGAGCCGCTTTACTATACTACTGCTACAAAATTGTACATAACTACTGCTACCACCACGACTATCCCTAATTCAAAGAAAATATCATCTAAGACGATGACAAGTGGAATGGTAATAACGACGATAAATATCATCATTTAATGATGCTGTTGATCTTGTTTTGGGTAATTAATGAGGAAATTGACAATTAATAATTATTGTGTCATTTGTAGTAATGTAATAATCATAATTGCAAACTGGTGATTTCTGTCCTTTTAGTTTTAATGAAGTGAAGTAATATAGTTTCAATTGTAAACTTAATTTTTTTTGTTCTATTATGATAAATGGCACTGCCTTATTTTAGGATTTTGAATTTTGTTTTTTTATTTCTGATGAGGTTTTCTAATATCATAGTTTGCTTTAAAAGAGAAAATAGTTTATTTGGAAAAAAAAAGGCTAAAATTGAACAATTTATAAATCATTTGCAGTCCTATTTTTTCTTTTGTTTTCTCTTTCAAAATAAGCGATTGCTTTACTAATAGCTTTTAAGATTAATCTCACATGGGATGATGCTGTTATCAAACTTGACCTATTCCTAAAACAGCAATGTTATCCAAATTAAAAATTGAATACCCTATCTAAAAATTCAATTAAATTTTTCACAAAAAAAAAATATATATATTTACCAACAAAAATGAGCAACATCATAAAATTGTATGTTCAATTTTTTTATTCAACTATTTTTTGTTGTTATTGTTTCTATATTCAAAAACCTACGGTAATGGCTATTGTCGCTGGAAAGAGACACGGCGATCGCAGTTCAAATTCTGGAAGAGGTCGTTTGCATTTTCACATTGTGCTGGAGAAAATAATACACCCCACTATTCTCCTTCCAGCTATAGATAAGTAGTGGAGCAAACTAGGCGATTTAATTTTGGTATGGCAACCGGTCTAGAAGAAAGAAAAGTCTGAATTTAAATCTTTCAAAATCCGCTTAAACTTGACCATGTGTCATATTCTTCTCGTCTTGGGTAAATATATATATTTCTTTATTTACTCAACCCATCTACCACGAGGACGATCGATACAATGTCAATTTCAAAAAGACTACAAATGGTTTTAATTCAAAGTTTTCTTTCTCATAGAACGTTTGTCCATGTATTTTTTTCAAGCTTGTTTACAAATAATTTCATAAATTCCTGCTTAATATGTGAAATCTATTTTTGTTTGCTGTTGAATACATTTAGATTTTTCTGGAGGTGTGGGTTAGTGTTTTTTGGGGATCCTTGGTTATGGTATTCTTGGTAATTGTATCTATTTGTATTTTTGATCTGTTTCTTGATCTTGTTCTCAATTATGACTGTTTCTGTGGAATGGTGAATTGATTTTGATGACTCTTATCCATATCGAGAAAAATAACAATCTGATTTTCCATATTTTCCTTTTTCTTATACCGTCGGATTTCATTTTAAATGCTATATATATATATATATATATATATATATATATATATATATATATATATATATATATATATGAGAAAAATGAAGATTTTATGGAAAAGCAGATTACTTAGTTTCGCCATAAATGAAGAAGAAAAGAATAGAGGGCTATATCTTTGAATATACATAACCAATTGATCCTTATTTCTATAACCAATACTGTAACACACTCTCCTCTCTTGTCATGAGTAGATTTCATTTTTATGGAATAACAAAATTATCCTCCCTATTGCTATACATAACAATTATGTCTCATATTATTTTCCTTTTTCTCATGACTTTGGATACAAAACTTTACAGCACACACACACACACGCACACACACACACACACACACACACACACACACACACACACACACACACACACACACACACATATATATATATATATATATATATATATATATATATATATATATATATATATATATATATATATATATATATATATTCAATACAAATTGAATATTTTAATGCACGAACGGTAGACCAAACCAGGATTCAATTGTATTCTCGTAATTTTGCCCAGATTAAACGAGTTTACTCGAAAATTGGTGGAACACCACAATTTCGAACGACAACAACAGCAACACTTCTATTACCAAAATATCAATTTTCATAAATATATGATCTTAGGCTCACCGATATCGACTACCACCTCCCGACTTTCCCCATCCACCAAGTCTGTTACTTCTACATATGATCTTAAGACAGGCAATGCTAGAATGACATTCCACGTTTTGGTACTAGCATCCATACTATTATAACTGTTATTCATTTTATTTTGCAATCATTCCTTTCTGACGCCAGCACCACTATTATTAATAAAGTAAGTCTAAGTTACTATTACATAGAATGGATTATTTGTAAGATGCACTCACAAGTCTTGTATTGTGGGGTTGATTTATCATTGATAAATGCTAAGAAGATAGTTTTATTGAAAATTAACGTTTTATTCAATGTCTCTCAAAGTTAATACAGCTTCAGTGTTGGTATTTTTTAACATATTTCTTATATATAGCATTGGGTTCCCATTATAACAGAGATCAATAAACCTCTTTTCAGGGATAAAGCATTCAAATTTGCATTTTATAACTATTTCTATTATATGAAGTTGGATGATTAAAAAATGACCTTACATAATTATTCTTTAATTGTACCTTCCACAGGATTCTGTTTCATTCTTTTTGAGAATTTTACGCGTATTGCTCAAATAAAAATCTCACTATGATATGCCATTTTTACTGGGTAACGGCAACAACATGCATCCATACATATAGGCATACATAACGATAACTTTATTAATATACTAGAGGGCGTTTGCGCCTTTTGGATCATCGTTGTTATAGAGGACCATAAAGATACTGATGCGTCTATTTAGGAAGGAGTAAACGATTCAGTCGGGATTCCATATATATTTGTTATAATAAGAATTTGGATGATTAAAAATTACGTTCAGTGCGATTCCAGACTTCAAGATCATCTTTTAACAGCAAAATGACAAAATTTCATTAAGATGAGTAGTTTTTGCAAGATTATTGTTACAAGCATATATACGATGACAGTGAAAATGTTCGTAATAAAAAGATAAAGCTGTTAATTATTATTTACATTTAAATATCTTTTACATTTTATCGTTTATGTCATTCCTTTATTTCTTCGGTCAAATGATAATTTGATTTGATCTTCCCTATTATTACGACATATATTTAATTTAGATATTCAACTAATAAAATTAGAAAACTTTATCAGATCACCTCGTGAGAAATGGCGTGGCGTGAAGATCTGGTCGAAACGAGAATACACAGGTTAACAGCAAGAGAAAAAATGAAATTTGCTCCATACTATATCAGCGAAAGATGAATGTATGATGAATATATATATATATATATATATATATATATATATATATATATATATATACAAGTTTCGTTGAACATGATAGACATTTTCTGTCTACATATTTACTTGATGATTCTTTCATATTGCCGAATTGACTTTATAGTATTCGGTAGGAATTAATTGATGTATTTTCCATAATTGTTTATATCCCAAGTACTTTCTGTCCGGCTTTGGGCCATTATTAGGGGAGGATCTATTACAAAAGTGATGTAAATTTTGTATGTACATTACTTCTTTGAAAGAAGAAGAGTGTCTGGGCCGTTGCAGTGTGTAGCGTTTACTTTTAAAATTGTTCTATAAGTAATGTCAGTAGCTAAAGACATTTAAATACAAACCAGTACTAATGAAGAAATGCTGCCAATATATATATATATATATATATATATATATACTTAAAATTGTGTCATATAGGAATAAATTCAAATACTGTTATGGTAGCCTATCAACACGATAAGGAACTCTTCCTCCTTCATAAATACCCTATTTACTCTCGGAGAGACTTCCTCGCAGCAGTTGAACCTGACAGTTTTAGGACGGACACTTTCACCTGCTATACTAACACTCTTCTTTCGTATGTAATTGTTCTGTTCTTCAATACACTTGTTCCATCTATTTTCTCTTCTTCCGTGTCTTCTTTCTGGCCCCTAACCGGCCACAACAACTTGGCGACGAGGACCACCGGGATTAAAAATGGAACTCTCCTAAAGCACTGGCAAACAAGTTTTCGTAAAAGAATTAACGCGAAAAGCCAGCCAGTGAAAAATCTAGTCGTGCACAAATAATTGGCGAATAAGGATACGTACTACTACGAAAAGATCACCGGAGAAAAAATCGTCAGCGTACGAGAATTCTATCAATTCTGTTTACAACACAAAAAAATTAGAAAAAAAAAGGAATACAGTGGGTGTACGAGGAATTTGTTTTTTGTCACATTCTTTTTATTTGAAAAGCATCTGGCAAAACCAGAAAAGTAAAACCTAAAAAAAGTTTTTCTATACGTTAAATTGCATATTTATCGGTTCTTCTTTCTTAAAAGACACGGAGGATTTCAAAAGTATTTTATTAGATCAGGTAAAGTATCAGAATACATAGCAATCGCAGGTCAAAGAAAGAATGGAGGAGAAGTGGTAAAAACAACTGTTCTCTCGACAGGAACAAAGAGAAAAAATACTTCTGCAAACTCAGATGGATATTCAAGAGAGACAGCTCGAATTTCAAAAGCAAGTTTTTGAACTAACAAGCTGTAGTAGTCCCATCAAAAACGAATTTTCTTTTTCGCAAAACGTCATTTGGATAGAGAATTTTTCATACTCTCCCGAGGAAGAAGTAACCTTCATGCGATATTTTAAGACATATGAGGACTTATATACTACAGATTGCGTAAATTGGAGTGACTCGAAAAAAGCTCGTCTTCTTCTGGGGATACTTGGCACAACTGAACAGACAAAATTCATAAATTACATTCTGCCCCGAAAGGCTAGCGAATTGACATTTGCCGACGCAGTGGAATTACTCATGGAACTCTTCAGTCCAAAGAAATCTTTTTTTCATAAGAGATGGACATGTCTTAATCTAACTAGGAAGGAAGAGGAAGATTATGCCACTTTTGCATCAGAGGTAAACAAGCACTGCAATGATTTCAAGTAGACTCGGGTTCTGAATTGATTCTAATAAACATTGCAGACATGGAAAAGATTGGGTAGGCCTACCATGATAAAATCTAGCAAGATAGCAAGATCAGTAACAGGGGAAAAAATTAAATCCGAGGGAGAATTAATTATTAATACAGCGTTCACCGGGAAGACTTTTAAATTAAAATTGCTCATCCTGAAAAATACTAACAATCTATTTGGCACCAACTGGATGACTCAATTCCAGCTTTGGGATTTGCCTGTAAATTCCTATTGTCAAAAAAAAAAAAAAAAAAATGAAAATTTGTATGCCGAAGTTGAAAAACTAAAAAAGAAGTGAAAGAAGCCTATCCAGAAATTTTAAGAAGGTGTACCAAGATGATGGCAAAATTTGAGCTTCAAAACGACGTCCAGCCAATGTTTGAAAAGAAGCACAATGTGTCCTTTGCCTCGTTGGAGCAACAACGAACTTGACAGATTAGTAAAAACCGGAGTTCTATCAAAGCTTGAATTCAGCGAATGGACCGCACTAACGGTCAATTTAAAAGAAGAAATCTAAAGAGATACGCGTTTACACTGATTTTTCTACAGGATTAAATGCTGCTTTGAAGGACTGTCATTACCCTTTTCCTAGTCCAGAAGACATATTTACGAAGCTAAGTGGTGGGAAGTTTTCCTTGAAAATTTACCTTTGCGGCGCTTATTTGCAAATCCAGCGGATTATACAAATTCGAAAGTTTACCGTTCGAGTCAAGGTCGTGCCAGCAATTTTTCAGCAAGTGATGAATTATACGCTGAGCGGCTTTGGCCTTTCAGTTGCTTATTTAAATGACATTCTAATGAATAGTAAAAACGTTGTCGAACATAAGGATCACGTCCACAGAGTTTTTGCAAAGATACAAGACTATGGTTTCAAAATTAAAGAGACCAAATGTGATTTTTCATGGAAAAAATCAAATATCTAGGACACATAATTGACAAGGATGGCAGGAAACTAGATCCCGAACGAGCTGAAGCGATTTAAGACATGCCGGCTCCCGATAAGATCGTTTCGTTGCAGAGCTTCCTTGGATTAGTAAATTATTACCAGGTATTCATACAAAACATGCATGATTTTCGTGCCCCCTAAATGAACTATCAAAGAAAGACAAGCCCTGGGATTGGACAGCGGAATGCCAGGATGCATTTGAAAAAATAAAGAAAACACTGACATCAGAATTATTTCTCACATATTACAACACGGACTTGGAAATCGTAGTAGCCAGCGACGCTAGCTCGTATGGTGTAGGGGCATGCATTCTTTACAAAATGACTGATAGGACATTAAAACCAATAGCTCACGCGTTGAAAACCTTGCTTACTGCTTCCTGAAAAAAATTATTTGCAAATCGAAAAAAAAGCTATTGGAATTATATTCACAAGTCTCAAATTCCACCGCTATATTTACGGTTGACACTTCACTCTTCAAACAGACCACAAACCACTATTCACCATTTTTGGCTCTAAAAGGTCTTCCTATGCGTTCGGCCAACAGACTGCAGAGATGAAGTGAAATCCTGTTAAATTACAACTTCAAAATGGAGTACCAATCATCGAAAAAATTCGGCCATGCGGACGGATTGTCAAAACTAATTCCCAAGTACAAAGAGCCACTGGAAAATACAGTGATTATCTGTCTTCAATCTGAAGGAGAATTAAAAACTACTCTTTATAATACAGTCAGGGAACTTTCAGTGATGCTTGAACAAATAAAACTCTCCACGATGAGTATATCAACCAAATAAAAGCGAACATTTTTGAAAAGGGCCACCAAGCTACAGATATCTTCTCTATCAGCGACTAGGTGTTACTGTACAGGGAACGCGTCGTGATTTTGTCAACACTCCAGAAGCGTATCTTGAAAGATTTCCACAATGGCCACCCAGGGAGTACAAGAATGAAAAGTTTGATGCGTAGCTATGTCCATTGGCCAAATATGGACAAAGATATAGAAATGCTGTCGAATCAAGCAAAGGCTGTGTCCTGGCAACCAAGGCACTTCCTACCATTGTCTTTTACATTCACATTGACTTCGCCGGCCCTCTGGAAGGATATTACGACCTTATTGTAGTCGACAGTTTCTCGAAGTGGTCCGAAGTACACAGAGCAAAAACCCAACTACAGAAATAATGATAAAATTTCTATATGAACTGTTCGCCAGATTCGGAGTAGTGGACACCTTAGTGTCCGATAATGGAAGTCAGTTTACGACTAGAGAATTTAGAAACTTTTGTGAAACATACCAGATCGAACATATCACTCCCTCTGTACCTTCCGAGGTCTAACGGACAGACAAAGATTTGTGGATACTTTGAAGAGAGCATTGAGAAAAGCTTAGACTACACCAACTGAAAGAACTCTCCAACAATTTCTTCAATCTACAGGATTACACCTAATAACAAAACACTAGCGTCACAATCTCCAGCCGAGGTAATGTTCGCACGTCGGATAGGGTCCGTTTACGACAAACTACTCCCGAAACAGATGAAGCCTGGGAGAACATGAATCGTTCCCCGAAACGATATAATGTCGGTGATAAAGTCTTTTTTAGAATCTCCAAAGACAACAAATATATAATTGTGAATTGAATTACCGTGACTAGAAAATCCGGCGAACACTTACGCACGACATACGGAAACACTAGGCTGCTAATTAGGTCTCATCAGCAGTGTATACCGTGATCTCCACCACTGGAGATCGAACCAGCGTAAGTGTTCGCCGGATATTCTGGTCATGGTAATTCAATTCAGAATATAATTCCTCTACTTAAAAGGAAAATGTAGCTGTATATAATTGTTCTGTTCTTCAATACACTTGTTCCATCTTTCTTATCTTCCGTGTCTTCTTTCTGGTCCCTAACCGGCCACAACAAATACAAGCTTTTGCACCTCGATCCCCAGTAAATGGAAATGGCAAAAATCCAGATAGTATAAATAGAGTTACCGTACTGTAAAGGTAGAGTTCTTTGGTAGACGGACTTCAGCGAGAGAAAGACTTCAGTAATAGCTTTGCCCGTTCACTCTTGGTTCAAAGCGATTTTGTTATTGTTCTAGGCAAGACTATAGTGTTACGAATATTAACAATATTTCGTTTGACTTATTTTCGGTGTAATGTATTAATTTAGTTAGGAATGAAATACTTATGCTTTTATTAAGTTATCTGTCAATTATTTCTTTTTTTTTTATGCATAAGTGACGACGAAGGATTCGTAGGAATTTACTCGAGGAAACTAAAAAGAAAAAAATATTTAACACTTCACAAGGGTTGGACATAAATCTTACTAATTGTAAATAAAATAAATGAAAAAAAAAATAGAACGTATATGAACATAGTAAATATATGTTGTGAAGTTGAAAAACATAAAGGAAAGATTTACAAAAGTTCGAACGTGGACTAGAAACGTCTCAAAATGGGAAATTTTCGTAAAAATTATTGATTTAAAAACAAAACTACCGCTAAATAGAGGGTCTGATATCATGATCATCAATTAACAGAACTCAGTTTAATAACTTCTTAAGAATTGATTATGGTGTTTCAGGAGAGAAATTGAACTTTTTTGGTGAATTAACCAGCAACATTTCTTTTGTTGATAAAACTAAAAAAGCGGTTGTGTTTGCATTCTTAATACAAACACAACCGCTTTTTATTTAGAACAGACTGGATTGCATTATTTGATTTATGGGACCTCTCAGTTATCTCCTTCTGCAACAAAATAAATACTCTTTTCTCCAGGGTTAATACGTGATTAAGAAAATTAATGAATGAAAAAAGGGTTTCCAAATGTCTTTTCAGAAGGTCTGGAGAGGTGCACAAAAAAAAAGTTTAATTTGAATTAAAAGAGATGTAACACCGGTTTTTAAACATAAAAGGAGTGTTCCCAAAATCAACATGTGGAAGATGTAAAAGAAATGTATTTGAACGAATTAAAAATGAAGTTTTTAAGATCAGTGAAGAAAAATGAAAATTGTTTATGTCCAGAGTTAAATATCAAGGACAAATCATCGATCTTTCAAGGTTGAGCGCAAAAAGATACATGCCTGCACCAACGAATGTAACAAAGTTATATGCCTTTTTAGGATTTGCTCATTACTATTATGCATACATACCAAAAATGCATGAATAAGGGCACCGTTGAATAACCTGTTAAAGAAAAAAATTAAATGAGATTGGACTGATAAATGCCAAAGTGCTTTCGACGAGATTAAGAAAGTCTTAAAACCGGACTTGTCACTAGCTCATTTTGACCCTAAATTAGATATTGTGGTTGCCACTGATCCAAGTGAGTCGGGACTGGGAGCCATGATACTGCACAAATATGAGGAGAGAAAAACTAAGCCAGTATTTCATGCTTTAAGATCATTAATAGCAACTGAAAAAAGCTATGGCCAGGTGGAAAAGGAAGCATTCACCATCATATTTGCTATGAAAAAGTTTCATATATTCATACATAGTAGAGAATTCATACTACAGACAAACTATCGTCCATTGTTGTTCATATATGAATCAGAAAAGGGTGTTCCCACGTACAGATAGCAGCACTGGGGAACTGTCCTATTAGGCTATGATCATAAAATAAATTGAGTCGCGCGGACGGACTATTTGGACTGATACCAAAATTCTGCGAACCACTTGAGGACACAGTAATTGCGGTAATAAGGGCCGAAAATGAAATCCAAAATCTATTATACAATACAGTGAGAGAACTATCCATAACATTAGATGAAATAAGAAGTCAGAAAAGGATAAATTTATCATAAAATGGAGACGCAAAAAAGATTTTTTTTTAATCAAAAAGTGAATATTACTGAAAGTTACGCATTTTTATTATGCAATAATGTACTTATGTACGCAGAAAGAATTGTGATACCAGCTCTATTGCAAAAACGTATACAAAAAGAATTTTACGTAGGACATCCAGGAATTTCTAGGATGAAATCTTTAATGAGGTTTAATACGTACTGGGCAAAATTGGATCAAGCAATTGATGAACTAGGAAAATCATGCCGAGATTGCGTTCTAGCAGCAAAGTCATCGCCAATAAAATTTCAAACTTAGCCAAAAACTGATGTACCATGGTCCAGAATGCATAGAGAATTTGCAGGGCCATTAAACGGCGCAAACTATCCAGTGGTAGTCGATAGTTATACTGAATGACCAGAAATATTAAAATGTAGAAGACCGACTTCCACGGTAGAAGTAAATTTTTTACTCGAGAATTTTGCAAGGTTCGCTGTACCTGATACTATCGTTTCAGATAACAGGACACAATTCTCAGCTAGTGAATTTAGGGTTTTTAGGAATATTGTCTGACACGTTTGACGTACCCATCCCCACCGGAAACTGTTGAACCAAGGGTGTACGGTATGAGAAAAAGAACAACTACGGAATTTTTTAACATAGAACTGAAACTAAAGAAATGTAGACTTCAGAGGAAGATCTCTCAAAAGATCGGTGTCATATAGAAATAAAGTGAGACAATCGTTTGCACACCAGTCACCAGTAAACGAAAATGGCAAACTTCCAGATAGTATAGGTATCATGCTATTAAAGTGGACTTCTTTGGGAGACGGACTTCAGCGAGAGAAAGACTTCAGTAATAGCTTGGCTGGTAAACACTTGGTTCAAAGCTATTTTGTTATTGTTCTAGGCAAGACTATTGCGTTACAGATAGTAACAATCTTTTGTTTGTCTTATTTTTGCTAACGTATTAATTTCATTTGGGATAAAATACTTATGCTTTTTATTAAGTTGATAGTCAATTATTTCTTCTTTTTATGCACATGTGAGCGTTACAAAAAACTGTTATTGCAAACAAAGCCTTTATCAGATGATGACCCTAGTGTTAGGCATGGCTTCAGGGTCAAAATATCATTACCTCTAATCCAGAACTTCTCCACCAGTACTTTCCGATACCACCAGGTTTTGCTGGTTTTACATATATATATATATATATATATATATATATATATATATATATATATATTATAATGAATAAGACACGGAGCAGAGAAAACTTATTTAGGCTTCATTCAGCATATATGAGTAGTTAGTATACCAGGACTTACTTATAACCATGAGCAGTCCATTTTACAAAGAAAGGCAGAGGGTAAAAGGAATGTTTACCACAATCTCTTCTGCGACTGAAAATTGTTTGTGGAAAAAGATTAGGAAAAGATTAAACCCGAGTGAGATTTATTTCAATTTTTTAACTTTATCCGATCTCAGAAAAAACAGCAAAATATTTACGCATAGGTTAAGGGGTCAGGAAGTTTACAAGAACGCTCTGATCGAAGTAAAGGAGTTGGGATTTTATTTACTGGTGTAACTGTAATAGATTTAGCCTTCTTAGGTGTTGGAATCTTCTGTTCGGGATCTTATGTCTCAAAGTTTTAAGTTGGTAAGTTAGTCTTGTGTAATACTATGTAGGTGGTCCGCCAAGCAGACGATCCCTTTGTCTGTTTTGACGTGACCGGAAGTAGGTAAGGGAACGTCAGAGAGTGAGACAAAGGAACTCAGAGAAGGCAGTTGGCGAAAGGTGACGCGAGTGGCCAGTCGACACCGGACAGTAGAGAGACCAGTTGGCATGAGATAGGTGGCAGCTGCAGTGAGGGAAGACCAGTCAAGATGAGTCAGCACTCCGCGTGGGTTGTAGAATTTTCGCTAGAAATCCACGCTAGCGTTAGTCTACATATGCACAAGGGAATGCAATGTTACATAACTCCTCTTCTTGCATTTTGAGTTAACTCAAGCTCATATTGTTCGTTTGTTCTTTGTTCTTTCCTCCCACTCCCTTGATTGTATTTCTCGTAGCCATGAAGAAATGTGCGATGCCCCTATCTGTACAACTAGTTGATCACCGGCCAAGATCGAAATGGTTCGAAGAAGTTGACGTATTCGGGGGGCCGAGGGGGTATCGTAACACTTGTATTTCAGGATGATATTTTTGCACAAGACCAGCACAGTGATGCCGTGGTTTCCTCGCCATTTTGAAGACGAAAGACGCTTCTATAAGTTCTGCCTCCTCCATAATAGTCGTACTTAGAATGTATGACATGTTGGAACAGAACAGCCACTCAAGGATCGGTGAGGATAGTTGAATAGTCGTTTATGAGGAGTGAAAGAGTTATTGTTCTAAACAATATACCATTATACGTCTCGTACTGTCGTCCATTACCTTGGAGTAATGTAGAGTGGTACGGCAAGTTGAAATTCCGAGGCCATGTAAGGTTTTTCAATTCAGTCGATATAAGGCAGGAACGCCTGTCCGAATTCACGTACAACGGCATGTCGAAGATGACAAAGGGTTGACTGAGGCATTTGATAACTGTTTGCGACGACATATCTGGAAAAGCAAAGGTAAAGAGAAAGCAAAAACGTTCATCTATTACAACAAATACAAACCGGTTACAAGAAGATGGCAGTGATCCTTTGAAGTCTGGGCCTTTCAAAAGACACGGTTGCTTTTATTAGAGGCAAAGCGTCAGGTCAGTAAAAATCGAGGTTTGCCTTTGGCACATACAGTGCAAGAGGCAGATAAGCTCTTTACATCTTCCTCAGAGAAAGGAAGGTTCTTCGACTAAACAAAATGCATCATTCGTGTAACAGCGGAGCGACAAAGAGAGCTGTGTAATTTTTCTGGAGTCCAAACTTATTAGAGAACAATAAGCTCTAGATAACGTATCCACAGTAACATTATCTTGCCTCGGGCAATATTTAATACCAAAACTATAACTGGCAAGTTCAACCTTCCACCTCTGGATTTTATCATTTTTAAAATCTTTTCAGCTTGTTTTGAATCAAACATAAATGCCACTGATCTCTTATCAATAAGTTGAGTGAAATGACGTTTAGTTAAGAAATGCCTTCATTTACGAAAGGCTTCGACGACAGCTTGGACTTCCTTTTCAATAGAAGAGTATTTTAGTTCGCAGGTACTTAAAGTCCTCGAAAAGAAAGCTACTGCTCTACCAGATTGGTTTAATGAGGCCATAATACTGTGGTATGACGCATCAGTCTCTACGATGAAAAGAACTGTTTCGTCAAGAGAATACACAATCACGTTTTTTATTTCAGCTTTTAGGTACTCGAATGTTTTTTCGGCTGTCTTGGCTAGTAGAGAGCTATGGCTTGTATTGGGATGGGGTCTCTTTTTCAGTATACTTGGCAATCCATTGGTAATAGAAAGAGAACATTCCCAACGCACGTCGAAGAGAATTCTCTCGGAGTCTGGTTTAATTGTACCTTCTGTTATTGAGCAGCCTAGAAGGTCCACTGTAGAGTTTGAGAAAGAGCATTTAATATGATTCTAAATCAAATTAAACTTCTTGGCCACTTCCGTAAATTTATTGAGATTCTCGTCGAGCTCTTCCTGGCTGTTGCCGCTGATAGTTATATTGTCTAAGTAGGCAAATGTGTGGGAGAGTAATAAACTTATCGCAATAAACTTATCAATAAACTTATCGCAATAAACTTATCAATTATCCTTTGAAAGCAAGCAACTCTGTTGGTTACTCCAAACGGTTCCCTGAAGAATTGATATAGCTTGCCATCTGCTTCAAAGGCAGTATAAATTTTGTCTTTTTTTGATATTGGGACCTAGAGGTGGGCGGATTTCAAATCCAACATAGTGAATCTGTTAACAGACTGAGAATAGTCGACCACCTTTCCCTTTTTATGTCATTTGTCAGTGCTCCCTACGACCTGGGCTTGCCAAAGAGACGTGCTGGGCTCAATAGTTCATTCGAAAGTACTCTATTTACTTCAGTAGCCATGTGTTCCTTATTCTGCTTACTGTATTTTCTAGATTTAACTCCTATCGGTTTGCAATTCTCAGCAAGATTTGGAAAGAGTCGGGGTAGAAGAATAGAGAAAGTAGTCTGTCCGCACATACTTAATCAGAGTCTCTTTTCACCAGATTTTACTCAGACACATTCAAAGTCTTACTCAAGAATGACAGCAGCACACAAATCAGGAAGCATAAACAGCTTAAAATCAAAATATTTTTGCCTCTCCGCTTCTACATTTACCTGAAGTTTGAGAACTCTGAGAAGTCGAAGTCATTGGCACGATATTATGACCCAGTAGGGTCGGCAGACGAAGCTTTTGAACCAGCGATTCACATATAAAGCTCTCAGTACACGAGACCTTTGACCTTCTTCCCATTTATTTTTGTCGAGGTAGTTGCAGCAAACAAGTCCGTAAACTATGCTGCCATTACCACAGAATTAGAAGACTATGCTGCCATTACCACAGAATTAGAAGACTTCCGCGGTCCCAAAACGACATACATGTGACAAAATGACCGATTTTGCCACATGTTCGACCCGTGTCGTTCCGAACCAAAATGTCACGGCCAGGATGCCTATTGCTTCTAAAAATAAACATTTTTGAGTTTTAGAAGTCACTGAGGATCTTATGTTTTCATTTGGGTCACAGGGGTTACCCTCAGAGGGGGCTATTGCACAAAAAACTGTTTGAGATAGAATAGAACTCTGAACCTTTCTGAGCTTCGTCAAATGCAGTATTGAGGTCCAAGGTTACATTTTCAAGAAATCGTTGTTGAATATTAATGGACAGAAGCACACACACACATTTATGTATCTCAAACTTACATATATGTGCATATAACATTACAGTTATGAATAATAGCATGTAAAATAGATGATATGCATGACAAATTGTAATAATGATAAATCATATATATCATGAATTGTAAATGGCTTACATGTTAGTTTATGGGGTAAATCTAAATGATAAGATTTATGATAAATGATATATACATAATAAAGCATATACATGAAAAATGGTTATAGAATATATATAATGTGTATGTGATAAATAATAGATGTGATCCATTGTATACATAATATATTATATGATAAATACCGTTTATAGTAAGTGCTACATGTGGTAAATAGTATATTAGATTAATAACATAAATTTGAAATTGTATATGATAAATGATATAAGTGATAATTAGTATGTATGCTAATACCATTAATAAGGATGTTATATATGGTAAACTGTATGTGTACCATTAAAAGAGGACTATGCCTTACAGTTCAGAGCGTAATATTGAAGGAGTATCTTCCGATCACAGAACCACTCGTACCAATGGTTGTCACTTGCCAATAGAGATATGAGCCATAAATATACGGTAACAGTGAGAAACTCACACTCCGAATGACGAATATTAAAACTCTGTTATGGCCCACATAGAAGCTACAGCGGAGTGCATACCAACCAAACCAATAGCCAAATGTACAGTTCTATAGGTGTCACTAGTAGTTAGGAAAAACAGGATAACTTTAAAAAAGCATCTTTACTTAATAAAAAAAAGACCCCAACAAATGTCGATGCATCGAAACTTAAGAAAGTCCAGAAAGAACAAAGATACAAAAAGAACAAATCGTTGTTGAATATTAATGGACAGAAGCACACACACACATTTATGTATCTCAAACTTACATATATGTGCATATAACATTACAGTTATGAATAATAGCATGTAAAATAGATGATATGCATGACAAATTGTAATAATGATAAATCATATATATCATGAAAGTAAAGTATTGTATACGTTCAAGGCCGAAGAGATAAAATAAGAAATTAAGTAGAAGATAGTCACAAACTGCATGGCAGAGAGAAAATGAAATGAGCGGAACGAAGAGAAATTGTCATTCTTTTTCGGAATGTTGTATTGTTTGATTATCTTAAAAGCGTGAATTTATTAATTGCAACGTACGGTTTGAATTTCATTTTAGTTTAATTCTCTCTCTCTCTCTCTCTCTCCCAAAATATTTACAGATGAAAAACACAAGGTCTTCAGAGGATGATTTTATTTGTAAAGTATTTGCCAACATTAAACTTTTCGGCTTATATATATATATATATATATATAAGTGTGTGTGTGTGTGTGTGTGTTGCGCGCGTTTGCGTTTTGTCTACGGATGGTGATTGTTTCGGGGTGTTCGGCGGTCGCCTCATGGTGGGGAAAACACAATGATACTAAGTTTTTAAAACAAAAGTAGAAATTTTGTTATTGTCAGAAGCCGATGAAGGGTATGGGTGGGCAACATCTAATCACTTCTCTAGGCATAAACGCAGAGTTGTGTTTTGAAAAATTAGATTTGATGAAATAAATTTTAAAAAATAAGATAAATTAAACGTAATTAAATGGAATTTAGAATCAAAGGAAACAAACGGAAACGAAAATTAAATTGGAATTTTTCAAATCCTATAAAATGAGTCGAAATAATTAAAAGGAAATCGAATCAAATATTAAAACAATAATATTAAACGTATTTAAAGCGATGAAATTAACTAAAAGAAAACCATAAACTGAAATACAAAATAAGCGTTTCAAGTAAATTTTTGAAGTTATAAAATCAAATAATGAATACCAAGCAAAATAATGAAAATATGAAATAAAAAGAACACACACCGAAAACACAAACAAACAAAAAACACTAAATAATATATTGTTATGCCAAGCATCAGTTATTTCACCGTATATATCGATCTCGTCTTTTGATTAATGGTCACGAAATCATTTAAGTATGAATCTAATTTTTGAAGTCAAGTGTTCCTCGTGCCTGTTGATGCTTAAATTTTGAACTTAAAAATGCTCCGGTTGACATCGACGACAACGTTTGGTTTAAAAATCATGTCTTCGCCATTCAACCTGTACACGAGTATATACAGTATTTGTTGTTTTTCTAAGATTACAAGAACCGCTCCGTAAATAATACCATCAACTAATTTCAATAGAAACTACAACAGATACAAAAAAGACAATAACAATGTTGTAGAGCGCAAGTTTTCAGCTACAACATTTTTCTACATGGTTGCCCCTATAGCTAGTTAAAAACAAGATCATGCAGTGTAACAGTATCATCTGCTGCTTGACCATTTTCGCAAGCTAAACCTCTTCAATTTCACGTTGTGTTCAATGTTTAGAAAAGATTAGTCAACGGCAGCCATGAGTCAGCTCTCCAAAGAAAAAGAAACTTTCTTCCAAACCGATACTGTTCTTGTCGACCCACTAACCTCTAACTCTCTCTGCTCTGTCAGCAATCAACGTGGACCGTGGGTGGGAGAAGGAACCCAAGCCAGCCAAGCATCCCAACTGCTGTTGCTAAGTTCAACTCCTGATAGCTTCTTTGAATATATGAGATCCTGATTTTCCAAAAAGAAAACCGCTTAGCTACATGGAGCCCCAAAAGTATTTTTAAAAATTGCCTACCAGCGCCGAAGACTTGGGTTAATTAAGGACATTAAAAAACTAACTCATTCATTCCCACCGAGAAATCTTTCTCGGATTATGTTTTAATCTATTTAAATTTTCCGACCTCTCTAATTTATTTTGCTATAACTTTGATACTACTATATGTATACACATCCCTGTGCATATATACACATATACTATTCATGCCCTTACACGCCTCTACATATATACTCGCATACACATGCTTATACTTACATATACGCTACGCTTATACGTATACACAGCAATATAGACAAAGTCACATCTACACGCACATGTATTATTGCACCTAAATATGTTCTAGGCTAAAAGTAAGGCTTACTTTTCATTTCTTTGGAAACTACAACAGATACTGGGAACACAATAACAAAGATAAAGCGCCCAATTTTACTCTTTCTTTCTCTCTTTCTCTCTTTAACACAAATGTAATATGTATCAAAATTTTTAATGGCTTTATTCTGTCAAAAATATTTGATAGCGAGTGTAGCCACCTAACACCTCTGCAGTAATATTGTCATCTTCGTCGAACAGTTTCCCCGAATAAATGTCATTTGAAGGACACAAACAATTGATCATTTGAATTAGCCAAGTCATGACACTGCTCTGGAATCTATAAAAGATCCCAAGCATATCGAAGGATCTACTCTTTTGTCAGGTTAGTGAAGTCTCTATTGAGTGGAGTTGTTATGCTGTGAAGTGACATCCTGAATAAAACGTCCTGAGTGTCATTGGTGTGACACTAAACTCCATCCATTGGTGAAGTCTCTGTAGTTCTGGAGAGTGTTGAATACTCCTTCAATGTCATTACTCTCAAGTCCAATCGAAACTGGAATTGTAGTACCTGTTCAGATCCCATCTATTTGTCAAATAGATCTAAAAAATTCATAGTATTAAATAACAATGTTTGAATCAATATAGTTGAGTGTTAATGATTTGCATAATATAGAAGCACTGGATACCATATAATTCATTTATTTATTTATCTAATTATTATTATTATTAAGTAGGAATAATCACTTGAAATCATGTATTTCTGTATTAGTTATTAGTATTGAATCTGGCCTTAGATAACCCATAAGGAGTTTATATGCTATTAAATAAATAAACCAAACGAAAGAAAATGTCCTAATCTCTTTCAATAAACAGTTTCTAACCATCTGTCCAATGCTTCCCAGTATCTGATTATATAAACAAACTTAAACATGAAGCATAAAGTCCTTGAGTCATATATTATCAATAACACATTTGTCGTCTGTGATTTGCTGACGTTTTTCGATTAATTTTTTGTGGAGTCAGTGGCCTTGATTTTTCCAGATCTCACCATCCTTCATTATGTGCTCCATAAAATCTCCATCATCTGTTCCAAAAGCTGTAAAAAAATGATAACTGCTTTGCGATCAAAAAAGATGACAGTTTCTAATGCCCAAACTTCTCATTGGCGATTTCATGAACTGTCATCTTAAATGAAAGCTTTCACATGTGAATTGTTATTTTCTGATGTTGGTGAATGTGAACACCCTGTTTGAGGTTCAAACTGGAGATTCGTAGAACGTATTACATAATACTCGCTTCTTGCTTACTTACATGTTCGCAAAATACAGATGGAAATTTCACGATGAATTTCTATTGTGCACTTGGCAAACAAAAATCTTATTCGAGCTCGCATGTTTGTCCAATGGTGGCAGTCATCTTTTTTGTGACGTCAAATAGGCGTGCATTCAATATTAAGGACATTTGGGCTGTACAGAAAACCCCAGTTGTTTTATGCTAATATTTTACAATAATCTAATTCTGTTTCATATATGCACATCTGTTCATTACTTTTCCAACATCACTTGTATATACAAGAGTCATTCAATAGATAAGATTTCTTTTGCAATAAAATGACTATTATTTCACACGATAAAAATATTCTATTTTATTTTTCAATAGAGTTTTCATTCTTTAAAACATTTTTCCTTTGAAAAACATGTTTTTGTATTCCTTCAGTATAGAAGTCTTTGAGTTTTAAGCCATTTCATAGTGCTTTTCATTTCATCATCACTTGAAAAATTTGTTCCATGCAGAAAGTCTTTGAGGGAGCTAAACAAAAGGAAACCAAATATCTGGACAATAAGGAGGGTGTGGCAGCTAGTCCCAGCAAAACTGACAGATGGTTTTCACGGTTTCTGCTGTTTTGTTTTTGTTTTTTTTATCTAGCGTCAACATTTTTGGGAACCCAACTACAATTAACCTTTGAAAAGACTTGGTCATCAAACACAATTTTCTGTGTTGGACCCACAGAAAATCCCTGTTGTTCAGAAATATGCTGTAGTTTAACCCTTCTGTTAGCCAAAATGATCACATAAACTAAATCCATCATTTCAATTGTACCATGTGGGCCTGTCATCTTATTAGGTGTCCCATTCATTTGGCCTTGTGCTACATCGAAGCAAAGAGCTTTTAAAATTACTTCCATGTGGGCCTGTTGGACTATAACACTATTGATGGTGGTATACAGACTAGCTGACTATGCGGGTGGGCGTGAGTGCTTGAAAGAATGCATGTCTATGTGTGTACAGGTATATACATAGGTGAGCAACTTTAAAAAAATTTAGGATCACACCGTTAAGCATCTTTTGGAGACTAGTTCGCTGTTTTTTTATGTTCAAAAGTTGGGCGGCCGAAAATCTGGAAATAAGAATCTGCTCCCTCCACCCAGTGGACATATAATGAGAGTAAGACTGTTGCTCAGTTCAGTTAGAAAGAACACGCCAGGGAGACGAGCGAGTTAGGAAGAGGGAATCAATCTGCTACAAAGACACTGAGAGAGATAAAGAAGAAAAGGCTAGAGACACAAGGAGTCGAAAATCTAGCAGTTCTCACTTTTTAGTTAAGGGAGCTACGTAGCAAAAAAAAAACAAAAAAAAACAAAACAAAAAAAACAAAAACAAAAAAAAAAAAACGCTACAAACCATCAAAACGTGTCACACGAACTTCTTTCTTAAAAACTTTTCGTTTTCGTCTTTTTCTTTCCTGGTGGAACCATTTGGGACTCATGCATCTCGACTCAACTTTCTGAGAGCCAGCAAAAACAACGTGGGGTGCGATTTTCATTTTGCGAGTGCATGGCTCCGGTTTGATGTTCCCACAAGACCTGTCTTCATTTTTATTATTATCTTGGCATTCTCTAAACAATTTATCCTATTTTAAAACTTTTTTGACTAAAATATGCCTCTCCATACACATCACATATTCTCCTGAGCATTTTTTGAGGTTTGCAATTCGCAACTACCAGAACTTGGTTCAAGTCAAGAGTACTCCGTTTGATTTGCTGTCAGTTCTAATTGCCTCAAAACAAATATTTTTGTGAGATTAAAATAATTTTTGCAATAAACTAATTCTATACAGAGTTTGCATTTCTAGAATATATATATATATATATATATATATATATATATATATATATATATATACATATTGGTTCATCCGTTACTTTCGGTGAACCAATCACCAGAATCATTAGTAAGCAATTAGACATTAAACTAGAACCGTTTAGTCTTGGAAAGCCGCAGAGCTTGATGAAATTCCCCCAGAAGTATGGAAGACCAGAAAATTCGACGACACTGTAACGCAGTTTATAATCAAAATCCGATAGACAGATGGATGAAGGGTGTCCTCGGATAAGCCAAAAACTACCGAGGTATAACACTTACATCAATAGCAGCCAAAATATGCAATGCCCTACTCCAAAACCGCATAGAACCCAAAATTGACAACATTCTTACGAAAAACCAAAATAGCTTCCGAAGAAATAGATCCACAACCACACAAATATTAACTATCCGTAGAATCCTTGAAGGCGTACGGGCAAAAAAGCTACAGGCGACAATACTATTTGTCGACTTTACCATTCACAGAGGGAAGATGGAACAAATCCTACTAACACAAGGCATACCAATAACGATTCTCTATAGACACAGCAAAGTGAAAGTACGTTCTCCAAATGGAGACACAGACTACTACGACATTGTAGCAGGAGTATTGTAAGGGGACACACTAGCCCCATACCTCTTTATCATCTGTCTAGATTACGTGCTTAGAACATCGATTGATAAAATCAAAGAAAAAGGCTTTGAGCTGACAAAGAAAAGAAGTAGAAGGTACCCCGCAAAAACAATTACCGACGTCGACTACGCCGATAACAGCGATTCTGGCAAATGCACCCGCCCAAGCCGAACCCCTACTGCATAGTTTCGAACGAGCCGCCACAGGCATTGGCCTCCATGTCAATGCATACAAAACGGAATACATGTGCTTTAATAAAACAGGCGACATCTCCACACTAGGCGGTAGCTCTTTGAAACTAGAAGACAAGTTCACCTACCTAGGAAGCAGTGTCTCATCAACTGAGGCAGACATCGACACTCGGCTAACAAAGGCATGGACAGTTATCGATAAGGTATCCGTCATATGGAAGTCAGACCTGACCGATAAAATGAAACGCAGTTTCTTCCAGGCAGCAGTCGTGTCGATACTGCTATATGGATGCACTACATGGACGCTAACTAAACTTATGGAGAAAAAGCTAGACGGCAACTACACAAGAATGCTGCGAGCAATTTTGAACAAGTCCTGGAGGCAACACCCTACAAAGCACCAAATGTACGGCCACCAACCTCCCATCACGAAAACTATCAACGTTAGACGAACCAGACATGCAGGACACTGCTGGAGAAGCTCATAAGTGATGTTCTCCTATGGAGCCCCTCATATGGCCGAGCAAAAGCAGGACGACCAACTCGAAGCGACATACAGCAGCTCAGTGAGGATACGGGATGGACCTACCAGAAGCGATGAACGATAGGGAGGAGTGGCGAGAGAGGGTCATGGATATCCGTGCTGGCGGCACGACATGATGATGATGATGATGATGATATATATATACATATATATATTGTTAAACGTTTAACTCCAATGTGTGAATAGGGATTTTTTTACCGATTTATATATATATATATATATATATATCTTTTGAAATATCTCATTATTAATTGAATGACCCACATATGTGTGTATGTGTGTGTGTGTGTAAATTTTAGCTGTTTTACTATAGTAAAACGTTATGTGGTGTTTTAAATCTTGTTTAAGGAAGTCTTTTATAGTGTTTTATATTCCAAATTATCATAAAACAATAAGTGTGAATAAGTAAAAACTATAAAATGCAGTAAAAAATAAAAGAGAATGGAAAGGCTTTAGCAGTAAGAAGAAGAAGAAGAAGAAGGAGGAGGAGGGAGAGGAGGAGGATTTTAAGGATTTAGTAATAAAAGCATAAAAACAAAAAGACAAACAAGATGAAGCAAGGCTTTAAGGCTGTAATCATAAAAAAAAAGAGGAAGAAAAGGAAGAAAAAAAGCAAGGTTTTTTAACTACTAATACTACTACTACTACTACTACTGAGATGATAAAAAGTAAAACGTAAAAACTAACGGAAAGGAAAACAGAAGAAAAAGGTGGAAAAAATGGGGAAAAGGTAAAGAACTGAAGAAGCAGAAAAAACTACGTAAAGAAAAAAGAAATGAAAAGTAAAAGGGAAAAGAAAATAACAAATAAAATAAAGACTAAGAAGAAAGAGAAAGAAAAGAAGAGAAATAAAAATAGGAAAGGAAGAAAAATAGGAAGGTAAGAAAGAACACAAAGGAAGAAATTATTTGAACGATATCTAAAAGTAAAGAAAAGGAAGAAGTAAAAAGGAAGAAGAAACGACAAAGGAAAAGAGAATAGAATAGGAAAGCTAAAGATGTAGAAGAAGAAGAAGAAGAAGTAGAAGAAGAAGAAGAAGAAGAAGAAGAAGAAGAAGAAGAAGAAGAAGAAGAAGAAGAAGAGCTGATTGAACTGGAAAGCTTGAAAAAAAGAAGTAAAAAGAATACGAGAAAAGAAAAATGGCGTCCTACAATAAAAGCGAAAGGGAGGAAACAAACGAGACAAGAAAATGGAAACTTAAAGGCAGGATGTGAAGTTATGGTTTTGTTGTTTATTGACGAAAATTGCCGAAAAGAGAAGAGTCTTCAAGTGGAATTGTTAAGGTTTCCTTGTCGCTTAGTTTCCGTTTAGCGTAAAAGCATGGATAAGCGCAAACGTACACGGACATAGACATATAAATTCATGTCCACATTTCCAAATACCTAAATGAAAATAAAATTACGTACTTGAGAACAGCATTATCTACGCTAAAATGCATAGAACAATAAAATTCTTTACCCCTATGTAAATCTATTTCTATTTTATATCCTTTTTATTCATTTACTTGTTGATGTACCGGTCTATGTCAGAATGACAAAACCTCTTTTTTTAAATAACGTCTATTATGCTATTTTTGTTGCCACTTAAAAACTCATACCGAGTCGTGATTATTACAACTACTAATCCACAGAGCAGAAAAGAAACTAATGTATTTATATTAAATATTTTATTGATAATTCTAGTTGCTTTCTATCGTAACTGACTGTGGTCGTCACTTCAACCACAACATGTAATTGCATATATAGAAAACAAGAATAAATAATAAGCTCTCGATGAAAATTAAACCTACTTCTATCTGGTTCTATGTGCACAGTTGTTTTAACAACTCAACAACTAAAGAATTGATGGTATGAAAGAACTCCAAATGATACCGAAAAACGACTCAATGCTTCTTTCTCTAATTGATCGACGCCATATGTGTTTTGTTTAACACACTTGTAAGTCTTATGTGTATATGCTTTTTCATTTATCTTTGGATGAACCTCTTTCCATAAAAAGTCGACAGAATTGGGAAGATAGAGGATGATACTAATCAAAATTAGGAATAAGTGACTGATCTTCATCTAAAAACAACATTTTTTCAAAAAAATTTGTTCTGTAAAAATTAACAGAATTTTGTAAATACATTTTAAAATCTTAAATGAGTGACGCTTAAGATATTTATCGATTTGAATATTTTCACTTTTTGTTTGTCATGTTAGTCCTCACAAATCGATACTGCTATGCAAGTACTTTACATTTCCAGCTTATCTATAAATCTAATTAGTAATGTTTATTCATTTTTGTAAAAGATATAATTGGTAAATATTTTTCTTTTGAATTTTGTTCAATTAGTTATCATACAGTAAAATGACTTCCAGCTGATTATACGTCATTGATATGATTTGCTCTCGATGGGAGTATCTCCCTCATAAGGAACATGGTTTTCACGTCAAAGCCTACAACTACGTCGAATAAGTATGCTTACCAAATTTGATCGCTCTACATCAGACTGTTTGGCCGTCTTTAAAGGACAAACAAACAAATCACCGCCAAATATCAATTTAGATTCCTTTATCGATAATTTTGAGCAGAGTCATAAATGTATCAGAAGTTTTTCGGATAGTTGGATCTTTTCTAAACGTTTTAAACTCTTCAGAGTATAATTCGAGAGAAAGAAAAAAACATTTATGGTAAATATTCCAACTGGACCTATCAATTCCAGCTTTACTAATTGTTATATAGTCATCTGCTAATCCATGCAGAATATACATATATATATACTGGATACATACCGACGCAATGATAACAGACGCATGATAAACGACGCAAGAAGGATGGACGCAGGAAGACTTCTTTAACAATACTTTACCTCTCACTTTATTGCAAGGGTTCGAAAGGGTTGTTCAAGGTTTGCATGTGAGAAGGTGCTGGAGACCGAGCATAAACTTCATATTTTGACCTCCACTACTTATGACCGTCACGTTGTGTCTTTCTTGTTCTCTTAGATGCTCAACCAGAGGTCTTGGGGTCCACTGCTGGATGCTGGCTTTCTTTATGGCATCTTATCAGCATCTTCACTGGACACCAAACTCCATCGGGGGTTTCTGAGGACCCCCTCGGTCGGTTGTGGCCTTCCCTACCACATCTGGTCTCTAACTCTCTGGAAGTCTGCTGGCAACTGCTTTGGCACCCAACTCAACTCAATTATATAATAATTCAACGCCCACACGATCGCCCACTGGATCTTGGAAATCGAATGTTTAATCGTCATCAAGCGGAAATAACTGTCATGCAGTTCAGAGGTTACTCTCTTCCGGTGCATCACTGTAGTGGCACAATGGGACCTTCACCTTGTCCCATATCATAAGCCTTAATCCGCCCACGCGATCTCTTTCGATTACTGGCCATTGGAATGTGTCACTTCCTTCCGGTGTATCACCTTGGAATAGTATTTTTGGGCTGGGTCGAAGGTCAAAATATAACATGATAAGTTGACGCTATTTCCATTTCAAACTGTCTCCTTTTTTCTTATACCGTCAGATTGCATTCCAAACCTCACCTATGTATATACATATATGTTTGCATACACACCCACATACACATGTGGCAGTATTGATCCGCAGCCTGCTCAATCTCGCCAACTAATCGTCCTCCTACGGTGTATTTGTTTTTTGTGATTTAAAAAAAAAGGTCGGCCATTGGTTTTGGTTGAAACTGTTGAAGAAGCAGGTCTGGTCCACAAAGAAAAGAAATAAAAAGAAATAAAAATGAACCTGAGAATACACTCGTAAGGCCGTCTTTATTGACTATTCTTCTTCGAAACAATCATAGGGGCGTAAGTAAACTCTAACTCAAACCACTTGGACGAAAACTCGGTGATGGTCAGTTCTCAGCCTCATTCTGTCAAATTGCGGTTCGCTGCAAACTCTCAGGGGGAATTTTCTTTCACCTTGACTTACTGCCTCTGCTGAATACATGGGGTATTGATTTCCGGAAAAGGGCTTCCCTGTTTCAACCATATTGTAGTAAAAGACATACAAATTGAAATTCTTATTTGCTGATCTCTGACCTTACTATCACCGAAGACTTCAAATTATTTTTTGAATTAAAAAAAAATGATCCTTTCATTCTGTTTCTATTTCATAATTTTAAACTTTTCTAAACTCCCTGACTTGTTTAGGTACCTCTTTAATACTAATACACACACACACACACACACACATACTTCGACATGCACGTATGCAGATATGTTCCGCTTATGCTTATACATTTTCATACAGATACATTCAGACCAACACGCATATACATAAATATAAGCTACCTTGATACGCAAATGCACTCATAGAGAAATGCTCGCACCCATATGCGATATTGCTTTTAAATATGTACTCCTAAGGAAAGAAGAGTTTATAGTGTCACACATATACACTCACTCACGCACACGCACTCACGCACATATATATTTATATACACACACATACACACAGATAGATAGATAGATAGAATGATTGTGACAAACCAACGCCGAAAACAGGCATATAGATAAATGATTTGCCGTTAACAACGAAAAGCCATTAGGCAGGGAAAAAATTTTAAAAAATAAAGGAAATCCTCAAAAAAAGTAAACTTGTTTTGCTAAAAGCACATTATTCAAAAAGTAACTGAGCAGCTGCATTCGTCTTCTTGTTAAAGTAAACGCGTAGTTGCAAAATGCAACTTAAAAATAAGCACACCTTTAGATTCTCTTTATATATATAAAAAAAAAAAGAACCGGGTGGTTATTGTTACCAGGTTTGCAAACGGACTGAACCAATTTTTCAGCCACTAATGTTACTCATGTTTTGAATAGTATGAACAAGAAATTCCTTAATGTTGATAAAATTTGGGGTATTTATTTAGTAAAGGGCGAAGTTTTTGATAAAATAAATTCCAGTCCAAATTTTCTCGACACCATTTTTTTTTGTGTGTACCCCCGCCACCATAATTAATTCTTATACTTTTAAAAGATTATTCCAAGCAGAAATATATAATTTTTAAACATCTTTTTATAAACAAATTAAATTCTGACTGCACAGAAGGCTGCAATTAAAAAAATAAAAAAACAAAAAGGGAAAAATAAACTTTTGTTTGTAAATTTATATTTGATTAAATATTATAGTACATAAGTACCGAAAAGATTATCAAAATCAAGTAATTAGTTAATTTTTGGTAGATTAGAAAATTTGGAGTGATTTTTCCGTTCAAAAATTTGAATGCAACTTAGGTCAAAAACTGTAACATAGTGTTCGTCCGATATCGATGGGGTACTTAACTAACATCCCACAAATCAGGGCATTTTATAGTGGGAACCATGCACGAATTGAGACATGTTTGGCTATGTCAAAAATGGTTGGTTTCTACGGCATACCACATATTAGGGAGCATCAGGATGCCAAGTGACGAACTTGGCTCACTAAAGCAGGTAATGCCAGGAAGGAAGGCTCCCTGGGAGCAGGTGAACTGCTTAATATCGCTCAGCTGAAGCGCATCGGTAAGGAAGGTATATTGCGTCTGTCTGAAGTTAACGGGGTATTTAAATGACTTTCCACCCATTCAGAATGTGACATAAGGCCACTTTATAGTAGAGACCCTGACATGAATCAAGATTCATACGTGGCCAATCCAAAATATTGCTTAGTCTTCTTAGCGTTCCCCACATTGGGGCGCCTCAGGTGCCAAGCCATTAACTCAGCCCTGAAAAGAAAGTATTACCTGGGGGTAAAGTTACTTGGGGCCAAGCGAATCTAGCGAACAGCTTAATGCCACTCAACCGGAAAGTGCTCGGGAGAAAGGTATTTTACATCCGTTTGAAGTCGACGTGACATTTAATTGACTTTCTACCAATTCAGAATGCAACACAAGTTCATTTTATAGTTGGGAATCGAGTGCACGAATTGATTCTCATGCGTGGCCAATCCCAAAAATGGTTGGTCTCTTTGGCATTCTCCGTTGGGGCACCAAGTCATGAACTCAGCCCTGCAAAGCAAGTAGTGCCTAGGAGGAAGGAACTAAGCGAATAAGACGAACAGTTCAATACCACAAACCTGAGGAGGGCCCGTGAGGATGGTAAAGGGCGTCTGTCTGAAGTCGACGGTGGTAGTCCGTCCATTTCAAACAATATTTATAGTCTTTCTTCCTTCCCGGTTTTCTACGGGTTACTACTTTCCCTGTGGGACTTTCTACTCTACAATATCTATATCTATATATACATATATATATATATATATATATATATATATGTGTGTGTGTGTGTGTGTGTGTGTGTGTGTGTGTGTGAATAGGATTTGGCATTAATAATCTACGAGGATTGATATAATGAAAACCCAACCAACCAACGAACGTTTTATGAGGAATTATCAAACAAACTCTTTAAAATAATACATATATATATATATATATATATATATATATATATATATATATATATATATATATATATATATATATAAGAGGCAGCAGAAATACCTACGACATTTTAAACTGCTACTTGTTTGGTGCAAGTGAACTTAGGCAAAGGTAATGTTGGTTCCTTCTTATCATGTTTTTATTTTCAGATACGATCAGTTTCTATCAGGGCTTGGACCGATGCCCATCGTCCCTTTGTTGCTAAAAAGTTTTTTTTAAAGACTGATGAATCTAAGATTGTTACACAGAGAGCTTTTAGTATTTATTTGATGATAAGTTGGTATACTGCTATTCTGGATAGAATTTTTAACCCATTGTTTAATTCACTTTCTATACAAAATAGCATCATTCTTCTGAATATCTAAGCCAATTAGGGACATTAAAAGATGACCCTTTCATCCCATATCAAGAAATCCTTTTTTTTTTTCTATTCACCCATTAAATTCTGTTGAACCTCTTGACTTATTTAGTTATCCTTTTAAGATTATCATTCACACAAATCAATGCGCATACATACATACATACATGCTATCTATACACATACTCTTAAAGATACGCTAAAGAGAGAGAGATAGAGAGAGAGAGAGAAAGAGAGAGAGAGAAAGAGAGAGAGAAAGAGAGAGAGAGATGAAAAGTTAATAGACTGAAAAGTTCAAATGAGGATGCTATATCTGCTGTTGATGAGTTTTCTTAACTTATGGGATCAAATACTGCAGTAAAAAGAGCATGGAGCACAGGGAAGACTATGTCGAAATATAAGCTTCATTTGTTCTCATTTCATAATGGTATCTTGGTCTGCCTATGAACTTTTCAGCAGATCCTCTTACATACATATATGCTACGTCAATACGCATAGATACTGAGTGTCTATGCGTATAGGCGTAGATGCATGTAGATGCATGCAGATACATGCAGATGTATGCAGATCCATGAAGGCTTAAACCTACATGCATCTGCATTATTGCACCTATGTGCATCCAAGAGCAGAAGAGCTTATAATGTCACACATCAGCTCTGTTTTTTGCAATTTATGTCCATCAATTACATCAATGATAATGATCAAATATGGATATATTTTGCGTATTCCCCAAACATATACGAGCTTTAATTGCCCCCAAATAGAAATAAACTGGATGAATTTAATCAGATAATCTCCCACTACAAAAAATAAAACAAACAAAAGAACAAATAAAAAAACTATGAACTGAAATAGTTAAATCACCCACTACACGAGAAAATAGTTTAATCACGCATTCCTACAGAAGATACAATGGCTTGAGAGTGATTAATTACCCCACCTCAGTCGCCAAAGAAAAACCACAACAATGAATTATAGTTACCACTCGCCGCACAAACTCAAAACTGGAGGACCTAGCTCTCTCCAATCCACAACAAAAACTCAGAGGACTTTCAGACGCTTCCAACCAATCCTGGATGATTTTTGATTCCATAAAAATGATAAACAAGATACCGTGGACATCTAACTCACCTATAACCAAAGAATCGGACATTTAATTCACGTTAAACCTTCCAACGCGACTTGGATGTATCGGATATCTCCTGAGTTGGTTTAATATTGCACCAGGAGGTCTTATGGAAGTGTCAACACATCTGACCTTCAAACATTTCACCCCTCCCTCCATAACATATGGGAAATCTTTAACCACCCTTGCTCCACACGCAGCAAAAGAATATCATGCGAAACTTCCGCATTGCTGGAAGCGTCAGTTTTCCTGACCTTGAAACATTCTCCATTACTGGAAATGTCAAAACATTTGACCTTCCAACATTTCACATCTCCTCCAAAAAAAAAAAAAAAAAAAAAAAAAAACATGATGGATTTTAACCATCCCTACATAAAGCAAAACAAAACAAAAATATTATAAGGAAAACTTTAACTACCATCGCATTAGCAGAAGCATCACCATAACTGACTTTCAAATATTACACCTCACAAAAATAAATAAATCAAAACAAAACAAAAAACAAGACAAACATTAAACTGCCACTTTCAGACGCCTTCAACTAGCCATTAAAACATTGAGATCAAACAATCCACCATTTTCCGATGGAAACTATTTATGTTTGGTCCTTTTAAACGCATGAATAGATCGGCTAAAAATGTTCATACTTGATAAGGAATGTCCTAAACAATTTATTGTTCTTTTTCTTTTCTTGTTTTTTTCTTTCTTTTTTTATGTATTCACTTTTATAGCAGCCAGTTGTAGTAACTTCTCAGGAGATGTCTGCGCCAAATAGAAAGCGTCCAGTTAGTCCACTAATATCCTTCGTTTCTTGAGTCTCTACAATATCGGCTGCTATTTATTCTCCACTATCATGTCCTCTGGCTGTCACATTTTTCATCCTAGCCCAGTCGGTTGGGGTTGGAGAATATACCAACTACATCTCTTCAGAAGGAGTAACATCCCTTCCCAACGTTTGTCCTAAATATGACACTAAACTATCAAATAGTGGAGTTTTGAGGAATGTGGAGTTCCTTTTCATTGCCATTACTCTGGCCCGGAGCGGTAGTACCTGATTACGTCTCATCGGTGGGTCAAATAGAACTGTTTAACCATTTAACTGTGTGCAAACCAGTGACTGATGCTAAATTGAATTGTTAAATAAAACTATTAATGTGAGCAATTCTTTCACTGTGCACAATCAAATGAGTAATATTAAATAGAATGATCAATGTTCGATAGAAATACTTAAAACCATTTAACTGTATGTAAACAAATGAGCCCCGGCTCGTTTAAAATACTATCTACAAACTATTCGATTGCAAATCATTTATATTTGATATATATGTATTGACAGGATTTGGTATTAAATAGCCTAAAAGGGTTGATATGCCATAAAACCCAACCAATTTTCCATTTCTATCCTAATCCTTATTTCAACCCTATCAATCATTGTTTTCCCCGTATTGCTAATACAGCTACTATCAGAATATACCCCTTAATGACGATCGTCCGACAAGCTTATGATCTCCGGCATTACGTTTCTTGTTGATGCTTTCACGTATCAAGTTCGCGGGTTGATCAGGCCAGTCAGAGGTTTCTTTGCCTACAGTCTCCAACTTATACATCAGTTTGTTTAGATTAATTTTTTCTTCTATAGTTCCGGATACTTTGGGTCTTTAGAACTCGGATCTTCTACCTGAGGGAATTCAGAATACCATGATTCATTTCCCTGTCGTAATTATAGTCAAAGACTATTTTCTCTCGTATCATTTTTCCCTTTTTCTCTCTTTGATTATAATCCCTCTTATAACAACCGAATTGGCTTCAGGTCGATCATAAGTGTGATAGCCATGTCGATCGGGTTATCACCACTCGGGTGGACTTCTTAAAGATAGTGTCCTGACTATGCCTCCATACGCTTATCGACATCGTGAAAATGAGCAGTAACATAACCCTCATATCAGCCATCAAGCAATACAATAGGAAACTGAGTTACTGAAAACGAACAGACCCGCAACTCAAAATAATACGACTTTCTCATTCCCGTTCTACTAACTTTTATCCCCAACGGCAGTCTGCTCTTCACATATTACCTATTAGTGCGTAACTAAAAGCTAAGTCCCAAAGAGGAAAGAGCCTCGTCCGTATTCACTTACACGAGGTGCAATCTATCACTTCCTTGCTATTTCGTGACCTGAACTGTATATCTTAGAGGTAGATCTTCTTCGGCGTTTTCACTTCTTCATGCGAGGATCGTGCTAATCCTTATTTCTGCTCTGGAAGATAAATCTCATCCTCAGAATCCCACTCATCTAGGTTTCGGTTAGTAAAATGGAGGTTCCGCTTTGAATCGTGATGATTTTCTGCCATGCTTCTGTTCAGATTCGAGTTCTGAGAGAGCACTGCGTTCAGTTGATTGTCTTATTGACCCTTTTCTGCTTTCGACTCGATGGGTTTCCTACTCCTTGATCTCTGTTAGCTTCAAAACATTCGGATGTATCCTCTTTATTTTCCCCGCGCCATATGAAAGTATCAGTGTTGATTTGTTCGACTATCCTATTGTTTACTTGATAATATATTGATCTCCAACGCTTAACTCTAACTCTCGCTACTCTTTATTGACGGCTTTATTCTGGTCGAAGGTTTTATGCGGTTGTTCAATCATATAAGGTAGTGGTGGTATTTCCTTCAAGATTTTAGATTGTTCACAGACAGTACTACATGAAGCCCAAACAGCATGTAGTACTGTGAGAATTTCGCTGTCACACATACCAAGAACCCAACAATAGCTAGTGTCTGGAATAGGTTCCAGTTTTGCTGTCTCCCTCGGTCAATTTCGCAAGAATATCTCTTAAGAACCATTGGAAATATTCTACTTTGGCGTTACTTTGTTGTTTAGGAAAGTTATATTATGCATTATTATTATGTTTCTATTATTACCTCCTTTTCGGTCCCATTGTTGGATACTAACTTTAAGAGAAACCCATATCTCGGAAATATTACTATCAAAATCAAACTTGCTATAGTTTAAGCCTTTTGTCTACAATGCGTACGTCTCTAGTCATTGGTTAGCCGATTAACGAAGCTAATTACCCCACGGGATTTCGCTGTACGGGCCAGATATGTCTTGGATAACCTTAAAGGGATAGACGGAAACATCCATCTTCATAAAAATGGCGGCTTCATGTTTTCTAATTCAGGCCTAACAGGAGATACAACTATTCACATACGGAGTTTGTACAGCCATGTCGGTAATATTTCCTCCTTGTAAGCTTGTAGGTCTCGAGGCATTGTTCCAGTATCTTATTCCTTAACGCCCGAAGAACGTACAATCGGAGTCTCACCTCTTAATCCTGGTTGGAGAAGTAGTATAGCCGATTATCTTTTACTAGGTATCTAGTTGCACACGCTTCTCTTACATTCCCCACCTTTATCGCTTCCTTTAGTATCCAAATCTATCTTCTCGCAAACGGTGTTGTTCAGCGGCATCTTGGTCATCACCTTTAACATTTGGTCTCCTTTCTATTCGATCCTGTCCGAATAATTATTTGCCAGATCCACCAACTCTGTCAGTGAAAATCCTAACTTTCTTTCATAGGGCCTCATTCCAAGCCTGAATCACGGAAACTTTCACAGTAAATACTGGGATTGTTTATCCTCTTACTTCCATCATGTGAATATGGCGCGGTGGGATTGTCCCTATCGATCTATTTCACATTTACAAACAAGCAAGACACACGACTCAACAAAAGAAGGAAATAATCCTTCAGCTTATCTAAACCAGTCTTCTTCTTCTTCTTCTTCTTCTTCTTCTTCTTCTTCTTCTTCTTCTTCTTCTTCTTCTTCTTCTTCTTCTTCTTCTCTCTCTAAGTATTCATCAAGTACTCAATTCTCTTGAAGAGTCCTTTTTGTTTCCAAAGAGCCGATTCGGATTCATTTTTGAAAAAAGTGTGTGTATGTATGTGTTTGTACAATTGTGAGTGAGTATCAGTCCGCCTCAGTTGTTTGTTTTCTTTGTCTATTCTTATTTCTTTGCAACACTCCTTTCTGTATCTTTTTCGAGCAGTTGCTTCTTGAACAGATATTTTTCTTCGTTTACCCTGGGTCTATACGAGTCAGGGCAACCAAGTGTGGCACTCTAGACTTACGGCCTGCGCAATTTCACCGGTTGTACACCCCCAATCAATGTTGAGGAGATTCTTAAGACAAGATCAATTCGCAGATTTGGGTCAAAACCATACAAGTGACAAGTCATCTTCACAAGGAAAAGAGTTCTGCGAATATACTACCAGGTTCTTTATTTTCTCCTCGAGTTTTTCTCCGTCCAGGAAACACGTATAACACTTCAAAAAATCAACTTGGATGTTAATTTCTATCGCAATCATGGACAGCAAAAATCACTTATCCCACTCTGTGTCTAAACAACTGACTGCTAACTTTCCGTTCCTAGCGACCCAACTGCGGCTTTTTACTCTATTCTCAAACTCATTCTTGTCCGTGTCGTAATTTCTACCTCTCGCAAATGATCTTCCTCTGGATTACTTTCTGGCATCTATGGAGCCCTTGATTTCAAGGAAAGAAAAACGTTTTATCGGCAAGGGCCACCAAACTAAATTGCTAAAATTTGATAGGCTTGTCAACTGAGCGCCAAAGACCTTTGATTATGAGTCTTCAAAAACTATACGCAATGTTTACCAAACATTTGGCTAAAAGACCGTAAACAAATTGACAGCTTAACATTACATCCCAAAATTTTGTTACAGAGACGAAAGCATTGAAGATAGACAGGGTTCTCTTACCAATCAACCGAAGGTCTTAATTAAAACAACTCGAGAGATTATAGAACTCAAACTTAACCATGGAAAAGTGTTTCGATATTTGCATCAAATTGTAAAATATAAAAAATGGGTTTTGCACGTGGTGAACAAACAAACAAACAAGCAAACACTGTTACTGGTCATCTCTAGGTTTTTTTATACAGGAAAAACGATTCATTGACAGCATTACGAAATACGATGAAAAATGTTTTCATCCAGTGTCTGGACGATCGAAGTGAAGCAGTAAAATACTTCCCCAATTCAATGTTGCATCAAAAGGTTATGATCACTGTTTGTTAATCAACAAATAGGATAATGAATTCGAGCTTCTTGAATCTTTGCGAAACCATCAGAGTTGGGAATTATTGCCGGGAAATCGACCCAGTGTACCGAGAACTGCAACGTTTACATCCATCATTCACAGCCAGTTAAGAGGCACCAACTTTTCTTCATACACATTCCCTGTATGTCTTGCTAATGACAAGAAATTGAGCAACGAAAAACTACCTCACCCAGCTTACTCTCAAATTTGAAAGTTTAATGACAATCAAAAATTTTGTATATTGTAATTAAGATAATTTGTTTTTAAAATGTACAGTGGTTTTTCGTGAATTTTGCCAAAGGAGTTAACAATTGGAAGCACTGTTTATTATTGTACCTTTTTCAAGGAAATCAATGTGATGGGTCTTTTCATGTCCCAGAAGACTATCAGTATGATCTTCTTTACGAACCACTGAATCCAGAACCTTTTCTTTACCGGATAATCAGTGTTTCCACTCCATGAAAAAAATTCAAAAAAAATTTGTTTTGCTTTTTTTTCAAATCCTTTTATTTAAAGAAAGACCCTGGTTATTTTCCTAACTGACAACATTCATTCAGCGAATTTATACATTGACTTCTTCCCATGAAACGAACACAAGATGGGTGCCGGTCAAATGTCACTCATCCTTTGACCATTTTATTTGTCACTCTTACCCTATCCTCCTCATATTAAGATGTGATATTGTAGATGTGTGCAGTGATATTTCAGAAGATCTGTGTAAATATTTAATTACAAAAGACAGATAAATCAGTTTCAAATTATGTTCTTTGAGTATTTTATCTAGTAAGTTGGATTTTTGTAATAAACTAAGAGAAATACCCGAAATTGTCCAGGATGAAATAATATCGCAAAGCACATTTTGTTGAATAAAAATTATCTGCGACTGCTTTGGTAGATTTTATTCGCAAGCTTGCACTTTTTTGATTAGACATATTCAAATAACACTCTAAATTCGCAATAATGAAAGAAAGTTCACAAAACTTATCACAAATAAAATTCAAGCATATAAATTAAAAATGTCTTTTTCATGAAGTATTTTGCATTTAGACTGCAATCTTTCATTAATATAATCTTAAGGAAAGATGACATATTAAAATATCATGCCTCTTATCATATTAAGTACGTAACAATATAGACTTAGTTAATGGTTGAGAAATATATCTATCTGGTCCATACCGTTGGGGCGCTTCCACCTCTGGGGATGTCTCTACTCCGTGTGCCAATTCTACTTTGCTTTATTAACGAATGGGATCATTTTCTGATCAATTTCATGCCAAAATATTACAGGCGATACCGAGGAAGGAGGGATAAGTTTTCTCCGTGCCTTTAAAAAAATCATTGGAATCAAAGACTCTGGCATTTCATCAAGATTGGCTCATTAGCCAAAGAGTCCATAGATAACAAGCAGGCAAGCTAAAGAAAACAATTATATATAAGACTAAACAATTCGTGTGTGCTTGCACGTGTGTGTATGTGTGTCTGACAACCGGAATATGCGGCCCTGAGTAACGTAGATTTTGGATAAACAAAGTACACTATTGGAAAATGACACTGCAACATCCTAAATATATGTTTCAGTTTACCTAAGATTAAACACAGGCAATTTGGCTGTGTAAATGATTGCATATACAGATGAATACATGAAGAGGTTACATGTCTCATGTTATTAATACTCTGTATATCCTATTGGGCTTTAAAAGAGGATTATTCTGTTTCATACATACAATCGTATAATCGTAGTATAATAGAGAAAAGGCTTGACTTCTAAGTTAATTAGCATTGAATTTAATCCTTGCTAGATATCGCATACTTTGGAATTTCTGCCAAATTAGTACCTGAGCGGCTTGAGTGATAATGTTTTCATGTAATGCTTTATCGAGTCCAAAGTCTAGTAACGGAATTTGGTCTTAAGGTCAGACGTCTACAGCGAGGTGACTGTTTTGAGCCAGTATGTGAACTGTGTAAGATTGGGAAACTAACTATTTGAAATATGCGCAGATTGATTAGTTGAAGGAAGTCACATGATCAGAAAGAGGAAAAGAAATAAGTCAAGGATTTTTTTCCAGTCCTGAAAAAATATTTGGTGGCATTATTATTTGTGAAGATAGGTTTCTAAGTGATCTGAGTGACGGAGCAAAACAGTCAGTCACATAACTTTTGTAGCGAACAATAATGGCCAACTCGATCTTTTTGATTCTGTACACTCACAGACGCCCTAAATAAAATATAGTCTAATTGCTTGGAAGTGAAAGATGGAGAAATTTCAAAATAAATAGATATCTTACACATCTATAGAATTATTTCACCAATAATATTTGTCCTTAGGAAAAGTAGCTTAAATGAGGATAGTGTATGACGCACTCATTTCAATGGCTGAATACTGTTGTCTTTGAGTAATGTTACTACGCGAGTAAGGATGCAGCTTAAATTCTGCCCTCTTATCTTTTGGGCTGCACACTTTATGAACCCCTGTGCATACACACGTGCGTGCGTGCGTGCGTGCGAGTAAAAGTGTATGTGTGTGCTTGTATTTGTATATGTATATACACAATGATTTATACAGTTGTATGAATTATACTTGCATAAATCTATACTTAAATGCACATTATGAAAATGTCATTGTAATTGTTATGGGGGGAATTTGTATCTTAGATAAAATGTAGGCAATTATATATAATGTTATGCCATTTCCGCTAACTCGCATGACCAAAAAATATTTATAGAATATGTACATAATGGTAATGAAAATGATAATAATAATATGCAGTTATGTACTTATGTGCGCATGCGTGCATATACTTGTTTCGGATGGATTCTAAATTTAGTAAATCCTTATGTGAAACTGTATTTCGACCTTATAGAATCTCATTAAATTCTGAAAAAAAATCTGAATTCTAATTCTTATGTTCTTTTGCTTCGTTTTCAACATTTCGTTCGTTTCGAGTTTTTTTCTGGCTTTATACACCGGTCCAAAGCAGCAAATTAGATGGATAATTAGTGAAACGTCAAAAAAGCATAAAAAGTATTAACAACACTTTGGTACCGCATATTTTTCAATTATCTATCTTTGCATAAAACGTAATGAGACTTTCTATAACTACTTATATAAGTATAATTTTATTTGATGGTATATTCTATATTCTCTACACATACTTCTGAAACAAACAAACAAACAAACAAACAAACATTAGGTGTACCATCAACCAAATCTGCATTAGATGAAGAGTTTGGAGTCAGACTGGGTTTCAGGGTTAAATCATCATTATAATCAAGCAGAATAACTGATGATACAAGATTTGACTGGCGAGATGATTAACATGTCACAGAGACATGGGATATGGATATAGAATAACAATATCACAAAAAGCAAAAGACACATATCTCATCTCTCTCTCTCTCTCTCTCTCTCTCTCACACACACACACACACACACACACACACACACTCATATATATATATGTGTGTGTGTGTGTGTGTGTGTGTGTGTGTGTGATTCAATAAATAATAAGGATATTACCAAAGAGTTCACAATAGGAAGCTTTATTTACAACTGCACTTTTTTTAAGGAAATGAATGGTACTGCGTCATTCATGTCTCAGAAGACTGTCAGCATAATCTTTTTAACTGATCGTTACATGTGTTGTAGGGAATTATCGCATCAATGTTAGTGGACTGGAGAGATGGAAGAACTGTCCAGTGACCAGACTACGGCGATTTCATTGCGGGATTAGAGGGAACTTATAAAAAAGTATGCTGCAAGCCAAAGCAGGTACAGAAAGTGCAACGCTTCACCTGGGATAAAGATAGAATCAGTCGGAGCCCCCTACCTAGAACCATCACCGTGCCTAAAAATAGAGGTTTCAGTAACAGTAGAATATCATAACGAGTGTAGGCGTTCTCTAAAAACTCAAGTTAGCCTTGGAAAGCACTATATCTTCATAATCGCGGATACTGGTGCACAAACTTGTCTAGTGGGACGGAGATACTAGAAACTTTAAAATGCATGAGCGACAGCCACAAAATATGTAGCATCATAGACAACCAGTTACGTATCAAAGGTATACTTTTTATGCTTATAAGGTTCGGCCTAAAAAAAGAGGAAAGTGATGTATGTATCATAAAGTATGTCCGGGTTGTATATTTCGGAATCCACCCTGAAAGATCTGGGTCTGATACATAAGAATTTCCATTGCCAGATGTATAAACTTAACATGCCATCTACCATGAATGAAAAGGATCCATGCGGGTGCCTTCAGAGAGCTACGGTCCAAGATAAACTGACGGTCATCCCATTCCCACCTATCAAGAGCTATAGGCTCCGATTAGAGCAGTGGATGTGGAATCAAGTCAAGCTCATTCAACATCTGGCCACATCAACCATTGTAGATGATCGCGAGTAGACCATAATATATAACTTTTGCCCTCGCAGCGATACCATCAGCAGAGCACACATCAATTCCGGTGCTACACCACTGGAAGAAGAAGGTTAAACAAGACTTCAAATGCCTCTACAGCTTGGTGCACAAGAATGATGGTCGCAATAAGAAAAAGCTGGTCCTGGTAAATCTACAGAAATTAAATGGGCCTATAAGAGAGAAACCCACTACACTACATTTCCGTTTAATCTTGACCCAACCCGAACCAAGAAGGCAATTCTAGATGCGTGGAACAGACATCACTGCCTACTGCTTTCCGCTGTATCAACCATTGAAGACGGAGACCATAAGATATAACTTTTGCTCTCGAGGTGATACCATCAGCAGTGCACCCATCAATGTCGGTCCTACACCACTAGAAGAAGGTCAAACAAGACATCGACGTAGCACTTTTTGTTTCATAGAACCAGTACCAGCAGGTACGGCTTGGTGTGCAAGAATAGTGGTTGCAACAAAAAGATGGCTCACCCAGAAGGACGGTGGACCAAAAGAAATTAAATGCACCAGTGAGAGAAACCCACTACACTACCGTCTCCATTCAATCATGTATCTCTCGTCCTAACCCGGACCAAGAATACTGTTCTTGGCGTGTGGAACGGATAGCACAGTGTTCCGTTTCCCCTAAAGGGTGAGACGCCATCACATTACTGAATGTGGCCGATATTGCTACCTCAAAGCACCCCAGGAATTTCATGCATCGGGAGGTGGGTACCCGCGTCTGTTTGACGATATTACGGTGAATACGTCGAGGAAGACCCGTTGTATTGACGACATTCTCCTCTGGGTCTACGACTTGTAATTAGTATTCTGTCAAAGTAGAGTATATCACCCACTGTGGCAAAAATGAAATAGTTTTCCATCCCGACAAATTCCATTTCACTGAAAATAAGTAGATTTAGCCGTCTTCCTAGTAATGACTGATGGTGTGAAAACAACCAAAAAAAGCAAAATGACGGAAGCCATCCTTAATTTTGCCACGCCTACAAATATGAGGTTTTGGTTTTGATAAATAAACCAAGTTGCGTACGCATTTTTGCAACTCGAAATATTGACTGGCTGTGAACTAGAGATCAGTAGTTCTATTGGGAAACAATTCTCAGTGAAGTATTTGAAGAATCCAAACGCATTATTCTTAAAAAAAAAAGACCAAGGAAGTAGTTAAAACACTTGAAATGGACGAGGTGACGTGTCTTTCAACAGATTTCTGTGAGACCGGCATTTAAAATTTCCTCTTCCAAAAGCACTGTCGATGCCCAACGGAATCTGCTCCCAACTGTGATAAAGACCACTGGAAAATAATCCAGATTCACTAAGGATGCAGATTCGTGATACGCCTCTGTAGAAGGAGAAGCACTCGCACTTGTATATGGACTGACGGATGCTCATCCTGAGATGCTCTGGCCTACTAGTTGCAGTAGACCATCATCCACTGGTGAAGATATTTTCGGATCAGGTTCTGGGAAATATAAAGAACCCTCAATTATTAAATTTCAAAGAGTGATAATTCATGTATAAGTTCTGTATTAAGCACGTCCCTGGTAAATTGAACGTCACATGCGACTGCACCTCAAGACACACTGCGTCACCACCACATATCGGAGCGGCAATTTGTGACAGCTCAGCAAATTGACTGTGCTGTACAAGCTTCAGTTATATCTGCATACGTGCAAAATGCTAAACATGGGATAGGATCGTGGTCGCAGCGTTTACTGACGAGAAGTGCTTCACATTAGCAGAACATATTTAAAAGAGTTTTTCTAACACAGGACACGAACTGGCTCTGATGCTCCGACAATTTTGGCCGGTGAAACACTGGTACTGTTTGGATGGGGTACACACAAAAAACAATAAAATCCTCATACCGAGACAACTTCTGACCTTCACTTTGCACATCAAAGGGTTAATGGAAAGTTGGATAACACAAGACAGTGATTGATTCGATTCGTTTTAGATGCCTGTATTCGACAAACGTGAGCCCAGTGCCAGATGTGTAATTCAATCACTTCATGAACCAAAAACGAAAGAACCCTGTAAACCTCTGATACCAACATCAAAAACAAAAGAACCCAGTAAACCTCTGATACCAACATCAAACTCAGAGTTCCCCTTCCAAAAAAGTCACTGATTTACATAGGAAATACTACATAGTATACGTGAACTGATACACTGGCTGGCTAGAAGCGGCCCCATTATCGTAAAGGAATGCCAGTCATATGCTCGTTTTGTACATACACTGTACCGGAAGAATTATTGTCGGACGGTGACTACCGTTTGACTCTCATGAATCCGCAGTGATTGAGGCATAAAGAAGCGTATATCGTCTTCACACTTCTCCCAAAGTAACGGGAGGGCAGAATTAATGGTCAAAACAGCCAAAAGAATGTTAAGAGACAGTATCGATGCGTATGGTCACCTGCGTAAAGACCACGCGGTTTGAGTTATGTTGACCCACCGAAACACTCCAAACCCAGATATTAGAATGTCGCCTGTGGAGATGTTGTACGGACAGGCAATCAAGAAATATCTCCACATACTTCAAGTGCACAAACGTAGCAGGGAAATGAAGGAAACAAGAGAAAGGACGGTGGCGAAAAACATTAGCTGAATTAAAAGCAATATAAAATGCACTGTTGCACACTCAAAGAGTTCTAGGTCGGCGAGTCGGTAAAAATCTAGAACCAGGAGAGACTTTCTTTATCCCCAACATTGGAAATATGAGTAAAATGGCGGAAACTCTGAGTAATTTGGCAGTACCGGATACATGTGGATAGGAGCAATCGAGTAACACTAAGAAATCGTCGGTTACTACGGAGGATATAGCCAATTGCAGATACGCTGGACTACCACATACCGCAACCGTCCTCCGAAACACAAGTACCTATAAATGTGATATCTCAGAACAACGCAACTGAGGTGATAAAAGTGGAAGAAACAGATGGCGACTAAAGCATAGAAGGGCGTATGGATATCGGGGCGGACAATGACCAACAACCAGTGGCTCAAACACCAGTCGGTGAGAAGATGCGATGCAGCCCGAGGGTGTCACGACCACCTAGATCGCTGTACCAATAGATGCATGGGAGGCGTACGACTACTCTGGGTGGTCCCGACATGCGATGCAGCCCGAGGGTGTCACGACTACCTAGATCGCTGTACCAACAGATGCCTGGGAGGCGTACGACTACTCTGGGTCGTCCCGACATACGATGCAGCCCGAGGGTGTCATGACCACCTAGATCGCTGTACAAATAGATGCGTGGGAGGCGTACGACTACTCTGGGTCGTCCCGACATGCGACCACAATTGTTGTCTCCTGAGGAGGGAGGGGGCGGGATTAGTAAAGAGGTTAGCCAACAGACGACACTCCTGACCGGAAATTAGTTTACGCATAAGTAGGTCTCTTATGTGTTAAGAGGCAGGGAATCGCTACACTCCACTACCACTCCGGAAGTTTACCTCTATAATGATGACTATAAAAAGCCAGAGAAGAAAAAAAAGAGGGGGAATCTATGAGTGTCCAATCCAGTTTGCCTTCGAGTGATGCTTAAAAAATTGAAGAACATTTCACATTTCTGTCATAGATAATCCTATGGTTTACTATGGCATTAAACATATTATTCGTTTTCAAATCCCTTTAATATTGGTCTGTTCTTTCGTTTTTGGTGACAGCCAGGGGGATTGAGTATAGTTGTGTTTGGAAACGGAAATTCTTAATACAATTATTTTTCCTAATTCGAAGCGTGGGAATATTTGACCGTGAGGATTTAAATGAAAATATTGATAAGAGGAAAGACCTGCACCTTTTTAGGGTAGAGGTAAGAGGGAAACAGGCAGAGAAAGTCGAAGGAGTAGAATAGATTAATAGAACCCAAATCGGGTAAATATGAGAGGATATCGAGTACCGTTGACCGAGGGAATCGACGGCGCGGAACTAATAATTGAAATCTAAATTAGGAGCGAATCGGTAGCTCCCCGACCACCATCCTACGGAAGAGAGGAAAGGCACATAAGCAGAAATTTCGTTCCCCAACAGAGATCAGCACGGAAAGGCGAAAAGACTTCATGAAACTCTGAGTCGTAACCTTTTACTAGACTCCCTAACATAGTGATGTGGACCCAAAGTCGGTACACAGAAGGAAAACACGGAACACGGTTTAGAAGTAAGAAAGATATATTAACAAAAGTTACAAAGGATAGTGTCCAATATTGGTAGTCGTACTCTTGTACTACTGCTGCTACTGCTACTCTACGAATTAGGATATTATTACGCTAGTAATATAGTACTGGAAGAGTCCATAATGCTGGTAAGTTTCGGTCTCACAACACCCTCCTTCCAAGAGTTTTCTCTTTTTTTCTTGGAAAAAAATAAAACTATTAATATTTCCTCCTTTTGGGATTTACGTCGAGTGGTTGCGTAAATTTTCTTTTTCTTGCCGAGCGTCGTACTTCCGGAGAAACTTGAGGCGTGTTGAGATCGAAAAGATCGAATATTGGGTCGATCAGCTCTTCGCAGGTATTTTGTGGTGATTCCTCAGTTTCATTCAAACGGCATTTCCAGAGCTGGTTCATATGGCATTTGTGGGTGTTTTTTGGTTCTGGACAATATAGACCAGTTCGCCAATCCTTTGATGGAGCCTACATCACAGAATGTCATGTTGTTTTTGTAGGCCTTAAAGAGAACATTAGCGCCAGGATAGAAATTTTTCTTATGGGGCGAGATGGTTTTCTTAAACTTTGCTTGCCGTGGAATGAGTTTATCGAAGACGGACTTGACTTTTCTTGCGAACGTTGTTTCTGATTTAGCAAATACGTCCTTAGGGTAGATAATGGAGTCTTCAAAGACTTCCGTATTTTGGGGAATGAGTCGCGATAAGCTGTCCGCGTGGCAAATATTTTTAGATGTCAGGAACTCGATCTTGAAATTGTAGTTTAAGAGAATCGTTCCCCAACAAAGTAGTCTATTTGCAGTATAGACTGGTAGACCTTTCTTGGAAAAAATATTGTTTTTAAGGGTTTATGGTCCGTTTGCAGTATGAACCGTCTTCCATCTAGGTATCTGTGGAACTTTGTGACGGGAAATATTATCCCTAGAGCCTCTTTCTCTATTTGGGAATATTGCTTCTCAGTTGGTAGCAGGGATATAGAAGCGTTTGCTACAGCTTTTCGCGAACCATCTGGCAGTTTATGGAGAATGCAAGCACTGATGCCGTATGAGCTTGCATCACTTGCGACTATGATGTCGAGGGTAGGGTCGTAGTGGGTGAGGGAGAGATCAGAAGTAAGGGTTTTCTTGATCTTTTCGAATGACTCTTGGATTTCAGGGGTTCATAACCATGGTTTGTCCTTTTTTAATAGTTCGTTGAGAGGTCCTCTCAAATTCTGCATGTTCTTAATGTTTAGTTTGTTGAAAATTTCCTCAGGGCTTGGTAGGGGATTGTGGTGATCCTTCAAGGCATCGTTTAACCCTGTGGAGAAATCGGCGTAGATTCGTATTTTTACATGGACCGTAGGTGCTGCCCATTCACTAAAGTTTGTTTTCGACAGAATACCTGCTTGTTCAAGTCTATCAAATTCTTTGTTGATTTGTTCTAGAGTAGCGAAAGGGACATTCCGTTTCTTCTTGAATACCGGTTGTGCACCGTCCTTTACCTTGAGCTTAGCTTTTAATTTAGAACATTTCCCAAGGCCGCCAGAAAAAAAAAGTGGAAATCGTTGTTTGAGTTCCTTTTTGAGATTTACCGAATTGGACGTTGTACTTTCTATTTTGCGACAAAAAGTACTCATTGGGCAATCCCATAGATTGCATTTTTCTATCCAATCTGTTTCGAACAAGTTGTCTGAATGTTTTAGTACGTAGGCTTTCAGCTTTTTGGTAACTCCATTTCGTGTTACTGTAAGGATTACCTCGTCTAAGATGTTAATATTCTCGCCAGTTACGGATTTTGCTGTTTTATCCGTCTTTATTAAAATCGGCTTGTTTAATTTTCGCCAAGTACAACAATTGATGATGAGATATCAGAACCCGAGTCGAGCTGGAATTTAATGGAGTTATTGAAAATATCAACAGTCACATATTTCCTTAAAGTCCTATTGACTATGTCGTCTGATTGAGCTTGTCTAATTTTACTTTTGGGTTTTCTTGTTCTGTTGGCGTTATGACCATTTTTATTGCAATTTTTGTAATATTTTTTCTTCTTCACTGGACAGAATTTCATCCAATGCCATTTACCACAATGGTAACATGGTCCAGGCGGTTTCTTTAATCTATTTGTGTTTTGTTTATTGCGGGGTTTAAGAACATGAGATTTGCCTTTTGTCTTTTTGACGGGAATAGGCGGTTGACTTGCTTCTGATTTTTCTAATCAGAGCCACACCAGATTCCTCGATCGTTTTTGAGTCACACTTGACAGAAATTACTCTTTGACAGTCCTCTGCCATCTTTTGGAGAGTCAATCCTTTTTCGTTTTCAGGCTTGGTCAGTACCTGCCGTCTGACTTCGGCGTCTTCTGCTGAGACTAGATCCTGTGCAAATATTAAGCACTTGAAATCATCGGCAGTCAACTCGGCAAGTTTAAAATCATTACAGAGCTTGTTAACTGATGCTGCACCCGTTAGAAAATCTTGCTAGTTGTCTTTGACTGTGTTCAGGCATTTCCAACGTTTGTGGAACAAGGTTGCGTTAGGCCCGAATAGTTCCGATAGGTGGTTAATAATTTCTGAAAAATCCAAGTCTTTGGTTTTCTTGAGTAATATGAAGTCTACGAAACTATTATGTTCGGTTATTACCAGTTTTCTTAATAGTAGACGTACCTTTTTTTACTAGGCCATTGTTCATAGTCTACGTTGAAAATATCTTCAGCGCCTATAAAAAGCCTCGAACGTTTTGTCGTTCTCTGGTACGTATTCGAATGTATCACTCGAGTTATAGATTGTACTCTGGGAAAATATAGTGTCTTTTTCAGAGTTTTTTGAGCCATTTAATGAATTTATGAGTAATTATTTAAGTTGTTTTTGCTGTAGTTCAGTTTTCTGCGGTGTAAATTGTTGGAATTCTAATTATTATTTATGTAACTCTATAACCATTTTTTTCTGTCTTTCTTTGAATTTTTGTTGCTGATCCATGTTAGCCTTTAGCAACTGAACGATAGTTTTTTGGAATTCTTCCATATTTAATGAAGATTTTTAGTATGTCGACTAAAGGGAATGAACAAGGCAAAAAATTAAAGCAAATACTGTTGCTTTGAAAACCCGTATATTAGGGAGGTACACAAGAATCTAGACTGATTTTTTTTTTTTGCAGAAAAAAGGAATGACCTACTTACTGGTTTAGCTTCTTTCTAAATACCGTTGTTCCGTTAAATTTGGTCATTTAAATTTCCTCCACACTTTAATACTTCTTTTTGTTAGTCAAAAAAGTTTTTGTAAGGAATAAAATAAAGAAAAATTATTTCTTGGTGGGCGTCCAACAGGTTCATTTGCATAAGTGTTTGCAAGTAAGCAGGGTTTTTTTTTGTTCTTCGCTGGGGGATTTTTGTAACTGTAGACAAACTTTTTGTTTTTAGAAGTGTGGGGAGGAGGAGAAGAAAAAATTATCCTTCCGACCGAAGTAAAAAAAAATGCTTTGAAATTTTTGTTGTTGTATGAGAACTTGCTTTCTTTTTTTTAAATAAAAACTCGCCTCGCTGAATTTGGGGAATAGTCTTCCAAAAGCTTGAGTTTGTCAATTTGTTTTGTGAACAAACTGGCTTTTTTTTCGTATAAGCAATCGTTCTCGATACTTGGTTGACCGTTATATTGTTTGGAGAGACTTTAATAATCTTAAATATTCCGTAGGTGTCGAATCGCTAATTCGTCACTGATGTTGGTAAGCGGAATATTCTGTATGTAGTCGCTGGTGTAGTGATGTCAGCTTACTTTTCTCGTTCAACACTGCTGTGTGATTGAGCGGGTCCTCTGATGCAGTGAGGACGAAATTCTCGAATCTTTCTGTCGCTATTGATTTGGGATTGGTAAGGCTTTCGGTGTGAGTGTGTTTCTCGAATCCGTACGTCGCCACTGATGTGGACCCAAAGTCGGTACACAGAAAGAAAACTCGGAACACGGTTTAGAAGTAACAAAGATATATTAATAAAAGTTGCAAAGGGTAATGTCCAATATTGGTAGTCGTACTCTTGTACTATTGCTGCCACTGCTACCCCCGCATGCTCCGTATTAAGCTATGACTACGCCACTAATAGAGTGCTGGAAGAGTCCATGATGCAGGGAAGTTTCGGTCTCAAAACACATAGTGAAGCCGGAAGCAAAAGACTGAGAAAAACTAACATAATACGCCATTTGAAATCTCCTTTTACCAGACTATTAAGAAACCAAGAGAAGTCAGAAGAAAGAGACGGAGAAAAGCGAACATAACAGGCTACTTGAAATCATCTTGGACTAGACTATGGAAATCGAGAAGAGAAAAGCCTAAATTTAATACGATAAGTTGAGAGGCCGTGTGCCTAACTGAGGAATTGACAGACTGTTAAATTAGGATTTCGTTCTATTATTACAATCCATCGGTATGAGGGAATGTATGGCCATTTCAAAGACTCTTTTGATTTACTAAACTAAATATTTGTGGTTACAAGGACGTATCCAGTTCTCTGTTTGTTGACGTTCATTTTTTAAATACTTTCTTAGTTGTTCTGTCTTAACTGTCCACTCACCAACTAGCGACTCCAATTAGCGATTGATCAGCTGTCAGGATAAAAAAAAAACAACGTGGGCAAATTGGTGGATCGATCGTATCATCCGATGACATAACTAGCCAAGCAAAACTCTGCCGATTGAAAATGGAATCCCCTTCAGAGTTTAGGGAAAGCGGGTGAACTGATACACACGCATACACACACATATATAATGCAATAGTTCTTCTCATGAGTGGAGCACTGCTGGTAGCCGATAACGTATATGTAAAAGGTTTACATAAAAAAATCCCTCACTAACGCAGAGATCTTGCGTGTCTAGCCACACTGAAGAGCTGTGATACAACGAATTAATCTGTCTGTGGATGACAATATATATATATACAAAATGAAAAAGTTTGTAAATAATTTCAAGTTTGGTATTTAGGGGTTTTATTAATCTTATATGCACGAGAGTTGTTCAAGAAGTTCTAAGTCTCATACACAAAGAAGGAGCCATAGTTGAACATTTTTTGTTGTGACAACACACTACCACTTCTTATAAAACTAATAATGTAACTGCAGAAGAAATATAGGATATTCTAAGAAATCCATGAGGATACAGTACAGATACTTACTGAGAACTCCCTTTCATAGGCAAATGTGATGAATTGAGCGGTAGAATTTTAGCCGGGCAGGGAAAACACAAATAAAAAAACCCACAACCACTGATGATCAAGTCGATCCCATTCACCGTATAACTTTAAACAAAAGATGTCTCACTGTCCGGTATATTGCAAAGTCTATAGGCTGTAGTTCTGGTTTGGACCATACTGCTTTCACTGAGAACTTGGGGATGAGCAAGTTGACTGCAATTTGGGTCCAAAGAAAACTGACACAAGAGCCCAAGTGTTGCCATTTCCAGAGCACTTCTGACTCGCTTCCAGGCAAATCCTAAGAATTTTAACTGTGGATTAGTAACTCAAAGTGAAACCTGGATTAACCACTTCGAGCCTGAATAAAAGACACAAAGCAAACAATGGAAACGCTTTGGTTATCCAGTCTGTAGAGAACTAGAATTTAAGCAAGCAGGTAATGTAGGCAAGGAAATGGCTTATGTTTTGTGGGAATTCTGAAGGCATAATCATAATAAACTACCTGGAAAAGGAAAAAAACAGCTATTAATAAACAGTACAACGGACCAGATTTAAGATAATTGAAAGAAGCAACCAAGTCAAAACGTAGAAGAAAGCTGAGGGCTCTAGGATAACTCGCCCGTTCACACTGCTTTAATTGCAGTAGATGAAGCAGCCAACTGTTGATTTGATTTGCTACCCATTCCCTTTTCTCTCTAGACTTAATTTCATCCTGTTTCCTAAGTTTTGATCTTACCGACGTGGTTGCAACTTTGGGAACAATGATGAGGTTATATATATTGTGGAAGAGTTTTTCAAAGGACAATGATGCCACCTTCTCCCGAGATAGGATTGCAATATTTGAGCTTTGCTGGACCAAGTTCATCGATGTCAAGGAGAATCATACTGAACAAGGCATTCGTGGTCATGGGAAATTGACACGATGACCCAAGTTCAAATGGTGAACGAAGCTGCTTGAATTTGTACACTTGTGAAATGCGTAAATAGTAGAGCAGACTTGACTTATAAATTTTAGCATGGCAACAGGTCCAAGAGAAGGAAAATTTTTAATTCAAACCAGTTAAACTCTACTGGAAACGCCTGGAGGGTTTCGGTAAATGTATATTAAAAATAATGAAAAAACTGTCTTGTTTCTTTGACTCCTTCTGGGTGAAGCATAGAACTTTTTGAACGCCTTCATATATATTTGTGCAACATATTTCGGACATTCTCGTCTTTTTCGGGTGATTAAATTGCTGGTTGTGAGTTCAGTATCTTTATAGAAGAGAAGAGTCATTCTGTTCGATTCTATTTAACTCTTGGTCAAATGTCTGGGGTTGTCTCCTTGGAGTTAATTGTACGCGATGATATTTGGCTGTTTTAATAATCTTTTCTTTTTAAATTTTTATCTCTTCTTATCTCTAGTATATGAACGAGTGTGTTTTTTGTTATTCATGTGTGTAGTCTCTGAGTGCAATGAATGTGTGGATACTTATTTGTATTTGTGTATGTTTTAGTTACAGGTTTGTTTTATATTTTATGCACATAAATACACACACACACACACACATATATATATATATATATATTGTGTGTGTGTGTGTGTGTATACAATCTCGTATAAATACATTCGTTTACATATCTTTAGGGCATTGAATGGATTTAATGTCAGAATGTATTCATTGATGTTTTTTATGGTAATCGGTGTGCGTATATGGGCTTGTATGTGTGCATGTGGTTGAAACTTGTTTAATGATGGTTTAAATCACACACACACACACCAGCTTAAAGATCTGTGCACGTTCTGTTTTGTGTATGATTTCACTTATCTATACAACAATAAAAATGTTTTTGACAATACTCATGCTAAACTGAATTGTTTGAAATAGAACTGATTATTAGTATAAAAATAGATTTGACATTAAATAAGCTACAAAGGTTGATATACCATAAAACCCAAGCAAGTAACCATTTACATAACATGAGCGTTTTGCACAAAATTGTATACACGTCTTTCCGAAAACAAATGTTTTCTCATGCAGAAATATTTTTCATTCTCTTCTTTATTTCATTTTCTGCCGATCGGTGTGCTTTGATTTGCACACAATTTTCCTATCCAACTGTTTCCAACCAATTTCCGAACGACGACTTTCAATCATTTCCACGAGTGTGGTTTATATTTATTAAGCGCAACAATGAAAACAATTTTGTTGCTTACAAACAATTGACACAGTTGCTTTAGAACCTATCTTTTCTTTTCTTTTTCTTTTCTTTTTCTTCGATTTTGGTTGCTTAAGATTCCCTGTCCTTCTATGAAAAGATCATCATTCAGATAAATAATAACAGGTTTCTGATGGGTTCGAAAAGATCTGTTCTTTTTTACGTAAATGGGAATGCCTGTTGTGACGAGGAAATATGACACCCTAATACATTCGCTGGGTTATGGGAGAAGGAAGTGCGACTCGCTGGCCTAGACGACTGTTGTGGTAAGTAGAATAATGGAAAGAGAGCCCGTCTCTCTCTTCACCCCTCTCTATCATTACTAGGTGATATGGGCATGAAAGAACCTCACTCTCTATAAGCCATGTATGCGTCAGCGGAGAATCAAATCTGCGACTATGATTGGTACCAAGGAAGAACCACCCCACGAAAAAAAAGGCCACTACGTGGTGAATTTTCAAACTACGGAGACTAGTTAGTAGCCGTTTCTTCGTCGGAGAGTGAAGACACGTAATTTGGGAGGTGAAAGAAACCCGAATTCCAAAATAGTACCGAGCAGAGAACCCTTAGAGAAAAGAAAGAGCTTCTCCTTTGAATGAACCGGCACTCCGAGGTATGATGAGCCTCGTTAAACGAATACCCAAAGAAAAGACTCATCCACGAGGAAAGAGACAATTATTATTATTGGTCTTATCAGAAATAAGACGTGTATCCTTCTACCAACGCGTTATGGAAAACCAATAACGAGGGAGAAAAGAGAAGAGAGTAAATTCCACAAAATCCCAAGTAAGTGAACATACAATTTAAGTATATTCAAATTTATCTTAATGCATTCACGCTGACGTGAACAAAAGACAAATTACGGGAGGAAAGAATAGCTCCGAAAAGATAGAAGAGAAAAGAGGGAATATTTCCCTAATGATAAACTTGAGATTTAGAACAGGAGCTCTACCATTCAATCCCAAAGTCTAAAGGAAAGCGGAACGAACTGACGAACTACATTCTCGCCTTCCGCCATTAACAGATATTAAATGGGGACCTCGCCCAGGGTACGGATATTATAGTGGATGTTCTTCTGAGATGCAGAAAGACTTTATCGCTTCTGACTTTTACTTGAATTGCTTTTTTTCTTTTTTCTTTCTTTTATTCGATTAAAGAATATTGTTATTAATCTTGTTAACCCAAATACGGCAGTTCAGAGTCCCTTTTTTATTGTGGAAGAATTGTATTTGTCGAAGACCTTGTATTTGAGGGGGCAAGCTGCCAGTTAGCAGTGTTGACTTTTAATAATTCACCTATAACTCGACTAGTGGCTTTAAAATGTGATTCCGCTTGGGAGTTGGTGATATCTGTAACACTAAATAGCGTTCGGCAAACCACAGCCAACGTCTGTGCCCTGCGTTAACTCGTGGACTTGGCGGGAACGAACAGCGCCCTGCTAGCCCGCTGGGCACACGGCAGTGTAACACCGTCTACGTTCATATCTATTTAACCTAATCTGTTCAATATCTATTTATCCATCTAGCAAGCTAGCCGTGCTCATCCCAGTCTGTTTATATATATGGATGCAACACAAACTCAAGTTTTAAGTAGAGTACAGCTAGTTTAAGTTCTCCTTCGAGACTAGTTGCAGTACCAAGGCAACAGAATCGACTCTTTACCCATAGTTGTGGAAGAAGTGGATCTGTGCCCTTTCTAAAGGCATTAGCTGTAAAAGCATGTGAAGCGTAAACAGCATCATCCAATTTTCAAATATGAGTCGCTGAGTTAGTTCACATGTATGCAAAACGTAATAAAAAGTAAATCCATTTTAATTTAAGACGTATGCACAGCTGAGCAACTGATATAATAAAGTTACGATGTCCAGACGTCTGCTATCTGTGTGTGTGTGCGTGCGCGCCCACGCACGTACGTACGATGTATTAGAAAGTCTGCAACATTACAAGAAGGCATTAGTTGAACTTTTATGTACACATATGCGTGTGTGCTCACGTGTGAGTGTGCGTGCGGGTTTGTTTCATCATTAATCTACAGACTTTGATTTACCAACGTATAAGGAAAATTAAAGAAATTTTGTGATAAAGATTTGATGATTAACAACCAGGAAATAGTTTCGAAGTCATTTGTTTGAGATTTTCAGTCTCTTCAAGAAAAGAATGGTTAGCATTCAAATAAATAAATAAATCAGTTCACCTTACTCGTTAATTTTCCATCTAACGGTAATTGTGGAAGTGGTTATGTCATTTCCGGAGATATTCTTTTTTTAACTTATGAGGAAAGGCACAGTTTTTATTTTTATTGTGAATATTCATTCATGCCAATTTCGAGTTAACATTGGTTAATTGTTTTAATGATTTTCTTGAAAAAAAAGGTTTTATCTTTAATAATCAAGTAGGGCTTCCTCTCTGACGGCATTATTTACATAAGTATCTGTTATATAGCTAAGACATCTGTTGTCTATTCTCTAATAAATATTATTTTATAAAATTAAAATAATTTAAGATCCATAAAAACTTAAATTGGTGAAATTATGTTGAAAAGTTCTGCGCAAAATTTTATTCCCAGAATTATTTTTAAAAATTTGCTGTCTGTTAACCGAGAAACTTTATTAAAAACATAAATCATTTAAAATCTAAAACAATCTAAATTAATGCATCAGGTTTAACTTCAGAGTTATCTTTCTTCTCGATTGGTTACCCACTAAAGCCAGAATCCTCAGTCTGCCCAACTATTCTTAAGCCATTCCACAGTGGCATGTTACCCCACGCAGACTTGTTTAATAGGGGGTTAAATTCGATTATTCAAGCAAGGCTAAATAGTCAGGAGAAAGAAGGGTATTCATGTATTAGGAAAAGCAAACAAGCTCGTGTCACTCTCAGAAGTGTTAATGTGTAAATGCTGCTTGCTATCATTTCTTTAATGCTTTTGTGACAGGATGAAAAAAACTATCGAAAACTTAGAGAATCCGTTATAATCTTTTTGTAACAAACAAACAATGACCAAAATTTTATAACCGTTTACTTTTTCTGACAAGGCTAAAATAAATAATATCCGACTTCAGTTAACATAGGTTTAAAAAGTTTGAATAACAAAAATTTATCGGCAATTTACTCTTATTTAGATATACAATTTAATTATAATATATTACTGGTTGTTTGGTTTGGTTGGATTAATATCATATCAACCATTGTTGGTTATTTAATGTCAAATCCTGTTTGTACATATATATTAAATTTATATGATTTGTAAACACATTTTGTAGATAACATTTTTAAACGAGCCTGAGCTCATTATTTTGCATACAATTAAATGGTTTCAAGTATTGCAATAGAGCTGACACAATTTATCATCAGTCATTTGTTTGCACGTAGTTTGTTGGTAATATCATTTTTAAAGTCACAAGAGCAAATTTTTTTGCATACTCGTATTGCTATTGTTTCTACACAGCTGAATGGTTTCAATTATTGTTATCTCACATTTATTTAGAAGTAATCACTTATTTGCAGACCACAAGTAGTTACAAATATGGATATTTAACACTAATTATTCTATTGAATAATATTCATTCACTTGCACACAGTCAAATGGTTCCAAGTATTACTTATAATATACCAATAATTCAGTTGGCTCACAGTTAAAGAGTTCCAAGTATTGATATTTAACACTGATAATTCTCTTCAGCATTACAAATTCGTTAGTTAAATGGTTCCAATTATTGCTATCAATCACTAACAAATCAATTAAACATCAGTCATTTGTTTACACACAGTCAATTGATCAAACAGTTCTATTTCTTACAATTCAGTTTAAGTCATTTGTTTGAACTCAGTTTAAATGTCAAACAGTTCTATTTGACCCATAGATAGGACCCTATCTTGTACTACCACTCCGGGAGTAATGGCAATGAAGGGGTACTTTGCATTCCTCAAAGCTCATCATCAGACTGTTGAATAACATATCCAGAACACTCCCTGGGGGAGTGTTACCCATCTGCAGAGATGCAGTCGGTGTATTTTACTGCCCCAGCTGATTGGGTCGGTTACTGGTAGGATAATGTCAAAGTCTTTAATTAATCAACAACTTTAATTACCGTCATAAACATAATTCGAACATTTTTCATTTTGTAACAGAGCAGATTGGGGCGGCAGAGTCTAGCCTGCTTGAAGAAATGGAACATTTTGTGCTAATTTTGGAAGTATGTAAAATTTGATGACGCATGAATCACGTGAGGAGGAAAGGGCCGTCCCCTTGCGGGGGAGAGAATAGATAGCAAACGTGATGAGAGAGGGAGACGAAGCTCAATGGTAGCAGTCAGACCAGAAGTTGTATAGAGGCAAACAACCTCCCCCTCATAGTTGCAGACACACAGATTTACAATTGGGGTAGCAGAAAGCAGCAGTGAATGGAATTAATTGTTGAAGATTTAATTAAAAAGAAGACCCATTAATGCTGCTATCAGGATGTCCTCTATCATTTCCATATCCCATACATTGAGGACAAGATTGGGGACATGTATTCATCTTCCAGCATAACCTTGCTTCAACTTAAAAGGTGAAGTCAACAAAAGAATGGTTCAGGGAGAAGAGGATACCTGTTCTTGATTAGCATGCAAATAGCCCAGATGCAAATCCCATAGAAAATCTCAAGGAAATCTCAAGTGGAGATTAAGAAAATACAATCCATCAAACATGGAAGACTTGAAACGAGCCATGACTGCAGTGTGGGCATTGGTCTCTGTAGAAACTTGTAATTCAGTCGGTAGGGGATTCAACAAAGTATTAGGTGTACCTAATCAGGTTTTCAAAAATGGGTTCATGAATTAATACTTTTTCTTGATAAAAAAACCCCAACTTTTTGTTGGTTGGTTTGTTGGTTGGTTGGGTTTTATGGCATATTTGTAGGTCACTTAACGTCAAATCCATTTTTATGTAAATAATCCGTTCTATTTATAAAAATTCAGTTTAGCATCAGTACACAGTTTAATTGTCAAAAACATTTCTATTTCAAACAATTCAAGCAGTTATATATAACTATTCAGTTTACTGAAAGTACAGTTTCAATGTCAAAAACAGTTCAATTTCAAACAATTCAGCTTAGCATAAGTACGCAGTTTAAATGTAAGAAGAGTTTAATTGTGAAAAACATTTATTTCTAGCTATTCAGTTTAGTCAAGCAGTTCTAATTCAGCTTATTCAGTATAAGTAGTATATTTAGTATAAGTACAGATTTTGTTTACACACAGTTAATTGTCAAAGAAGTTCTATGTTAAACAATTCTGTTTAGTGTAAATACAACTTCAATGTCAAAAAACAGTTCTATTTCAAATATTTCAGTTTAGAATAAGCACGCAGTTTAAATGTAAGTACGGTTTAATTGTCAAAAAGATTTCTATTTCAAGCTATTCAGTTTAATCAAACAATTCAGTTCAGCATAAGTATGCTGTTAGTTCTATTTAACCCATAGATAGGGCCCTATCAGGCGTTACTACGCCGGATCAGAGTGGACCAGGGAGCAATGGCAATGAAGGGGCGCTCCGTATTCCCTGAGGCCCCAGCATTACTGGGACCTCACTAGACTTTTTAGTATTATATCCAGGACACTCATTGGTGGTGGTGGTGGGGGGTCTTACGTCTCTGCAAAAGTGCAGTCAGTGTATTCTACAGCCCCCGCCGACTGGGCAATACACACAGTTAAATGTCAAACAGTTTTATTTCAATTCAGTTCAGCATAAATACGCAGTTTAAATGTATAAAAACGGTAAACTCCAACTACCGTTTTGTTTTATTTAATCCATTGAGAGGACTCTTATCAGTTGCTACCACTCCGGGCCAGAGTGGACCTGGGAGCGATGGCAATGAAGGGGTAGTTAGCATTCCCCAAAGCTCCAGTATTGCTGGAACCTCAGTGTCATATCTAGGACACTTGTTGGGTAGGGGTCTTACCCTTCTGCAGAGAAGCAGTTGGTGTATTCTACAGCCCGAGCCGACTGGGCAACCAATTTTTCATCTTTTTGTTTTAAGATATAACAATTTTCAAATTTCGAAAATTTCGCATTTCAAAGAAAAACTGGTTTGTCAGATGACCAGATTTCCATATATCGAATCGATATATGGAATAGAGTAAACTTTCAAAACTGAAACAGATTCAAATGATGAATACGAAAATTATTCGCAAAACACTACATATTCCATTTTACTAAACTGGTGTTGTACATTTTGTGTTACAAAGTTTCAGTGTAGAATAATTTGGATATAAGTACTACCTAATACATTTAGATTTTAATAATGCCACACTAAAAATATCAAAATCTTTGGTATCGAAAGAATTGAAAAAAATTATATATATATATATATATATATATATATCAGTCCGCTCATATCTATCTATTGACCAAGCTTAGTGCGTGTCTTTTATAGGATTTATTCATGACATCTTCAACTTCTTTCTCTACCAGTCGATTAATATTAAGGAAATGCACAATTTAATGATTATATACCTGGTGTCTTGAAGCAATATTTATCATCAAGTACGGCAATAACATTTACTTACAATAAAAAATAAAGTGAGAAATTATCGAAGAAACAAAACAAGAGAAGAAAAGAATGAAAAGGGGAGTAAGAGTGAAAGAAAGTGATAAAAAATGTTTCAAAACAAGAGTTTGAAAAAACATAAAAATGCAATTGTATGTGATTATGACGACTTTGAAACGAAAATGAACAGGGCATGGAAAAAAGAGACTGTCGGTTGGGGAGAAGGCAACATGAGTGACGTTACTGATGACGTCAGTGACGCTGTGAATCACGTCTAAAAAAAGTAAAAAAAGAAAATAAATAAACTCGTTTTCAGTTCGAGTTAAGGCAGCCGTTTCTAGATTTTAAGTCTCATATTGCTTCTTATTTATAGATACATCTCCGGAGACTACCTGAATATGTTGTCGTAGTGTAAGAGTATCAAGCAGCTTATATATATATATATATATATATATATGTGTGTGTGTAAGCAATTTATATATATATATATATATATATATATATATAACAGAAACTTGCTCTCTCTGTCAGTCTGTCTGTTTGTCTGCTTCTATCTCTCTCTCTCTCTCTCCCTATATATATATATATAACCGGATGCTCCTGCCAAGTCTAGAGATCCCACTCTACTCAACTATTTACTATTTATCGGCAGGACTCGGCCACATGAGTTCAAATCCTGGATGAAACTGTTTGCATTTCACGTTGAGAAAAGTATGCATCTAGCTATTCTCTCGAGCTATGAGCAAATGGTAGGGCAGAAATAGCTCTTGAAGAAGGAAAACACTGACTTCAAATCTGTTAAACTGATCTATAAATCTGATCTTGTGTCGCACCCAGCTAATGCGGAGGGGTTGTTAAATACATACTCTACTATTTACTTTTAGCTGAAAAAGAAGTGAATAGATAAATTTCTTTTTTAGTCGCATTAACACGAAATGTAACGCAAACTTCACCCAGAAATTGAACGTAGCTAGCCCGAATGAACCATAAATGAAGCATTCATTTTCTTTAAAAAAAAAAAAATCTCCCTGGCGTTCAACACTTATTCTATTGAGTTTTTCTTCGCTAGTCAAAACTCCTCGGAAACTTTTGTTTTAGTATGGTTTTAAGTTTAACTGTTGTATTTCAAAATTTTCCCAATCCCGTATTTCTACAAAAGAAAAAAAAACTGCTGATATCGAGTATTGAGATTGCTAATAAAAATGTAGACTTTTTCCGATAAACAAAGAGGATCTGTATAGCTTTTACTCACCTTAATGAAGATATTGGAAAAGACCTACGAACATTATCGCATTCCTATCAAATGCACAGTTGTCGTCAGAGTTATTCAGGTTTAACACTCAGTATGGAGATCTTGGACAAATAATTAAGAAATGTATTTCTTTTTTTCTTTTTTCAACTATTTAAGTATGTATCTACACGAGCTACAACGTTATAATTGGACGGATTTATGAACTTGCATTTGTAAATAACCCTGTTCACTAAACTGAATGAGTTGTACATAGATGCCCATTCTCAAGCAAATTTCCACGAATCTACCTTATTTGTACTCATTGCTAAAGAAGATGATCATGTTTAAAAAAAAATGACAAATAAAATATTTTTATGTAAAATAACCTTTTATCATGAGTTTACAGTTTTGTTCATGTACCAGCGGATATATATATATATATATATATATATATATATATATATATATATATATATATATATATATATAAATACATATATTTATACATATATATACACACACGAATACGTTTGTGTGTGCGTATATGTGTGTAGAGAAAATATTGTAAAACAAGATAATCCAAAGTGAAGTATTCAATATTTGATAATTAATTCAATGTTTTATATGCTTGTGTTAAGGTTGTCGACGTGAATTAGTATGTGTTTTCATATACATTTTTTGTTTGCTATATCCAATCAAGAAAGACTGATCCAGGTTTACCAGGTTTTTGTTTGTTTATATATATATATGGAAGTAAATAATGGAAAATAATCCGATAATGTGGAGAAAATATTGAAAAACAAAATAATCCAAAGCGAAGAATTTAATATGAAAGAAAGTCGACGTTGTAACGTTTCGTATTCAATAAGCCATCATCAGGACTAAGAAAAGAAGTTATGAAGTGTCGTTAGAACAATGTTACCTCATAAGTTCTTTTCTAAGTTCTGATGATGGTTTATTGAATACGAAACATTACAAAGTTGATTTTCTTTCGTATTAAATTCTTCACTTTGGATTACTTTTTTTTCAGTATTTTCTCCACATTATCGAATTATTTTCCATTATCATCATTTACTTCCATATATATATATATATATATATATACATATATATATATATATATACGCATAATAAACCGACAAAGGAAAGAAGCAGAAGATACACAACATATACAATTACGGACGCGGACAATGTCGATGACATTGGGCTTTCTGGTAAATACACCTGGCCAAGCCGAAACTCTGCTACATAGTCTGAAACGAGCAGCTGCTGACAGAGGCCTCCATGTCAACACAGACAAGACGAAATACATGTGCTTTAATTAAAGAGGCAACATTTCCACACTAAACGGTCGTTCTCTGAAACTAGTAGACAAGTTCACCTACCTAGGAAGCAGTGTCTCATCAACTGAGACAGGCATCAACACGTGACTAGCAAAGGCATGGACAGCTATTGATAGACTATTGGTCATATGGAAGTCAGACCTGACCGATAAAATAAAACGAAGTTTTTTCCAAGCAGCGGTCGTGTCAATACAGCTATATGGATGCACTACATGGACGCTAACTAAACGTCTGGGGAAAAAGCTTGATGGCAATTACACAAGAATGCTGCGAGCAATATTAAACGAATCCTGGAGGCAGCACCCCATAAAGAAGCAGGTGTATGGCCACTTACCACCCATCACGAAAACTATCCAAGTTAGACGAAGTAGACATGTGGGACACTACTGGAGAAGTAGGGACGAACTCATAAATGACATTCTCCTGTCGATCCCTTCACATGGACGAACAAAGGCAGGATGACCAACTAGAACCTATATACAACAGCTCTGTGCCGATACAGGATGTAGCCTTGAAGACCTACCGAGAGCAATGGACAATAGAGAGGGGTGATGGGAGAGGGTCAGGGAGATCTGTTCTGGTGACATGACATGATATATATATATATATATATAGTTATATATATATATATATATATATATATATATATATATATATATATATATATATAGTTTGTTAGTTAAACGGTTTAAAAATTAAGTAAAGAAGAAAAGACTATAAAGTAAAAATAAGTAAATGTGTTTAAAGCAGCCTACTCTGTGATTTGACAAAGTCGTGGAATTTCTTAATCGAGTTTGGTAATTTGCTTATTTGCTGTAAAAATTGCTTCTTACGAATAAAGAAAACATTATTACCAAAATAACACTGCAAATGAATAACGATACTATATTGTTCATTTTCTATCTTATTTTTGATAATGTATTTTCTTTATTCAAAAGAAATAATCAATTATCTTGGTTCTATCTTTTATACTTATTCTCGATTGCAATAGTGTTATCAATCTTGACCTTCTCGTGAACTTGTAACGTTTGTGCTTTGTAAATTCAAACACCTACCTTAATACTTAACTTTTTATCTAAAATAAGATGAATATATTTGCCTACAAAATTACGTGGTGAATTCAATAAGTTTCCAGAATTTTTTTTACAGGCATCAAAAATTGTCGTAGACTCTTGAAAATTAACTATTATTGCTATACATCTTATGAGATGACAGACCAATTTTTATGATTTCAGGTTCAAATGAACAGCTACAGCAGCAATTGGAATACACCCTACTAAAGCCTGATTATCACAGCTGGTGAATTTAAAAAATGCAATCTAGACGTGAGGACACTTTAGAAGAATGATATGCAATAAAATTCTATTTTAAACTTGAAGAAAAAATGCCACAGAAACGTATGGAATGCTTCAGGCTGCTTTTCAACCATCTTGCATGAATCGAACATCAGTCTTTGAGTGGCAGAAGAGATTCAAGGAAGGCAGGGAGTCTGTAAGGGATGATGAGAGGTGTGAGAGGAGTAAGGGAGTCAATACACCAGAGTTGATTGGCCAAAGGGTTAGGGTTAGGGTTACTATGTTGAGGTTTTAAGGGAGTTCAGGTAGAGATTCCTTGGGAAGAGGCCAGCACTTTTCAAATCGGGTCAGTGGCATTTCCACCAGGACAATGCATGTCCACAACTCCATCCTTGTCACAGACTATTTGACCAAGATGGGCATCAAGGCAGTTGCCCACCCTCCCTATCGTCCAGACCTTGCTCCCTGTGACTTTTGGTTATTCCCTAAGCTCAGAGGCTGTCATTATGAGACAATTGAGGAAATGAAAGAGGTTGTGACGAAGGTCATTGACACGCTCACACTAGAGGACTTCCATGGGGCCTTCCAGAAGTTGTTGGAACATTGCAGCCGGAGGAGATTACTTCGAAGGGGACTAGAGTTTCATGTGTGTACTATAAATAAATGTGCCCATAGTCTGGAAACTTATTTAATGATCCTCGTAAGCAACTCACATAAAAAGACTGAATTTTCGAGTCAGTATATTAATTTATTTATTTTTGCTATTGCTGATTTATATTCAACTTGTTTAAATTAGGTTTTCGTGTTATTATTTCTCCAGAATTTAAAAGTAAAAATAGAAACTGACAACAATCTATCGCCAACTGTTATTTATAAGCTAAATTCATGTAATTATTATGCAAGTATTCACTGAAACCAGTACAGCTCGTGAAGTATCAAAGCGAAAATGGGCGAAAATAAAACGATCACATGATAGAAAGGGAGATAATAAAACAAACACACGAACAAAAAACAAACCAAGTAACTGTTTACAGTTTGAATTCATTGCTTTTTTCCAGAATTTCCTAAGCACGAAAATAAAATTAACGAATGACGAATTGAATTCTCTTTTATTCTATTCACTCTTCAATTTGTTGGCAATGTGAGATTATGTTTACACATTGTCCGATTTGAAAAAAAAGTGATTAGATGTTCTATATTAGTGTTTACGGTGGACATTCAATGTAAATGTTTGTAAACAGGTTTTCGGAAGACGTATAATAAATTTTTTTTAAAAGTAAAGGGACTGCGAAAATCAATAAAAAGAAAGAGAATTCTAGAAAAAGAAGAGAAAAGAGAAAGAAGGTCAGTGAGAAATGAAGAGAAAAATATATGAAACAATGAAATGAATATAAGGAATTATATAAAACAGTGCTGTTTGGTCAGTCAATATTGCATCACAGACCATTTATTTACGTTATTCACAATGCATTTCTATAATAGAATTCTTTACGATTCATTTTTGTATGAAAATCATTTGCAATACATCTGCAATATAAATTGTACAAATGTATTTTATTGCATTCTTTTAAATAATGTTTTTAGTGAATTTTTACAGGAAAAGTTTTTGAAATGTCTTTCATTGGAAAATCATTTGAAATGTATTTCTATAACAAAATCTTTTGCCGAGTAAAATATTTTAATCATTTTAGATGAATTTTATAGGAAATTCACTTACAATGAAATTTCTAGTATAATCATTGGAAAATGATACTGTGATTAAGTAAATTCATTTTTATAAAAAAATAACTTGCGATGCATCTTATCGTAAAATCATTTTATAATGCCTTTTTCGGAGTAGAGTGTTCGCCAATGGTCCGGGAGACCAAGTTTCAATCCCAGGTTGAGTCATACCAAAGACTCAAAAACTGGTACTTGATACTATCTTGTTTAGCACTCAGCATTATAAGGTCAGGATCAAGGGTAAAGTAGAGCAATCTCCGGAATGGAGAAGCGCCCTAACCCTCCAGTGTTGTAGCTATTAAAAAGGAGCCTTTGGGTCACCCTCGATTACGGTCGCCAACAACTTTAATGAAATCATTTGCAATAAATGTTCATTATACATATGGTAGTTTTATTTTGCAAGTTATGCATTTATTAATTTCCGACCTCTGACAATTTCTTCATTCTTATTTTATGTGTAAATCATTTGCTCGATTTCATTGTGAAATCATTTTCAGTGCCTTTCTGTTGTAAAATACATAACACTTACCATTAAAAATACATTTTCAATGCATTTCTGTTGTAAAATCATTTACAATGCAGTCTTATATTGAAATTATTTGCAATACATTTCTACAATAAAATTATGTTCAGTGTATTGCTATGATAAAATAATTTTCAACGCATCATATTATTTCGATGATAAGATTATTTACAAACTTGAAAATATGTAGCCATACAAAAAATTGGCATAACCTTTCTATATAGTTATGCAAATTTATTTTTAATTACAAAGGTGTCGTTATTTTTTAATTTTTTTTTTTTTTTTGTGGGGCAACAGATTTTCAATGCTGGTTAGTAATAATCAATGCTTCACTGTATAATGTTCTATTAGAAATGATATTTCTATTAGAAATAATACAATCCTTGTGTACTTGGTTTAGAAGAAAATTAACTTTTAAAAGATTGTTAAGGCCATATAACAATACAAATCAATTACAACCATACATAATAATTACAACCATACATATTAATTACAACCAGACATATTAATTTTGGTATCTTAGAAGAGAAGCAGCGATGCATGTGAGTTGCGGTAAGGAAAAGCCTTCCCTTTGTATCTCGGGGTTCAAATGAAGTCAACTCTAATATATAAATCTAAAGTATGAAACTTTTCTCATCAGTCACCATTATCTGATTTTTTAATTCTATACATAATCCTTAGAATGTTTGAAACTTTTGATACAAATAATTAATAAATCCGACTTGTGATAAACCGAAAAAGAAATTTGAAAGAATTGTAGAATAAGAAAACAGGTGACGTACGTGAGATATTAATACAGTTTTCGGAGTAAACAGAAGTAACTGCTTGAATCCAGGAAAAAGTTTGAACTTTAAATGCAGTGGGGGTATTCCAATAAGATATTGTGACGTAATACAAAGAAAAAAGTATTTGGAAAGCAAAATGAATGAAACAATAAAAAATTACAAAAATGAATGAGGAAAGACGAACGAGAGGAGAGAATTGTTTAACATTGGAAAAGTAAAAGATTTTGAAATAGCAAAATCTAAAGGTGCAGTGACTTAAAAAATAGACATAATATAGAAAGTAAAAAAAATATCGAAAGAAAGAAAGAACAAAGAAAGAAAGAAGTGTAAAATGATAACTAAGAAAGAAAAAACTAAAAGAACAAAAGAAAGAAAGAAAAAAGAAAAATATGAAAAATATTGAAAGAAAGAAATAAAAAGTATAGAACATTAGAAAGAAAGAAAGAAAGAAGAAAAAAGAAAAAAGAAAGAAGAGGGAAGCGACAAATGCAAAAAGAAGAAAAGAATAAACGAGATCATGCTAAGATTTGAGCAAAGTTTGACCTCTGATCATCGATTGCAAACCGCACATACAATTATATGAATGCATTAATATCTATAGTTCTACTAGAGCATTTCTCCCTTTCCAATCGTGACGTCAATTCTTTATTCTTCGACTTTGATGGTCGGTTGTAAAATCAAATTGTAGATATGAAAATTGACGTAAAACAGTCCTCACTCACTCTGTCCTATTGTACGGTACAAGTGATGTGACATCAAGATTAAGGCGTTAACCTCTTCAACATGTTTTAGAACCAGCAGGTTTTCACGGAGATAAAAAAAGAGCGTATATTTGTCGGTATACGATGAAAACGAAAGGAGATTATTTTTATTCATCATGTTTAAACTGGAATCTACTGGACTTATAAAGGAAAAGTCTTTTTTATTTTGACTGCTGATTCAAGTTTGTTGCTCAAGATTAAAAAAGAGATTATTTTTTACCATCTAATCCTGTGTGCATCTATATGCATTTGCACAGATATCATAGTCTACACACGAGCTTTGCTCAAAAAGTATCGAGACTGAAGTTATATTTACCAAGACAGAAATGAACAATGAATGAAACGTTAATTTTCTTCAAAGTAATCCAACAGGCATTCAACATACTAATTCCAGCTAGTTTTCGATTGGCCGAAGCATCTCTAAAGCTCATCTTTTGCTAATATATGAAGCTACACTGCTGTGTTTTTTTAGTGTTCTCTACATACTTAAATCATACATACCCTTGAGATGAGCTTTCAACAGAGAAAACAAATAAAAGTGGCACAAGGCTAAGACTGTTGAGTAAGAAATGTTCTGCGATGGTACCATCTTATGTTTTACCCGAAACAACTGCTTAAAAAGTATCGGATGTAGCTTCATAATTTTTCAAATTGGCATTGATTCATCTCGACTGTGGTCTAGACATCATTAATTTATCATTTAAAGTTGTTCAACCGTAAAAATGTCTTCATCTAAATTTTAAATGTTATTTTTTTTTAATCAAAGATTTAGTCTTGATACCTTTTAGCCAAATATCATATATATTAATCAATTCGAGTATTGTATTTACATATGTACTCAACGAACTCATGCAAACATAAACACACTTGTGTGTGTGCATGTGCATATATATATATATATATATATATGTGTGTGTGTGTGTGTGTGTGTGTGTGTGTGTGTGTGTGTGTGTGTGTGTGTGTGTGTGTGTCTTAAAAAATTTGGGAAATATCTTTGATCAAATTTCAAGTAAAGGAAAATGATAGTAGTGATCAAATGAAAAGAGATGTAAAGGAAGAATTTAGGATTGAAGGGAAAGAGATGAAGGAAATAGAAAGGCAAGTAATGTGTTATTAAGACCAACAAAAAAAAAAAAAATGAAAGGATCAGGACGAATAAGAGAAAAAAGTTAAAATATAGTAAAAAAGATAACATAATACTTGAAAACAGCTACAGAAAAATGCAGAACAGGAAAAACGTAGAGAAAACGACAACAATGAAAGATAATTAAGAAAGCTCTATGATTCGTAAAATATGTAAAAGTAAGAATTTTTTAAAAAAGCATAAAAGGGGACTAACTTCGTAAAGAACGCAAATGGATAATTGATTGTATGTGTGTGTTTGAGTTAGATAGATAGATACAGAGAGAGAGAGAGAGAGAGAGAGAGAGAGAGAGAGAGAGAGAGAGAGAAAGTAAACGAAAAAATCGAAAAGAGCCACAAAATGGAAATATTTCCAGTCTTCGATTCGTCTTCATCTTGGTAGGATCGTTTGCTTAATTCGTTTACTTCGCTGCTGGAAAGTGATTAACGCCGATTCATGAATAAATAATTAGCGTCCATTTTAGAGGTGCGAAGGTGGAAAGAGAGAAGAATGCGAACTTGTTGTTGGAGAAATGCTACAATAGTTGCTGGAGAATGGCAGCAAATAGCAAGGGAATAATTCCAATTGTGAGATCGTCGAAGATGTCGGAAAAGAGTGACGAGAAAGAAAGAAAGAAAGAAAGAGTGCGAATAAAAGATTTGAAAAATGATAAGAACGTGAAACACAAATAATTAAAAATTAATGTAAAATATGGAGAAAAACAGAAAAATACTGCAAATAATACTGTGTTTGCATTAATCAAGTTACAAAGAAAAAGATGGTAAGAAAGAAAGAAACTAAAAAGATGATTCCTAAAAAGTAAGAAAAAAACTCAGAAAAAAACTAAGATGAGAGCAATTAAGAAAGAAAGAAAGAAAGAAAGACGCTTACTAAGAAAAATAAAAAAGAATTTTGCAAAACCAGACGATTAGAAATAACGAAGACTACATAGAGGTTTGTTTAAACGTTAGATAACTAAATGTTAAATACTAGCAAGGTGTTTCCCAGGAAAGATATCGCTTCATATACATCAATACATATAGTACAAAGAATTTTTGATAAAATTAAATTCAAGTTTAGGAATGTATTTTCTTATTTATCGAAGACATTTTAAACTCAGTGTTCATGTGCAATGCTCATTTTAGGATAAAAATATATAGTAGAATTAATTAAAGGAGTTGTAATCATAATTAAAAGCACATTTTTCTGGGAAACTAAGGATGGAATCATTTTTGTAAACAAGTTTGGTCTATATTTTATTACATCGAAAAATCTTATCAAAATTCAAATATTTATTGATTTTTAGAGATACAAAAATCAAAATTGATGTGTCTAATGAATCACTAATATTTCAGATTCCATACTGTTTCCTCAAAGAAACTTTATTTTTCAACCTTTTTTTTAAACTAAAAGAAAAAAAGGATTTGCTGGTAAAATTAGAATTAATACAAGTCTGAGCTTGTTTCACAAAATCTGGGTTAGCACTAATAACCTTTGTCAGAAGTCATCATTGGAATCCAATTCCATAATATAGATTAAGACTGAAGTTGGAATTATTATTATTATTATTATTTCACTCCTTTGAAGGTTTTTCACAACTGCGCTTGCTGATGGTTTTTGACAGGAGTTTTAGCGACAGCGAGTTCCCTCAAGTCTCCCAGTCTCTTCTCAGTATTCTGGCCGATCTTAATGCTGTAGTTTGGATGGTCTCCATTTGTTCACTTATTTTCAAGTCTTCCAATCCCTTTAACAATCATTTGAAGATTATTCCGAGCGCACCAATCACATTTGGTATTACCTTCATGTTTAATAGTTGCTTTTGTTCTCTAGCAAGGTCTTTGTACTTATCTCTCTTTTCGCTTTCTTTTCATTTTACTTTGTGGTCCACCGGGACGGCAAAGTTCACTCTTCAGCAGGTTCTCTTTTTATTGACTATCACTAAGTCTGGTTATCTGGCCGAGATTAGGTGATCTGTTGGTATCTCAAAATCCCAGAGAAGTTTATGCTTCTCATTCTCCAGTTGGGATTCTGGGTTGCTTATATAACATTTATTTGTATAGGGAACCTCGGATGGTATAATGGCAAGCAAGCTAAACTTGAAAACCTTCACATGTAAGTTCGAGCCTCTTTGTGTGACCCATTCATACGGCCTTGGGTCACATCTAAGTAAAAAGCTTAGTTCATTACTGCAACTTATTCGTATGATTAAATTTCAATTTCTTGCACAATTCCTAGTTGATCACCTTTCTACACAGTCGTATCTAGTCTTAATCTCTTTTTGCGCTAATTTGCTTATTGTTTAATTGATCATTTTCTCTCTATCACTAAATAACCTATACTTGCTATATTGCTGCGTCTGATCTATTTTTGTTTTAACATAGTGGGTCCTTATAGCGTTGTTCTGTGCAGCTATTTGAAGGCACAGATTCTCTCTTAAGTTTTCCTTTTCCACGTCCAATTCTTCTTGTGTGAGATTTCGTCAGTTTGTCGCTTGAAATATCCACACAGTTGTTTTTATTCCCATTTTTGCTTTCTAATTATCCTGTTGATCCTTGTGTTAGTGCTGATTCTGGTCACGCTAATCGGTTTTCGAGTCGTCGTATTGATGCATCCACGCAATCTTCAATGCTGACGAATCCTCTTCCATCTTTTTTTCTCTAAACATATAGTCTGTCTATGTCATCTCTCGGATGTAAGGCCTTTGGCATTGTCATTAGTTTTCTTGTTATCTGGTCGATTGTTGAAGTTCTTCCCTCGTCCACTTCAAGAATGGTCTCGAATATCTTACGATAGGGGCAGGCCAGGTGTTTATCCCTTTGATGAAATTTCTGCCATATAGTTTGGTTTCGAGTAATTTTCTCTTTCTCCTGAGATACTCAATTATAATATTTTCTTTCATATTCGCTTGTTTAATGGTGTCCGTTTCCAGTATTCCCAAGTATTTGTCAGTTTCCTCTTCTCTGAGCGTTCTGATTTTTTCTTGATTTGGTAGTCCTAGTCTTTCTGTCATTTGTTGTTTTCCGCTTCTCATTATTATCATGGTACATTTTTCTTTGCCCAATCCCATCCCTATATTCTAACTGTATATCCACACTGGCTTTATTATGATTTCAAATTATTATTTTTATCATATTTTTTGGAGACTTTGAATGACTGCTTCATATCGCTTGTTTGCTTTGCGGATATCTGGCAAGTTTTCATGACAAAATGTCCCGGTCATTCTAACGTTCATTGTCTACGAACATAAACAGAACAATCAGTTATTAATATAGATGGGGTTAATGTTGGATTCCAGTTAATAGGACGAGACTGCATTGATAACTTTTAGAGTCAATAATCGGCTTGTTCGACTAGCCGTACAAATCAACTATCAAAAGGTAAACATCGAAAATAATGCTTGAATCAAGGTAAGTAACTTAACCCAACAGATCATAACAGTATATATTGAGATTTGGTTATTTCAGACAGTTATTTTGAGAATTAAATTCTTTTCAATTTTGTCTCAAAAAATTTTGATAGTGCCGACTGTTCTAAATAAAGTCTTTGGTTGAGCGATGATTGCATACGTTTAAAACTGTTCTCGCACAACTAGCCCTATTGTGCAGCTGGTACAGATAACTGATGTTCTTCGAATCTCCTATGCAGTCATATAACACACATACACACGCGCGAGCGCGCAAACACTCACACACATACATACACACACATACATATACATATATCTAACCTGTTTAGAAGCTTTTGTACAAATATATAGTTATATACACACGTATAATCTTTAAATGTGTGTGTGTGTGTGTTAAATCATTGCAGAGTAGAAAAAAGACGTTGGTGCACACGACGAAGTAAAAAAAAAAGGTGCACATATATCAAAGAATAAGCTACTTTATAAGAAAAAATTTATTTAAGATACAGATGTGATTAAAAGTTTCACACTTAATTAGTGATCTTAAAGCGATTCAAAGAAAGAAGAATATATATATATATATATATATATATATATATATATATATATAACTCAACAAAATTAAATAGAAACAGATTGATATAGATATGAACAGACTTAAAGAGAAAGAGAGAGAGATATATATGTGACTACATGAATGCATAGAGTAATTTTTGTCTCTAATACGGCGGAGAAGTTACTACAATAGAAAATTACTTTCAGGCACCACGTGGTCTAGCATGGGTGCCTTCCCAAAAATGATTTATCTACCACATTGGTTTCACCTTTTTCAGTCATCTTTGTACGTTACTTATCATCAATTGCTACCTCTCTATACGCATTTATGAGCCATTTCTGCATGTTTGCAGCTGTAACTTCTTCTTTGACGAAGAACTCGATGACTGCAATTTTTCCTGCTTTCTATCCATTGATTTGCAACACCTGAAAATACAGATGCAACGTCAGTCATGCAGTAAGAGTTACTCTATCTGATTAATAATTCAGAAAAAAATCGAAAACGGGCGCAACTTTCAGTACAAAAACAGTGCAAAAGAAAGAAAGAATAAACTGATATTGACAAAAGTCAGTATAAAAATAGATAGAAGTGGAAAACATTAAATATATAAGCGATATAAAAAAAGATAGATGAATAAATATTAGAGCACTCTGAACAAGATTGCTATTTATACAATTAGACAGACAAAAAGAATCAAGAGAAAAAAAAAAGAGAAACGTGAAAGGAAAAAGGTTAATTTGCTTGAAAAGATAAAAAGCGTCTATCAGCCATTTTAAAAAGATATCTGCGTCACATCCGCCAGCAGCCTCGTTTTCGTCTTCCTTATCACGGTTTCTGCACTTCTAATGCTTTTCATTTCCATAGCAGAAAGCTATTGTAGAGCTAAGAGACTAATATGGATAGTATAAATCATCTATATTGAATTGGAAGGAATAGGTGATTTTAGGGATATCACATCTGATGTTTGAAGATCGGCAAGCAAAGTAAACTGTTGAATAGAGCCGGATAGGAACGAGGAGCAAACCAAGAACGCCAATGTCACGTTGACCTAGCTGAGTGTTTGAAGTAGATTTCATTGGTTGCTCCGATACCTTCTACCTACCTACCTACCTACCTACCTACCCGTCAATTAATATCTATCTATCTATCTATCTATCTATCTATCTATCTATCGTGGCTGTACTGAAAGTGATACCCATTTTCGATTTTCTTCCAAACTATTAATCAGAATGTGATGCATTTACAGCACTAGATAGAGTAAATCTTACTGCATAATGGACAGTGCATCTGTATTTTCAGCTTTTGCACTCAACTAAAATAGGAGCTTGATACAATCATAATTTAAATTTAACACAAAAAGTGTTTTTAATACATAAAATCTTTACAGTAAACAAAATGCAATATTTTTCAATACACACACACACACACAGACACACATATATATATATTATGTTATATATATATATATATATATATATATATATATATGTTATTTTTGTCCGGGTTCGGGAACTCCGTCAAATTGTGTCAGCAAAGCAACCGTTTCTTCACTCCTCAAACCGGTTTCTCTTTAAATTTCTTAATAACTTGTTGTTATTAACTTAGAAATCGTCTATGATTAGCTAAAATACATAACTATGTGGTAAGATATTGTTTTGTGGCTGAAAACTAGTTCAGTTCAACGATGTTTTTGTTAATCTTGTAGTTTCCACCGAAATAAATTGGAGGCTTTGCTTTCAGAGCGTCTCTCGTATTTAGTTACTATATCCGTGGAAATTCTATGAAACTTTAATATTCTAACATAAATCATAGACGATTTCTAAGGGAGTTAATCTTAATAAATTGCTGGAGAAGTCATTGTGAAACTATGATCAATAAACTAGTGTAGAAAACCCTTACTATAATACTGAGTACGATCCTCACTATGTGCCTCGTAATTATGGCCTTGTGCCAGACTATACTCAGATGTTAAGATCAGCTGAAAGTCTTATAGATCTCAGAAATAACCATCTTCTGGATGAATTACGCATTTGAATAGTAACCTATTCTACTTTAGCCAATGAACCGGATGCATTTTGTTAACACTAGTGCCATGAAATATGCTTTCTAAATATGTAATAAAGGTGCATCTTTCAGTTATTTTTTCCCTTTTCGAGCAGGTATTTATCTAATATATTGCCACACCTGATTATGTGACAGTTGGTGAGATTATGCCTCAGACGTCAATGCAGATTAATTTCTCCATTTATTTTCGTACGCTGGGTAGCGGTTATTAATGATTAACAAGTGCACTATTTTTGTTGCAGAGTCATTGAAGGCGTGAGCAACTTGATTATGAATGTTATTTAGTTGTTTCTGAAATGTCCGTTTGTTGGCGCTAGATTTGTATTGGTGGGAAAGACAATAGGATGAGATGAGGTTGAGCTTTAAGAAAGAAAGAGGGAAATGTAATTTAAAAAAGAAAGTAAAATAAAGAAAATAGACATGATGGAAATAATAAATGAGAAAGAAAGAAAGAAAAATGTAAAAGTGATACATTAACATGATGTAAATTAGTCGAGAGTTATCGGATTGGTAGGAAGGATGGTAGGTGGGTAAACAAAGCAAACAGTTTCCTTTTTTATCTCGTTTTTTCTTTTTATTTTGATTTTCTGTGAAAGTTACACGAGTATGCGGATCGTAAAGTTTCGTTGTTAAGGTACATGATAAAGAAAGAGATTAGGAAAGTGACTGTTCACGTCTATTTAAATTGTGTTTAACAGCACAAACTATTTTGGCGAAGATATGGCATAATTAGGAGTGGACATCATGAAACTATTAAGTGAGAACGGAGATGTTGCGTGGTTAGAAGAAAAGCTACAAAAGAGACAAAATTTAAGAAGGGGACGATCAAGCCAATTTCCTACTCTTGTATTTAGAGGAAGAATTGTTGAGATATTAAGAAATGAACGAAGTAGCCCAAGCAATGCTGATCGGATAGAGGGCAGGTTGACAGAATTTTTCTCGGAGGGAAGTTTATACCCAAACCTGGAGAGGAAAACGTGCCGTGGGGAATAAGTGTTCGTTTAAGTCTGCAAAACAGGAGGGTCTGACAGGACGAACGGGATTTACTGGAAAAATTACAAGAAAAGAAGGTCAAATCTGCCTTCGAAACAAGATTCCCTGATTAAATTTGATAGTATTATAACTTTGAAACTATCACAAGAGGGTTTACACCAAAAAGGAACCGAAATGTTATGATACACAGAGCTGGTGTCACAAGACCACCAGACGTGAAATCTCGACTTAAAAGGAAGAAGTAAGCGGTTATATAAAGGACAATGATGTTAGTGCATAGGAGAGCATGTGACAAGAGCCTGACATAATTTGCTATTGAAGCAATCAGTCAGGCCACATAACGGGATATTGTAGCCAGGGAAAGGAGTCTACTGGACCGATATCTACTCCTTCAGACAAATAAAGGTGCCTCTGAACTTAAATTTTGATGGAGGGAGAGAAAGCTAGTGTTTTTGTCGCCACGGGTTATACAACTGTCCTGCTTGCCTCTGAACTTTGTGGAGAATTAAAATAGAGAAGTCAGCATGAAAATGGTAAATGGAAGGGACTTGAACTGTCGAGCTAGTGATGCATTAAACACCATTGAAACATTGGGTGAATATTCTAGACACTAACAACATGAATTTGGTAATGGACAGGGATATGAAAAACGAATTTGGCAAGATTACATTTGGAAAGAAAGTGTATAATTTAAGGAAGAGTGATGTGTACGACCGAATATTTGAAATCATGGAATTACAAGAGCAAAATCTAAAGGGGAAAATAATTTCTGCAAAATAGAGAGCTCGACTGCAAGAAATGGGCGGTTGAATGGTCCTAGGAGAAAGAAACTCCAGTATTGAACAATAACTTGAATTGTTTGGCGTATTCTCTAAAAAGTGAGATAGAAAAGTAATGGAAAATGATATTCTCAAACTCTATGGGGATGAGGTGGAAGGCAGAGTCTTGACACTTATGGTGAATGAACTTCCATGAGCTGGACAACGATGTGGCGTATCCTTCGGGAGGACACGAAATAGATGAGTTAAGAAAGTCCTAAAGACAATGAAAGCAAATGAAAGGGGCTTAAAAATATCAAGGTGAAATCAGCCTATCTACAAATTTATGAGGTCGAAATCCTATGGAGCTAACAGTTGATAAAGTACAAAGGTAGGACGTATTACAGACTAAGATGTGGGGCAAGATTATGCTCCAAAAATCACGACATCTATTCTCAAAATAACATTAGGAAAGGAAGACAAAAGGAAAGAGCTGCAAATTCGTTGATAAAATGGAAGCAAAGTTCGATGAGATAATTGATTTGGAGAAATTTAGTCTAAATAGAAAATTGTCGGGGCTATTCAGTGGAAGAGCGGCATAGGGAATCCAACTGAAAAACAAGAAATGAAGTAAGCTGATTTTTCAGAGTGGAAGACGACTTTCCAAAACTGAATTAAAGTTTGAATAAGTGGGAACTCTGCTTTGTATGTTGGAAGCTGATAGGCCACTATACTATTCCTAGATAGCTTTGATTATCGTGGAATTACGTTAAAGGAGTTGGGAAGACAGTGGGCGAAGAAGCAGTTGCTATGAGGAAATATATTGTGGACAGAGAGAAAACGACCTAGTTGTGGCGAAGAACAAGTATGCATCTAAGTCAAGGAATGGAGCCGTGTGTTGCATGTTCGTAATATAGTGACGAGTATTGTTCTGGAAATAGTCATGTAAGGTAAAAGATGCAGCAATGCAGATAAAAAAAATTGACTGCAAACATAAAAATGTAGGAGAATCCAGAGATCATGGATCACTATCTTAAAGTAGAAACGAACGAAGTTCTCTGCTGAAATGATTATAAAGTGATTCCTGGCGATCATAGAAGTGCTAATTGCAGGATTTAATTTTGGGCTACATGTAATGTTCGTAGAGGAAAAAAGCAAGTCACACAGGAGACCAGAATCCTCCATTCCCAAAGGAAAAAAATAAATTGCACAGTATGCATCGTTTAAGAGTGTCCAGAAGTACATATTTGGCTAAGAAGGTCGATCGTGATGCAAGAGAAGAGGCCTTTCGGAAGGTAATCGGGAGTTGTAAAAGGTGCCAATCGATAGACCTCGCTTGAAGCTTACATGTGACAGGAGAGATTCGATTAGAGGGTAATTAGAAAATATTAGGCATTAGCGTGATAGACTATAGACAAAGATTTTATCTTTCATTGATTGATGTCGGGAAGAGAGGCTATAGGAACAGAAATGAAGATCACGAATGAAATTGTTGGGGTACAGAATGAGATATTTTTAGAAAGAAGACTGATAGATGAAGTATTGATGGGCAATTTTGTTTGGAATTGTTAAAGGACGTGTCTGAAGAATAAATTTCAGATGCTTTGACAATGCTGCATTCAAACCAAATAGGAATGAAATTAAAGAAAGAGACCACTAAACAAACAAGGCTATTACTCAAAGAAAAATATCTTGCTGACGGTGGCGGTATTTTGGTAAAACGTCACCTTAGTTGGTTTCGGTAGAAAATGCAATACGGTACAAGGGAATTTTTAATTATGAGGGAAAAGATCCATGAACTGTATAAAATCCATTACAATGGGCAAAAGGAACAATGACTAGCGTATGCTCTCTGAACAGTAGGTTGCTCAACGGAGTGAAGAAACTAAGGGTAAATCACCACAAAGATTGCGACACCCGCCTTGTTGCTCTGACGTTACCAGGGGATTTACAAATAATTGTAAGACTTCTATTTTTTCTTTTTTAGTTTATTATTGCTTACTGGCAGAAGTTCCCAAAGTATGGTAGGGAATGAATTCTAATCAGGACAAACTTGAGGGTTTTCTTCTTTCCTAGCTTATATTTTTGTACTTTGAGAAAGGCCAAGTGTGACGAGTGTACGAAGACTGGGAAGTTTTGAAAGCTCATTTTTAAAGTTGGTAGTTCTCGATGGAGGAAGTGATCACGTTTAAATCAGAGGTGAGAAACTGATGGCGTTTATCTATTTTTTAATGACCTATCAGCCTTCATGGGTTCAATGCGATACCCATCCTCATTGAAGAACGTTGGCCTAGTGAGTAGAGTGTTCGTCAATGATCCGGGAGACCTGGGTTCAATCCCAGGTCACGTCATACCAAAAACTTTAAAAATGATTTTTGATACCTACTTACTTAGCAATACAATGTATGTATCGAGGTTAAAGTGGAGTAATCCAGGGAAAGGAGTAGCGCCCTCCCCCTCGAAGTAGTAGCTATTGAAAAGGGAGCCTTCTAGTCGCCCTCGACTACAGTCGCTAACTTTTTATTTAATCTAAAGCCAGTTGGATAAGGGTGCTTCATACCTTACCCATAGATATTAGTCAGAAAGCCAACGTAACGGAGAGACTGGAGTTCGAACTTATTTACTGTAAAGCTGCAGGCCAGCACTTTAACCATTATGCCACGAAGACTTACCTTGTTTTTACTTGAATTCTGTTTAACATCGCAATTTGCAAGAAATAAAAATAAAGAAAATATGGAGAGTGGAAAATAAAGAAAAAAAAGAATGAATGAATTCGAAAAAAGCGAAGGGCAAACAATAAATATGAAGAACTAAAAAAGAAGGAAGGAAGGAAGGAAGGAAGGAAGAAAGGAAGATGTAGAATATACCAAGAAAGAAATAAAGAAAAAAATAAAAAGTTCAAAAAATTGGAGAAAGAAAAAAGAAAGGAAGATAAAATGACAATTAAAAAGAAAACATAAAAAGGAAGGAAAAAGAAATAAATTAGGTGAAACGTATAAATAAAAAGATAAATTAATAAATAGATAAATTAAAAGAGGGCATAACTGATGACAAAAGAAAAATATTTTTATTGATGTACAAAAAGAAAAATTTAAAAGAAAGCGAACGAAGACGGACAAAGTAAAGCTAAAAAAAAGCGGGGGGGGGAAGTAAGGAACAAAGAACTGTAAAAATTGATCGTATGCACAGGATTATTTTTTTATGTTTGAATATCTATGGTACCATAAAATATCTGCATCTCGTCACAGATCGAACTTTCGATTTAGAAAGAAAAAACAGCAAAAGGGAAACCGAGACAAAGAGCACCATTTTTAGAAACCGATTAAAATCGAAAATTTGGAGACGAACAAAATAACAATTCTTTGATACAATGAAAATTGCTGAAATTGTTATAGGATCGTTATACTTATTTTTAGTTTCTATTTTTTTTTCCAATTTTTCTATGTGTTTAAGCTCAGTAGCTTGAGTTAGTGGTCAAAAATCTTTCTGACGTCAATCACAAAAAATTGTAAATATATCAAACCTTGTTAAACATATCGTGAACCCAAATAAAAAAGCCATAAATCGCACCATTTCTATTTATTTGATAAAAGCTGATCATTATTAGTATGCACATTATACAAAAGGCGCTGAAAAGTTCTTGACCCAATTAGGAAAGGAATGGCTTAGAATGCATTGGTTAATAAACTTATTTTGCCGAGGAATCCTTATACGATAATACCTGTAGTTTTTTTTTTTCGGTCAATCCATGCCATCCAAATTTTAATAAGACATTATATAAAGCAATATTTTTAAGAGAAATATTTTCGTAAAATTTTTACTCATAGTAAATACAGCTTCAGTTTCGATACTTTTTGAATGCACTTTTTATTTCCGTTCAGTGCTCAATAGATTCGTGTTCGTAAATCTCAACATTTCTGGTCACCGTTGAGATTTGCTTCGTTAGAATATTGAAAATATTGGCTCTCATCAAAACGAGGGTTTCCAATGGCTCGGCGAGATAATGACTGTTATCTATTCGTCAGATGCGTTCTTCAATAAAGAATCTCATTTCTGTGGCGCAACTTAAAAACAATTAATGTTATTTTAACAATTTGAAATACACATTAACACTCAAAATAAATACCTTTCTTTTCCCAGAAAACATAATAGAATTGACAACTTTTTCGCCGTTGTCTTACGAAAGAACTGTGCAATTGGTCTCTGTCATTTTTAATGTAAGTTTCGAGGCAGAAACATCATTACAGTTTATTCGGATCGCCCAAGCAAAGCATAATATCACTTGGCTTCGTCATTTTCCGCCGATCTTGGAGCATCAAATTTTGACTTTTCTGATGTACACAATGTATAACGAAGTCAAGTTATACCTAAGGCAAGCAAGCAATAAAACTTGGCATCTAATTTTGATAAGAAATATGAGCTGAGTAAGCAAAATATCGAGTTTGGAGTTTAATGAATAGAATTTCTTTCCTTTTGCAAACTCGGGACTATGCAAGTGTTTTTATTTCCTAAACTGAAACCTCATCTGAAAGGTAAGACAGACATAATGAGAACGACGGCATAGATTCGATCAAATAAAAAAAGAAGTTTTCAGTATTGCTTTGACCAACAGAAAGTCTACTGGAGTAATTGTGTTGAATGCCAACAGGAATATTTTGAAGAAAATTAATATTTCTTCTATTGTTCAGTTCTATTCATACAGTTTGAGTATTAATACGTTTATACTTCGTATATGTGTATGGACTGTTACAGTGCGTCTTCTTTGCATGCCAATGTGTATTTCTGTTTCATTGTGAGTCATCACAAATTGGTATTCATGTATGAATTCTAGGCATGATTGATACATAAATATCGTTCTTATCGATAGAAAAATCAATCATTTTCTTGTTCATTGTTCAAAGTGTCAAATATTCCCTGTTCGCGACAAAGTTAGATATAAAGACGTCACATCGTCGACTCAATCACATTGGTGATTCGATTAAAGGTCATTGATTTATCAACCCAAGCTATAGAAATGTTAGAGGAAAAATGAGTGGTAGAAGAGAAGCTTTGATGAGTAAGCTGGTTGGTTGAGAAATGGTGATATCGTGGAGAACAGAAAAAAGGAAGATAAGGTTAGAAGGATGACTAGATTAACTAAAATAAAATAAGAAAATGGATAGATAAAAACAAAGATAAAAGGAAAGAATTTCGCAGACTAATATTTAATAAGTCCTTAAATAAAGAAAGGTCATACGCTGGTTTTGTGTTTTATTGATGCTAACGACATTTCCAAACAATGATGTATGAAAAGAATAGTGTGTCTTCAAAGACATACAAAAGAAACTCACAGTACACAGTTTTGTAGAGTCGTGCTTGGAGGATCAAACAATACAGACAAAACAAAATATTCCAAAACAGCTAAAGAAAATTCTGCCAGCAAGTAGGAGATGAATGCACGAAAATATACCGATAACTGGATGATAAGGAAACAAAATAATTTTGGAGCAAAATATGGGAACGAAGAGGATATAACAGGGACTCAAAAACGGTCCTTATACAAAAATACACCTCGATCCATTCAGAAAAGTATCGAATTGAAAAACATTACGCTACGATAGCACACATGAATATTAATTTTAAAAATTCCCTTCCATCCATGGCTATCGAAAGGAATAGATGCTAAGAAGAAAAAAACATAACCGAATGGATGACAAAAAGAAAGACAACCCCGATCCAGAAAGACCCCCAAAAAGGAACCGTCCCCAACATCTAAAGACTCATAACATGCATACCGATGATGTAGAAAAACACTATCGGCACATATGAGGAAGGATATTCACTATTCGTTAATAAGCCGCGGACTGTTCCTCGATGAATGGAAAGGATACCTCAAAGAAACAAGAGAAACGGAGGATCTACTATTCATCCTCAAGGCGTGCAAAACATTTAACTATGGGGTTGATTAACTGCAAAAAGGTATACAATATGGTCCCTCAAAGTTGAATAATAGACTGTCTCAAAACTTAAAAGATATACGACAAAACCAAAATATATAGCAGAAATTTATATAAACACCTGGTCTGTCCCCCTCATCAGATTTTCGGGACTATTCTTAAAGTGGGTGATGGAAGAACTTTAACAAATGGACCAGACAACAAGAAAACGCGTGATGATACCTAACGCCTTAGATCCCAAAGATGATATGGATAGACTATATGTTTCCAAAAATGGAGGAAGGTGAGTCGGCGGCACTGAAGATACTGTCGATACATTGATAAGACACCTAGAAGATTACATAAAAAGAGCAAAACCAGAAATAACACAACCAACACACAGATCAAGAAAACAACAGTAACTAACAAACAAAAATGGAAAGAAAAGCAATTATATGGACTAAGCGATTAACAAGCGAAATCTCACACGAGAAGACTGAAACATAGCTGAGAAAAGGAAATAGAGAAACTGGATCCTTTCTAATTGCTGCACAAAACAACGCCATAAGGACCTCATATATTAAAGCAAAAATAGACAAGACACAACAAAATAGTACACGTAGGTTATGTCGTGATAGAGACGAAACGATCAATCATACAATAAGTGAAAGCAGTAAATTAGCTCAAAAAGAGATTTAGACTAGATACGACTGGGTGGAGGAGGTAATCTACAGGGAGTTGTACAAACATTTTTAATTTGACCATACGAATAAGTGGTATATGAACAACTCAGAATCCCTATAAGAGAAGCAGAAACACGAACTTCTCTTTGATTTTGAGGTACAAATGGGTCACCGAATCTCGGCCAGACGACCAGACCTAATGATAGTCAACAAAAAGAGAACCTGTTGAATAGTGGAATTTGCCGTCCCGGTAGACCATAGGGTAAATATTAACGAAAGCGAAAAGTGATATGAGTACCCAGACCTAGCCAGAGAACTAAAAAGATGTGATACAAAGGTGACGATGATATCAACTTTGGTTGATGGATTTGGAATGGTTTCCAAGTGATTGGTAAAGCGACTGGAAGACTTGTAAAAAAGAGAATAAGTAAAGACTATACAGACTATAGCATTATAAAGATCGGCCAGTATACAGAAAATACTTGAGGAGACTTGCTGCCCCTCAAACTCCAGAGACAATCCACCAGCTAATGCCGGTCTGAAAAACTCTCAAAGAAGTAATGATAATAATTATGATAGAATGTCTGAAAATGTCCGAAATATCTGAGACAATAATAAACTTTATCACAAAACCCATGCGAAACTGGAAAGTGAAATTTATAGGAGAAAGACAAACCCTAACAGAGCCAAAAATCCAAAGAGTCATCTTCTAGAGAGACTCACGCTCGACACTGCCATTTGTGGTAGCAATCTTTTACCAAAGAGGTGCTCGTGGGGCTAAAAATTTACAAAATCGCAGAAAAAAACCCCACCTTATGTATATGGATGATATCAAGATTTTTTGCCGAAAATGAAAAAGAACTAAAACGATAAGAATATACAGTCAGGATATACGAATGAAATTTGACATTTAAATATTCCATGCCAATGATTAAAAGAGGGAAAAGAGAAACAACGTAAAGTAAAGAACTAACAAATCAGCAAAGCATTTGGACACTCAGAGAAAAAGAAAATTTCAACTATTCGGGAATACTTAAAGCGGATACCATCAAACATATGGAAATAAAAGAAGTAGGAAAAGAGCACCACAGAGAAACAAGAAAACTCCGTGAAACCATGGTCTGCAACAGAAATTACATCAAAGAAATAAAGACCTGGGAAGTTTTCCCAAGTAAAACACACAGAACCATTCTTAAAACAGACAAGAGAACTCAGACAAATGGACCAAAGGACAAGGTAATTGATGACAATGCACAAAGCCTTATACCTGAGAAATGACATAAACTATATAGCCTAAGTCATTTCTCAAGTATAAGGCTTTATGCTTTGTATCAAGAAAAGACGGAGAAAAAAGACTCACCAGTAAAGAAAAACTAGTTGCATGGTTAATAAGGGAAAACCCCATGAGAAAAATCCCATCTCCTTTAATGGCATGATAAAACATTGCTATAAGGATCAAATATATCAAAGCAAAAATTGGTCATTTGCGACTGAATCACAAGTGTACATTGTGGAGGTAGAAATAAAACGATTAATTCTAATAAGCGAATGCAACATAATAGTACAAAAGGACTAGACAGAATTGGGTTGGGAAAGTGATCTACTGGGAGTTGTACAAGAGATTAAAATATGAAATACTACAAAATGATAAATGCACAAACGAGGATCCGGCCTAGAATATGAGACGCTTAAAATTCTCTGGGACTTTGAGATATAAACGGATCATTCAGATCCGGCCAGAAGGTCAGACTATGCGTTAATTAAGAATAAACAAAAGAAATTTCCATCTTATGTGTTTTGCCACAGAATGAAAAATGTAAGAAAGCGAAAAGATTAACGAATACTTGGATCTTGCAAGAGAGCTGAAAAACCACTAGGACATGAAGATGAAGGTGATACAAATAATAGTTGGTGCGCTAAGAACAGTCCTCAAGAACTTAAAAATCTACTTGAAGATGTGGAAATTAGAAGAAGACAGACCACAGAGTTTTTGAGATTGGTTAGAAGAATCCTGAAGACCTGATTAGACTTATTCTCACTCACTTATAAGCCTAAAGGTAGCTCTGTGAAACAATCGCGTGTTTTTATTGGTTTGGCTGTTCGTCAAGTGGTGTAGACCCTGTTGTTAATTTCTTACACCCGACCGTGTGGGCATTGCACAGGTTGTACAAAAAATCTTTTAAAATAACAAACAGAGGGTGGAAGGAAGAACAGACAAACACGGATTTATAACTGCAAACTTAGAAAGTGAAGCTGGCACTCTCAAGCATTCATGTATGTATTTATGTGTGCCCATCGCGAGAATTCAACGAAAATCCTACATAGCAACCAAAAATGCTGACTCATCCGGCCATCATCCTCATTGCTCCGTGTCTTCGTTCTTGACTGCCCTGGCACACGTCCCGAGCTCTGAATATCTGACCCTCCTCTTCGAAGTCTCACTTCTAACTGATCACTTCAGAGTCTCACTCCTAACTGACCGACGTCTTTCATCCGTCTTTTCCGGTCCTGCAGGGTTTCACGGGCACAGCTCTTGGTGTGATCTTCGCGCCAATATAGACAAAGAAAACCCTTCCGGACACTCCGGTGCCGCTTCAAAGATGCTGGAGATAAGATCTCCTCTTTGGCCACCCATCCACGAACACACAGAGAAACCCACGCATATTCATCCATATATATATATATATATATATACATTAATGCTCATTATCGTACCACAACTCAGTGTTTCGTAAAATTTTTAATAGGCTACGAATGATTTATTAACTAAAGGAACAGCCTACTCCTGAAAGTCAGCTTACAAATAGCAACTTAAATTGTTTTATTGATTGTGATATCATCTATCTTCCTCAACTCTCTCTCTCTCTCTCTCTCTCTCTCTCTCTCTCTCTCTCTCTCAGCCTTTATTTCTAAAACAGAAATTTATTCGTACATAGCTTTTATCTAAAGGAAGGTGGTTGTTCGACAGCTGTTTACAACCCGATTTTATCTCTATCGAACTAAGGGGTCGTTTCGTACAGTAATAAATCAACTAATCGTATTTGTCGTTAGACATGAGAAAACAAAAGAAAAAAATCTTTGCATCGGAATTTAAGAATTTTCAACCTCAGTAAATCAGACTAACATTATCAAAACTTACGTTTGGTGGTCTTTCACCGGGTCTTCTATAAGTAAAATCTTTCTCGCAAAATGGACTGATGTATCTGGCATTGCATTTGTTAACAAATCTCTTCGATATTTTCTTTTTGATAATGTCCGTATTTTATTTGGTATTCCAAAGTTATTCTTCACATTGTTGGTTTCGATGTGATTTATGTGAAAAGCTCCCGCAATAATGTTTTCTTGTACTTCTTCAAACTTAAGATCTTTCTGGGATATATAGCTATTGAGACTATTTGTGTATGGCATAGATGAATTTTGATTGACTTTCAAATATTTCTTCGTTTCTATATTTTTATATAAGCCTAGCAAATGCTGAAGAAGCTTTGAAGTTGAACAAAAATGTTGACTCTAGTGATAAAAAGAACAATGAAAAAACTGCTGCAACTACTACTACTACTACTACTAATAATAATAATCCAGCAGACAACAGAGTAAAATTTAAGGAAAGCGAAAAAAAATGGATGAATTCCTATTCCTTGACAAGCAACAAAAACACACAAAACAGCAATAACTATGAACATGAGTCACGGAGTTCCCTGACTCTCTCACCATCCATCCCTATCGTGTATCGCTCCGGACAGGTCCTTTAGACTGCATCCAGTATCCGAACACAGCTAATGTTTTACTAGGATGGTTTGTAAGATGGAAGTTTAGTGGCTGTACAGCCGCTGTTTGTATTGTGCTACTTTCCGGATTTGTTCTAAATAGCACGTAGCGTTCTTGTATAGTTCCCATCAAGCTTTTTCTCCTTGCGTTTTGTTAGTGTCCAAGTGATGCATCCATACATATTGAGACAGTCTCAGTTTGGAAGAATTCCCGTTATATTTTATCAAAGCGATAATATTTCCCTATGATCGATAAACTGTCCATAGCAGTTCTTGCACTTGATAAAATACAGCAATAAAATACGGAGTAACACTAGAAAACTGCAATAACTAAGCGTGTATAGATCTAGTTGGTTTGTTGGTTGTGTTTTATGGCGTATCAACTCTTGTTGTTTATTAAATGCTAAATCCTATATTAGATATATGACTTGTAAACTAATATTTGTAGGTATCATTTTTGAATAAAGCATCGTTTATTTATTTGCACACAGTTAAATGGTTTCACATATTGCTATTTAACACAGTTCAATTTCCGCACAAATGGTTTCAAGCATTACTAATACTATTAATCCACTTAAATATCGATCACTTGTTTGCATACAGTTAAATGATTTCAAATATAGTAAACTATTGAACTGGTCTATTTTACCCAAAGATGGGTTGTTTGTTTGTTGTTGTTTTTTTTTTTGTTTTGTTTTTTTTACCAACCCCTCCGCTCGAGTAGGATATGACACAAGATCATTTTTTTTAAAGCGGAATTTAACAGGTTTGAATTCAGAGTTTTCCTTCTAGACTAGTTACCTCACCAAGGCTGAAGAACCTAGTCTGCCTTACTATCTATCCATAGCTGGAGGGAGAATAATTGGATTCATACCTTCCCCAAGGTATGTGAAATGCAATCAGTCTCGTTCATGATTTGAACTCGTATCGGCGTGTCCATTTCCTACGACGATAACCATTACACCACGAGCACCTCCATGTACCTACCAAGAATGTGTTGATGAGAAACAACACTAACGAGTAAAACAAGTAACAAACAATAACAATTGAATTATTCCTGGTAAAATATTTTCAAGAACAAAAACAAATCCTGAATGAAGAGATAAACAGAAGCAAGGGTAGTAGAAAAACACAACCAGAGAAGGTAGAAGATGGATAAGTATGGAGAGAAAGCCTGGAAGAAAACGAGACAAAATCGACGTTCAGCTTGTTTTTATGTTCATCATAATAACCCCATTCCACTTTAACTTCTCCAAATTCTTTTATTTATTTCCTTTTGAAACTCTTTTGTGTATTGTGATTTCATCCTTTACATGGCTTTTAGAACATCTATATTACAGCAGTTACGAAGGGAACGGTAAAAATAGCAGTGCAATTCTATCGCCTAAGAAATTATCTAAAACACTATATACAAAGTACACTGCTCTCATGTCTAGGCAGGTTCCTCTAAGCTTGTTTTGTGTACTTTGTATGGAGTGTTTTAGATAATTTCTTAGGCGATAGAATTGCACTGCTATTTTTACCGTTCTCTTCGTAACTGCTGTAATATAGATGTTCTACCTCGAATTTGGAGTAAACTGAAGACCTAAGAGTTTGTCAAAGCAGTCAATGTCTTTCCTTCAAATTCTCTCTATTAGGAATCATCATCCGTTGCAGGGAATTTCAATTTCAGGGACCCTTATTCTACATACTATGTCTCTCTTTGCAAATATAGAGCGAGTGTCAGGTTTGATACTTTATGTTAGTGGGGCGTTTAAGTAGCAGAAGCCTGTTATCCTTTACTAAACTCAGCCAGAAGTATGGAGCTCCAAACGAGAAACGAATTCATTAACAATGGTCTGCTAAGGCTTTTGTCCAAGTTGTATTTACTCTGAGTTCTAATAAAAAAATTTTTTAAGTTGGGTGACTCATTTGTTTTGCTCACCAGAGTATCACAGAGAATACAGAGAAATAAAAAAATCAAGAGAATGAAGAAAGGCAAGATAAATCAAACTTAAAAATGTTTAAAAAGAAAAAGATAGAGAAAAGTAACATAATGAATGTAACTGACATAAAAAAATTGAATACTCAATCAGTAAAAAATATTTGGGAGGAGATAATGAAAGTGAAAGTAAAAATTGAAATTATGACATGCCAACAAATAACTACAGTCCTCTCATAAAATCTCTATATTTGCAAAGGGAGACATAGTATGTAGAATAAGGGTCCCTGAAATTGAAATTCTCTGCAACGGATGATGATTCCTAATAGAGAGAATTTGAAGGAAAGACATTGACTGCTTTGACAAACTCTTAGGTCTTCAGTTTACTCCAAATTCGAGGTAGAACATCTATATTACAGCATGTTAATATGATGAGCAACCTTAGATCAAATATATAAATCAAAACTAGGCTGCATTTTTATTCTTCCTGTTTGAGCATATAATTTGTCCGTTTTCGATTTCATCTTATGGTCAGAATTAATTTCTGATATTCAAAATGATTTTATCAAAAAAGGCTTTCTTACACTTAGTTTTACAGACACATCAAAAATTCATGCGTCATTTTCTTCCATGGGAAGGTAAGTTGAATAATTTCCAGTTATATCTTAAAGGTGAAAAGGTTCACTTTGTGGATCTCCAGAGGAATGTTTCTGTTGTCACGGTTAAATATGTTAAAGCTTCTCTTATCAAAAAGGTTAGTACTATTTTAAGTTATTTACTTTTTTAATATTTTCAAAATACTATTATTTTTCATTTGGAAAAAGATTTTGGAACGGATTATACATCTAGTGTGAGGACGATTTAAATAGGATGACTGATAGCCTTTTATACTAAAATTGATCCTTGGCAAGGCTAGTTGACCACTAAATGCAAAAGGTTTTCAAATAACAAATAAAGTGTAAGGATGTTGCAAAAGAGTATTGCAAAGGGACAAAATAGAAATTCTAATTAAAAGAAGGTAAGACATTTGATAACCCTGTCTAATATTGCATTTATAAGGAAAACATTCACTGGGGAATTTGATCCACAGTGCAGATGTTCTTGGAAAGAATCTGTAGTAGTTTTATGGCAAGTCAACTGTTATTCCTTGTTTGATGTTAAATCCGGTCGCGGGATCACTTTGGCTGACGGATCTCAGACTGATCAGCTATCAGGATCCCGTCCTCAAGCATTACAGGTTGCTACCCACTCAGGTAGTTCCTTTGGAGAGGGGGTCATACCCGCTGAAGTGGAGCAGTCAGCGTGTTTTACAGCCTTAGCGAATACGATGCTCATACAAATTTAAATTAATAGAAGTTGTTTTAGAAGACTTCCATGCAAGTATTTAAATACATTGATTCCTTTCGGATAATTCAGTTGGATATTGGGTTAAAACTGCTCAGTTTAACATATTGTCGGAAGTATAAGGCGCCCAGTGATATTCGAATTCACTAACAAAGGTTCAACTCACCCTTACACCCCTTGCACCGCTAATGAAACTGCTTAAATTTAATGGTTGGATTTGTAGTTAAAGCAATAGACAGTAACTGTACCGTTGTCAGGGTCTGGTATCCTCCAAATCTATTTATACGGGCTCCAACTCCACTATATCCATTTTCATATGAAACACAAATTTTATTGTTACCTAATTATAAGTACAAATGGATTATAACATTTGCACACAACAGTATGTAAACAGTTCAAGGAGAAAAATTGAAAATAAATACATTGTATCTAAATGAAAATTAGAAACGTGGTATAATGAACCATTCAATCTTAAATAGATCAACAATTTTTTGGTGTGGTTTCTTTGTTTAACGGCATATCAACCTTTGTGGGTTATCTAATCCTTGAAGAAGAACAATAGTGATACTATTTAACCGATAGATGGTGGGGATAAGTGTCTTCTTACTTTTCTCCAAAGTATTAGTACGAAACTGAACTTAAAAGCACGTGTACAGTTCGAACTCACTTACTGCGAGGCTACAGGTCAGTACTGTAACCATTACGCCCCACCAACTTTAATATCAACATGAAACTTTTCCTTGATAAAAAGTTGAATAATTTACCAGTGCAAAAACAAATCCACTCTTTACATTTTCCTTATGAAAAAAAAAGGTAAGTTTTCATCAATGTTCTTGGACCGACAACTCGCGGCTAGATTTAGTGTTTTTTACCTCAGAAATACTCATATGGACTGTTTCCTTGTTTGTAAAAGTGATATTCCAGCATCGTTACTCACAATTTTTCCAGTCAAGAACAAATTTTACCGTCGTCTTTAATTAGTTGTAAAAGTGTTTTTTCACAGATTTTGGATCAATAAAAAATAGTGTTAAAATCCACGAAAACGTTTCATCCTTTAGTCACCGGTTATACTTAGTTTATTGTTTAAAAAAAAATCAACTCTCCCGAAGAAGTGTCCTCAACCTAGAGGAGGAGACTTGATACCCCCTAATCAACATTTTATCATACTCGGTATAATGGAAACCGTTAGTCTTGAGCTTTGTACAAAGCACATCTGAAACCTGCCCTTTTAGGGTTCCGATCTGGCATGGTACTCCAGGTTGGGGGTTCGAGAATAATACGTGCTATTCATTGGACACTTTGATAAGTAGTTAAATGTACCACCAGAAATTTGAAAAATTGGGTTGAATAGATTGATTTTATGCGCTCGATAAATGTGTTTGCCCGAAGAGTAAAGCAGACATTACAACGGAACGCGTACTTTCTCTCATTTAAAAACAATTCTGCAACATAGCTTTGTACATCTGATTTTTATTAAAATCGTTTCAAACAGTAACTCACTGCAATCAAACTTATAATTCTTAAGAAAAGGAATTTTCATTTCAATTATCATCACAAGCTAAAAACTTGTCTAATGTTTTTGTAAGGATACATAAGTTAAGGAATATCATCAAGTTTATGGCCACTTAGCAGCGCTTGCTTGTCCTGTAAACCTAAAAAAATCTAAAGAGTTTTTCAAGTTTTAATTTTCAGGTGACCAAAAGAAAAATTTATTTAAGGCTGGGAGTTGGGAGTACATGGTCAACTGCTTTGACGAGAGAATATTTGAGCACAATTAATTATAATATCTAACGTGTAATGGTTTATAGTAGCGCGAGACTATGCTCCCACACTATTATTACGTTATAACTTATATTGAAAACTAATATAGAGCATTTTAATCCCCCTGCTCTGATAAAAATTTCTGCTACGACGTGAAATTCCTGCAGCTACTGTAGCACGTATATAATTATATTGTATAGATTTTCATAGGAGAGATTTTGTATTGAGTGTGCAAAAAGAAATGGCTTCAGATATCACGTATCTGTTTTATTATTTTTATTCATTTATTTATTACATATCTTTGTTGCTTCCCAATCTCTAAAGTTTTTGCTTACAGCGCTTTGGTGAGAGTTAGTGGTAAGCTATTCTATATATTTAAAAGACAGACCACTCACATAATCAGAATCAATAATTCGTGTTAATAGCATCGACTTATCTAAATCTCTTGCCGTCCGTCCCGATCTACCATCGCTCCTGATAGGTCCTCTAGACAGTTTCTAGTGTCCATACAGAGCCGATGTATGTAAGTCCTTGTTGGTCGACCACCATTGACGTATTGATGTGTTGAATCTATAAGAGAACGTCACTTACGAGTTTGTCCTTACTTGTCCAGCAGTGTCCAGTATATCTAGTTCGTCTTACATGTATAGTTTTTTGAGTGGCTGTACAGCTACTGTTTTGTAGTGGGTTGCAACTAAGATTTTCTCAAAACAGTAATTAAACTTCTTATATAGTGCCCATATGCCCTTTTCTTCATGCGTTTCGTTAGCCACTATGTGGTGCCTCCATACAGTAGCACCAGCACAGCTACAGCTTGGAAGAAATCCATTTTATTTTATCAGATTGAGATCATGTCGATAACCTGTCATTAACAGTCGACACATTCGTTTTCAGTAGTTGAGATATTGCTGCCAGTGTATGTGATCTGGTCCAGTAATTTCAGAGTTTACACACTGAAAATGGACATCGCCCCTTCTTGTTTAAAACACATGAACTCTTTTTTTATTTGTGTTTATGTAGAGGATACTGTCTGTTGCTACTTAGTCTAGTCTATGCAGCAATGATTCGGCAAGGGCAGGTTATTTCCTAGAAGCGCTGAATAATCTGAGTAGTCTACATCTGTCATACTTTCCATGGGATATTGTCTGCTTCTTTTTTTAAATCTGCGAGACTCTGGTCTTCGGGCCGAGATTAGGTGATCCATTTGTATATCAAAGTCCCACAGGAGTTTGTGTGTATCATTTTATAGGATAGGTTTTGGGTTGTACATATACCATTTGTTGGCATGGTCAAATTTAAATTACTTGCACATTTCCCAGTGGATCACCTTGCCCACCCAGTCGTGTCTAGCCTTGTACTCCTTCTGTGCCAATTGGCTGCATTCGCTTATTATGTGAGCGATGGTTTCATCTCTGTCACCGCATAGTCTGCACTTGCTATTTTATTGTGTCTTATCTATCCTCGATTTGATATGATAGGTTCTAATGGCGTTTTTTTGTGCTGCCATTAAGAGAAATTCTGTTTCTCTCTTAAAGTTTCCTTTTCTTAGCTAGGTCCAGGTTTTGTCGTGAGATGTTGTTTATTAATCGTTTAAAGTGCCCATGGAGTTATTTTTCATCCCATTTTTGTTTCCTAGTTTTTGTCATTCTGCTATCTATCGTGTTGTCAGTGTTGTTTCTGATGGCCGTTATCAGTCCTCGTTCGTGTTTTTCTATGTAGTCTTCGAGTCGTTGTATGGATGCGTCAACGCTGACTTCGATGCTGGAAAGTCCTCTTCCTCCATCTTTTCTTGATACATATAGTCTGTCCATGTCATCTCTGAGATGTAACGCCTCGTGCATGGTCATTAGTTTTCTAGTTCTTTGGTCCATTTGTCTAAGTTCATCAAGGGTCACATCAGTATTAGCTGATGGTTTGAGTGACAGCAAGTCTCTTCAAGTCTCCAGCACTCTTCTCAGTATTCTGTCCGTTCGCAGTAATGCTATCATTTGGATAGTCTCTACCCGTCCGCCAACTTCCAACTCCTCCAGGCTTTTTAATAATCCTCTAGTTATTGTGCCAAAAGCACCAATCACAATTGGTACAATCGTCATTTTCATGTTCCACAGCTTTTTCAATTCTCTAGCAAGGTCGCGGTACTTATCTTTCTTTTCACATTCTTTCAGTTTTATTCTGTGGTCAACCGGGAGAGCAAAGTCCACAATTTTGCTAATTCTTTTTTTTTTTTGTTGATTATTATAAGGTCTGGTCTTCGGGCCGAGATTAGGTGATCTGTGTGTATGTCAAAGTCCCATAGGAGTTTATGTGTGTCATTTTCTAGGACAGGTTCTGGGTTGTGCATATACCATTTGTTGGCATGGTCAAATTTAAATTTCTTGCACATTTCCCAGTGGATCACCTTGCCCATCCAGTCATGTCTAGTCCTGTACACTTTCTGTGCTAATTTGCAGCATTCGCTTATTATGTGATTGATGGTTTCATCTCTATCACTGCATAGCCGACATTTTCTATTTTGTTAAGTCTTATCTATTCTTGCCTTGATATGATTGGTTCTTATAGCATTGTTTTGCGCGGCTATTAGGAGAGATTCTGTTTCTCTCTTATGGTTTCCTTTTCTTAGCCAGGTCCTGGTTTTTTCGTGTGAGATGTTGTTTATTAGTCGTTTAAGACGCACATAGAGTTGTCTTTCTTCCCATTTTTGTTTTCTGCTTCTTGTCATTCTGTTATCAGTCGTGTTGTCAGTATTGTTTCTGATGGCTGTAATCAGTCCTCGTTCGTGTTTTTCTATGTAGTCTTCCAGTCGTTGTATTGATACGTCAACGCTCTCTTCGATGCTGGTAAGTCCCCTCCCCCATTTTTTTCTTGATACATATAGTCTGTCAACGTCGTCTCTGGGATGTAATGCCGCGTGTATGTTCATTAGTTTTCTAGTTCTTTGGTCCATTTGTTTAAGTTCATCTTTGTTTTATTATTATTATTATTATTATTATTATTATTATTATTATTTACGCCTTTAGAGTTTTTCACATCAGTATTACTTTTCCTTCATTTGTTTAAGTTCATCTCTGGTCCATTTCAAAAAGTGTCCCGAATATCTAACGAGGGGCACAGCCCAAGTATTTATTCCTTTGGTGAGGTTTCTGCTGGAGAGTTTTTGTCTCGTGTAGCTTTCTAGTTCTCCTGAGATATTCCTTTCGAATCTTGTTTTTCATTTCCACTTGTTTGATGGTGTCAGCCTCCAAGATACCCAAGTATTTGTAGGTTTCATTTTCTCTGAGCGTTCTAATTTTGTCGTGATTTGGTCGTTCCATTCCGTCAATCATATGTCGTTTGCCACTTTTCATGACGAGCATGGCACATTTTTCTATGACAAATTCCATTCCTATGTCCTGACTGTATATTCTAACGGCGTGTATTAGAGTTTCCAGGTCTTTTTCATTTATTGCAAATATTTTAATGTCATCCATGTACATTAGGTGATTGGTCTTCTCTTGTAATCTGCTAAGTTTGTATCCGGCTGTGCATTTTCTGAGTATGTGGTTAAGTGGCATCATGGCTATTATGAATTGTGAGGGTGATAGTGCATCTCCTTGGAAAATGCCTCTTTGGATCTTTGTTTCAGCTAAGCTTCTTCCTCCTGCTGTCAGCTCCACTCTCCAGGTTTGCATGGTCTTTTCAATGAAGTTTATGACTTTTTGCGATATTTTGTACATTTTGAGACAGTGTATTATCCAGCTTTGTGGAACCATATCATATGCCTCTTTCTAGTCAATCCAGGCCATAGCTAGGTTTTTCCGTCTTGTCTTGCTCTCATTTAGGATTTGTTGATCTATGTAGAGTAATTCTGCTGTGCCTCTGGATCCTTTGCGGAATCCTTTCTGTTCCTCAGGCTGTTCGTCCGCGGCTTGTTAGCGAGTAATAAATATTTTCCCTTATTTGTGCTGTTAGTATTTCACACATCATTGGTAGGCAGGCTATCGGTCTGTAATTGTTTGGAGCGGGTCCTTTTAGATTAATGTAGTCTTTTCTTTGGTCATCCAGTCAGGTACTTGCGCGCCTTGTTGGCATCTGTTCGTTTCTAGCGCTAGTCTGCCGTGAATGGAGGTGAACTTCTTGAACCAGAAGCCATGTATTCCATCATGGCCTGGCGTTTTCCAGTTTGATATTCTTTTTAGTGTTGTTTTGAGTAAGTCGATATGTATTTCCGTTTTGGGGCCTTTTTCAAGTCCCTCTAGATCTCTTGGAATATTGATTATCCATTTAGCATTTTCGTTATATTTTTGGTTGCCATATTTTCGTCCATAATCGTTTGGTTTCTTTTGCATCCGGTTGTTGGTATGTTTTCATGTCACTCCCTCCCAATTGTTGATAGAATATTCCTTCGTTATTTCGGAAAGTCTTGTTTTGTCTGTATTGTTTTACCCTTTGTTGATATCTCTTTAATCTTCCTTCTTTCGTCAACACATTCTGGTTTATTTCCTCAAGTTGTACTGTTATTTTTCCTGTGTTGCCTGTTCCTTTTTTCCTCGCTTATTTCAGCGCCTTTTTTTTTCCTCATTCTGGGTTGTTTTCGTAGTTTTTTCATTTGCGTTTCCAGTCGAATTTCCCATCCCGGTCTTGACTGTTTCTTCGTGCTTTTTGAGGGGATCCAAATTTTCTCACAAACTAATTTTGCACCTGCATAGATTAGTTCCTTTAACTCGGTTATATTATTCGTCGGTATGTAAGGTTGTATGTGATTTATTTTATTCGTTTCTATTTTAAGTGATTTCCATTCTGTTTTTTTAATGATGGTAGAATAGTCTTTTCACTACTCACGATTCTCTTTACATTTTTTAGATTTATCTTTTGTTATTGTGATACTGGTTGCTTGGTAGTGTATCGTTTAGGAGTGTGATGTTTTCATTTGCCGAAGTTTGCAGTTCTTTTTCGTTGGATTGTTTTTGTTTGACACCACTTGATGTGTCTGGTACTGTATTATAGTTTTGTTTATGTTTTTTGATGGATTTCTAGTAATTCAAGGTCAGAAAACCAAACCTTCTTGATTATTGTTCTAACTTGATCGGTTTGCCTTTGGCTAGTCTAAAATTTCGAACATTCTTGCCAGATCTCCATCATTCTTTTCCTGCATCCTCTTTGTGAAGGGTTGCTTCTAAAATAGCATTGTAGTGCAAGTTGATTATCTTCCCTAGTCCATGTTTTGCGTGTAGATCCCTGATCGTTGTGGTTTGTTACGTCATCGTTTATGTACCTGAAAAAAAAAGCAACCAACATTCCTAGGATGACGACTGAGTCTCCCATGTTGGCTCTCAGGAGGGCGCCTGTCGATCATGACAACCAGGCCTGTTGCCTGGGTCCCTCGTTATTAATATTCTGATTGGACATTTTTATCATGGGTGGTATATTGTGGATATACCAGACCCAGGGGTTGTCTATAATCTGCACGTCTGACACAGATGTGACCAAGAACAGCTATGATTGCTGTACATGAACAGCGAGTCACAAAAAAATTCTCTTCTTTTCCGTTAAGTTTTAACTTAGTTAAAGTCCAAGACTAATATATTGATAAGAGAATTTTCTTTTCCTTCTCTTCCCGTTCTATTTTTGTTCATACCTTACTTTTGTTTGTTTTTGTTTGAAAATTGGCACTATCTCGTGTTATAGTCCTGCATTTTTACTAAAAATAGAATTTCGCGGTCCAACAGCGAAGCTTTTCTTTTAAGATTTATTGTCAGCCTATTAGTAAATTGTTCTCTCATTTAAGGCACATAACAATATACAGCAAAGATTTTTACTATGGAAAATTGAATAAAAATCAAATATGCATTTTTAAATGAAAACTTTTGCAGAACAATTTTACTAACCTTTTCGACATACTTTTATTGAAATGGACGATCTTTTCTTCCTTAGATTATTATTATTATTATTATTATTATTATTATTATTATTATTATTATTATTATTTCTTGAGAGTTTTCCCCACCAGCGTTAGCAAGTCTCCTCAGGTCATAAGGACTCTTGGCGGTTTTAACAATGCAGTAGTTTGGATGGTCTAGATTCGTTCTCTGATTTCCAACTCTTTCAGCCCCTTTCCAAGCCTTTGGGAACCGTTCCAAGAGAACCAATTACAATTGTTATTAATATTACTCTCATGTTCTACAACTTTTTAGTTCTCTGGCAAGATCCAAGTATCTATCTCTCTTTTCGCTTTCTTTGATTTTCACTCTGGGGTCATCTGGGATGACAAAATCTTCTAGGAAGGTTTTCTTTTCTTTATTTTTTTTTGTTAATTATCACGAGGTATTCTGACCGACATTAGGTGATCCGTTTGTATCTCAAAATCTCCGAGAATTTTATGTGTCTCATTCTACTGAACGGATTCTGGTTTTTGCTGGTATCATTTGATTGTAAGATCAAATTTTCATTTCTTGCACAACTCCCAGGTGGTCACCTTTTCAACCCATTCGTGTTTAGTCTTAAATTTCCTTTGCGCTAGTTTGCTGCATTCGCTTATGATGTGCGTAATGGTTTCGTCATTATCCCATCATAAACTAAACTTGCTATTCTGTTATGTACTATCTATTTTTGCCTGAATATAATTGGTCTTTATGGCGTAGTTCTGAGCTGCTATTAGAAAAGATTCAGTTTCTCCCTTAAGGTTTCCATGTCTAGGTCTTCTCGTATAACAATTCGTTAGTTTGTCATTTGAAATTTCAGGTGTTTCTCTTCCTATTTCTATTTCCTAGTTATTGTTGTTCTGTATGTCCTTATGTTGTAATTGCTGCAGCTGGTCACTGTAATTAGTTTTTCTTGGCTCTTTTTAATGTTTTCTTCGAGTCCCCGTATTGATGCATGCAATGTTGACGAATCCACTTCCTCCTTCTTTATTTGTCACATATATTCTTTCTATGTATGTTTGTCTGTATGAATTGTCATTAATTTCTTGTCCTCTGGTCTATTTTAAGAATGGTCTCGATTGTCTTTACAATAATAAAGATGTTTATATCACTGATATTCATATTCTGCAGCAGATATTGGTTTCAAGAAACTTTCTCGTTACTCTGACATTCTTTTAAAATTTTTCTTTAATTTCTGTTTGTTTGATGGTGTCCGCTTCACAAGTACTTGTAATTTTCCTTTTCTTCGAGCATTCTGATTTTTTCTTGGTTTGACATGTCTATTCTTCAGTTGTTTCTCTTTTCTCACGTTTCATTATCATTATTGAACATTTTTAATGTCAAATTACATTCCTATATCTTGGCCGTATATCCTTATTGCTTGTATCTGGGTCCCCATTTATTTTTTATTTTATGCAAAAAGCTTGAAATCATCCATGTATATAAAGTAACTTATATTTTCTTGTGAATTTGTATATTTGTAGCCTTCAAATAATGTGATTGAGTGGCGTTATTGCTATTACAAATAGCCATAATGAAAGTGCATCTCCCTGAAAAATGGACCTCTGGATTTTCACTTCTGCTCAAGCTTTTTACCCTGCTGTCAATTCTACTTTCCAGTTTTATGTAGCTTCCATAATGAATTTAATGACTTTGTTAGATATCATATACATTTTTAGACAGTCTACTATCCAGCTCTAAGGGACTATATCATAGGTCTTTTTGCTATGTTTTTTTTTTCGCTACGTTTTACTCTCCTTGATGATGTTCAGAAGAATGTACAATAAATAACCTGTTCCTCTTGTTCCTTTGTGGCATCGTTTTTGTTCTTCGGGAATCAGTACGCGATTTACTTGTGAATTATAGATAGCATCCTTAATCTGTGCTGTTCATATTTTCCACATGATAAGTAGACTCGTTATTGGTCTTTAGTTGCTGAATATGGTTTGTTTTGGGGGTCTTTCAGGATCAAGGCAATCCTACCCATCAGCCTTTTGGATATTCTTGCTTCTTCTAGGCATCTACTTAGTTCAAGCACTAGTTTGTCGTGGATAGATTTAAATTTTTAAAACCAGAATGCATATAAGCTGTCATGGTCTGGCGTTTTCCAAATCGGCAGTTTTTAGAGTGTTTCTCTGAGCGATTCCTGGGCCTCCTTGTGATTCTTTTTTTTATGTTATTTATCCAGTGGTTCTTTCTGTTATGTTCTTTTCGTTCTCATATTCGACGCCAAAATTCTTTTACATCTGGTTGTTCGTATGTACTTGTACATTCTCCTCCCACCTGTTGGTTGAACTTTCTTTCATTATTTTAGAATATTCTGTTTTGTTTGCACTGCTTGAGTCTGTCTCGGAATTTTTTGTATCTCCCTTCTTTTGTCAATATCATTTGAGTTATCTTTCCGAGTTATATAGTCAAACCTATCTATTTTGCTTTGGTTTTTTTTTCATCCTCATGCGTTTTTACTTCCTAAGCACTTTTCGTTGCTGTCGTAATTTTTTTTACCTGTCTTTCTAGCCTAATTTTTTATCCAGGTTTTGTATTTCTGTTTGGGTTCCGAGGGGTAAACTGATTTCGTTGCAGACTAATTTCGCTCCTACATGAATTAGCTTGTTGAGTTTAGTGATGTTTCGGTTTCTATGTTGAATTTTTTCCAGTCTTAGTTCCAAAGTTAATTTAGTCTTCTTTTCAGTAATGATTTTCTTTATTAACTTTATATTCATCTTGCCTTCTTGCGTTAGCATTTGTTTTCTGGTGCTGGGGTGCTGGGTGTTTCAGATTTCTTTATTTTGTTAATCACTTCGCTTATGAAATACATGTTTTTTCACAATTTAGTAGCTGTTTTTAAGTAAGTGGAACAAAGTACTAAGTAAAGTCACTTTAGTAATAATACAGTAAACAGTTCGAAGATAGAAGAAATTTTTAACTCTTTATACAACAAATAAAGTCTACCATCCTATTAAGCAGTTTTTCTTCTGAATTTCTTGTCTCATATTGAGTGAGAGCCTTGATTTGACTTTTACATTTGATGGTGGGGAAATTTCTTTATGGAGGTTACCTAAAGTCATTAAACGTATATATTTAAAAAAAGATAAATATCTAAATACTCTAATCTTGCTATCTTGGTTCATCTAACGGTCATTAGTAAAATGAAGGCTTCCGCTCAATTTGAAACTAAATAAACAGAATATAACGTTGCTTTATATCCTAACCGACTAATGTGTAAAGAGTTAACAATTCCTTTACTCTTCGAACTATTATTTCATTTTCAACTAGCTTGTTTCAACAGAGATGATGGAAAAATAAAAAAATTAGATATAAATAAGCTTCAAATTGAGTAGAAAATTACCCCCACCAAAAATGGCCGTTAAGTGGAACTAGAATAGCAGGGCAAAAGCATTTATATATTCATTTATCTGTTTGATTATGTTTTAAGACTTCAATTACCATCTCGGAGTATATGTAGCAGTTACCCTGCCCAACAAAAAATTCAAAAACGCGTAAGAAAACTCACCGCTGCAAAGTAACGTGGTTGACACAAGAAATGAAAGATATGCTGATCCTTCATTTATCTGATTAAAATAAATTAGTCCAAACTTAAGGGGATAATAGTGAGACCTTTCTTTTTTCTAATGCAGGAATACTAACATTACCAAAACCCTACAAATATTGCACTAGACATGTACAACTTAGCGACAATAAAATCAAATCAGAGTGGTCAAACTACCCAATATTCAAACATGTTGTTTCCTCAGTTATCCTGCACTGGATTATCATTGAATAGACTCTGAGAGAAGAGAGTGTATAGCAATGAAAACCATAGGGTGCAGAATGGTGGATGAGACATAAAGCAGATGAATCCAAAAACAAGTAAACGGTGTGTTTCACTTGACGCTGGCCATAGGAACCTCATAGGGCAACAGCAGGATAAACTAATTCAGTCAAGAAACTATTGCTACTCATCTATAACTGTTAGGCGTATTGATGAGAAAAAACAGCCATCGAAAGATAACCATGAAAAATATCTCTATAATAAACGACTCGATTTTCTTATCTTTATCTGCTAAAAATACTTTAATAGATTAAACATACAATTTTAGATACAAAAGAACCATTGATAGATGTGCAAATGTATTGCTAATCAAATATAATATGCTTTTAATCAAAGCAAACACTCACAAATACATTGGCACCTTCACAAATGTATTCAAACATAAATTGAAAAGTAGTGATCTAAAACCATTAGTGTTACATACAAAAATATATGCATTAAATTCATTTTTAGTCTTTAACGTAAGAAGCTCTTCAACTATATATAATTTTTATTGATTTTACTCAAAGAAACATTTCAATAAGATAAATAAGGCCTATTTATCGCTTTAAACAAGTGGGTCTCACTTTTTTATCTTTTTATTCTGGTTTTAAAACTTTTTTTTCTGCTATTGAAACAGGTTAGTGCCAATCTGAAAAAAAAGTTATGAAATCAGTGCTTCAGGGGTGCTTCAATCAAGGTAAAACTCACTGGAATAAGTGTGATTTGAAGAAAATTATAATTTTATCAATTGCTTATTTTATTTTTTGTAAATACAACTTCAGTCTCGATATTTTTTAACACAGCGCGTGCGAACTTCTTCGCATGTGTGAAGAAAATTACATTAAATGAAATGTAATAATTTCTAGAATATCAAAATTATGTAGAGATTCAATATTTTTAAAAGAGGAGAACGATAAACTCATTCAATATTCTTATAAATCGTCGAATAAGTTAATGTTTTCACAGATGAAATTATCAAATATTCACAGTATAAATAAGTTCACTTCCAACAATCGTTTTTTTACAAACAGTTTTCTTCTAAACCAAAGATAGCTGTATCTTATTATTTCAAACGGAATATTTTACTATCAAAATTGATATTAAATGTTATCAATTCCAAATTCTACACCTACAAAAATAGGAATATATTGCTGTCGAAAAATAAGAACACCTCTAATATGCACTTTTGTTTTGGCCATAAAATTTCAATGGTGAATATTTTGGTTGTAAATAAAATTCGTTTTGATTGCATAATTTTCCAGTAGAAAATCCTACTATCTTTCGTGCCGTAGAAAACATTTTATAAAGGAAATTGGAAGAGGTATACTTATTGACGACACTATGTGTGTTCTTTTCAAGAAATCGAATTCTTTAATACTTCTGTGCCTAGCATTTAGTTTTATGAAAGCCAGTTTTCCAACCTATATCACGGAACATAAAAAAAATGTTTGATAAGTAAGAGAAGGTATTTTTCAATTTTCCACTCCTGTAGAGAGTATTTCACTCATTGAAAATCCCGTTTGCATTCAGCAACAAAAAATAAAGCATTAAAATAATATACAAAACATGAATTTTTTTAAAGATACACATACACACATACATGTATTGAGAGAAAAAGACAGAGAGAGAGAGAGGGGAGGAGAGACAGAGAGACAGAGAAACAGGGAGAGAGAGAGAGAGAGAGAGAGAGAGAGAGAGAGAGAGAGAGAGAGAAGCAAAATCATAATAAAAAATATTTCTGTCTCGTAGCTTTGATGCCTAGAAATAAAGATTTGCTTTGCTCGATTTTTTAAACTACAAGAATTTAGCGATTATTTATCAAAAAAAATATTGACTTTTTGTGATAATACTGGTACGTAGCGGAAGCAAGTGTCATTTTGTTGAGTATTTTCCGTTCTTGATTGTAAAGGTAGAATGAGAGATGATAATGTAATCAAGTTTACATGTGAAAGGACGATAGCAAAATGGTATCTTTTCGGCCCTATAGATAATTCAACGATAATTTTTTCAGAAGAATTTTTGGCATTGACCAGTTAAAAGAGATTCTAAACCATCATACTTATTTATTTATCTCCGTTATGCACAAATACTGAATTATGCATACCATCACACACACACACACACACACACACACACACATATATATATATATATATATGTGTGTGTGTGTGTGTGTGTGTGAGAGAGAGAGAGAGAGATAGAGAGAGAGAGAGAGAGAGAGAGAGAGAGAGTTTAAAATGAAATCGTACGAGAGAAGAGAGAAAAAGACAATTTTGAAAATCAGACTGACAATAATAATCAATATAAAAAAGCACAATTTTCATGACAATATATTTAGAATACTTTTAATCATGAGTCCCTTGCAACCAGTTTACATCAGTTTCTTCCCCTTGAAATATTTCCTCTTTTCTAACAAAATTAATAACCATGTAATGATGATAACAACATAAACAGAAAATGATTAAATTGGGTTAAAATTTAAATTAAAGTCAGATAAAATGTTCACACATATAGACACACACATAAACACATACACACACACACGCACACACACAACCATACACACAACCACACACACACACACACACACACACACACACACACGCATATATGTATATACACGTTTTTTTGTTAAGTTAGGTGGGTTTTGATCCCAACATGAAGCGTCCTGCGTGTCAAGCCACAATGAAGAGTTGTGATAAAATAGAACAGTCTGTCTATGGATGACAATATAATCGCTCCCTTCCTGGGGTTGAGCACTCTGGTGAAAGAATTAACGGCTGCCACCCGCGTAATGCAAAGGTCTTCTAACGAATTGAGGCCTCTGGTATCTGATAGCGCAAAAATGTAAGCAAACGAAAGCTGATTCATATGCATTATGATTTCTGATGCAACGTATATGGCTGAGCGGTTAGATAACATGTGTGGCATAAAATTATGTGGTTTTCGATCCTTGCTTGCAGCGTCCTGCATGTTTAGCCACAATGAAGAATTGTGATACAAGAAAACAGACTTGTCTGTGGATTGCTATATATATATATATATATATAGAGAGAGAGAGAGACATATAAGTGTTCATACACTCTACATAAATTATTACGCAAGATGCCGATCTGCTCCTTCCTATTGGCTATCGGGCAGCATCTGCTGATCATGACACTTAGACCTGTTGTCTGGGTCCCTCGTTGAGCTATGTTTCGATTTGTCATTTTTATCATGGGCGGTGTATTATAGCTATATCATATTATAGCTTGTTAAAAATCTGCGCACCGGTCACAAATGTGACCAAGTACTCTTTAAGTTAGAGAACTCATAAGCGGGTCATAAAGAAAAAATGCTTGACTTTTTTTCCTCATTAATAGACATTACTCTTATCGATAGGTATTTGTAGTTTTCTGACTGAATTATTTAACCCTGGCCGTTGAATTATGATGTTCTTCTGCCCAGCATTTGGCGAGGCTCTCCGTTTACCCAACTTTTGATTTATCTGCCTTACTTTACTTCCACCATGCTGCTTCCCATGGTTTCTAGTGATATGTAGTCAGATAAATTTTTTCCTCATTTTTTATTTGCTGAGTTTTAACTTTTAAAAGTCCCGTCGTTCACTATTTTCCCCATTGTTCAGAAGGGTAGGTTGATTTATCACTTTTTTGGAAATTCAATATAAGTTTCATGGCAAAACTGGGGTTTGGTGTTATAAGAACTGATACCAAAAGTTAGATCCTAACTTTAAAAATCAGTTGAGAATTTAATTTTAAAGATCGTCAGCAAAATATACAGAAATACTTCATTTCTGCTGGATTTTGCTGACAAACTGGCTTCAAAATTTCATAATTTCAATGATTAATGCTGATAAAATTGATATTTTTCATTTGATACAATGAATGGAAGATATATTCAAGGTTTTAAATTTGCATTGTTCACCAAGTAAGTGGGCAGGTAAACTTGGAAATTTCAATTCTGTTCCATTCAGAAGAAATTTTAGAAGTTTATTCATTGAAAAAACTTCTGCAATAGTAGGTTCATAAAAGCCACTTTGTGAAAGGTCAATCTAAGTTGACCAATGTGTGGCTTTGAAATTGATTGAAGTAATTTTTTTCATCTCTTCTTTGGTGGTTCACTACTTCTGGAAAAAGAAAATAGGAAATTTTACCCATACTTGATTATTTTTTGCGATGTAATTTGAATAAAGCTTATAAGCATTCTAGTAAATTGACATACTAATTAAGTATGAATAAATGTTTATTTACCTAATGGACAAAATCTTTTTCATGGCCTCTTCCCTCACCTCCAATTGATCTGACTTCAACATTGACAACAAAATATTTTCAAAAAGTAAAACAAAACCACTGCTCTGTAAATCTTTAAATGCAACATTCTGGATTTCAACTGACTGTTTTTTTACTCTCTGGATCATATTTGTTGGTTATAGAAATTATTGTCCCTTTTTATTTCGAACAAACTAACTGCATACACTTTAAGGATAACTGAGCAATGGCACATAATTTATCCAATCTCTGGTGGATAAACACCTCTGATCCATAAGCACATTAACATGACGGCTTAAATTAGCCATCTTGCTTGATTCAGAGTTCGAATCTTCCAAGAAGCAAATCTACGGTTCACATTTTCTTGAGAAATGCCTACAGCATATTCAAGAAGTGACCATTGGTCTCCACTTAGATCATCGATTGCCTCTACAGAGAAATAAAAATAATCCAGAGAGTCAATGATAAGTTCAAATTTTACCTGGGGTAAATCATGGTAATTAGTCCTTCAAAGTTCCCTAGAGGACTAGTGAAAGCTGTAGGGCTTCTTGTAGTCCCATCAATAGTTTTAAAGATGGCTCTAAATGGAAGTTTGTTTTGATGGAGTAAGCAGCTAGTGGTGTGTACCTTCCTTTTTAGTTTTTTTTTCCAGAGCAGTCACTATCCCTGCATCACATCCAGTGTTTGTACTGATATTGTCCACTAGAACTGCTTTAACAGTATTTACACTGCTGTACACTCCTAGAACAGCGACAACATCCTCTATTAGATGAACACCACTTGCACCAATGTTGAATATGACTCGATGAGTGAGATATTTATTTGAAGTGCCCATCTCCCTTGTGAATGTTAAGTGGCGCTCTGGTTTTAGAATATTTTTGTCACCATTTTCTTCTGTAATCTCCTTGTATTGGGAAGCGTCTTTATCCACTCAGCAATCAACTTAAATGCATATGGGATTGTCATAGTCCTGGTAGTCAGACAGAAGAAACGCAAGGACAGGAAACTTATGTAGGTTACAGGGATGAGAATATGGTAATGAGATTCCAAGATCTTCAGAAAACTAGATGGGGAACGAAAAAAGAATGGGGGCAGAGAAGACCTTGGAGGCTAACAAATAGATGATGGGGACAATGGTTGACAATATATTGCTGACTTGGGAAAAGGGGAAACAATCAAATCCTACTTATCGAGGGTAGGGTCCCGAAGGACCCGTACCGTAGTCGCCATGCACAGAAAGAGGAGGGAAGGATGACTCAAGCTTTGCCTCCTTTCGTACAACCAGGCCAGTTGCATGCACCCACCTTCTGTTGAATGTTATGCGGTCCATGCGTTTTCTATCGCATCTAATTTTGACTTTAAGCTGATACCTAAAAAAGCAAAATCAGATCACGATGAGAAAAGTTTGCACCGTCACACAATCCTTTCTTTCGCGTCATCCAAATCACCATTCTAGCTACAGCAAGGATAAAGAGAAACACCACACGCTTCTCACCTTGAAACTGAGGTAAAATGTTGTCTATGAGGTAACCAACGTCGAGCTGCCCGAGCTGCTTGGGTTCAATGCGAGCCATCCACTCTCCGACGTGATTCCAAAACAGACGAACACGCTCGCAGAAGTAGAAGGCGTGCTCAGTCGCTTCTTATAAGCCACTGCCGTAGCGAGGAAAATCGGGCATGTCTTCCAGCACCTCTTTGTAATTCAAGCCGAAAAGTGGCAACGCGTTTCGTGCAAGCCGCCAGGTGAGTCAGAACTTGGAATCGTTCAAGAAGTCCGAACCTGGCACATAATTCCAATGCTAACGAAACTCCTTCATCGACCAGCCGAACCGAACCACGAGAGGATCCGAAGCGGAGCCCACCATTAGACCCTGATACAGTTCCTTTCGAGACCGAGAAAGGTCACTGGATCCAGGAAGGTTGCAAAAGGCTTTACGGCTTTCGCGGGCAAACGGTGCTTTGCCCTTACGCTTACATCAATTTTAAGCCTTGGGTCTGACTTGAGGCAGACAAAGGTATCGCTCGTCTTTCGTCTTCACACCGTGTCATTCGACAAGGATCAACCCACGTAAGGCAGTCTTTCAGAGAACCAGTGGTTTTCCAGATCAAGCATAACTACACACCCATTACACAGACGTTGACAACAGGTCTGTCTAATGACAATCGGCCTTCGACCTCTCCGGTGTAATTTGGAGATGGATTGTTGTAGCGCCAGCCGACGACCCTCAGGCAGAGGAAGTACAAACGGTAAAGGATCAAGAGGAAGATTAAACGGTGCAAACTTCCACTCTGCCCTTTAAGGATAAAAGCCTTCGAATCCAGGTACCACCAGGGCATATACCTTGGTCTGTACCTCCGACCAATTTCGCCCCAGTTGGAGACCGGACCCTAGGATGTGGACAGGTTCGTCGCTCCAGCGGAAGGGCTCTGGCAGGGTAACACCACCCCTCCAGGCACCTAGCTTCAAACCTTCGATTTTATCAAAGATGATTTTTGGCCCTGCTATCTGCTCGTAGCTCGCAACCGCCTTCTTCACAGCCTTTATGTCAAGACGACAGGACACAAATACAGTGATATCATCAGCGAACGCGGATACCTTTGCCGAAAGAGGGCTAGCAAAAGGAATGCCGCGCAGGGCTGGATTTGCCTCCTTATTCTTACGAAACAGGGGCCCCAAAACAAGGAAATAGAGAAGAGGAGACAGGGGGTAACCCTGGCGGACCGATCGCTCGATCGCGAACGCTACTGAACGCTTCCCGTTCACCTGCATCCCTACCCTGGGGTTGTGGTACATCATACTAATCCAATTGCAGAACTCCAGTTTGAATCCGGTGGTTTCCAAAACAGTCACCAGAAACCGATGGTTAACCCAATTGAAGGCCTTGGACTGATCTAAATTGATCTGAACGACTTCGGTGCCGTCTTCTAACTCCTCTAGGACCTCATACACCAAGTGCAAATTATCTTGGACTGACCTTCCCTTCACAGGGTAGTTCTGCTCAGCTCCGATCAAATTGCTAATGACTAGCTGCAAATGGTTGGCTAAAATCCGGGCCAAAATCTTTAACTCTGTGTTAAGCAGAGTTATGGGCCAGTAATCATCTAAACCCTCCCAAACACGCCTGCCACCTTTATTCAACAATGTGATCACGCCCTTGGTAATGGCTCCCTTGGTGATGGCTCCCTGGGCGAACCAATGGTTGAACATATCCGTCAGAATAGGCACAAACATGTGCGGCAGCCTCGATACACTTTATAGGGTAAACCATCTAGTCCTGGTGACTTGTTGAGATCAACCTGCTTCAACGCATCATGGACTTCGGATTCCACACTGTCACACCTAGCCGTTTCAGCTTCCTGAAGGTGAGGAAAGTCGGCTAAATAGCTGCAAAACTCCTGAATCTGGAGGAAAGGACAGAGGGCAAAGCGATCATGGAAATGCGTCCAAAAGGTGTTGCACATTTTACGATTCGCTCGGAGCACGCGACCGTCCGGGGACTTGACCAATTCGATATAACAAGTTTAGGATCAGTCTGCCTTATCAAGTGGGACGTGGGACAACTAACGAAATCAGAGTCAGCTCTGCTAACACTCAGTCCAAGTAGGATCATACTCGAGCAGAGGGCGAGCTATCTAGCCACGTTCACCCCTCCTTCCCTGGGTGATACAGACGAAACCTGACGTCCATGTCATGGCGAGCCATAAAATCGATCAGGCTGCTTTCACACCTTCACACCCTTCTAGCTCCCCACCTCACCTTATCTATCTTGGGATCAAGGATTACATTCCAGTCACCCACTAACACTAGCCATTTCAGATTGTCGAGGAACGGCGCCAACCGTCGAAAAAAGAAAGGCCTCTCCACAGCGATATTGGGCGCATAAATTCCGCCCACCAGCAACTTAAAACTCTTAACGTCAACATCGGCTACAATCAGTTGGCCCCGGTTGCCTGCAAAAACAACGTTTACATCGACATCAAGGGTGCGTCCAACTAGCAGAGAGATCCCTGCGCTGCTGCGGCTGCCGTACGCTGAAAGAACGACAAAGTCCCTCTCCGGCACTCCGCAGCGCAAGTGATGTGAGTCTCTTACACTGCAGCAACATCAAAACTGTGGTTCAAGAGTTCACCAAACAAGTGCACACACTTGCTTGAATCCCTCAGTCCCCTTGCATTCAAAGGGGCAATGTTTAAAGACATCAGATCCACTTACCTTACTCACTATCGACTACGGACCGGAAGTCCTCAGGGGTGAGGATGCCGACGGCTTGACGCTGGGAACCGCAGTCGAGTTCAGTACTAACTCGGCCGTCCTTTGAAATTCCTCCAACATCTAAGGGGTACTTCAGTTTTTTAACAGACGAGCGAACATGAGTGCACCCCTAAACAAGTATGGATTGGAAACCTTTTTGTGATTGTCAATAGTTTTTAATGAAAATAATGGTTTAAGCGTTATTTTCAGCTGATGGTCAATGATTAGTGACTCGATTGTATCCGAACATAAAATTATTCCTGTGAGTCCTTGTCGGTCCGCGTTTGAGGTTGACTTGGTTCTTTGGCGGGTTCGTGGTGTAGATAATGATGATAACAGGTGACTTCGGTTTTTTGATCGGGACCGGGAGAACAGCATTGGAGGTGAAAAGGAGGGCAGTGTTGGGGATAGGGGAGCATCAAAAATGAGATGTTGGGAATATTTTGAGGGAGAGCGTTGAGGTGGCATGATTTGTGCAGGGCACTGGGGCTGGAGTTGTTTTTCAGATTTTGGCAAGGTGTGTGGTTGAGATTGGGATTGATTTTTTTGACAAAGTTTTTTTCTCATCCTCCTTTTCAAATTTGAGGTAGTTTCTATTTCCTCAGGCTGTTCTTCCAGTGGATGCTGCTTTTCTTTTTCTTTAATGATACTGGTGATTAGGCGGTTTTGGTTACTTCTGTTGGTACTGCTGTGGTATCTGCTGATGTTGTCGGTTTTGTTGGTTTAGCAGTTGTTTCTTTTTCTTGTGCTATTGTTACTGTCGTTGTGGTGGTTGCTGTTGCTGATTTGACAGGGGATTTTTTTAAATTTTTCACTTTACGTGTTACCTAGGTTCACCCCTCTTCTTTATTGGAGTGGTCCCCAGTTTCCGGATTTGTGCTTTTTTGGTTGGTTTTGATAATTTCCCTTTGTAATGCCATCTGCTGCTGCTACTGTTTTTGTTGTTGTAGAAGTGGTCGTTTTTTGAAGGCAAGATCGAGCGAAATGGCCCAGCTGTTTGCAAGCCCAGCATAAGAGCCTCCTGCCCTCAACGACTACCATCATTGTTTGATCTTTATATGCTGTTGTATGGGGGTGGTCTGAAACCCTCCCCTATATAGGCACATAGTGAAAGAGTAGTGACCGTATGCCGTCCCACTCGTTGATCCTATTTAAATAACGTCTTCCACGCCACCATATTCACTTACGTAGGCGGCAAGAACGTCTCCGCTTAATTGCATAGAGACGTTGCATACAATGACTTTTATCCGTTTCTGGCCTCTGTATTCCGGTTGAAGCCGAAAGAACATAGTGATATTACTTACAGCCAGCTTTTTAGCAAGTTCCTCCGACGGCATCAGTACATTCCTGGTGGCAAAGCTTCTTTGGCAAAAAACCTGCCTGGGATTCTTGCGGTTTTTAAAATTTCATCGAAGACTTTTTTTTACATACCAGTCTCCTGGTATGTAAATCCGTGACTACGAAGGCCAGAATCTTAGATCCGACCGCCTCTACTAAGTCTGGTATTGGTAAAATTTCATTGTCTTTGAAGTATTTTGCATACTTTTCGACTCTTTTCGTTGTCACTCGGTGATTTTTTTGTGCGAATTTTCAACGACCAGGAGACTGGCGTTGCAGTTGCTTTCTGTGCTGACTGGATAGAGCTGGCCAGAAGCGACGAAGCCGATGAAAGATCTTCCGGCTTCTGAAGGGAAGGGTTTCAGGTCATTAAAATGTCTTTTTGTGACTTTTTTAATTATTATTATTATTTGAAGAAAGTTTATTTTCGTTGTCGTTATTCCAATATATTTTACTAGCAATCAGTTTATTTTTTGGATACAGTTATTTGCATAATTTATTGTTTTAACATCTAACGTCTGTCGTCTTCATCCCAGCAGAACCAATGTAAACTAGAAAAGACTTATGACACCGTTGATAGAATTGAGAAACCTTTTAATCTTGAATCTTTACAATGAGACAATCATTTTACAAGTCAATTATCAATGTCTCTTTATTTATGGTATTTATTATATTTATGTTTCTAATCCGTTAGAGTTGCTTTAGAGAGACCTTTGACGTTTTTTTTTTGCATTCACAATGTAAAAAAGCTTTGTCATTTTAGCTAATTAATAATTTTGTTGTGTCGTAATATATATATATATATATATATACATATATTCAATATATGTATATATATATATATATATATTGACAGTCGGCTGGGGCTGTAGAATACACCGACTGCTTCTCTGCAGAGGGGTAAGACCCCCCCCCGGCCAACGAGTGTCCAGTTTATGACACTAAACAATCTGGTGGTGAGGTTCCAGTAATGCTGGCAATTTGGGGAATGATGAGTACTCCTTCATTGCCATCGCTCCCTGGTCCACTTTGGTCTGGAGCGGTAGCACCCGATAGGGTCCTATCTATGCGTCAAATAGAACTAAACTGTGTACTCTTGCTTAACTGAATTGCCTGAAATATTAATGTTTCGACATTTAAAATGCGTATTTATGCTAAACTGAATTGTTTGAAATAGAACTGTTTTAACATTTAAACAGTGTATTTAAGCTAAACTGAATTGTTTGAAATATAACTCTTTTTAAATTTAACTCTGTGTATTGCCTAGTTGACTGGGGATGTAGAATACAACGACTGCTTCTCGGCAGAGAAGTAAGACCTCCCCAACGAATGTCCTGTTTATAACACTAAAAAAATCCGAAGGTGGGGTTCCAGTAATAGTGGAGATTTAGGGAATACAGTATACCCCTTTATTGCCATTGCTCTCAGGTCAACTCTGGCCTGGAATAGTAGCACATAATAGGATCGTATCTATGGACCAATTATAACTAAACTGTATCGTTATGCCAAACTGAATTGCTTGAAATAGAACTGTTTTGACATTTAACTGTTTGGTAACAAAAACTATACTTATACTAAACTGAATAATCTAAAATTTAAATCGGATTTGAATTACCAAACAACATATATATATATAGTAATTTAATATATAAATTTGTATGTCGATGTAGTTCGACATATATAGGCATGACTTGTCAACGCCTCGAAGTGAGAGTTAGACAGTATATACCCAGAATTTTTGTCAGGGCGATTAACATCCGGGCACTCTCAGGCAATGGATTCGGCTATTGGTGAGCATTTGCTTACTATAGATAGCTGCAGAACCAGTTATGAAGACGATTGTTTCTCTGTCCTGCATAGAGCTAGAGACAAATCCCATCTAAATATCTTAGAGGCGATTTATAATTCTATGAATCGTCCCTCTCTATGCAGGCAGTTAAACAATCGTATCTTAAATATTTTTGGAGAATTGCTTGAGACTGGGGTGACTTATGTTTTTTTTCTAACCCCGTCCTTGCAATCCAAATTACATAGTTTATACCCCCGTTTTTACCTATTTCCGGTGTATATAACTTGAAAAGCGCCGAACGAAAGAGCCCTCGTTCATTTTACTATTTTATTATAGATCCTCCTATTTTATTACCAATAGTGTCCTTGTTAATTTTTACATATAAATTTGCTTGTACCAGAAATTTGATAATATATATATATATATATATATATATACATATACATACATATATATATATATATATATAATCCTAAAATCCAACACTCTAAATTTGCACTTGAAAATTAATATTTGATTTGCCACTTGCTTCCAGAGAATTAGTATTTAAATGGACACATGAGATTGAATAATTCCTTCTGGACAAATGCAGAGAATTCAGAACAGTGTGGAAAATGTTTTTTGCTTTAGAATTATATTTGCTCTCTTAGTTATCGAGCTCTTTTCATTTTTAATCTTTTAACTGATTGGCCATATTTTGAAAGTGTATTCACTCAAATGTGACGGACAAGTATTGTTTATTTATTTTTGTATCTACTGTTTTTTTTGCGTACGAGTATGATGCCACAAATGTGGATCGAGATCAAACAGAGACTTTATAAAAAGCTGAATAAACAGTCCTTGTTGCTTTTAATAAAGGAATCTTCATCCTATACATACATACATACATACATACATACACATATATATATATTAGTTGGCAGTTCTTGAATCTGCTGGATTATAATGATTATAATAGCGATCCATGATGTTACTGATACTTCCATTTAAGAAAAGCAAAAAGATTCTAATTAACATATAAGTTATCTCATTAATGTGAAGAATTTATATGATTAAAAGAATGAAATTCAATCTGATTTTAATCCCGAAAAATATTCCACTGGACATTTTTATTATCAAAGTTATAATATTCTAAATTAATTGGTCCCATATAAATCTGCTGGTGATCTATCCTTTCTGTGATCACACACACACAAACATACACACATATACATAACTGTATTTATACTTATATGTTCCTTGTTCCCATTGAATTCTGAGACCTGTTGCCTTTCCAAGGTTAAAGTGTCCAGTCTGCTCTATTATTTACTCATAGCAGAGGAGGAGGAGGAGGAGGAGGAGGAGAAGAAGACGAGAAGGATTCATGCATTTCTAGAGGCGCAAAAGCGAAACGTAAACAGCCTCCACAAAGATTTGAACTCTGTTTGTCCTGTTCGTTTTTACTGTCTTCTTGTTTTATTGGAGAAGCAACTTTAAATATTTTTTTGTGCTTGAGGAAAAAGAGGCGTTATTATTGATATCTGTGAAATACGTTGACTTGATTGAACTTACACTGGATGTTTTAGGGGCAAATAGCAATCTATTTTTAAAGGAATTACTGAGAATTATGGTAAAAATTATTCATCCTCACTTTTTTCAAATGTAATTTGACATTATATTCTTCAGTTGTAAAGTAATAGCTATAAAATCTGAAATATATGATTGGTTCCAGGGATTTGTATGGTTATTTGAGAATTCTTGCTCTAAAAGAAGTAAAAATAATCATTTTTGAATTTCAGTATTATGTACAACACGTCCAAAGCTTTGATTTCATTGGTCAATAATTCTAATTTAAATGCGGGTTTTGATCATAGGTAAATAGTTGTTAGTAGCTTTTCACTTTAATGAAATAGCCTTCCTTTCAAAATTTGTTAAAACTCAATTCCTTAAACTGTTTTGCTGCTTAGCCGTGGGTGATGAATTGTTAGAAGAGACATGGTACATTATATGAAGACAGATTCCGACTATTAACTGGAGTCTGACTAAAAGGTGCTGCTTTATATGATTGAATTGAATCGCTGATTGTAACCCATAAAAACAGTGTAGTGGAGTCTTTGCAATCTTGCAAGATTAATAAAGAATAATAAAAAAGAAAAAACACAAACAAACAAAACTAAACAAAGAAATCTGAGAAATGGTATTCTCACTATAAAATATCAATAGCTGTAATTTAGTAAGATTAAGTGAGTTTGGCTGGAGACCAAAAGTATAGAAAACCCGGTAAGGATCGAATTCACTCGTATTAGTCTGCTTATCTATTTTATCGCCCATGATCACCCCACCCTCAACTTTATAAGTTAGTACTCAGAATCATTGATTTATAACATTGATTTTGTAAGAGTTATTTCAATGTATTCCTTCTCGGTGATTTTATAGTCCTCCTGTATTGTTAGAACTCAATAATGTGGATTTTTCGGTAATAGTTTGATATAAGACTATAAAGTTAAATTAGTATCGAAGAATAAGATTTTCTTTTGTTTTCTAATATTACTTGAATTATATCGATTAAATAAGAGACTACTTTCAAGGCAGTTACCGTCGTATTCGTTCTCATCGCTGTCTACTTTCAACAGAAACAGTGAAGATAACTTCAAACACTTCATTGCCTATATTCGATTTTCCATAACAATTGCTCTTATACGTCTTAAAAATTGATATACATCGCAACATGATAATTCATAATTCGGTGATCTTGACACGTACTTGTTAAATCATCATCTCTATCGTCAAAATCATTATCATCATAATCATCTCTTAACCTTTTTCTAGGTTACTATACTGAGTAATTCTTTATGGCATCTCCCTGGAAGATTATTCGGTTGGAAACATCTAATAATTAGAACCTAATTTATTAAACAAAATATGAACCATTAGAAGTTACCATTTGTTTCCACGTCTAATTTTGGTATTCCACGTGATGTAACGGCTAAAGTACTGGACTGCAGCTTTGAAGTAAGCGAGATGGAAAGCTGGTTGCTCTATTACGTTCATTTTTGGTCTAATACCCTCGCGAAAGTTATGAACACCCTTATCCTCACGGCAATAGGTAAAAGTTCTTTTACAATGATGGCTTTGGCATTGAATAACCCATAAATATGCTATCAAAATAAGAAACCAAATTACTATTTTTATTGTTATTCTTTTCTTGTTACCGAACTTTCTCAAAACTTTACACAATATAAGACTTATAAAATTCTATTTGTATCGAAGAATAAGACTTTCTTCTATTCTCTACCATTACTTTAATAATAGCCATAATAAGAAAATTGCTTTCAAAAAAGTTCACGTCATATATATTCACGTCACTGTCTACTTTTGAAAAAAGCGGCGAAGATAACTTCAAACGCTTTATGACCCATATTTGATTTTCCTGACAAATAAATACGTTTTTAAAACTGATATACATGCTCAAACTTAGCAAACATAATCAATCGATCTTGACACATCTTAAGAACTACATTTCATGTGTCGAAGATATTTTAAAAGTCTGTATCTATGCATCATTTTATAAAATAAAATAAATCCAATTATAAAATAAATCCAATTAATGAAAGGCTTTATAATCTAAAATTATAAAGCCTTTCATTAATTGGATTTATTATATCTCCTAAATTTAGAATGTAAACGTCTTTTTAAACAACTTTGCTCCGTAACTACAGAAAATTTTATTAAAATTAGTTGATTTTTTGTTGTTTTTCTTTTATTAATATATTTTGCTCGAAAATATTTTCCGATGCTATGTTTTTACAAGAATTTCTGAAAGAAAATATTTCCAATTCTATATTACTTCTTCAAAGAAACTTTATATCAGAATTGTTTCTAATCTTTCTTCTTACAAATATTCCAACGGATTTGTCCATGAAGCTGAAACAAATTTGATGATGTTTTATTGCAGGTGTTAAAGAAATTTGAAAAATCCAAGTTCGTATTCACAGCATTGGCCAAAGTTGGCTTTTGAATTCAATTCCATAATAACTTAGGGTAAAAGTGCAAATTAAAACCAACTTGGGATTATTTTAATTCATTTGTGGGTTTCTCAAGAATCTTTTAAGAAATCAATTTCAAACATGTAAAGTTTCAGAATTGAAACAAATTTGCATAAAAATAAATTGATTAAAAATGAATTAAATAAATAAGCTGTAAAAAAAGAAGATGATTATTTGGCCATAAGTGCAAAATGTCCTTTAACTTCTAAAACTTCACTCTACACAAAATCAGTTCATTTTTAAAAGGAACGAACATTGTATAATAAGGAACATTTTAAGAATTAATAAACTTTTTGACAATTTTTGCGTAATCTTTTAGGTTAATTTTTAATAATCTGTTGAAATTTCTGAAAAATAAATCAGTGACAAAATATCTCAGCAGGAGCATTTTAGGAAGGCAGACTAAGCCTTTTAGGAAGGCAGACTAAGCCTTTTAGGAAGGCAGACTAAGCCTTCCTAAAATAGTTTGCAATTTTTAGAACTGAAGATTTGTTTTTCGTTTGTTTGTTTTTTCTTCTGATGAATTTGAATGACTTCTTTATATGGCCTTCCAGATGAACGGATTCTGGTGAGTTGTCATGCCAAAAATTACCTCAACAGAGCGACAATTGACAACTTTGTCGAATTGATCTCTCTTGGGATAATTTCTTGGTATTAGTCTTAAAATGTCATCCTCTGTGAGAAGACATCGTCCATCTGGCAATATGACACTAGTGATATATCGTGAAGCGTTCACCGGCCATGTTCCTCACCTCACAAGCTGTTCTTTTTATCATCGCTCTAATTAAAAGATTTTGCTATTCCTTAATAAGTACAAAGGCTAGGTCGGCCTTCGCTATGTTAGTTTCTAGGCGGTCTCCCGACTTCACAATTCTTTCTATTCAAGATATTTTCGTCTTTTGCGTCTTTTGCAAAAGATTTATTATAGAGCTATCAAATTGGGACATGAGTCTATCTAAATTGAAACTTCTGCTATAGTCGGTGGTAAAGTTTCCTCCTTAAAGTCAGTCGTAGTAAGTTCTGAAAAATCTGAAAAAGCGTTGAATTTCCAATCACCAGCTATCTTGGGATTAGACTTATCAAAACTTACTTGAACTAACACAAACCGATCTTCCTATTAAGCTCAGTTATGTAAACTTTGATCACTTAAAAATTCTACTTCAACTCGTCTAATTAATAATATTCGGTCAATGTCGCTGCTAGCGGTCTATGCTCACTCTTCTCTCCAAGGATGCTCATTCCTAAATTTGTTAACAATACCGTCCTTCGACCAAGCATTTTGTATCCAAATCATGGTGAGTATCCCTAGTAGTACCAACGCCCTAATTTAAAATGGACTCAAGGACAACATTCTAATCACCCAGTAAAACTACCCGTTTCATTGTGTCCACAAAGGGATAGATCTACTGAAAAAAAGTCAGGAGGCGCACTCGTGGTATTGAACGCATAAATCTCACCGAGTTGAAACACCTTGTCTTTTATGGTAACATACAACACGTACAGCCTACCAGCAGGATCTCAAAAAGCAAGAATTCATATCACGTTTATTGCAGTACTTACCTGCTAATACACACGTTTTAAATAGCCGTCAAAGTAAACTATATTCCTTTGACTAAATAACTTCACGATCTCGGAAATGGAAATGTGTTCTCTGTATACAGCATACAACAATAGTGGAACTCTGAAATTTGCGATAGTATCTCCGTTTTCGATTCTACTTTCAGGCCCTGGACATTCACGTTGACTAACGTCAAATCTATAATCGTGGTTTTCTAGTATTGGGTTTCCGAGAAAAACATCATCGGGGATGGGACACCGACGGTCTGGATCGTTGTCACATCTTATAAATCGTTTCTTCGGTCACGAAACCCCGATATCCTGTGGGAGTTAGCTTCATAGCTCTATATATGGAGGTTTGCATACGAACTCGAATGTTCCCTTTAGAATACCTGAGCATTTTTTTTTCTGACGTCAGGTATACCAGTGGTGGTATATACAAAGGATTGTTGTCCCACCTGATCATGTCACAAACCTCTTTGGTTCCGGAAAAACTGTGAGGACCTTTGCATTTGGAAAACTTCTAGAATCCTCAACATTTGTTTTTTTCTAGATCGACGAATTGAAAGTTCATGAAGGATTTAAATTTAATGAATGATTTAATTATCATCGATGAAGAATTTATATTTTTATCAAAATATCCGAAGATTCTTTTAGAATGCCTTTCCCTCAATGGAACTTTTTCTCTCTCTCTTCCTATATCTCAGAGTTTCACTTTCTGCACTATGGATGAAGGATTTCTCATCCACTTGTTAGCAACTGCTTACTGGTGGTGATGAATAAGAATGTCTTTGTGTTGAGATGATGACAGTAACTGACTCCAATTAGTGTAATTAGTATGTGACCCGCCATCTCCCCAAACTTTTTTGGTGACCATGTGCCTCGTTGTTGTCAAGAAAAACTAATAAATTTCTACTAAACAGATACTGCATAGAAGAGAGTGTGAAGCACGTTCGTGCGTGTGTTTAGTTATTATAGAGAAAAAGCACAAGAAAACTAATTGAAAGCGATGGAACGAAGAAATAGGATTGTCTCGTCCATTTTTGTTTATAAGATCAAATTTTCTTATTATTATTCTTTAATGGGCAAACAGAAAAATCTATGTAACACAAACATGCACCAGCCAGCATATGATGAATGAGAAGCTTATTATGAATGAGAAATATTGTTTGATATGGTTATATTTAAAAAGTAAAGTTAGTGACCTTAGTCGAGGGTAACCCGAAGGCTCCCTTTTCAATAGCTACTACACCGAGGTGTAGGCGAAGGGTGCTACTCCTTCTCTGGATTGTTCCGCTTTACCCTTGATCCGTACCTTATAATGCTGAGTGCTAAGCAAGGCGGCATCAAGTACCATTTTTTGAGTTTTTGGTATGACTCGACCAGGGATTGAATCCCGACCTCCCGGACCATTATCGAACACTCTACTCATTAGGCCAATGGCCCGGTTATTTTTACTGTCATCTGATTTTTATTGTTTTTGTCGCAACAACCACATCGCCATTCTATTACTGTTAACTAAAATCGTGGCTCGGAATTATTATTATTATTAACATTAGTAGTAGTAGTAGTAGTAGTAGTAGTAGTAGTAGTAGTAATTCGTGACAGCTAGTGGGTAGCACCTTTTAGTATCAATGCAGTAGCAGGAGTCATCAGAACGAGGTTAATGACATCGTCAGACCGCCAGCTTCTGGTTTTGAATTCAAACTTTTTTTTTTCACCTTGACTAGTGGCTCAACTAAAGTTAGAGACCAGAATAGAATGCTTTTTGACCCAAAACTGGGGTTAAAAGATATTGATTTATGCCTATCTGTGGAACATTATCGTGGAGTGAAACAAAAACAATCTCGTCCAGGACATGAACTTGACTCATCGAGTCCATTTCTTTCACAATAACCGTTACTTTACACGCACCTCAATATAGATAAGTGTTAAGCCTAAATCCTCCATCGATACTCATATACCTATACCCTGCGTCAGAGAATAATGGTATTTGTATATTTCTATGAATGAGGAAAGAAAGTGACGCTAGGAAAACTGAAAATACATCTGTCTTCTTGCCTAAACTTAAGACTCTGTGTTAGGGTGAGGCAAGAAGATATCTCTGTAAGATATAATCTCCGGGCTAAAATTTGATGAGCGTGGGAATAAAAGCTTATCCTAAAGTGAGGGAGAATCCTATATTTTTCAAAAATAATGTTTATTATGAAGTTATAAACATGTAAACAATTATTTTCAGTAATTTTATTTATTCTATTCCCTTTGTTGCATTGTGTAAATACGAACTGAATATATCATTTCAATATATAAACATATTGCTCTTTAATTATTGATGTTTGCTTCTAATAGACCCATGAAATTTCTTCTGGGATCAGTTAGTATTTTAATCAATCGTTTATTCTTTAAATAATTCTAGACAACCCGTGAATTCGCTGGGTTCTCAATGTCACAGTAGTTCATGATAATATTGATGCATCTATTTAGGAAGGAGTTAAGGGTTTTAATTAGCATTTCACATTAATCTTCATTACATCAAAGCGTTTGAAATTATCATTCATTTTCAAATTGCTCTGTAGGTTGCTCTATTCTCTAAGAGAATTTTGAATGTATTACTTTGATAAACATCTTGCTAGATTACGCTCACATAACAAACATAATGAGAGTTTTAGTAAAATATAAACAAATTTTAGTTTTAAACAATAAATTTTTACTGTATTGCTGGAAGATTTTTTGTGTAAAAATAGGATAATTTGAATTTACAAGATGTACCATTTTCTTTTAATAGGGCTCTTAACAGCGAATATTTCGAGTATTTATTTTTAGAACTTATAAAGATTGCCTGCAGTACCTAAGTGGTCACTCATCTATGTACTGAACAGGTTTATCACATCCTAACTTCTGTGATCTCGTGGAAACTGATAATTTTGATGTAACTTTACCGTAGGATTCATTTTTAATTGTCATTATTTTGTCTGATACACACACACAGTACTTACTGCTCCTCAGTTGCCACTTATTTACTTTCTGAACAGAATTATTAATACTTAACTTCCGTGATCAAACGATAACTGGTGCTCTAAACAGGACTTGACCGTGAAAGAGAAAAAATCAGATCCCATTTTTTTCGTATATATGACTGAAGACAGAAGTCTTGACAAGCCAAATCATTTCTTCTAAAACCTATATATCAAATAACGTTCTAAAATCGAACACGTTACATTAGGGGTCGCCATTGCTTTATGACAAGCCTGCAAATATCTCATAGTCAATAGCGTTCTAAGATTGAAAACATTGTTTTTGCCCGTGTAGCTTTGCTATGAATCTTAGTATTATTCTTTCAGTAATGTTCTACGATTGAAAAGATTTTTAAAACTTGCCATTTGTTTATAACGAACATCTCTATATCATGTGATCAATACAATGACTGAAAACACAATATTTTGAACTGTCTTAACTGTCGGTACCATTCTTTGTAACTTCAGTTACACTATATCACTGATTTTATGTTTTTATTGTAGACAGTGTTTAATGTTTTTGAATTCCCATAAATGCATTAGATCACCATAAAAAAGATAAAAACACATAAAATACCTACGCAGATAATTAAGCTTAAATATACAGACACACATGCGCACTCATAGAGAAAGAGAACAGTAGATATGTGCTGAAACAAATAGTCACGCACACAAAAAGACAAATTCCTCTCAGGTATGTATGCGCGAAAACTTTCTGCTCATAAAGCTAAAAAAAGTAGACATAAGCAAAAACAGAAACAAAATGAAAACAAAATGCATAGAGTATGATGAACGAGCTCGGTTCTACTTTATTTTTATTCCACTGGTGAGACCTAAAACCTGTTTTCCTATTAAGGATTAGGGTTTGCCTTTCATCATCACGATTATATTATGAAAAACCCAACACAATATCAGGACTACTCTCCTTTCCTGGTAATCCAACAGAAGCAATAAACAAACTACATATACCTGTGAATATGTACTACGAAAATAAGCATAACCGAAATATAGATGAGGTTAAAGGCAATAAGGTAGGGAATAATATTATGTAGTTATTTTCTGTCCTATTACTTCTGATTACTTTAAAAGCTGACAACTGTAAATTATGTTACAATAGAAATATATTGCTTATTATTTTGATATAGAAAAAAATTGCAAATTGTTTTTCAATGTAAATATACTGCAGATCATTTCACAACAGAAATGCCTTGCAAATATGACCCGTTACAGTTTTCAGTTTTCAGTTTTCTTATAGATGAGGGTTTAACCTTCATCCTCATGATTGTTTTATGAATAATCCCACACCATAGGAAAAGAGCTCTTTCAATTCAACAGAAACAATAACAAACAAAAGATATAACATCATCCATAAGTAAGTACATCCCTAGCAATATAACTAAATTTTCTTCTAAACTAAAGATCATCCTCCTCTTCCTCCTCTTCCTCCTCGTCCTCCTCCTCTTCCTCCTCCTCATCATCCTCATCAAGTCGTTCTGACAGCACAGAGTTACCTGACTCTCTCTTGCTAGTCATCTGTATCATCTTTCTCTCCTGGTAGTTCTTCTGGGCAGCATCTAGTGTCCACACAGTATCTGAGACTTTGTTGACCGGATAATACTGGGATGTTCATGTGTAGGAGTCGATAAGAGAACGTCGCTTATGAGTCTTCAGTATTACCTAACATGTCTTGTTCGTCTTACATGCGTAGTTTGTGTGATCAGAAGTATATAGCCGTACAGATTCTGTTTTAGAGTGTGTTGGTCCCAGGATTTATTCAAAATAGCACTTTGGCGGGATACCAATAAAATAAAAAAGGATTTTCCTCCTTAATTCGGTCATTTTTCAAAACATACACATACGTATATATATATCTATCTATCTATATATATAGTCATAATCACTGGTGCGCTTGTAACAGTCCCATAATACTTTGCACTTGATAATGAACTGAAACTGTCAAGAAGTCACTGAAATTAGCTAAAGATGAGTGGTAAAATATTTAGATCTCCCGCGAAAGTTCTTATTTTTTAAAGTTTGAGTTTCACAAATTTTTGTTCTATTTATGTATCAATGTATTTTTAATCGAGATTTGTAGATTAATGGTTAATGTCGAGAGAAATGGACTCGACTTCAGTTCCCAAACGAGGCTGTTTGTGCTTTACTTCGTGCAAATGGTCTTGCGAAGGCATGGATCCATTTCTTCTCCCCTGGCTATGAGTGAATAGTAGAGCAGACTGTGTTCTCTTGAAAAAATTAATAAAAAGGCTTCCCTTTTCTTTGAGTGTCCTACATATGATACTAAACAACATCACTTGGTAAAGTTCTAGTTATGGAGATCTAGGGAGTTTGGAGTACTCCATTGCCATTGATCCCAGATCCATTCTATACCAGAGCAGTAGTATTTATAAGGGTCCTATGTATGAATCACATAAATCTGTTTGGAATTTTTTAAGTATTAGATAGTACTTGAAACCAGATTATTGGTGCAGAAAAATGATTATTAAATAGGAGTAATCACTTTAAACTATATAATTGTGCGTTACTTATTAATTTAAAAAATACTAAGTTTTAGCTATAATTGTTTCAAATCATTAGTTACTTGAAACCATATAATTGTTTGAAAAAGAAGAGATAGACATCGGCATTAAATAATCCACTAAAACTTGACATGCCTTAAAACCAACCAAATAACTAACCAAACCTTTTGTTTAATTCTTAGATTCCCGTTTCGTAAATTTCAATGTTGCTAACTTTTGTGACTTAGTGAAAACTTGCAATACAAATTTGTTAGGGCTGTGGCTTTCGTATAAATGAATATATATATATATATATATATATATATATATATATATATATATATATATATATATATATATATACATATAAAAAGAAAGAAAAAAGATGACATCTGTAAGAGAAAAACTAAATTGTACCGACGCAGTATTTATACGTTGTGTAATGTGATACTTCCTAGGGTTTTGGTAGAAAAATGTAAAAACTGAATAGATGGATAACGAAATAAAACAAAAATGGATCGGGGGTGTGAAATAAATAGAGGATTGGAATGTAAAGACGTTTATTTTGTCCTGGTAATATTTGTATAGTACTCAAATTTGCACAAAACTCATGACCATATCAGGTGCGCAACAGTATATGAAGAGGCACGTCTCATTTGAATTCCGTTTTTCAATAGTTGATGCTGATGTCAACAGTGTTTATAATAATGTTGAAAGAAACAGCTGCGATTATGTCATTTATCCACTCAAGGCCATATTTGTTGAGTAAAGGATAGAACAACTCTGTTGCGACAGTTTTCCAAGGGGGGGGGGCTTGCCTGTCTTGAAAATCAACATTCAATACACTGAACCTACAACAGTCCTATCACACCTAAGAAATCCTGTTCGAATACATGAATAATAAAACAAAACCTTGCTAATAAATTTCCACAGGCGATGAATATATTTCAGAGGTGTTCGTGGCGAAACGGTTATCGTCATTAGAAATGCACAAGAAAAGGTATGAATCCAAGTATTCTCCTTCCATCTATGGGTAATTAGTAAGGCAGTTTGGGCACTTTAGCCTCGTTATGGTAAACTATCTTAGAGAAAGAAAACGGAATTCAAAGTTGTTAAAAAAATTTACCTGATTTCATATCCTACTCGTGCAAAGGGGTTAAATACATGTACAACGGTCTAAACGATTTGATCAAGGACACAAATAGGAAGAAAAAGGTTAAAATAAATCCACGTATAATAATAATAAGAAAACCTCGTCTCTGAAACTCCGTCAAAAGTCTTGAGAGGATACAAGCGAAAACATTAAGTGAAGAAAGAAAAGAAAGTGGTCTCAATCATTCTATTCAGTACTGCCCATAGAGCAGTACTGAATAGAATAATAAGTACACCTCAAAATATTTTAACAAGTACACCTTTAATAAGTACACTTTTAATAAGTACACCTCTTCATCACCAAGATTTCAATATTTCTCGTTGAATATTATCCAACCAAAGAGACTTTATTGAAAACATGTGACCAAAAATAAAATTGTATTAAGGGTGAACTTATTTTCGTTCATATTTTTGGTTATGAAAGTGTTGCAATTTTATTTTTGATTATAAAATTTCACTGCGGTAAAGTTTTGTCATAGATAATAACTAATGATATCCAAGTTGATTTTTATGATGTTACACTAGAAATAATAAAATACTGATATTTTTGGTTTTGAAGAAAATTAACTTTTTATTTAAAGAAAATTAGGAGTGCACTGATTTATGAACAATACTAAAACAGTAAAGAGTTATCTTAACAAGAATTCAGTCAGAAAAAAAAGCTCGAATATAGAGCGATGAAAACGTTACGATAAAGGCGAAGAAAGATGCTCGAATCGAAGTATAATATTATACAACCTCAGTATCATAGCGAGTTATTACATTTAGAGAAGGACAGTTATATCCACATGTAACGTCTATCAAGACTCAAACAGAGTATAATGTGCCGTAATAGGATTTGTTGTTTAGTGATAAATTTCCTTGTTAGATTTGCTAAATGCAACCAACCACTTTGATTATCTTTTGATGATAGGGTTTTCTGAAACGTTTCTTGTACTGATGCTTTTCTGTGGGAGGTCTTCAGGTTTAGTTCTCTCAGATATTACACCAACTCAAACGCCAGCTTTTTTGACGCTGTGACTTGTATCCAGTTTCTGCCGAATGAGCTTGTTATTAGTTTCCTGCTGCATTTTTTCTGTTATGCTTTTTCGTTTTTTTTTCTATTTTTAAAATTTTTTTTGCTGTTGTTTTTTTTAATTTTTTTATTTTTCTATTAAATCGTTGCACTGGTAACTTACCTTTTCTTCTGTTACACAAGAAACACTTATCTGAATTACGTTCCAGCCGACAAATAATCTAATTCAAAACAATTCCTGTATCGATAACGGTTAAAAACAGTTTTCTGTTGTCATCCGATGTTCCATAGTTGAATGGGATGTAAGATTTTGATTCTGTTTACATGAAGCAACCTGAACCTTCTTTTTAGTTTTTAGTTTTTTTAGTTCCAGTGTTTTTCTCCTACTAATTCTTTTGCTATCAAACTCGATTTTTATTTTAAAAAATCAATAAATATGACAAATGAATAACAAAATAATTTTTTTTCTAAATTTTTGTCTGTATTTCTGTGACAAAGAGTTGCCACCTCTGGAAGTATACGTATTGTATCAGTCATAGTCATCATGGAAATAAATAGGAGTGCTTCCACGGTGAATATAATAGATTCGGGGGGGGGTCAATATCACTGTTGGAGAGAGCATGTTTTCAGCTACAAAACACTATTTTCCACAAAGTGACAACATGCCACGCTCATAAGAGGGTTGTTTCGAAAGTAATTCCAATTCATTTTCACTGAAACTACAATAGATATAGGAAACATACTGACACCATTGGATTGAGCAAGTGTTCACTTATAAAACGCTGTTTTTCTAGATAGTCACCACCGTTTGATACGCATTTTTGTCAGTTAACGAGAAAATGTAAATCACATTCGTAAGTTTTAGGAAGTTTTACTTTTTGAGAAAAAGTAAAACTTCCTATTCATTAACATTAGAAGCGGATGTTAATGGTATGGCAGTAATGCTTAAATCTTCCCATTAATAACATAATTATTATCCTTGTCACTGATAGCAGTTGATCACTAATCTAGTAAAACGGCGTCTGATTGGAAAGCAGAAGCAAAATATAGTATTCATAGGTGCGAGTATATGAACAATGTAATATGATGCCTGGTCAATCCTGTTTGGTCTTAAAAATCTTTGCAATTGACACCTGCTGAGATCTCAAATTATATATTTAGCATATTAGTTTTTGAAAATTTTAAAGTTTTTAAGGGGGAATTAAAACACAACATAAGTATAATCAAAATGATCCCCTGCTTTATGTTGATTTGATTAGCTAAATCGAATCTTTATATTTCTCCTTTACTTTATAGATTTGATATCTTTCTGAAAATTTCGTAGCCAGAAACGAAAGTTATTTTATCCTTTTTTTCCTGTGGTTTTTCTTTCTCACTCACCAGAAAATTAAGACGAAAATATGTGCTACTTTAGGGAACAATAATTATCAACTCATAAGTCCTCACAATAACTTATTTGGTATTATAGATGTGTTTATTGTTGCAATAAAACATGATAATTGTAACTAAAATAACACATCCACATGTTAGAAAAGTCGTTCATCAATTATACTTTATTTATTATTCCTATGAAGTTAATATCATTCTTAAGAAATTTCACGTAATTTTGTACAGAATATGTGAGTGATATTTTTAAGACATTTGTCAATTTGAACATTTTTATTTTTTACGAAATTGCTTTATATCTCTAGCTTGAAGATTACCTATAAATCTAATTTGTTATACTTAATTAACAGTCAATAATTATTTTAATAAGACATATTTTGCTATTCTGAAATTCAGAAATTTAATCCTATATGCTTAGTTCCATCAAGAAGTAACATGATTTATCTCTAATTTTTGATTTGAGTCTCGTCTCGATTAGATTCCTTCTTATCTCAAACACTTTTACCGTTAAACTTTCCCATGGGTCCAATAACTATGTATATAAGATGAAAGTCTGTGGGTGCAACAAGACAATGTATTGTTCACTCCCCTGTTGATTGTCACTTATAAGCTTAGGGAACTAACACCTTTAAGCGTAACACCATGTCCGGCGGAACAGTTTAGATGGAATTTTTGGGACTTATAAACTTAATGTTTTTATATCACAATGAATTACTAGTATAATGTTGATTTTTTACTTAAGCTCATATTACGATTTTTTCTCTTTTTATCTTATCTTTTTGATTATTGGTTTCTATATTGTATTCATCTCTATACTTGATCTACTCAACAGGTCACAGTAGCCCAACATATGTGCTGATTCTTTAAGGCGTCTAATTCTCCAATGTTCTTCTCAATCAATTATTTTAATTTCATCCCATAAGAGCAGATGGTTTCTCTTTTCCTTCGAGGTGAAATTGAAAAGTTGCGTATGGTGGATCATATATATGGTCCACCATACGCAACACTTCAATTTCACCTCGTACCACTGCTTTTCGATGTTCTTCTAGCCTTACTTTTAGTGGGCTGTATGTCTTTCCTTTGTATACTTTATCACAGTTGCAAGGGATCGAGTACACATAGTTCTTGGTCATATTGAATTCTGAAATACGTCCGAAGAGTTGAGCCACTTGTTAATATTGTTTTGATGTCATATGAACTACCTATATTTTGGGTCCTTTTGGCTAGGTCTTTGACAATGGCCCTACATCGGCCAAAATGTTTTAAATATAACCATAACAATTAAGACAATAGTTCGAAAACCCAGAATAATAAAAATCATCAAGCTTCGTCTGGAAAATTCAGACAACTTCTTATGTTTTGTTTGCTTTTAATACCAAATCTGTTGTAATTACAATATATGTAGCAATGAAAAATACAGACATATCAAATTGAACATAAAATCTCCGGATTACATTTCTAGACTCTAGTATATCCTGCTTTTTTTCGATGCTGCATTATCTCTTAGTATAAGGCCAGTTATGCTTACCTGATAGAAATGTTTGGCTCACGTTCTTAGTTTCTTTTCTTTTTCTTTTTTCCCTTCTAATCACTAAACAGACGCGAAATTTTTGTGACGATTTGGTATTAAATAATTTGCAATGATTTGATGATATTTTAAAAAATTCCATTTTTACGTTCTTTCAATAAATATTGAACAGTTCTTTCTATTTTCTCCAGCTGATCAACAATGTTTCTATTTATCAAAAAAATACGCAGTTATATATATATATATATATATATATACTTTCCTGATTTCCCCAGACGATATTGGTTCTCTGTCAGAGATTGAAGATATCAGATCCATTCATATATATTGATCATAGTGCCTCTCTCTCTCTCTCTCTCTCTCTCTCTCTCTCTCTCTTTACATATATATATATATATATATATATATATATATATATATACATATGCTCCAACCGGATGTTGTCCTATATTAAAAGGCTTGAATGAGACCGACTTAGAGAAAAATTATTTTCTGTCTATTGATATTCGTTAATTTGATCATTTTTCAACTCACTGGTTTCATTTGTACGTATGTCGCAGTTTCCAATCGTCTTTATTTTTCCAATGATGCACGAAGATTAAATTCTACGATCGAGATTTAAAATGACGCAGAATCACTGAAACATGGAGGCTGAGAGGCTGGAACAGACGTATCAAATCCGTAAGATATTAGCGCTTTTTTTTTTACTTACCTGGTATTACACTTAAATTTTCCCCAACTTAAGGCGCATAATGATTTACTCAAAAAATATATAATAATAGAAATACCGTATATAATTTGTGTAAGACAGTGCATGCTTGTGATACCTATTTGAAGTCTGGCTCTAAATACGATTAGTAATATCTAAAATGCCATATATCTGAAGTTGTGTGTGCAAAATCACTAGAAATACTTTGAATAAAAGATATATTCAATATCAATCGCACAAATAAATATGGCTATATTATAGAAAATGACCTTGTTCAGATGAATAAGCTCCAAAATAAGGGTTTTGTCAGGCGTACTCAGACCCCTATATTAATACATATTAATTACAAAATGACTGAAACCTTAAATCTTCTTGACCATGAGATTTTTATTTTAAGTCAATCAATCTATCTATCTATCTATAGAAACACACAAGCAATGATATATATATATATATATATATATATATATATATATATATATATATCACTGCTTGTGTTTTTCTTATCTATGGACTCTGAAGCACCAATTTCACTGAAATTGAACTCTTTTCTCGGGAAGGAGTGTTTTATTGGTATTTTTTGGAGAGAACAGGAACGAGCGAAACTACCCAAGCTCTCTGAGGTACCCGGAACTTTTAAGCTTAAAACTGATCAGAAATTTTACAGAAATCAAATAAAACTGGCATTCAAATTATGCTAATTTCTCGCTAGGGAGATGTGGAAATTTGTTTAAAAAATTAAGCAGAAACAAGTCATTCTATATTCAGACTCCTGGCTTAATGGATGAAACATCACATCGAAATTTGGGGAGAACTCAGGAATTTTCTGAAGGTATCTGTAGAAAAAAAGACACAAAGGGAGGGTCACAGAGGACCTCCATAGCCCAGCTCCTAGAGGTACCTGGAACATTGTTTTACAATTAATCAAGAAAATCCAAAAAGCAAATAAAGTTGTCATCTGCATAACGCATCCTCACCACTCACGCGAAGACTAATATATTTGGGCAGAAAATTAATAAAACAGGACTTATTCGTACAGAAAGCAAATATAAGGAATTTTTGTTAATCAAAATGTGTTTTAATGCATTATCTTTCTTAAATATCGGACAACGCTGGGGGATTCAGCTAGTATATATATATATATATATATATATATATATATATATATATATATATATATATATAAAACAAGTACAATTGAATAATTTATCAGGCAAGGAACATCTTATTTTATTTAACTTTTCTTGCTTTCTTCGAAAGAAACGTAAAAGGATTATGGAAGAATAAAAAACTCTTTCTAGAAATCTTCTCCATCGCATGTAAGCTTTTTTTAACCATAATGTAGATATTTTCAAGAAGAGTAAGATATGGCTGTTGAACAATCTTTAAAGACTTTCTTCTGGAGTGCAAAGATTTGAATTAAATCGTTTAATGCACTACTTGGACGCTGACTAAAAGGTTGGAGAAGAAGCTCGACGGCAATTATACAAGAATGTTGCGAGCAATATTGAACAGGTCCTGGCAGCAACACCCCACACGGCGCCAACTGTACGGCCACCCACCACCTATCACGAAAACTATACAAGCTAGACGATCCAGACATGCCGGACACTGCTGGAGAAGCAAAGACGAGATCGTAAGTGATGTGCTCCTGTGGACCCCCGCATATGGCCAATCAAAAGCAGAACGACCAGCTCGAACTTTCATACAGCAGCTATGTGATGGTACGGGATGTAACCCAGAAGACCTGCCGAAGGCGATGAATGATAGGGAGACGTGGAGAGAGAGGGTCAGGGATATCCGTGCTAGCCGCACGTCATGATGATGATGATGGTCGTAATCGTTTAACATGACATGTTAGCTATATTGTTATTTTGAAATGTTTTGAAAAATACTAAGTTTCCGTGTATTTATTAATCAATATTAGTTGTATTTAGTTGTTTTTCGCATTTCTATGATCAGAGGCCGTTACTGTTGTTTACACCTTGTATTGTGAGTGTGTTATTTGATATTATAGATCTAATATTGGTAGGAATGTTTTTGATATTTTTAATATAGCTTAATATATTTCCGTTATTAAATAAATGAAAAATTTCCCCAGATTGTCTTTGAAATATCTGTTACTGTTTCTTATCGATCTCTTATTACAAGTGATTGCAAAGTATTGATGTCATTTTCATGAAATATAAGAACTAAAGCCCGAATCATATCATTCATTGTTTTGGAAATTATCGATTTGATTCAAACATCAAATCAACACGTTCAAAGAATAATAAATCCTTTTCTTTTTTAATCTCAGTTATTAGCTGTATTTTAATGAAAAATTGGCTTGTCTTGTTTTTTATGCTTCATAATGAATTAAACTTTGAACAAACTGATTCATGAATTATTGTGATGAACAAGTGAATATTGCAGGAGGGAAAATGAATCGGCCAAATCTTCCATTAATTCTTGTAGTTATATATATATATATATATGTGTGTGTGTGTGTGTGTGTGTGTGTGTGTGTGTGTGTGTGTGCGCGCGCGAGCGCGCACGCACGTATATATATATATATATGTATATATATGTGTGTGTATACATGTATATATATCTGCATATACCTGTTTCCAGAATTGATTTTGTCTTTTTATCAGGTTATTACCGGACATTGGCCTACTGAGTAGAGTGTTCGTCAATGGTCCGGGACACCGAGGTTCAATCCCAGGTCGAGTCATGCCAAAGGCTCAAAAATAGTTCTTGATGCCGCCTTGCTTAGCAATCAGAACTATGAGATATGGATCAAGGGTAAAGTGGAGCAATCCTGGAAATGGAGTAGCGCCCTCTCCTACACCTCGATGTTGTAGCTATTGAAAAGGGAGCCTTCGGGTCACCCATGACTTTACTTACTTCTATCAGGTTACTTTATCATTTTGTTGGTTACTCTTTAGGTTTTCTATGAACTAAGTCGTTCTTTTATTAATGTAACAGATATTTTCTTTACGTATCATGTGATAAAACTATTTTCATTTTTTCTTGACTGGGTCAAAAATTTTGCATGGCATTCCAAAGTCACTTTTTATATCGTCCAATTTGATGCGATATATGCAAGAAAAAAATCCCCATAACCCTGTGGCAATCATTCTGAAACAGACTCAGCTTTTTTTGTCTTCCTCCCTCAAACTCTAATATATATATATATATATATATATATATATATATATTGGCGCTATTAGTGCATAATATTGACAAAAATTGATTGGCTTTGAAAGAGCTCATTTCTTATCAAATCCGATGTGTGGGTGTCCTCGTGGTGTAATGGTTAAAGCGCTGTACTGTGGAAGTAAGTTCGAACTTCAGTCGTGCTATTTCGTTTACTTTCAGGCAAAAACCCTTGATAAAGGCATGAACCCCCTTATCCTTCCATCTATGAGTTAGATAGTACCACTACTGTTTTTCTAGAAGGATGGCTTTGGCATTAAATAACCTACAAAGGTTGATATGCAATTAAACAAAGAAAGCAAAATCAATGAATCTAAATCCGATGAGTTTTTTTATACCAATACTGATACAATAAATGTAAATTCGTTGATTTTTACGACTATAGACTCATTCATAGTGGTACCATTGATTAACTCGCACTTTTGAGCACACATATCTATATACACATAAAGACATACATACCCACACACAGATACAGGCATACACATACTCTCTCTCTCTCTCTATATATATATATAGTCATTGAAATTTTAGTATCATGCAAATGTTGTCTTTATGTTTGTATTCCCATGGATAACCATGCTATCAAATGCATACAAAAATTTATATATATTTATTTATCATAATATAATTATCTATTTATATATACGTAAAAATGGTAAAACGGAAAAAAGATATATGCTTGACGGTTTGTCTATTTTCCAACGCATTTCGACTTCAAACTTTTTTCTAAATCCAAAAATATTTCATCAAAATTATTTTAGAATTAATTATGATAGATCAATTTTGATTCAATAGGAAGTCTTCATCTGGGTTTGTAGATATTGCGATGAGAAAAAAACGGAGTAATACAGTATTACCCCGCCCAGGAAAGGTATGAACCCCCTTTATCCACCTACCTATTGGTTACATTGTATCATTGCTGTTCTTCTAGCAGGAGAGCTTTGGTGTTAAATAACCCAAAAAGATTGATTAAACAAAAACCCGAACTAATAATCAATTGTCAAATTTTCGTTCCTTCAACGAGCTAACCCAGCACTAAAACAGTCAAAAAATACATGGAAAGCAACGTGTTGAGTGGGTGGTATAACAGGAGCTGCTAAACCGTCACAAAATCTACAGAAAAGCCAACAGGTGGCGTTAAATTAACAGTGAATCCTCGTGGATTGTCGCTGTCGATATGCAATCTAATAATTGAGGGACTTCAGTTGGATCACTTAGACTGATGATAAAGAACCCAGGAACATCACTGATGATATGTTCCCGTTCAGTTATGCGGAGTATAGTTATGTATATCTATTTTAAATGTATTTCATGCACTAAATATACTGTAGGTTTTCACTGCAAGACATTATGAAAGATGTTTGGTTTAAAGGAAATTCTTTAGCACAGTCGCTTAAGCATTTAATGATGATTTAGAAAATCAATTTCACGTTGTAAATTTCAGACGTAAATTTCCATTCGACCAATGGAAAACTTGCTGGAATAAATTTGTTGAATTCCAAGAAGCAGTATTTCTTTCATTCATTGTTCATTTTCTACAAAAAGAATAGAAGAAGGCAGTAAGATATCTGAAGAAGGCAGTAAGATATCTCGAACGAAATGTTGTGGAAACATCAAAAGCATCGTAAAGAATAAATTCAAGTGTCTAAACAATTTGAAACATGTCGGTCAGAATTTGATAACGGAATGAAATGAACTGGGCTTAAATTCATACTAAAATCAAGTTTGCCCTAATGGCAGAGACAATCCAGTTCGCAGAGACAAAAATACCCAAATGGAACATTGTCATTGGATATTGATGAACTTTTCTGATTGGCTGATTAATGGTTGGAGACTAAAATTTACAAAAGCATCCATTCAAAGTAAAAAGTGTTTTTCAGCTTCGCTTATTTTAACACTTTTTGGTGGGTGCAAGATGAAATAGAAAAAAAAGCTTAGTTCCAAGAGGCTGTCATCTCTCTCTGGCAGTATTTATTCCTGTATTCTAAAAAGAGTATAGTCAAAGAAGTAAACCGAAAGATCTTATTTTCCGTAACCTTCTGTTGAAACTTATCTATAGCGGGATGGAAGGGTAAATAGATACATAATAGCATACCACTGATTGACTTGTATCAATAATAACATATGGGAATGACATTTAATGACAAATCTGTGAAAAATGCAATGCCTCGAAGTTTGAACTGTCACCATGGTGATAACAAGTCTACTCGATCGCTCATAAAGAACCACACCTCTAACAAATTTTATAAAGTTTTTTTCTAAACCAAATATACCAGAATTTTATTTCTGTATCATGCAATTAAAACGGATTGTGTTCAGTATTATTCGTTACTAAACTCATTATTTTTACTGGAACATATCTACATATCTTTATATTTTATACGTTAATTCTTTTTTATCAGTTTCTGTCTTTATTACAACGTATTAAATGTAGAATTTTCGTTAGATGTCTGTCTGAATTAATAAACAAAATAATATTAAACAAAACATTTTTATCTTAGGTCTGTTCTTGTGAAAAAAACAACAACATATAACTGATTCCAACAAATCTCTGCGGAAGACTGAAGGATATGACAGTTAAAACATTTTAACAATAAAGACAGAAAAGTAATCAGAAAGAATTGATGTAAACAAGTACAAGAAACTAACTTTCTTCAAAACTAAAGACACCATGATTTTATCATTCATAGTATAATATTATACAATTAAAATAGGTATTAAGTATTATAGTATCGCCTATAAATAAGTAAAACCTTATTACTTTTTATAAAATGTTAATTTTTTCTAAACCAAACATACTAAGATTGTATTACTTCTTGTGGAACATTATTTAATTAACAGTTATTGTATTGTATGTATTGTTTATTACCAAATTCCTTGGCATTTTGATTTTGAAACCAAAAATATGAATATATAAGTAAAAGTAAAGTTGGTGACCTTACTCGAGGGTGACCCGAAGACTCCCTTTTCAATAGCTACAACATCGAGGTGTAGGGTAAGGATGCTACTCCATTTCCTGGATTGCTTTACTCTTGGTCCTTACTTTATAATGCTGTGTTAAGCAAGGTGGCATCAAGTACCATTTTTGGAGACTTTGGTACGACTCGACCGGGGATTGAACCCCAGTCACCAGGACCATTGGCGAACAGTCTACCCATTAGACCAATGAATATATAACATTCCAAAAATCTGTCCACCTCTGTAGCTAAAAATTCCAGGATAGTAAAAAATCGACTATTTCAGGGAAGGCGTTTTTGAAGAACTTTACAAATATCAAATATCAATTAAATGGTTATTGACTTTGTCTTGGATGTTTTGCGAAATATCCCTTAGTGAGTATTAGGGTCCATTGCCTATTTTCGGTAAGGGTGAAAGAAAACACCAGAAAAATAACACAACAAATCATTTTTGCGAAAAACATTTTTGAAGTTTTTATAACTAGTGTTTCCTTATCTCTCAAGTGTCATTTTACTATTTTTAATTCATCTCTCTCCATTCACTCTGTGCTTCCAAATGGGCGAGCTGCCTTCAACACCCAAATTCGTATAACTGGCTCGCTATCTTCGACTATATATGTTTATAAGGGCTGAACTTATTTTCGGACTGCTGTATATGCTTTTCATATTTTTCGTGTAAGAATTTCAATGCTGAAGAGCTGGACAATAAACAATACCTCATAATATATGTTTTGAGAGTATAATAATCAACTAGAAATAATAAAATGCTAGTATTTTGGTTTTGGAGAAAATTTATTTTTCATAAGAACTTGGGGGTGTACTAATTTATAAAACAAACGAAATAAAAAACAAAGCCGAAGAAATCGTAGATATCGATAGGCTATCTTGTATAAGTTGCGTTATATATTACCAAATAAAAGTGATCAATTTATAAATCAGATTTGTTATTTAATTAATAAGGATTGATTAATTACTACTAATGAAATTATGCATACGGATGTGATAATAATAATAATAATAGATGTTTTTCGGAAACGTTTTCGCATTGCAGTCATCGTAAATCAATGTTTACAATGTATTTATTGTTTGTCTTGAACTAAGAAAGCAAATTTTTCTTTTACTTTCAGATATTTTAAACCCAAAAAACACTTATAGAATATTCAAAGAAAAATTCTATTTCTTACAAAGCTAATAATCAGCACTTGTTTTAGAGGAATGAATTAGGAGTGCCAGAAATGTTCATGTAAAGGTCACGGAGTTCAACGGCTGGATTATAAGAACGCAATCCAAAGATCACACGCACAAATTTTAAATAGATGCATGCAATATAGTTTTTTTTCCTTTTTGATTCGCTGAATATGAATATTATATGCCATCACAAATGCGCGTGCGCATATGCACACGTCGATATATACATACGCACACGTCGATATATACATACGCACACGTCCATATATACAGGTTAAAATCGACGTGTTCGTCAGAATTTCACAAAATTGCAACACTTCCAGAGTGTTGCATTTGTGAACTCTCGCTTCAGGTTCAAATTTAGTTTACTTGCTTCTCGTCGATTAGAAATAGCTCTTTCTACGAAATATTATCCGCCAAATAGCCTCGTCCAAAATTTCTTCACGTGCCTGACCCTCTCTCTCTCTCTCTCTCTCTAGCCTATTTTTCTGCTTTTCTATATATATACGAGGCAAAAGTAAAAAGGCTAGCTATTACTTTTTCAAATCTTGTATATTTACGAAGAAAGATCTCACGTACGATCGTGTGTGTGTGTGTGTGTGTGTGTGTGTGTGTGTGTGTGTGTGTGTGTGTGTGTGTGTGTTTGTACGCGCGTCCGAATGTTGTGCTAGTTTGTTCGTGTAAAATAAAGACCTGTTGAATCGTGTTGTCTTTACGACAGTTTCTTTTCCTGTCGACTCGATGGAAGATGAATTCAACGAATAACGACTTCTTCAGTCCGATGCTAACTCCGAGAAAGAAAAAAAGATAATAAAAAGATAATTAAAAAAAGATTTTAAAAAAAATAATAAAAAAAGATAATAAAAACTCAGAAAGCACAGTGAAAAAAAAAATAAAGAAAAAAAACGCGAGACGACTTAGCTGATTTGCACACATGAAAGATAACATAGACATTATGTATCAAGCAAAATCCCCTAAAGTTATCGACTAAAACAGACAACGAAGGAGGGCTGGATAATATAACGGCTGAAACTTTATGATGATAAATACCAAGAAGAGGGCACTATTCTGAGTATATTAGTGAATAATAAGGATAATTCATCACAGAAATTCAAACAATAAGTCAATCTATACATAGTTAAAATGCATATTATATATGTGTGTGTGTATGTGTGGGTGCATCTGTGTGAGTGTGTCACTTTAACCCAGCAAAACGACATATCATAGTGACATTTTTAGTAGAACTCTTAAAAAAACTAAGTTTGAATCAATTTCCACTACAATTTGTAAACTAATAATAATTTTGCAAGGACTTAGTTTGCACTGAACTTTTTTTAAGCATCCGAATTATCGACAAAAATATGCAAATTAGAATCCTTCTCTCCTTCCTAAACTGAAGCATAAATATCATCATGAATCACTATCTTCCCTGGTAATCTTGGTTTAAAGAAGAATATTTGAAAAATACTACTTTAGCGAATTAGAATTATTTTAACATCCGGCCTTGTGCCACAACTAAACAAAAGCTTAGTAAATAATTACTGTTATCGTGTTTTCTTAATGATTGTACAACTAAAACTGTACTGTGTTTTATCATCCACCCTCCGACTTCCTTCCAATCCATTAATCTCACAGCAATTTCAAACAGTCTTCGCCTTTAAGCACACATAACTCACTACTACACAACAACGCACTCAGTCTGCCTGTCATATTCAATCAATACAAAAGCATAGTGAAATGTGTATGACTGCAGTTGTGTGTAAGTATACAAAGAATAAAAACTAAAAATAAAGAACTAAAGGTGAAATAAGGAAATGAAGAAATGAGAGAGAGAGAGAGAGAGAGAGAGAGAGAGAGTCGCATGCTTATTGAGAGTCTCGTTTGTTTCAACATCATTGCTTCTGTATTCCCATCATCGACTTGACGCAAGTCGCTGTCTGGCCGGAAGTTGAAGAAAGTGGATAATGCAAGTTCAGGTTCCGACAAAGAGTTAAAAGGTCGAGTAGGCGGTTAAAGTGAAGCTAGCAGGCTGCGTCGGTATTACTGGGTATAGAAGAAAGAAAGAAAGAAAGAAAGAAAGAAAGAACAGTGAGAAATAGAGACGAGAAGCAAAAAAGATGGGGAAAAAACGAACAAGCAAACAAAGAATATCGTAAAAGGGAGGACAAAAAAAAATGAAAAAAAAATGAGGTAAAAGAAATAAAGATAAAAAGGTGATAAAAAACAAAGAAAATGAAAATAAAAAAGAAACAAAATTTGAACTGAAAGAGAGTAACGTTTAAAGAAAGAAAGAAAAACAGACAGAAAGTGATGGGAGAAGAAAAGTGAGTAAGAAAATAAAGAATTTAAAAAGAAATGATAAAGGAATATAACGAGAACCAAAAAAAAAGAACTTCCCAAAAAAAGAAAGAAAGAAAGACATGAGAAAAAAAGCAAGAAATTGAGATATCTATGCATTTCTGAGCATACTCCAAGAGAAAATGCATATTGTTGGTGGGAGAGTTGGATGGTAAAGAAAAGGCGGAAAATATAAATCTCTCGTTAATCAAGAGCATTTAGAATAAAAATTCGCTCTCAGTCCAACGAATTAATCATCGACATCATAATGGGTTTTTAACTACAATCAAATTACTGTGATCTGAAACATTCATGAACGCCGCCGTATCCTTATTCAGTGAGTCTCCACGGTTATTATCAGAAAAACCTGCAATTGGAATTAACTTCCTCTACACTATCATTCTGGACATTGTTCTTCGTATATTTTTACCACGAAAACAAACTTAGGATCTAATGATCTTTCACATTTAAAGACTAACAATTATATATAATGAATGCAGCGAAATTCTTCTAATTTATTTTATTGAAATTGTAACAGATAAATAAAATCGTTGGATAAAACATGATTTCAGCTGTTTTTCATATATATCATGCATTTTCGAATACTGCACTCGAAAAGAATTGCACCAGCAGAGGCGATCCAATTTTCCATTGCAGCAATGACCACGTCGTCACCAGAAAAGTTATCTGTGCATTCCATATATTTGATGAGCAGCTGGAAGTGCTTTACCGTGCATAATCCTGTGTTTCCCGCAAGAAATATTATTTTAAAATGTATCAAGACCAGCTTTATAGCAAATTAGCACTGACTCGTCCAGGCGTCGAAACATTATATCTAAACATTTATCTATTTTAGAAGTTGCTCAACAGTAGACACATCCTCATTTACATTTCGAAATTTAAAAATTAAAAATCTAAAGCTTCAATACTGATACTTTATGATTATACCTGATATTTTCATGTAACCGTAACACAGCAAACGTTACATATCTTAGAGATTTACGTTAGATGAAAAATTAAAACGGCCTAATATAGAATAAGGTTATTTCCAGTTAAATTTTATTTTTTCGGGGTTTGCATTCAAGTATAGCGTCATATTCTTAAGAGTCCAAATTCTCGATATGTAGTTATAATTATGAAATGCTCAGAAGTATCAATCATTCCCTTCTAAATAGAAACACGACAACTGTTGCAACAACAGTTGTCGTGTTTCTATTTAGAAGGGAATGATTGAACATCGTATTCAGATACAAGGAAAGATTCGCCAAAAATGTCTCTTTTTGCTGCCAACATGGCGTAACTCAGACATTGAAAAGTCTGGAGATTATTGCTTCCATACTTACTTAAAGAAAGCACTACTTCTTTCTTCCTCAGCATCTTGAAATAACATGACTGGAAAGAGTTCAAAACAATCAAAAACTTCTAAAATGAATCGCCTTTTCTAACGGTTATCTCATATTCAGTTACCCAGAATGACCGTCCTCACCAGAAAACTTCACCAATAAGTAAATAGAGTAAGTTTTCGTATATATATATATATACATATATATATATATATATATATATATATATATATATATATATATGTATATATATATATATATATATATATATATATATATTTCAGATTCAACACATTTCTCATCCATTACATAACATTTTGTGGAAAAATGTTTCTATATCAAACATATTTTGAATTTATTTATATATAAAACATCCTGTTTCAAATCGTTTGCATAACAAACCCAAACAAAATACCAATATTTTAAATTACGACAGATATTATAGAATTATTTTTTCTCATATAAATTTTGATATATGCAGAAACTTTATCAGTATTTGATTACTATCAATTTTACATCGAAAAAATTACATACATAAAAAATATGACGACACAGAAAAAATTGACTCGTAAAATAAAATCTGACTTCAGATTTTTAAAGTAAATGAGTGATGTGCATAAAATCTTAAAAGCAAATCACAGCGACTAGATCAGAGAGATTTATCAATTGAAATGTTTTTGCTTTTGCTCCTGATTGTAAGCTGTAACTAAGCAACAATGCTTTGTACTTATTTAGCCAACAAAATAAAGGCCACATCTTAATAATGTTTAATTAATGGTTAATATCATTCTTGTAAGACAATTTATTTATTCATTCATTTATGAATTATTTTCAAGCTAAGAACTTTGAATTTTTTACGATTAATCACGTTACCGATACTCTTTTAATGAGAGCTCTTATTTTCTTTATGAAATACAAATGTTTTTACAAGAAAACCTTTCCCTGTGTTCAGTACATATGCACACCAAGTTTAGTGCAATACATTAAACCGCTTCGCCTTTTTCATGTACTTCTTTGCCGAAAATACGCGTTTTTTTATAGACACCTGTTCTCATCAGAGCTCTAAAGTTAAGCAGTGATGAGCTTGTTCAATATTTAAATGGGTTGCTAATCTAGTAACAGCAGATACTGTGAACGATATAAACCCTGTGTGTCAGATTCAGTAAATCTTACTTGTTAGTAAATATCAACTAAGAAGTTAAACCATGATCAGCCAGCTGAGTATTTAGATGGGTGATCACTGAGTTACAGTCATTTACTAAGCTTAGGCCAGAAGTATAGGGCACACATTGACAATGGTTGGCAGGAATAGCTTCTTGAGCAAACATTAGTAAATAACTTATACGTGTGAAATCTCCCTGAAACTATCGGTTCCTGTCTGATCATCGATGTTAAGCAAGATGAGCCAGTTCTAAAATGCGTGACTTAGCATCAGCAATTACTGTAAGCAACCTTTCAGGCATTTATGTCAGACAAAGAAACGCGTTTCTTTTTTATGATAAAATCAGATATAGTAAATTTACTTGACTTATAGTCATCTGATATTGTGTTACATCAAAAAGAGAATTTTGCTTTACTATATCTGGAAGGTCTAGTCTGCCTTTAAAATCCCAATTCAAAATTTCAAGTTTTTAATCACAGGTACCATTGATAAACTATCTAAACAACCCTTAGATTGAACTTTATAAATATCTATTAGTTCTCCTTTAGAAGATTCTGCTCGTTTGCTTCTTGCTCTCGAGAACTCACGGGTATACACGTAAGATCAGTAACAAGTCAGAAATCAGCTACCAGAACAAGTACTTATATTTTCTTCACTCGTTATCTCTTCTCAACAGACATTTTGAACGGAAGATTTCATGTCAGTGCCATTGGAAAAAGATGGGGTGGTTTATCGACTTAAATTCAGATGAGAAAGAATGGATTAGACATTTGTGTAGGAAGATCGGAAGGTCTGTTTGGGAAAAGGTACTCTCAGAATGCCTTGCAGATATTCTGTTTGATGTAATCAGGCAGAGAATGTGTTAAATTTAGCTGATACATGAAAAGAAGAAGGGGGTGCAGGAAGAAAACGGATATTGGAACCAAATGGAAACTATCGGATTTTGTGGGGAAAAGATCGAAAAAGAATCGAAAAGTAAAGAAAAAAAGAATGAAAGAAAAGAAAAAAGAAAAAAGAGGAGACGATATTAAAAGGAAGGAGGAGCTAATGAAGGACAGGCGAGAAGAGGTCAAGTTTGAAGGTTAGAACATGAAGAAACAATTAAGAGACAAAGAAGAGATTGTGATGAAAAACGAAAGGATAGTTGTTTAAAAAGTATTTAGAAATGAAGAATCGAAAGAATGTGATAACGCTTGAAATAAACTATATATATATATATATATATATATATATATATATATATATATATATATATATATATATATATATATATATATATATATATAAGACTAAACATGACTGAAAAAATAAGAAGCCCAAAGAAAAGAAAAATAAAGAAAATTTAGATAAGAAAATTTTTTTAAATAAAAAGTTACTTCTCTTCCGAACGAAAAATACAAGAATTCTATTATTTCTAGTTGAATGCATTAAAACGATTATTATTGAATATTATATATAACCAAATTCTACAAAAATGAAATTCTGAAGTCAAAAATAAAATAGCAGTTAGAGAAAAACTCATATTCCTAATGATTAAATTATCCTTTTTGTTGATTTTCTATCACTTCTTTCAGAATTCGATTTTGAATATTATACTCCCCTAATCATGAGCAAGAAGTGATGCGTTCACTTTTCAAACTGGGTCATGATTTTGTTTAATGACAATACTCGGCTACTTGTTGGCTGGACGACACAACAATAGCTCACTGGCTTGGGATATGAGACTTTTCCCCACCCACCATATTCTCCTGATCTCTCACTGCTTATACATTATAAGTATTTGATAAGAATACTTAAGACGATATAACTGTGTGAAAAGTATTCGTATTAAGCTATTTGAAACTATGATTATTTGGAAATTATTTTTATTAGATAAGAATAGTTACTTGAACCCAGATAATTGTTTGTGGAAACAAAAACCCATAAACCAATCAACAAAATAAACAAACAGATAAACAAGCCAAAAGAAATGAAAACCTAACAGAGCTGTCCATTGTATTACTCATAATTTTCAAAACTGTATTTTCAGACTTCCCATTGATAAGAAAATTTATTTGTTTTTAATCATCAATAATCGATTACAGTGACAATTTTCCACTAGAAACTAATTTCAGGAAATACAATTTTGTTAGCAGGAAATATTGATCGTTGTCTGTACTATATTAAGTAACAAACAACATTCAATTGGATCTACGTGTTTGATTGATAATTGACGTCGGATAAATATTGAAAAATTCATGAAATTGTTAGATACAGTAAATAAAGAGAAATTACAAGGGAAATGAAGTATGTTTCGTATATACACTAGCTCATGATAACAATGGAACTTCTTGCCTGGTGAAACTGAATTCTTTCTTGTTTATAATTTTGACTAGTCTTATTCTTAATCTTCCTAATTCCTGTTACTTTGTATCGCTTAGCACTCGGACAGTTACTTTGCCGACAGTGCTCATCAGAAAGAAGAATAAAGTATATAACCTCCTTTATCCTTGCTTCCTTTATCCTTGCACTGTTCCTTGCCGTTGTAGAAGTACCGAGTAGGGTTTGTTGCAAAAAATTAGGGAGATAAAAAGTGAAAATTATTTGAAATAAAGATTGACAAGGTTTTATTTAAAAATACTGAGACTAGACTGTATGTTTGAAAAAGAACTTAGAAGATGCTATGAAAAGGTATCAAGACCAAGGCGTTCATTTTCTTTCTAAATTCAAAGTTTCACTCTTGAATGAATGAATTACAGCAGAAAGTGATGCTGTCTAGACGTATGAACGAGTAGCTGTAATTTAAAAGACAAAGATTACTTTTTGGTGAAATACAATATTGTGCATCGACATTCAACTCATCAAAATGAAATCCTGTCGTAGAAATGTGCGGAATGTGATCGAAAAGGGACTTCATTTTTTTTTTGTAATTTAAAATTAAGAATTTTAATTAAGATTATACACAGCTTACATAACTGATGTGGACCCAATTTGGGACCTCGAAAAGATAACTCGGAACACGGTATAAGTTTAAGGATATATTGAAGTAATAAGATACAGAGAAAAGTGGTGTTGTAATCTAGGCTTACTAGTCAGTCGAATATCCAGTCTGTACGACCGGCTGACCATTCATCCCCACGAGAGTACTTGGCTCTCGATTAATATAGGATTTGGAAGAGTCCATCAATGGGTAGGTCACAGTCCCATAACAATAACAAAATTAGTTCAGATGAAGTACTGATGAGTTAGTGCCAATCATTGATACTCTTTTATCCGTAGGTTTAGGCAATACACAGAATTGTATCATCCAACATTTTCATGCGATTTAGCTCCGTGCAACTTTTTCGTTTTACCTAAATTGATGATTCATCTCAAGTGTAAGATTTGAGAACAGAATAGACATTAAAAGCAATATGACGATGCAGCTTTACACCATACCAAAAAGGAATTTTTAAAGATATCTTCAATTAATGTAAAACACGCTGGAATAAGCGGGTTGAATACGACAGGGATTATTTTGAAGAAAATGAGTTTTATTCATTGTTCAGTCTCGAAACTTTCTGAATACATCTCGAATACGTCAGGTTGCTTTTATGTATAAATACATACTTTTTATTCGAAAAATATCTTTCTTTAAGTCAAACACGTTAACAAATAAAGGTGTGGCTTTTAGGAAAAGACTGTTGATTTTTATGGATTTATTGTGTGTGATATTTTTTTCAAATTTACTAGTATAAAAAAGAATTGACTCAGAGAAGGGAGAAGACAAAAGGAATAAAGCGTAAAACAGAGAGACAGAGAGACAGAGTCAGAAAGAAAAGAGTTAATAGTGCAGTCTAGTTACTCTTCGTCTTTTTCCCTATCTTAGTGACGTCAAGTAATGCTGTGTGTTACCATATATATATATATATATATATATATATATATATATATATATATATATATATTAGGAACTGCTTAATGAGATCAGTTACATATGGACTAGCATTTATGGATCTTGGACGGTGTTGTCAGTTATGTTAGCCAGCTAAAAACGTTGGAGCCTTGATCGACTAAAATCCTTGTTTTGCTGATGTCAACACATTTCCAGAATCATATCCTTATTTTCGGGCTATTAAAAGAATAGTTAATTGTATTATAGTAAGTTTCCAGAATTGTTTTAAATTTAAAAAAAACGGCAATTCATCATTTATCAAAATATTGTCCTGTCTTTCTGACTCTAGAGTAATAGAGATTATATATCAAGAGCATAAAGACTCAGCCAACAAAAAAAAATATTATTTTTAGATTTGTAACGTTCTTTTTCTGACTTTCCTTCAACACAGACTATCATCACATTACAATAAAATAAGCAAACGGCCTTAGGTAACGAATTCTGATGATTCCCGACAATTATTCCGCTAAGCTTCTATGTAAAGTTTTTTTTTAAGTTCCACTTCTCGAAAGCGACTTTTTTCAATGGATGTTCTTGTGTCAAATCCTGGACGAGGTTGTTAGCGTTTTACTTTACGCTTATAGTCTTGAGAAAAACATGAATTTATCTTCCTTCCACACCCTCCATATATGGCAAACAGGGTAATGCAACTGGTCAAGAAGAACTCTGATTTCAGACCAGCAGTACCCCGCTAAAAAATTGGCCCAGTGTTACATCTAAATTGTATTTATATTGTATGAACATTAAGTAACACATTCATATGCGTGAAATAGGATATTGTTAATGATGCATGAATTGTTGTATATTTTAGATCTGTTATTTTTTTTTTGTTGCTCTCAATATTTTTGACAACTTTTAATGCAACTTTTTCTATTTTCTTTACTCCCCCCTCTCTCATTCTTTTTCTATTTTCATGCTATTGAGTTGATTTATAAGAGTATTCAGCTTGTTAGGAAGTTTTCATTCATATAAATTCATAGAATTATTACATCCTAAAATGACTTCATTTTTTCATGGTTAGTTCCTGATTCTGCTCTACTGTAATTACTCCTTTTTGGAAAAAAGATCAATTTACGATACTGGCCGATCGCAAAATTTAGTTAATAAAGGTCACCGAGCTGAAAACTACAAAGAGTTGGTGGAAAAGCTGTTGAAATGTCTACAGGACATAGCCGCTATTATGAGTATTAAGGTTCACTTTTTACATATCCATCTAGATAAATTTCCGGATAATTGCGGTGGTGATGTGATCCTATTGTGGTGGTGATGTGATCCTATTCCATCAGGATATCAAAACAATGGAAGAGTATTACCAGGGACGGTGGAACAAACAATTGTTGGCTGACTACTGCTAGAGTATCAAAAGGGACTAGCATTGAACATAACAATCAAGAAAGAGAAAAATTTTACCATAGTTCTTATATTTACGAAGGTTTTATTTTTGCTGTTAGTTTATTAAGTAATTTGATGAAAATACGTGTTGGTCTTGGTATATACAGTCGTGTTATTTTTTAAGACTTCGTGTTATTGCAAAAATAGTATTTCTCAATTAGCAGACCAATATTTGTTGGTTTAAATACGAATTAAGAAGTTTTAATGATTTTACTTTGAGAAATATTGCCATCAGTCAATATCATACATACAAAAACAAATGAAAAAATGCTTTTTTCCAAATATGAGGTATTTCTGTTTAGCAAAACCATAGCTAACCAAGAAAAAGTAAGGTCATTTTCAGATGTAGCACCCTCAAATTTGCTAAGATGTTTGATGCCTTGACACCATTTCAATTTTTTTATTCACCATTGTTATTTAATCATTAAGATTCCTTGTCTTTAAGGCCTTACATCTGTTTTCTACTAAATTGTGTATTCCTCTATAAACGAACGAGTCCGTTTTTCATTTGATGAAGTATCTTTGAAACCGCTGACTGTTTTCTCTCTTTAGATTCTTTTTCAGATCTAGCCATGTTTCGATTCTCATCATGAAATAAACGTGCAGCCTTGTGTCCCCCCCCAAAAAAAAATTAAACTACACATCCCCATCCTCGAGGCTCACTTCCTGTGAAGGTTTCTGTGTAAAGCTTACCTATAAAACCCATTCAAAAAAAGAAAAAGAAGCTCTACACTCAATTCTTCTCTCATTACTACTATTTACGAAAGAGAATTACATTTTTCTCCGTCAGCCGATGGATTTTGTTCAGATTCGATGAAGGGAATTCATTTAGCAAGAAAATGGTAAATTTGTGATTGTAAATTGTCTTTCATATTTTTTCTACAATATTGATCGTTTTGTCCCTTCTGAGTTCTGAACTCACACATCCTCATCCTATCGTTGACACTAACGATGTTAGACATTTTCAACTGAGAAAATTTTTTACAAACGTTGTTAGAAAAAGCTGCCAAAATTGATGTCCAGGATTGGAAAATTAATCAGTTTAAAATGAGTGACCAAAATCATCGAATGAACATTATCTCTTTCGTTCTCATTTACTCAAATCTCTCTCTCTCTCTCTCTCTCTCTCTCTCTCTCTCTCTCTCTGATAATGTATGGGTGTAATCGACTTAAATACTATATGAACTTTTCTTGAATGCCACTTCCGCTTGGAATATTTGCATTAGCCTTATAGAATAAATATTATGCATACAAACACATAAACAAACATTAAAGAACTTAGTCAAATTCAGGGGCACTTTGATTATTTCCCAAATATTGTATAAAACCGGATGAAGTTTGATATCAACTTAATGGATAGGATTAAATACGTTCGCACGCAATGCCCTCAGTGTAGATCCTAGAAGACTCCAACTGTATCCACTTCATGGGGGGAGGGGTTTTAGAAACAGCAAACTACATCAAGTGATGAGGCTCCATTTCTGAAACTCTAGGGAGAATGGAGTCACTACCTTCTTTCCACTATAACCAGAACTACTCTGACCCGGAGTAGTAATAGCTGTTAGGATGCCATCTGTTGTTCAAATAAATCCGTTTAAAAATTATTAGCATTTGACAGGAATGCTTAAAACCATATAATTTGGAGCGAATTATTTGTATGAAGAATATCTACTTAAAGGTGTAATTTCTTTCATCATTAGTTAATTAAAACCATATAAAAACCGACTTCAATATTGAATAAGCAAATAAGAGTTGACAAGCCGTAAAACCAACCAACAAATGAAGAAACAATCAACCAAAAAACCTTAAAGGAATCTCTAAAATCTTCTTATCATTGTATGAAAAATGACACAAAGTACTTTTGTATCAGCCAGATTTATCAAGTAATAAAGTAGAGAAATTAGAAATAGATGTGTCGTGAAATAATATTTAACGAAAAATAAAAATCAAATATTACGTCTGATAAATGCAAATGGATGTAAATAAAAAAGAAATGATTATTCGAAAAAATGTCAATGTACAGAAAAGGAAAGGAAGACTTAAGAGAAGAAACGGACGAGTTAGGCAGTTTTGATTTGTAATCAGGTAATGGATTAATAAGGAGAGGTAAGATGAATGGCGGATATTGGCAATTGGAAAATTATTAATAAGATTAAAATGGATCTGAGCAAGAAGTTTATGAATGATTTTCAGATGAGAGCGTACAATAAAGAAAATAAATAAGGAAAGCAAGTGAATAAAATCTGATAAAAATGAGAAAGTTTGTGGTTTGAATAAACGTATTTCCCATCGAGAATACGACGTTTGTGCCGCTCTATGTAAGTCAAGAAACTGTCGATGGGGTCTTTACAAGCCTTTAATGTCTCCTTATATGCTGGTTTTTCCATTTTCTTGATCCTAAAGGTGAAGAAATAAGGACATCATTGTCAATATTGATATCTACTTTGATAAAAGAACTAGAAACAACTTTGAAATTTTTAAGAGGAAGAAGGTATGTCATTAATGATTCATTTTCATAAAGAGATATCTTACAGATGTACTGGGGGGCATCGTCAGTGATGTTCTTGGGTTCATCAGAGGTTTCAGGTCTTTTAACATCATTTAGGATTGATCTCTTCCTAATTTGATTTTCATCGGTGATAATCCATGGGCTCTTCTTAATCCAAAGCCATCTTGTAGTTTTTTTTCTAAAGACCCCATCATCGTCCAAATACCTCGCCTTCAGTAGCTCCTCTTATGGAAATTATAGTCAAGGCCCTGCTGAATGAGCACAATGCAAACCACTTCCATTGTCACACCTATCGTCATAAATCACACCTATTATCATAAAAGGGCTCAGCAACCTTGGCTTCAATACTTCCACCAACTTCTGTTTTTTTTATAGACATTCTCTCTTGAGTTTCCTTCAGCTGATCTTCTCAGAACACTATTAATTTCCACATGATCATCTGCCAGGTTACATAAGATAAGATAACCATGTTTTAGTGGAATGAATTTAAGTTGCAAAGCAGCCGATTATATAATCAGACACTAAATTTGTTGCACTACTAAGAGGTGCATTTGGCTTATGCTTACCAGTACAGGAAATAAAATCGGTGAGCCGAATAAGAGTTCCACATTATTGTCTTTGAGAAAGGTATAAATCTTCTTCAGACATTGAGCAAATAAAAAAAGATGGATTGAGTTTATTTGCCTCGGTTGACAACTAGTCTAGGTAAATGCTGGATGAAGACTGAGAGTCATCAACCCTAAAACCAAACTGTCTTACATCTAAACGTAAGTATACTCCGACTAGTATCTTGAGTTGGGCAAAATGCCGAAATTTGTTGAGCTGCTGGATGTTTTATACCACCCTTATCACTGGAATTCAACTACGGAATGGTATTCTGAGCAACACCTCCAGAACTTTACTCCCTTCTTTCGTGCAGATTTTACTATTTCATTTATATAAATCACGAGAAAATGGCGATTTTATTAGTAAAATTGATTGATAAACTTGATAATTTATAATGATTAAATTAAGATTGTTAAATGCTTCGTCTCCAAATCAAAACAATAAAAGAAAAGGAAGAAATTGGTGTATTTCCTTTAGAAATTGAAAATATAGCCAGATGATAAAAATGCAAAGATGAAATAATAACTCGTCATAATGAATTGCAACAATTCTTCAGCTGTGATATTTGGGTAAATTTAGGTGATTACAACCAAAAGATGTAAACAAGCAATAAAATTAATATATATATATATATATATATATATATATATATATATATATATATATACGTAAAATGATTTGAAAGAAAAAATCAGGGGACTGTTAATGTGCCATTATAAATTTATTTCGACATGTCATCGACTCGCCTTTTCGGATGGCTTTTCACAAAGTATAAAGATATCCATAAAACACTGTTCATTTGTAAAAAAAGAAAAAAAAATGCCGAAGCACACCAATGTATAACATGTGGGTCATTTTGGAACCGGGTTAAAGTTTGTAACCATTTCCATATTTTGGGGTATTAAGCTTGGTGTCATATTTCAATTGATCTCTTTTCATTTCTATTTGTTATCCACGTGTTCTTTAGTATCTCTTCCAGTCAAATTTTATTTTTATTTTCAATCAAGAACGATTCTATCCATTTATTTGATCTTTTTGTTTATTTGGGGATGTCAAGAAATCTTATGTTTTTAGTTCCATACTCTTTAGTTCCATACTCTTTAGTTCCATACTCTTCTTTCATTACAAAAAGTTACTTTCTATTTATCCTTTCATCACCAATTGAATTTTTTATTTTTTTATTTTTATTTTATTTTTTTATTTTTTATTTTTTCTGTAAGTAAAAAAAAAGTCGGGGGAGAAGGAAAAAGGAAGAAATACATACCGGACTGAACAAATAGCCGAATAACGACGTCAAGTGGCAAAAAAGCAAGAGTAAAGTGGCCTCTCGATTTTTAAAGGAAAGATTTAGAAGTCATCAGAAGAGCTTAGCTCTGATTGGCTGTTGCAAAATTATATATAGAGCCATTTTTGTGGTCATTTTTTTCTCCTTGTGTGGATGCGCAGGTTAGCTGCCGGGATGGGAGTTGGAGTTAGATCAATGCCAACTGGGTCATTTGGGTGAGGGGGTCTGATGCTGCAAGACCCGAACCCCCCCCCCATGAAACCAAAGGAAACATCACTGATAACCCATCCCGATGCATCAATGAAGATGTATGATATAAATTTTTTTAAAAATCCCCTCTTTAGTTTGAGTATTGCTATTTTAGTATTTTAATATTCAACTCTGACTAATGCCGATATTTTATCAGTATCAGAACTTATTGCAACTCTTTTAGTAATTCACGGCTTAAGAATGTTTTAATTATTTTTATTATGAAAGAGACACCATGTGAAAGCTAATTTAATTTCCGTTAATATTATAGTCATTGTTGCTCTAATTAATCTTACTTTTATTGATTATTACCATTGTTATCGTTAATATAATTATTGCTATGCAGTCATATTGTTACTTTATTCCTACCAACGTCCTCATAAAAGGTTTATATTCTAACTTACATATACCCATTTTGACATCATTTACTTCATTTTACCATGATTCGCATTTTTGCTCAACCCAATATCATATTACTCTTAAACTATCTTTGTATCAGCATTTGAATATTAGTTTATTTCTTTTATTTAGTAACTGTCTAGTTCTAGTGTCTTTGTATTTAATTATTCTTACTTTTTCCACTAGGCATTAGTTACATCTACTATTGAAGCTATTCTCTGTCGAAGATTTTTTAATAAACTTCCACTTTACTTGTGGAGTTAACCCACGCTCTCTTAAATTCCAAAACCATTTCGATAGGGCTGTTTGATTTCTGAGCAGCGGATTAGTGAAAGAATGTCAATGGTTATATAATCTATGTTTCCAATGACCCGCAGATATACTTATGTAAACTTTCTCGTTATTATTATATTCCATAGGGAAAACGTTAGCCTGGTATATCACATTTTAGGAATTGCACTTTCCATCCATGGGCATTCTTTGTTTCTACAATTACAATATGATATATTTGTTTCATTATTATCCATATCTAATTTATCTATCATTTTTCTGTTATGTTTATATATAATTTTTGCCATATTATTTGTGCATGAGTAACTAATTTTAACAGAGTTTCTATCAAAAGTTTTGTTTAATGGATAGTCCCTATAATAGTGCTTATCTTTTTAGTTGACTCAGTACATTCCTATATTAATGGTAGAAAGTTTACCGAAAGGAAGGTTAAATCTGATTATCTTTCTGTCTCTATTCCTACTTTTTCTATCTGTATTATTATTATTATTATTATTATTGATATTAATGTTTCCATTTACTCTTCTATAACTTCAGTTCATATTATTGTGGTTTCCACTAATAGTATTGTATCGTACAGTGGCTCCATTTATCCTTTGTTTCATATATTCTAGTTTTTTCTGGAATCCACTATTTTTCAAGGTCCCATTATATGTTCTCTTATATTCTTAGTTCTTTTTTTTTTTTGGCTGGACGATAGCCTATTTATCCTTACATTAACTGCATTTGATATTTGTTTGATTATTGATCCGGAGTAATTGGAGTTAGCATTGATGTAGGTAGGTATATGGTTGTTCTTTCTAAATGGTTTGAAGGTGTTTGTTAAATATGATGTCCTGGAAATTCACTATTTTCAGGTAAGAGCTTATTTCAATTCTTAACCCTCTTAAATTAAATCAATATATTTTCTTATGCATTTTTGACGTTTTGGGGCCATTACTATCAGGGATGAAAATAAGACCGTCATTTCTATATAATCCTACCTGTTTTAAATCCATAATTCTATCTAACGTGTCTAATATATAGACCCCTATTAGATCCATTATTTGTGCCGAGTCGTATCAACCAATGGGCACATCAAAGTTTTCTGTGTAACTTTTTACCCAAGTTCTCTTTCAATCTGTGTGAATATATTTTCTAATCATCAAAATAATATCTATTTCCTCGTCTTTTATGTCTCTATAGTTCCAAGCATTGGCTTAAATTCTTTAATAACAAGTCTCTAGAGATGGAGAGGTAGAAATCTATGATGTCAAATTGTATGAACGTGGTACCACTTTTACACTTGATGTTTTTAAACCATTATATTGCAACAAGTGAATTTTTCCACAGGTAATATTTCGAATTTTCTTGTATGTTTGAGGTTATATTTTGGATCAGGTTTTTAGAAACTAAGCCTAATTTGGTCTCAGTAGAATTTATTATTATTGTCTGCTTCTTTTTCTGGAAATCCTGTTAGTTGTCCTTAAATAGAACAAAAGCACATCTTTCTTTCAATTTTCCAATTCTGTCTTAATGTGTAGTTTGCTAACAAATTTGGTGGTGTCGCTATTCATTCGTAATAAGGTAACACTGTTGTCTCTTTTATAAGTGTCCGTGATCTTATTTTGAAGTATTCTGATGTATTCTAAAGGGGTAATTTTATACATCTTCCAAGTGTCACGTGATATCCCACTGGGAGGAGAAAGATAAAATTACTACTACTCGTATTTGAATTGACAGTATCAAGCCGTCAAAAAAAGTGACCGTTAAGGAAGGAATGTGGGTCACACAGGGGAGACCAGGTGTTGGCACTTAGTAACCTCAGGTTGCCGGACACCGGAAGGGGAAAGAGAGAGAAGCCAAATGATTGGCTGGGACCCCAAAACGGAAGTGGGGCTCCCTTCCCCTCAGCGGAAATAAAGGATAAGAAAAATAGTTTTTGAGCAGGGTTCGTAGCGGGCGGACGAACCATAGCCATTTTACTCCGGGTGGAAGACAAAAGAATTACTGAGACACGAAGGAGCAGGCTCTTCAAGCCAGTGTAAAAAAATAGAACAAAGTCTACTAGCCCGTGAAAGAAGGAAAGATTCTCCAGTGGAACCCCGTCGAAAAAATATAAGATAAGTAACTTTGGGGCCATTTTCCTTTATACCCAAATTTTGTTTACCACTCTCTCTCTCTCAATTTGAAGAAAGATAAAAGTCAAGAAAAGACATTTATATTCGTGGACTGTCAATTTATTATATGTTTTTGACACTGTGAAAGTGTACATAACTGTAGTAAAGGAATTCATGTATTTTTATGTTACCATGTGGTCTATGTTGTTATTTCATGCTTCTTTTCAGCTTCTATTCGCCTTTTGTTATCTTGCTTAGAATTGTCCTATTAATTCCTAAAATATCACACAGGAAACCTGAGTTGCTGACTACTACAATATTAATATTATTACGACTAAAACCTATAGGCTCATTATCTTCCATTGTCTCGGGGAAGGAAGAAAGCGGCGTGGTGGGTGTGTGATAGTGTGAAATTTGGAACCCCTTGCCAGCGGCGGTCAGTCTGGTCCTAAATTATTCCCTCACGTAATATGCCAGTTCTTATATGCCTGAGAGAAAAACTCTGAACGAGGACTTATTCCATAGGGGATCAAGTGCCAACCTGCCCCGTCTTCACACGTGCGAAAATAAAGTCCCGCTTTGGGATTTTAATCAATTTCGCGTCACACAAGATTTCTACGCTTTAACCAAATATTTTCGATTTTTTAAATTTCCTCAATATCTTTTTCTATTTTAGCCTGGTATTTATTCCTTCGTTTTTTAAAATTGATTTTTCTGATATGTCTGTGTGCGTGATAAAAAGTAGAAATAGAATAAGAATTAAACAAAAAGTTATAAAAAGAATAACATCTAGCAATAATGGAAAAGAACTAGAATATGAACGGGTCACCCAGCCAGCTCACTCAGGGTCAACCTGGTCACGGCAACCAAATATAAAAATCTCTGTCGGGGATTTTACTCGACCACACGACGTCTGACCTTCCCAAAGAGGAAGGAGATCAAATCTTATCCAAATTAGCTGTCTGTCCACGTTATGAATTTTAGATCCAAACAACTAGATTCACTGTTCATGCCGAAAGTTGAAATAAATAAAGATAAAAGTTGAAATCCTGAGAACGAACAAACACTGAAATAATAATGATTTTACTCAGAAAAAATAACTAACAATCACGAAATAACTGTAGCCATTTCGACGTTTCATTCCCCGTAAATACTAGCAGAATATCTCAGAATCTAACCCCTATCTTGCAGCGGTCAGTCTAAGTCCACGGTCAGTCGTTCTCACTTTGACTCACTAAGTATCCTGAGTGCGTTACGTTAATCTTAACTTCAGCTTGTTGAAATAACAGATATGTGAGAGAATCTGCTTATATCCGAGTCTGGTTTCGATAGGAGCCTCAAGTCAAGTCTGCAAAATCTCGCGCTGCATTCTGCAACTGTACACAAAAATCCAGTTTATATAATTGTTTATTGTGGGCGTTTTCCATCAACAGTCCTCCATTTATTTAAATCTTCAACAATTAATTCCATTCACTGCTGCTTTCTGCTACCAAAACAGTGAATCTCTGTGCCTGATACTAGGAGGGTTGGGGTTGCCTCTATACTACTTCCGGTGGAGCTGCTACCATCGGGCTTCGTCCCATTCCATCACATTTGCTTTCTATCTATTTCTCCGCAAGGGGATGTCCCCTTTTCTCCTCATGGGATTCATGCGTCATCACTTCCAAAATTAGTGCAAAATTTTCCATTTCTCGAAGGTTGATTTTTTCTCAGTCCACCGGTTCTCACCCGGGGTGACCGCTCCATAACCTTTTATTTCCTGCTCTCATTTGTCTTGACAAGTGATTTCTCCGATTATAGCTTTTATTTCTTTCTTTCCAGGTTAGAAAAATCAATTTCAACGCTACTGCAGTATTTCTGCAAGCCAAAAATTAAACAATATTTTTCTCTTCCTTCCCATGGTGAGAACATATTGCATCACCCTTTTTTTTAAAAAAACAATGTACTGCCCCAATCTTCTAAAATCCACGCCGAATTATTTTTTTCATTATCAAATCTAGTAGTCTAGACTCCGGCCCCAATCCGCTCTGTAACAGACACCCTGATGTAAACTATTAGAATCAACAACAAAGATATAGGAACGGAATTTTAGAATTGGAAAATGCACCATGTTTATAATGAAAAAATAAGAATGTGTAATATAATTAGGGATTCTGGTTGATTGTTTTAGATGTAAGTTGTTTCCTAGCTAGACTTAGAGTTCAACTATTGTCGGTGGAAAAGGAGGGATATATATCAGAAAGAGATCCGAAGCTAGCAAAGAAAGAAAGAAAGAAAGAAAGAAAGAAAGAAAGAAAAAAAGAAAGAGTACGGCTAAAAGGGAGAAACGAACAAAGAGTGTGAACGGGAGGTTCCCTAAATCTTGGTCAGGATAGCAACAGAAACCAAAGTTAAAAATAGAAATCTATCAGCACCAAATAGGCTGAGGGTTGTAATTAGCTGAAGAAACTCAATCGAAAAAACTGATAAAGTGGGTGCGAGATAGAAAACATAAAAAGAAAAAGGTGTTGGAGACGAGCCGCTGAGATATGAAAACGACTCTAAAAGTATGGCACTCATTTTTTTTTGGGGGGGGTGCTCCGCGATAGAGAGTCCCATACTGGCCGTGAAGAATGATACCAAAATGTCTGTGTCTGCATCTCTCGTCCTGCGGCGATTTATTTCTCTCTGTCTATCTAAAGCAGTTGACTTATTTCATACCCTGTTTCTCTCTTTTCGACAACTATGAATGACGGATGGTAGAAAATAAACTTTTGTATCAGAGAACCAACGGACGGTGTTTTGTGTGTTCGTCACTACTTCTCACGGCGATGTTACAATGGGGTCCGACTGAAACTTAAAAGGGTAGTGCTTCACCCATAGACTCTTTAGAACCATAGCGCTACAAATGTCTATTGGGTGCCGTGGTGCTACATCGTTTATGCGGTCCCGTTGTGCAATAAGCCTCTATTGAGGGCAAATTAAACAAAAAATAATATTTAGTAATAATGGAAAAGAACTAGAAACCTTGATGTAAACTATTAGAACCTATGGCTAAAATGTAGGAAAGGAATTTTGGAATTGAAAAGTGTACCATATTCATAATGAAAAAATGAAAAAGAGAAACAATGGAATAGAACTGTCCAGTCAGGAAAAGATCAGAAAACTTGTAGAAAAAGACACGTATAAATAACTGGAAATATTAGAAGGAAGCTCGATCAAGCCAGCAGAGATGATAGAAAAAGTAAAAAAAGTGAATTAATTATGTCAAAGCAAAAATTTATAATACGCAGGAGAATAACAAATGTTGGTTACGTTGTTATAAAGATGAAAAGGTTAATCAAATAACCAAACATAACAAATTGATACATAGGAATACAAGAATACAAGAGTAGGTATGATAGGGCAGAGGTTGGTGATTTACTGGGAAATGTGCAAAAGGCTAAATTTTAACCATTCTGACATTGGGTATATGTACAAACCAGAATATGTTCTAGGCAATGAAACATATAAACTTATCTTGGCGTTTAAGATATAAACAGATCACATTTTCTAGACGAGACTGAGTTGATCCGCCTTCTACTTTGAATTATTGGCCACTTTGCTGATGTGCGGTGATTTGCACGTTACATCTCACATATCAAATATTGTGTAGTGAGTTTGACTCTCTCTAGGTGTCCCACACAATCGGATTTGTGGCAAATCTAAGCTAAGCTTAGTTTTTTAGAGGGTACTTTGCGTGGTGCTATTATACGTGGTGCTCTAAGCAAAGAAAATGACAATTATTTCAATAAATTCTTTTGGTGTTGTTTCATATAAATTGGAATATTTCTAAATAATCATATTTTGGATATTCCAATGTAAACGAAATTCTATATTAGGTTTTTGTTGTGACTCTGATCTATAATGATATGGATGCTTCTATTTACGAAGTGAAGGATTTTAATCCGCATTTCATAGATGTCTCAATTATATAGAGAATTTGTATGATTAAAAAATGACGTTCAGCTTGTACGAAGACTTCACAAAATTATGATTCATTTGCAAATTGTACAAGAAGCATTGCTTTGATAAAAATCTCGTTACAATATGCTGTTTTTTGGTGGGTAACAATTAAATACAAACGTGAATAACTGGTAATTTTAGAAATATAAAGATAATTAAGATCTTATCTTTTGTAATATTCTGCATAAACATGAGGCGAGGATTGGGTCAAAATTTGATAATTTAATTATTATCATCATTTTATTGATTTGTGTGTAATATTGAAACGTAGTTTATACTGTTTACTTAACCGTCTTTATACTGGAAAATAAACAACCAGGGATTTGACGTAAAACGAAAGAAAAATATAAAAAATTTGAAAATACGTCAAAGCGATTTCTTTTTCAGTTATTTAGTGAATATAATCTTTTTTTTTATTCGGAATTGACCCTGCTAATATTGGGAGTGGCGCTGTAATGTGCCTGAGAATTATATGATAGAGGAACATACACAAGAGAGACGCTGCCTGTTTTCTAAATGGTTCCATTATTTATCTTTTCTTCATCGTATTCGTCCTCTAGTTATACGGACGTTTTATAACAAGTCTGGAACAAATCTACAAAATCTACCATTCTTTACAATTTTCCAAATGAAAGACTGATTTTCTTTTTCCCTGAACCTGTTTGCTCTTTCCTTTGTAATTTATCGCATTATAATTCTCTCTCTCTCTCTCTCTCTATATATATATATATATATATATATATATATAAATTTTCAAGTCTCTTTTACTTCTTTCCAATAATGTCTCCTCTTCCGTTTCTTTTTTATTTGTCTGTTTAATGAATTTATCTCTTTGAGATTTTTCAGTACTTTTTAAATATTTTTCTGTTATGTATGTCATTTCATCTCACTCATTACTTTTTATTGTTTTTAATGTTGCAATCTATTTTCCATGTTTTTCTGGAATGCTCTTTTTTTCTTATTTCTTTGTCTTCTGTTTTTCCTTCTTCCATACTTCAGTCTGAATTGAATCTTCTTACATTCTTCTTTTTCTTTCTTTCTTTCTTTCTTTCTTTCTTTCTTTCTTTCTTATATAAAGAAGGGGAAGACTGGACAAATGAAAGAAACTAAGTCAAAATTGAGTGGAATGAAAAAAAGAAAGAAACAAATAAACAAATAAATTTTTTAAAGGAGAAAGTAATACGAAAGATGAAAATTGAAGATAGATTCAATTATAGACCATAAAATCATGTAATTATGAGTGTGTCGGGATAATTTTTTGTGGTATGGAATTTAAAAAGTGGATGTCATCTCTAATAGGTTTCCATCTTGTTTAAAAATGGTTGTTGTAAAATGTCAATTAGTTTACTGCGTTTGTGAGGCATGATGGCTTCTGCGACTATGCGTCTTAATTTGTGTTTATTCGGACCGGGAATTTCTGTGTGTACAAATATTTGTTTTCTACAGCTTTTTAAAAAAATTTCCCAGGACTTGTAAGTTTTTGGTAGTCCGTAAAAATTGCTAGTTTTGGGAATATTGTTAGTTAAGAAATAAATTTTTTAGTGTTTCATAGTGTGTTTTGCAGGATTTTGTAATTTTTTAAATGATATTATGGTCTATGTTTGTGTTAATTAATTTATACTTAGTTTCATCTTTTAGTATTTCTTGGATTTTGGTTCTGTAATATATTTCATTTAAAATGATTACAGCGCTTCCCTTGTCTGCTTCTTTTATAATTATATTTTTGTTCTCCTATATATTTTAAGTGTTGTCTTTGTGCGTGAGATGGTTTTGTGCATTTTTTTAGGTTAATTTTCCATAGTTTTTCACCATTTTCAAGTTTGTCTGGTAAAGATTTTGATTTATTTTTTATCAAGGAGTCATCTGATTTTTTTTTTATTGCTGAATTATTTTATTCGTCTAAATTTTTAAAAAAATTCTTTGAAATCTTTTTGCAATTCCCCTATATTACTTTTTGGAGTGGGATAAAAGTTTAGATTGAGTTTTAGCAAATTAATTTGATTTTTGTTCACTTTGTAAATTGGCAGATTTGTAATTTTGGATTTAATGTTGCTAGTTTTGTTTTTTTATACTGTTTTTTTTTCCTGTTCGGTTAATTTTGTTTAAAATATGGTTTCTGTTTGTATTGTCTAAAAATGGTTTCTTGGCTGCTGTTTCTATCTGGGCTCTGACGAAAATTGGCATAATGGTCAGAGTGTTCGCTAATGGCCCGGAAGACCGGGATTCAATCCCAGGTCGAGTCATACCAAAGACTCAAAAAATGGTACTTGATATGTCCTTGCTTAACACTCAGTATTACAATGTACGGATCAAGGATAAAGTGGATCAATCCAGGGAAAGGAGTAGCGCCCTACTTTACACTTCGGTGTAGTAGCTATTGAAAAGGAAGCCTTTACTTTCTTTATATTTACTGCTCTACTGTTGAACGTTCATTGATCATATGAAAGTGTTTATCTTTGTAACCTTTTTGCCAACTTTCTCTGGTCAAATTAGACAGTCAATCTTATTACATACAAACTGCAGAAATTGCATAAACGCAGCGGAAACCAGTTAGAGCAAGTATTTGAGTTGTGTGCATTACAAATTAGTTGATGTATGAAGCAAACAAATGTGATGTATTTAGGCGTAGATAGATAGATAATTTTTTATATTTGTGTTTGTATATATTACACTTAGTTTTTTACAAGTATATTATGTAGATCTGGCAATGTGGCGTGAAGACACCCGCAATGTCCTATTTTATAGAGCTATTCCTTCAGGCTACTCCTTTTCATTGTATCCAGCGGGTTAGGATCAGGTTCAGTACCTGATGTCTGTAGCGTCCATCCCACAAAAGAAAGGACGATAGAGTTGCGAAATTTTCGAATGATACTATTTACCAACCCCTCCGCTCGGGGAGGTTATGACACAAGGTCAATTTTTAAGCGGAGTTTAACAGGTTTGAATTCAGAGTTTTCCTTCTCCTAGACTAGTTGCCTAACCAAGGCCGAAGAACCTTGAAATTTTCGAATGATGAGGCTCACAAACTTAATGGTGTATCACATGCTGCCTTCATGATAAGACATTTGAGTACTTCCTGATATTCTAATAAACAACACATCACTTACAAAGGTTCGTTTTCCTAATTAGTTCATTAAGCAGGAATTACTTTAACAAAAAAATATTGTTTATCATCAAGTTTTAAATGATAAAATTATTCCTTTCGGTAGTTTAGTTGCATTTATTTAATTAATTTCATTTATTTTGTTGTAAGTAATTATTGCGTATATCGTTTATATATATATTCGACAATAGGTGAACCTGCCAGGTTCCTGCGGTAACACCTGTCAATCATGATATTAATGTTTTTATCAAGAAAGAAGAGAAGGGTTCTAATTTGCATTTCATAGTTATATCAAGAATCTAAATGATTTCGAAATGACAATTAACATGATTTGCAAACCGTATAGGAAATTAATTTATTTTCACAATTAGTAAACTTTAAGTATATTATCTATGGTTTATATGAAAGAAATGAAAAATATCACTTATAAAGGATGCTCCTGCCTTTATCCGGAGTTATAATAGTGAAGAAAAACAAGAACTGTTATCATAGAATTATAAACAAAGACTTGTTCGACTTGTGAATAACTTTACACCTTATAGACGACATTATTCTAAGAAGTGTGGTATTTGCTTGGTTAGTTGTACATATACATACAAAAACAATGAGAATTTTGGTGAAATGTAAATCGATTTAATTGATAATTAGAGAATTAAAAGTATTTTCCTAGGTTTAGCTATTAAAATGTTGATTTTCAAGGCAAAAAGACCTTCACTAATTGAATAGCTGACACACGTCAACCATTATTTTTTCATCTGCTCTAGTTCTACATAAAACCAAGCGTAATAAATACAGAATACCTAATCTTTGCCAAGATTCCCGTTGAATGGAATACTAAGTGGCCTCGAAACAAACGTTTCACATTTATTTTTTATCGCCATGCGCATGTTTCGGCTGTTAACTGTGCAGGAATGTGATCCTTACTAGATGTCAAGATGTACGTAAAGATGCAAACATAATTTGATGAAAATGCCAAGTTGAGCAGTAATGTCAGAGACTAATTACTCTGTATTTTTGTCAGATTTTTTGGAGGGAAAAACAAGCAGTCGAACATGAAAGTCCGTTTGGATTATTCATTCTCGTTAATACAAATCCGTTTTAATAGCTTTCGAATAAGATCGGTTAACCAATATGTATGAGTTAACGAACTTGTCCGACTTGTATCTACCGATCGATTTATATTCTAATCTATCTATTCATTTATCTATCTAATGCAGTATATATATATATATATATATATATATATATATATATATATATATATATATATAATGTGACTATTGTAATATTTTTTCTTATCACAAGTCTACACATCTTAGGTTCGAGCACACACATATATATATATATGTGTATATAATGTTAAAAAGTATTGAGCTTGGAGCCGTGTATACTAAAACATAAATTGAAAAATACATTCAGTTCAAAAAGTATCGAAACTAATAATAAAAATATCGAGAATTGTCATCCTTCGTAAATAAAAGAGTCAGCCTCATAATTGTCAGTCCATAATCGTTACTTTTGTAACTTGTCTATCACTCCCTAATAAAAGTTAGCCCCATAATCTTTATTGTTACAAATTTTGTATCCCTCCTAAATAAAAAAAAAAGTCATATAAAAGTGACAGCCTCATAATTGTCACTCAAGCAACTTGTCTCTCTCTCCCAAATGAAAGAGTCAGCCTCATAATTTAGGTATGAAACCCACAAAAAACTCAGTGACTTAATATAGACTGTTGAGTTGATTCTAGGGTTATTGCGACGAAATCCAGAGAAAGCGATATGATGACGACTATATATGTGTGTTAAAAGATCTTATATTCTACTGTACATTTTGTCATTTTGTAATTTTGTCACGTAAAGGGACCACTCTCATTGGCTCGTATAGATGTATCTGAACTGGATATGTAAACTGAAGTGTAGATATAGACACTTATATATATATATATATACATATATATATATATAAGGCTTTCGACTCCATTCACAGAGGAAAGATGGAACAAATCCTACTAGCGTACGGCATACCTAAAGAAACCGTAGCGGCAATAACGATTCTCTATAGAAACACTAAAGTAAAAGTACGATCACCAGATGGAGACACAGAATACTTCGACATTGTAGCAGGAGTACTACAAGGGGACACGCTGGCTCCGTATCTCTTTATCATTTGTCTAGACTACGTACTTAGAACATCGATTGACAAAATCAAAGAGAATGGCTTCGAACTGACGAAGAAAAGAAGCAGAAGATACCCCGCAACAACAATTACCGACGCCGACTACGCCGATGACATAGCGATACTGGCAAATACACCTGACCAAGCCGAAACACTTCTGCATAGTTTGGAACGAGCAGCAGCAAGCATAGGCCTCCATGTTAATGCACACAAAACGGAATATATGTGCTATAACCAAACGGGGGACATCTCCACTCTAAAAGGAACCCCTCTTGAACTAGTAGACAAATTCACGTACCTAGGAAGCAGCGTCGAATCAACCGAAAAGGACATCGAAACGAGGTTAACGAAAGCATGGACAGCTATCAATAGGCTATCGACTATATGGAAATCAGACCTAACCGATAAAATGAAACGCAGTTTCTTCCAGGCAGCGGTCACATCGATACTGCTTTATGGATGCACTACATGGACACTAACAAAACGGCTGGAGAAGAAACTAGATGGCAATTACACAAGAATGCTGCGTGCAATCCTGAACAAGTCCTGGCAGCAACACCCCACAAGACACCAACTGTACGGCCACCTGCCCCCTATCACGAAAACTATTCAAGTTAGGCGAACCAGACATGCAGGACATTGCTGGAGAAGCAGAGATGAACTCATAAGAGATGTACTCTTATGGATCCCCACACATGGCCGCGCAAAAGCAGGACGACCAGCACGAACGTACATTCAGCAGCTATGTGAGGATACAGGTTGCTGTCCTGAAGACCTACCTAGGGCGATGAACGATAGGGAGGAGTGGCGAGAGAGGGTCAGGGATATCCGTGCTGCCAGCACGATATGATGATGATGATGATATACATATATATATTCATTAGATAAGGGGTGGTTTTTGAAAAATGCAAAACATACTTCTTTCGGAATTTTTTCATAAATTTAACACTGTATTGTTTGGAATTGGTTTACAGCAAAAAAAAAAAAAAATTAATGTCACAAAAATATTTGTTTTGAAGCTATTCATAATGGTGTCAAATCAAACTAAGTGCTCCTGGATTTAACCGAGGCCTGTCATCAAATGTCGAATTTACCGAAGAATTCATGATGTGTATTGAGAAGCATATTTTGGTAAATAAATATTTACAAACGGGATAAATATAAGCTTGACTCAAAAAACTGGCCAGTGAATGTAATCACACCTACACTGAAGTAAAGAAAAGTTCCAGTCAGTAAAGAAGGTCATGATAACAGTCTTCTAGGATATGAAAGGATCCATCACAATTGGTTTCCATGAAAAAGATGCAACTGTAAACAGTGCTTCCTACTATTAATTATTCAGACAATATTCTCCTTATTTATTGAAGGAACCTCATATATATATATATATATATGTGTGTGTGTGTGTGTGTGTGTGTGTGTGTGTGTGTGTGTGTGTGTGTGTGTGTGTGTGTGTGTTTAAAATAAACCAGACAGGTATGTTGTTAAAAAAAAAGAAAAATACATATAAATGGATGTGAGAATTTTAATAATATTAGTCTATGTTCAGCAATGCTTTCTGAACTGAGATAGAAATGTTCCAAGATATGAAATTCTAAAAATTTTAGGTGGAAGGTATATCTGGAGAAAATAATTTAGGTTATCCTCAGGATGGGAATTTTGAATTTTGAATATTAAATTCAAAATTCTCACCTTGAGGATCAAGAGACGACAATCATCTGGGAAGAGAGAGAAATCATATCTATCTATCTATCTATCTATCTATCTATCTATCTAGAGAGAGAGAGAGAGAGAGAGAGAGAGAGAGCGACGGGCAGACAGATAGCCGAAAGCAGACAGATACAAAAGGACAAAGGCAAAAGAAATATCTACCTATCTATCTATCTATCTATCTATCTTTTTTTATTAAATTAAATATTTCTTGTTCTTATGTTAAAATCGATATCATATCTTTAGTTATTGTTTTTGTTTTATTTCTAATTGTGCTTTTTTTGTTTTATATCTCACTTGCATTTTTCTTAAGTAATGCTGAGATGGCCAAAAGAATTAGGACAATAAAGCGGTGCTTGATTTAAATCGACAGCCGATTCACTCTTTACGAAGCGGTGACTTAAACAGCAATGCTTACTAATAAAATACAAAAGCTAATTGGTAATTAAGACCTTCTGCGACGTGATGTTGCGAATACTGGTTATAGAAACATGTTGAAATATTGTTGTATAGCCATGATACAACTATACGTATACATATACATGCGGTTACAAAATCAACAATAATAACGAATGAACACACTTCTTTGAAAAATATACCTCTCACACTTTATTCGAAATGGTTGGTAAGGGTTGTGTGTGAGGGGTGAGTTGGAGACTGAAGAGACTGCAACATATTGACCCCAAGTTCCTCTGTCTTTAGCAGCACTTCTTTTCTCATTCTGCTGGGCTGCTCAACCGGGGGTCCTAAGGGCCCAGCCCTCTGCTGGGAGCTGGTTCTCACTGCCTCGAACTGCAACTCGAACTTCGACTGCCTGACTCCAATTAACTCGAACTCTCTGTGGCACCGGGTTATATCATTGTTTGACACCCACCTGCTTCCTGTGAGCCTCACATTTGCACCGAATTCAACCCGTCCACGGTCAAAGTTATATCTTGATATCTTCGACCGTATGCATCTGTTTCTCGATTGACGGCTGGGTCAATATGTAACAACAAGTATTTGGTAATATATTAAGTGTTTTTTAAATATGCTTTGTATAAATTTGATGAATGAGAGGATTGAGTAAGAGGGTTATGAGAATTAGGCCTGGGTTTTTTGAAAGTAGTGATCAATCAGAGAACGGTTCTGATATTTCAGAAAAGTTTGTGCATTTTGGTTTTCTCTTTTTTAAAGCAAAATGGAGGACAAACGATTCTGGACCCGTCATAATATTTCTCAGAGCAATAGGGATTATTTAGCAGGGCCTTATTTTTCTCCAAGTAACATGTGACATATTGTAATTCCGTATATGGTACCAGCAGTAACTAGTAAGACTTGACATGATCTATAAATATATGATAAATCATGAAGTACTGAGATAAAAAGCAAATATTTTAATGAGATTTCAACAGGAAGTAGTGTAATTGTTACATAAACTTAGATCTAAATAACGGTGCAATAAGTAGACCACATGATGACATACGAGTTGCCAGACTTTTTTTCGTATGGTTACTTGAAACACTAGTAACCTTCGAAGCAATCTCCTCCGGCTGCAATGCACTTGTTGAATCCGTTCCAACAACTTCTGGAAGGCCCCATGGAAGTCCTCTTGAGTAAGCGTGTCAATGACCTTCGTCACAGCCGCTTTCATCTCCTCAATTGTCTCATAACGACATCCTCTGAGTTTTTCCTTGAGCTTAAGGAATAAGCAAAAGTCACTATAGGGAGGGTGAGGAACTGTCTGGGGGCGCATCTTGGTCAAATAGTCTGTGAGAAGGATGGAGTTGTGAACAGGTACATTGTCCTGGTGGAAATGCTACTGACCCGATTTGAAGAGTGCTGGCCTCTTCCGACGGAATATCTTCCTGAACTCCCTTAAAACGTCAACATAGTATTCCTTGTTGACTGTCTGTCTAGTCTGAACCCAGTGCATGTAGATCATGCCAGTGCTGTAAAAAAAAAAGGAATCATCAAAAGTTTGTGGGTGGATTTGCTCTGTCTGGCCTTCTTGGAGAGAGCCAACATGCTTCCACTGGGAACTCTGTCTCTTGGTCTCTGGGTCATAGCAGTAGATCCAGCTTTCATCGCAGGTTACTAGAGCATCAATAACTGCGGGATCTGAATTGATCAGGTCGACCATCTCCCTGCTATCATAACAACGTCTTTCTGATCATCTCTGAGCACCCTTGGGATAAACTTCGAGCAAATCTTCTGCATCTTCAGTTCCTCGCGAATAATTGTGTGACTGACATCAAACTGTGCATTTATTGTCTCTATAGACACACGACGTTTCTTATCCATGAAATTCTTTATCTGGCAAAACAACTCTGGTGTTCTGCCTTCCTTACTCCTCCCACACCTTTTTTCTATTGAAAAGAGAGCCAACTTTTCTAATGCAACCAAGTGGAATGGAGGAGTTGTCAGAAGGGCTTAAATACCCAGAGGTAAAAGAATGTAATGTGGATTTTTGAGGACTATAGAAAATACATTTCGAATGTGTAATAGCGTGATGGCTTTTATACGGGCCGTGTAGAAAAAATCGTATTGTTTATTTTATCTCGAAATTTCTGTTATAAAATTCGTGTTATAGAAAAAGAATTTCCAATGTGTTGATCAAAGGAAATTGTCAACATGCGGAATTATTCGGTGACAGAGAGAGAATTATGAAAGCAAGATGTTGACACATCAGGTTCATTGTTATGAAAAGGAATATATGACCCGTTTGATGAAAAGGGAAAATTATAAAACGAAGAGTTGACATTTCGAAGTTAACCGTTTTGACCAAAGCGAACATTTCTAGCTAAATTTTGCTTACACCGATCCTTACCGAGTTATGAATATACATAAATTAAACCAAAAGAGAATGGGATTGAACTGGACGGGACGAGATCGTGGTCAAATGAAACAGCTTCCCCGCCTAGCTCTGAGCTTTATAAACCTGAGGCTTCAGGATCAGTGTCCATGAGAGACACTGGGAGACAAGGTCAAGTCCCGAGGTGGAATCGAGAGAGGAGTAAACCGGGTAAGTGTTGAGGCTCCGGAAATGGTCACTAATGAAAACGCAAATACGGATATTAGATAACAGATTATATTACACAAGAAAGATAGAGTTACATAGAAAAGGTAAGAAGTCTCGTACTGTTCGGATAACGCCGATATTGATCTGCGAAATCTCTCAGTACTAATAACGGTGAGAAGAGTCCATTATTTTTTTACTTGGTAAAAGTGCTGTTAATCTTTTTTTCTTTTTGGGTCGATCATCAATGGGTCAGTAAATTTCCTTTTTCTCCCTGACCGACGTATTTCAGGTGTTAATTGGGGAGGATCTAAATCGAACATATCGAAAATGGTGTCTATTGGCTCTTCTTCTGTTGTACGTCGTTAGAGTCGTTCAAACGGCGTTTCTGTAACTGGTTCTTGTGTTTCTTATGTGTGTATTTGGGTCCTTCTACAATGTAGACCATATCACCAATTCTTTTTTAAATTCTTCCACGTTCCCAACAGGACGTGTTATTTTGATATTTTTTAAAGTAAATTTTTTCTCCCGAGTTGAACCTTTTCTTAGGCGCTAATGTGGTCTTTCGTAGCTTATTTTGTTTCGGGAGTAGCTTATCGAAGACGGATCTTATCTTTCTGGCAAACATGGTCTCGGCTGGTGAGACTGCCAGTGGTGTATTGGGATTAGGTGTGATTCTGTATACCTGCAGACATTGCTGTAGTGCTTTGTCCGTCGGGGTATCTGTGCTTTTTTGAGTGCTCGCTTTAACGTGTCTACAAAACGTTCAGCCTGGCCGTTTGATCTTGGGTGATATTGCGGTGTGATTATGCGCTTTATTTGGAAGATTTTGTAGAACTCCTTGAATTCGACTGATGTGAATTGGCTTCCGTTGTCGCTGACCACACAATCTACTACACCGAACCGCGCAAACAGTTCATATAGGAACCCAATAGTTGCCCCCGTAGTATGTTTTCTGCATCTGAGCACCTCAGGCCATTTAAAGTAACTATCCACTACAATTAGCAAGTAGAAATCTTCTAGGGGACCCGCAAAATCAACATGTATCCTCGACTAAGGCTGTTCTGTTTTTGGCCAAGGTTTGAAAGTAGTGGGGGTGCTTTTGCCGCTAAGGCACAGCCTTTACATTTTTCGATCATATCCGTAATGTCGTTATCCATCTTCGGCCAATAAACATAGCTTCTCATGAGACTCTTCATTCTATTTATTCCCGGGTATCCCGCGTGGAAATCTCTTAAACTTCTGTTTGGCAATTTCTTTGGTATTACAACCCTCTCACTATATAGGAGGACGTTGTCACATAGTGAAAATACTTCTGGTACTTTTTCGTTTTTTGCTGTGATTTTCTGTTTAATATTGGTAATAAAGTCGTCGTTCATTGCTTCGCTTTTTATCTCGAGTATGTCACAGGCAGTTCTTTGATGGTGTTTGCTATCATGTTTTTAATTTCACAGTCTGTTCGTAAGGCTGCTATTATTGCGTCCTCAAAGGGTTCACTATACTTCGGTACCAACCTTGATAGTCAATCTGCGTGGCTAATCTGTTTTGACGGGAGGTATTAGATTTTAAAATTGTAGTTCAGTAAAATCGTTCCTCATCTTTGTAGCCTATTGGCAGTATAAATTGGTTGACCATTTTTTGATCCGAAAATGGTTATTAGGGGCTTGTAGTCTGTTTGTAGAGTAAAGAATCTGCCATGCAAGTATCAGTGAAATTTTGTCACTGCAAATATTATTCCCAAGGCCTCTTTTTCAATCTGGGAATAATGCTTTTCGGTCGGAATAAGGGTTCTAGCTGCGAGGGCTATTGGCTTTTTTGTCTCATCGGGTATTTTATGTAGGATACACGCACCAACCCCATATGAGCTGGTATCGCTTGCGACAACAATCTCCAGTTTTGGGTCATAGTGCGTGAGAAAAAGATCAGATGTTAATGCCTTTTTAATTTGGTCAAATGCTGTTTGACATTCGGGTGTCCATCTACAGTTTTTATCTTTTTTAGTAGTTCGTTTAGCGGGGCGCGGAGATCGTACAAGTTTTTTATGAAACTTTCGTAGTAGTTTGCAAGTCCAAGGAGGCTCTGTAATGTCGTAACATTATCAGGGGCGGGCATATCCTTGATAGCTGTAGCCCTTTCGGGGTCGGGACGTCTCCCGTCTTTGTCAATATGTCCCAGATATTTGATTTTGTTCATACAGAAATCACATTTTGCATCCTTTACCTTGAACACTAATTCCCGTATTTGTGCGAAAACCTTGTTCAGATGTTCTCTGTGTAGCTCCTTCGTTTTATTACTAATTACAATATCATCAAGATAAGCGGAAGTAAAGTCAAAGCCACCCAGCATGGTGTCCATCACCTGTTGGAAGATAGCCGGTGCGACTTTTATTCCAAAAACTAGTCTGTCAAATTTGTACAACCCTCTGTGTGTGATCCTATTTACCCAACCCCTCCCCTCGGGCAGGATATGACACAAGATCAAATTTTAAGCGGAGTTTAACAGGTTTGAATTCAGAGTTTTCCTTCTCCTAGACTAGTTGCCTAACCAAGGCTGAAGAACCTAGTCTGCCCTACTATTTACCCATAGCTGGAGGGAGATAAGGGGGTTCATACCTTTCCCAAGGGTATTTGCCCGAAAGTGAACGTAATAACGCGACTGGAGTACGAACTCGCGTACTACGATTCCACAGTCCATCGCTTTAACCAGTACACCCTCTGTGTGTGATAATGCAGAGTAGTTTACATCTATTTTCTTCTACTGGAATCTGGAGGTAGGCCACGCTTAAGTCAATTTCTGAAAAGACTTTTCCTCTATTTAATTTATTAAAAACCTCTTCTGGGTTGGGGAGTGGATAGTGGTAATCCTTAATCCTGTAAAAAAATCTGCGCATACCCGGATTTCCTTAGTTTTTTTTTCTTATATATACCGTTTGAGCTGCCCATTCACTGAATTCCGCTTTCGATATGCCCATATTCACTAATCGGTCTAGCTCTTTATTTATTTTTTCGGTTGCGACGAACGATACGTTTCGCTTCTTTCTAAAACTGGGGTGTGTATTTTCCTTCAGTTCAAATTTTGCCTTAATTTTTGTACATTTACCAAATACCTCGGGGAAACTACATCTTAATTATTTCAGCTTCGGTCGTAATGCATTCTACTTTTTGGCAAAACGTATTAATTGGTTGATCCCAGAGATTAAATTTCTGAAACCAGTCCAACCCGAAAAGATTGTCTGTGTTCTTCAGTGTGAAGACTTTTAATTGTTTGGTTATACCATTTAGCGATACTGGGATAATTATATCGCCTTCAAATTTTATTTTGTCTCCTGTTACCGTTTGCGCGGTCTTGCTTGTCATCTTAATTATTGGTCTATTTAATTTTCTCCAAGTTTGTAAGTTTATTATTGATAAACCAGAGCCAGAGTCTAACTGAAATCTTACCGACTTATTTAGTACTTTGACTGTAATGTATTTACGAGCGACTTTGTGTGACTCATCCTCGCTTTTTGTATGTCTGGCGCTGTTTTTGAATTATTTTTCTGTTTCTACACCGTGAGCCCTTATGTCCGAATTTATCGCAGTTTTGACATTTTTTTTTGTACGATAGGGACAGTCCTTGGCCCAATGCACTTTTCCACAGCGGTAGCAAGCGCTGGGTGGTTTTTTTTTGGTGGGGGGGGGTTGTCACTAGTCTGCCTGTATTGAAACTTTGGGTAATCATATCTTTTCTCTCTTTTACCGGAGTGTATGATTGGGATCTATGCTTGACTTTCCTTACGTAAGCAACACCAGACTCCTCGATGTTTTTTGAGTCGTTTCTGATATTTACTATCCTCTGACAGCCTCCAGCCAGTTTTTGAAGTGTGAGACCGGGTTCGTTCACTAATTTCGACAAAACTCTGCGTCTGATTTCCGCATCTTTTGCCGACACTTGGCCTTGTGCGAATATCAGACATTTAAAGATATCCGCTGACAATTCACCTAGTTTAAAATCGTCGCAGTTTTTATTGACGACCGAGGCAAACCCTAAATAATCATCACTGTCCCTTTTTGTTAAGTTGAAACATTTCCATCTTTTGTGGAATAGAGACGTTTTGGAGCTGAATAATTCTGACAGTAATTTAACTGTTTCTAAAAAGCCAAGTTCGCAAGTTTGTTTTATTTTTGCTAAGATATAATCTACGAACTCGTTGTGTTCCACAATTCCTAGCTTTCGTAGAAGTAGCCGGACTTTTTTTGCATCAGTCCAATCGGCACAGTCGGTAATATAGATATCTTCATATCTTCTGTAATATACCTCAGAGGTCTTATCCTCATCTGGTTCGTAGGAAATTGTTTTGAGAGCGTTCCACACAGCATTTTGAGTGAAAATAGTAGTTCTATCTGTAGGCTGGTTATTACTTAGGCTTTTAAAAGTGCTTCTTGTTATTTTTGCAATTCAAGGAAGAAACGTTGTTGTTTTTCTTCGTTTTTTTTTTAAGATTCTTCCTTCGTTTTCTTTCTGAAGTTGAAGGAGTTTTTCCTCATTTTCTTTTGTTGAGACTCCATTTGGAACTTCATCATTTTTGCAAACATTACTTCAAGGTCTTCCATTTTTTTTAAATTTTAAAAAAGATTTCTATTCAAAAAAATCTTTTTTTTTTTCTGAAGGGAGGGGAAGTTCGTTTTTTTTCTTCAGTAAATATCCGCAGAAATCAAGAATAATTAATGTGTGTGCGTGTTTTTTTTTTTTTTTTTTTTTTTTTTTTGTTTGTACAACATACAACACATAACTGTAAACGCCGAATTAAATTTTTCTCTTTGAAGTGGGGGGGGGGGGCGAAGAAAGAAAAATATCACTTTGTGATTACGTGACAATCTTACTTACCGATTTTTTGAAAATATCCGCTATCCGACACACTCCGTCGTTTGTACAATTTGATACCTTGTAGTTGTTTAACAAAAATCTTGTTCGGTTCGTTGTATGCAGGAACTTTGTTGTAGATTCTTTAACAACTTGTAGTTGGCTATTTCTTTGTTGTTGCGATGTATCTTCGCCAGTATGTTGTGCGATCAACCCCTTTTGCTCGTTGGAGAGTCCCTTTTTTTGTTCGAGTTCCTCGTCAACAGTATTTTGTGGTTCCGGAAAGGGTCACTAATGAAAATGCAAACACGGATATTAGATAACATATTCATCACACAAGAAAGATTGAGTTACATAGAAAAGGTAAGAAGTCTCGTACTGTTCGGATAACACCGATATTGATCAGCCACTCTGGCAGCGAAATCTCTCAGTACTAATAACGGTGAGAAGAGTTCATTATGGTGAGATGGGTAAGGCTCCAACAACAGTAAGGTTAAGAGGGAACCGGAAAGAATGGGCACACAGGAGACCCACAGGGGGCCCAAAAGTATTGGGAAGAGGATGCTAGCCCGAAGAGGATGAATTGGTTCAGGAAGCGTAGGCTTCGTAGACTCCTCTCCAAAGAGATATGGCCTAATTTGTTGGACCTGTGGCTGCGAGGGCTGTCAGACCGGGTAGTGTGGTTATTCTAAAGGAGGGCTTCGAGACTGAAAGAGGCCCATGTGGCCAAAAGCCTGTTGTACATATGGGCGAGCTGGTCATTTTTCTACCGACTGCACACATGTTGGCAGTGTGGGTAGCCGGGTCACGATAAGAAGCTCTGTCCTGGCAAGAAAAGGAAAATCCTAATACCTTTCCAAACGAAACTAACAAGTAAAACCGGTTGGAACTACAACCGGTTTGGACATTTCTCCGCTGGCCGCACATTGCAAAAATGTTGGCGTCGTAGAGAGCCTGGACATCTGAAAAATAATGGTTAAGGTCCCGGGTAATAAGTTTCTGTCACAGGCCCGAATGGCTATGGTGGCACAGAATTGGGAAAGAAAGAGTAATCTACTCTCCGTGGCGTAAAAGCGGGAGACAAATCAACGAGGGCGCTGATAGACACAGGAGCGGTTGTGTCCCTTATCAGGACCAACGCTTATGATAGGTTGAGGATGCGAGGTCGGATGAGGAGGCACAGACAAATCTTTAATTCTATGGCGTTTGAATTCTCGTTAGGTGTCATTTTATAATCACCCAAATTCTCGATATAACGGAAATAACTATATTATCACCCTTATAGACGATAATGTTGTTCTCTGCAACAATGAGTTGGACTTGCAAATTTTTACCAAAACATTTTCCGTTAAACCAATAACAATCGGAATTTTTTAAATCTTGCAATATGAAATCAAAACAGATATTATTAACTGTTCAGCAATGAAGCTTTTTAACCAAAAATAAAATTACTGAAATATATGAAAGGTGACAAATTATTAGACTGCTAAATATTCAGGTTTTTTATCTCAGAATTTCAATGTTGCAGAATTTGGTAATAAATGATATTTAATAACATCCACTTTGATCGTATAACATTTCACTTGAAATGACAAAATTCTAGTATCTTTAGTTTAGAAGAAAATTAACTTTTTATTTAAAAAAAAAAACTGGTAGTGGTATACTTATTTATGGACAGTACTGTATGAAATGATAATTATAACTCTTCACTCGGAAGCATCAGTACCATCATGGACCGTTGTTACAACGGGAATCCAATTCAAATTTTTGGAAACATATTACTGTTTTTATATTATTATGTTATCAATAGTATCATTATTATTATTAACTTGTTCTTTCAATATTTTTCTGAAGTCACCTGCCAGCCAGTTTTAGAACCATACGTAAATATCGTCTTTTGATCACGTAAATAACTTTCATTCTAGTCAAATTACCTCGTCTATTTTCAGAATAAGCTTGAAAGATCAATATTATGACATCTATTAAATAAAGATTATGGTAAAAGAAGAACTGAAGAAATGTTATGAGAGGAAAGTTGCACATGTATGTATGCATACACACACGTATATTGATTGGGCGAAAAATTTTCCCAAGGTTCTTTTTAAAAACTAGACGCTGCTTTTCTTAAGAAACTTTGGCACAACCAAATTCATATATATATATATATATATATATATATATATATATATATATATATATATATATATATATATATATTAAACTGATGTTGTTGTACTCATTCACGTTGCTGGAAAGTTGGGAATCCCACAAAGGTTTACAAGATAATGCTGAATTTTTCTTTTAGCATTCCTAAACTCTGATGGATTTGTAAGTTACAACACTCTGAGTCAAGGGAAATGGTCTTTGACACCGAAATATCACCTGATATCAGTCGTGATAAAAGCTTTGTTGATGGTTCAGTCGCTCTTTTTCATTACAATGCAAATGAAACTTATGAATACATATATAACTATATAAGACTGAAATCACCCATCCAAAGAAAAAATCTGTGCCATCAACAAAGCTTTCTATCAGAAGTCTGCAGTCTGTCACGGTTTCGAAGCAAAAGCATGATTACTTTCAACCCACAGTGTCCCAGCTGTATCTTACAAATTTACTATACATAGGAATTTATAGCAGAACAAAAATAAGTACAGACCTTATATATATTAATGCAATTCTAATATTTGGTTACAAAGTTGTTGCAATCTTTTATTAAAAGACTTTCATCACTGTGTTTGTAGATTTTGGAAATTCAGTGAAATGGAATACTCATTTTTTTGGCAAACAACTTTCATATTTCACGTTCAAATTTGTTTAAATTTTGGCTGTTAATACTTAACAGTGTATCAATTCAATAAGTGAAAATCTGGTGGTATTTAATAAACAAATCAGGTTTCTTTGAAATGTGAAATTTTTGAAATTTGAAGATTTTTATATCTTGTAATCAAAAGACAAAAAGCTGTTTTCTTATCAAGAAAAATATTCATTTATGAAGACACTTTTGAAGAACTGTAACAGTACTCCTAATACTTTGTTGTAGCACCTTTCGCATTTATTATTTATTTCATTCGGTCTGATAATGAACTGAGTGAATAAAAAGTTTATGCTGACACTGGTGCCTGCACCACAGTAATGACTCGCTTCAATTCTTCAAGATTTTATGGATAGTATTTTCTTAATCTTCTCTTGAGGATTCCTCATAAATTTTCAATTGGATTAGCATCTGGGCAATTTGCAGGTTAATCAAGAACAAGTATCCTCTTCTCCCTGAACCATTGTTTTGTAGATTTCACCTTGTAGACTGGAGTAAGGTCATGATGGAAGATGAATTCATAATTCCCAATCTTGTTCTCAAAGTATGGTATAAGGAAATTATCTAGGACATCCTGATAGACAGCAGTATTAATCGTTCTTTTTTTAAGAAAGTACAACTTTCCAACACCTATGGCAGACAAACCGAGGTAACTTTACGCTTTTTCATGCATTCGGTATCATATATCTTGTATGATTTTCTCTAGATTCGGGAGCCATGATTACCGAAGGAAATAGAGAATCCTGATTTATAACTGAAGATGATCTGGTTCCATTGATCAACAGATCAATTCTGATGATCTCTAGCCAATATTAAACGCTTTTTTTCGGCTTAAATGATAGAAATCGGTATCCTGCTGTCACATCCAAGCTGATGAACTCTCTGGAACATTGTGGCTCGAGAAATAGCAACACCAGCATCATTCCAGGTTTTGGAAATTTTATCGTATTTGACAAATCGATTGGAAATAAGGATCCTATTCAGATGACGTTCATCTCTTGGTGTTGTCTTGGGTTTGGGACCGCAGCTGGACCGTTTTGAACAAAATGTAATCTTCAAGATGGCAGACTGAGAGCATTTCACCTGGACAGTTATCTCGTTTTGGGTCTTATCAGTTTCCCAAAATGCCTGAATGATGGCTGTTTGTGCCTCCAACTTTATGATACTTGGTGATAGATATTTATTGCAAATGTTTGCATCCATCTGTTACAAATGAATCAATGTCTCTTGACCGAATTTTATTTGCGACAAATGAGTACTTCCATTTACATTTGAGTGCAAGGCCCTAATGTTTTATGGGGAATGGGAAAGAAAGTGGTCTTCTTCGCATCTGTTGCTATTCTATGATAATCTTAACTAAATACATTCACTGACCCTTTCACTCAGACAATTTTAACTATTATCCGTCCTGTTCATACCTCAATGAACAAAATATCTGGTATTATATGCAAGAAACCCTATCTAAAAATATTACCCCAGTTAAAATGATGAAATGTTATAGATGGATGTGCAAAAGTTCATGATAAATGTCCTATATACAATAAAAAACGCATACTACAATGAATCTATAGAATTATGTTTATAACACAATGGGGCTGAGAGATCTAAATACCCCAAAAGAATATCTAGTAAAAAAAATAAAATGTTGAGAGGATTTCGTTGCACACGCGTATCACCCATAACAATACTCATCTGGACCACCGACAGTTTTACGACCAAAACAGAATACAAATCGGGAATGAGACTAATCTTAACAAGAAACACGAAAAAATAAGATTATGGGAGTGAGAATATATGAAATTTTCTGAAGAAAATTTAAATCCAGAATAGAAATGGAAAATAAGGATTTTTAAAAAGTAAAGAAAAAGGTGGCTAAACGAATAATTGTGGAAGAGGGCATACTGGATTGCTACTGCTGAATGACAAGTACTATGTTAACTAAGAATAACAGAAAGATATCTACTTACTCAGCATAAGAATCCGATGAGGGACCCGTTCTACGTGGCCATGAACAGAGGAAGGAATGCATACTCCAACTGAGTCCCCTTTTGTTCAACCAGGCTTTCGTTGAATGCTATGCGATCCAAGCATTTTCTCTCTCCTCTGATTTTTACTTTAAACTGAAGCTGAAAAAGAAAACCCAATCATAATCAGTGAAGTTTAGACCGTCATACAACCTCTTAAACCGTATCATCCAGGCCATTTAAACCACAACTAAGATTGTTGTTCATTTCACACCAATCTAAGGATGATCAATGTTGTTGACGACATAGGCTACGTCGAGCTGCTCGAAATGCGAGGGACTGATGTGAACCGCAACTTCCCTGATGTAGTGATAAAGTGCGCGGATTCGCTGGCTGCAGAAAGCGTGTTTACCTGTTTCCTTTAAACCACTGTCACTACGGGTGCAATCGATCATGTCTATCACGAACGCTTTGAAGATCACTCCGGTAAGAGGACACGCGTTCCAAGCAAGCAACCAGATGAGAGTGAAAACTCCAAATTAAAATAGCTCAATCCAAGCGCCCTTCTCTACTGGGAATGAATTTCTTACAACGACAGGCCAAGTCGTTCTTCCAGCGAATCCGAAGCGATCCACTCCACTAGTGCCCAATATAGTACCTTTCACGGCTGTGAATGGTTACTGAACTGAAGAAGCTTGAGAAGTGCTCCTTTAAACTCCTTGAAAAACAGCACTTCAGCCTTCGCTTTACGTTGGCCTTCAACCTCCGGCTGCGAATTCAGTTTAGGAAGAGCGTCCCTAATCTTCGTTCTCCACGCTGAATCTCTTGTCAGTGTTCGACTCAGGAACACCAGCCTCTTGGCAAGCCAAGTACTGACAGCCGGAGGTGGGAATGTACACAGCGCACACCTTCGCTCTGCCCTTTAAGGACAAACTTCATCGAGTCCAGATCCGCACATCCGCCTCTACTTCGCCAGCTCTTCTGACCAATTTCGATCCAACTGGAGATCAGCACCAAACCAAGGATACGAATTGGATCGGCACTCCAGCGGAAAGGACCAGGAAGAGAAAAGTCACCTATTCAAACTCCTAGTCACAGCCTGTTACTCTGGGGCAAGTTTATTTTGATCCCTGAGACTTTTTCGTACCCTACAAGAGATTGTTTCTTCTCTCCTATGTCATCACGGCATGGCACGGCCATGCTAATGTCATCGGCGGGCGCGAAAACGATTGCTCTTAGCTAACGATGGAGCACGATTCAAAACAGGTTCGGATTTGCTTTCCCTAGCTTTAAGCGTTCAGAGCAGGGGCTCCAAAGCGAGGACATATAGACGTGGGGACAGCTCTACTGAACAGACCGTTTGATAGCGAACGACTCTGAACGCTTCCTGTTTCCCAGCAATACTGCCGTAGGGGATTGGTACAGAATGCTTATCCATCTGTGGAGCCCCGGTTTGAATCCGACAGTTTCCTGAAGTGCTGCCAAGAACTGATGGTTCACCCTGTCAAATGCTTTTGACTGATGTAAACTGATCAGCGCGGCTTCAGCGTCATCTTCTATCTGCTTCTAGGAACTGACAAACCAAGTTTAAAGACCTAGGCTATAGTCATTAACTCTGTGCTTTCGTCATGTAAAACCTCCCAAACATCTAAAACCTTAGCAAAATGAAATGACGACTTAGTCAACCTCCAGCACGTCGTTACACTTTTCGCAAATGAAGTGAATCTTTAGCACCGTGGCAACATGTACACAGCTATTCCTGAGTTCACTAAGCACTCTCTGAACGAATCTTCGATCCCTCATCTCCCATACATTTATGCTTGTAAGGTTTAGAGCCCTACGGTCTGACCTTACTTATTCAATGTCGCCCACAGACCGAAAATACTTCGGGGTGAGAATGCCAACAGCCTTTCGCAAGGAGCTTTATTTTTATCTCGGCCGTCTCGGGGTATTCCGCTAACATCGAGAGGAGACATCAGTTTTAGGGCCCCAATAAAAAGAAGGATGTACATGAACTAGTCTCTCCCAGAACAAAATTTCTACAATGTTTTCTGAGACGGATACTCTCAATTCTCAAGCCTAACTGGCTTCACAGATGGAAAGGATTGTGGCCCCATTAAAGTACTGAAGGTACTTTTCTCTCCCTCTTCTGTGTTCTTCGAAGATTTGTATCCTGGGTGGTTTCCAGTTTTCTGGCCAGCAGAGATTAGGGAACTCTCCCGCTGCGGAAGTAGGTTCTGCTTGAAGTAGAGAGGGCCAGTCACTACCAACACCTATTAGTATAGGCTTACTACTATTTCCACCTAGGAGATATTGGCTATGGCGTCGCTGCAGCAACTGGAAACTGCGGCCTTGGTAGCTGCTTTACTGGTTCCAGCGGATGCTCGGCAAAAAACTGAGCATTCCATTTCTCTGAAGTTGAGTATGATTATCCTTTTTGATTGTGTAATACTTCACAAGAAACAATAGTTAGTCTTGTACTCCTTTTTATGTTCTTGCTGCCTTTACTCTTTACGTGATTAACTTTTTCGTCTCTTTCTCCATATTACCTACACTTGCTATTCTGTTATCTATTATCAATTTTTGGTACCTACAGCGTTCTTTTGAGCGGCTATCAAAAGAGACCCAGCTTCTCTCTTGTGATGTCCCTTTCTTTGCCATGTCAAAGTCTTCTTGCGTGTCGTTAACAAAATATATATATATATATATATATATATATATATATATAGTCGTTTTTATCCCATTTCTGTTTTCTAGTTTGTTTTTTTTCTGTTTATTTTTATGTTAGCAGCCGTAATTAGTCTTTTTTAGTACTTTTTGATATAGTCCTCGAGTCTTTGATAGATGTATCCATACAATCTTCAAATGCTGGCGAATCCTATTCCACCTCCTTTTCTTGACAAATACAGTCTATGTCATTTCTCGGGGACAAGGCCTTGAGCGTAGTTTTCAATTTCCTTGTCCTACGGTCCATTTGTCTGAGTTTCTTATCCCTTCTAAAAGTGGTCCTGAATATCTTTGGCGGCGGACTTCCCAGGCGTTTATCCCTCTGAGATTTCAACAGCAAAGCTTAACATAGAGAAGTTTTCACGTTCTTCTGAGGTTTTTTTTCCCCAATTTTTCTTTTAACTCTGTTTAATGGTGTTCGCGTCCAATATCCCTGTGTATTTATGATTTCCCTTCTCTCCATGCGTTCAAATGGCATCCTAATTTGGTATTTCAATTCTTTCTGTTGTTTCTTTTTTCTATTTTCATTATCATCATCATATGGTACTCAATACCAGAATCCATTCCTTTATTCTAGCTGTATATTCTTATTGTTCATATCAGGATATCCTGTTCTTTTTTATTTTTGCAAAATTGTTGATATCATAAGGGGGTTAATATTTTCTTGTGATTTTGTAAATTTGTAGTGCTCTATGTTCATAACCATGACCCACACTCAAACCACATGTCCAAACTGCAAGGCTCTTCGTGCGGGTAAAAAAAGGGCGCATCCTGCTTAGGTTGGAGCCCTGGCCTCAGTGTTCGGAAACTCAAACAAAAATTACTCAAATGCAAACGAAACATGTATATAGCGACATTAGAACCTTAAATAAAATAGGATAACGACCGGAACTGACTGCATCGGTCATAGATCACAACTGACACAATATGCATTCAAGAATACAGATACACACATAGCGAGGATATTAAATATCACGATTCTGGCAATGGATAGACGCTATCCACTGCATCAGCATGGAAAAACCCTGTCAATGCCTCGATGGGAAGTGTAGGTATGCTTATAGGATCATGAGCCCTAAAATCACTAAATTGCATAGAGAAAATACAACCTAGGATGATAGTAGCTACTTTTAATGGCAACCCCAGCGCAACAATAATCTCCTGCTACAGCCCAACCAATGTTAGTGAAGAAACTGAACTCATCGCCTTCTATGATGAATTATCTTCTATTTTTCGTAGCATCCCGAAACACACCGTTGTCGTCATTGGTGGAGACATGAATGCCTACATTGGTGCAAACGGAAACCACAAATGCAGCCTACACAACTCGTCAAACAGAAATGGACAACATCTAACAGATTTCCCGATAGAAAATAGATTAACATGCCACAATACAAACTAGGGAGGGAAAACTTTGGACCTACACATACGCAAACAATAATAAAGCACAGACAGACTACGTCTTTATAAACAAGAAATGGAATAATGGTTCATTGAATTACGAGGCTTACTCCTCATTCGAGGGTGTGTCATCCGATCACTGAATTATCACGGTAAAAATACGACTGAGCCTACGAAAGAATGCGACCCGAACAAGGACCACCGTACGCTATGACTGGGCTCTGCTTAATAAAAAGGATATTAGAGATACATATGCGTTAGCACTAAGAAAGAAATAAGAAAAAGACAGAAACACATGCTCCGAATGACGAATATGAGAATTTCTTCAAAGCCCACTTAGAAGGGGTAGCGGGATTCATTCCAACTAAAAAAAAAAAGGACAAAAACTAGAGTGCCGTGGGAGATATTAGTGGTTAGAGAAAAGCATGCAGACGTGAAAACTGCCTCCAAATGCAATCGGAAGAACCCGACCAATATAAATGCCCAGAAACTTAAAAAGTACAAAATGAATTAGCCTAAAAGAACAGACAGAATACATACAAAATCAGATCGATAAGATTAGAGATTCGGTTGAAGATTGATAATCTAGGATAGCATGGCACACGACAAATGAAGTGAGCAGAAGAAACAACACTGCCAAAGCTAAACTGAAAGCAACCAGCCAACAAGATCGAATACACATGTGGAAATAGCATTTCGAGAATTTACTCGGAAACCCTCCAAAAGTTACTCATGAAGCAACCACGAGAATTATAAGTAACCAATTAGACATCAAACTACGACCTTTTACGAAAGAAGTACTCGACTCAGTACTTAGAAAAATTAAAAATAGGAAAGCAGCAGGGCTCGATGAAATACCCGCAGAAGGATGGAATAGCAGACAATTCGAGGACATACTTCTCCGACACTGTAATGCCGTAGACAATCAAAATCCTATAGAAAGATGGATGAAGGAATGCATCCTCCCTTTCCCTAAAAAGGGTGACCTCTGATTAGCCAAGAACTATTGAAGCATAACATTTACGTCCATAGCGGCCAAGATATACAATGCATTACCACGCAACCGCATGGAACCCAAAATTGACAATATACTTAGAAATAGATCCACGACGTCACAAATTTTGACTATCCGTCGAATTCTTGAAGGTGTACGGGCAAAAAAGCTAGAGGCAGCAATATTGTTTGTCGACTTTACTACGGCCTTTGACTCCATTCACAGAGGAAAAATGGAGCAAATTCTACTCGCCTACCAAAAGAAATCATCGTAGCCATAATGATGACATATAGTAAAAGTCCGTTCTCAGGATGGAGACACAGACTACTTCAACATTATAGCAGGTGTACTGCAAGGAGACACATTAGCCCCATACCTCACTATCATCTGTCTAGACTACGTGCTTAGAACATCTATTAATAAAAGAAACAAAAAGAAAGAAGCAGAAGGTACCCCGCAAAACAATTACCGACGCCGACTACGCCGATAACATAACGCTTCTGGCAAATGTATCCGCCCAAGCCGAAACCTGCTACATAGTCTGGAACGAGCATCTGCATGCATCGGGCTCCAAGTCAACGCACACAAAACGGAATATATGTGCTTTAATCAAACAGGTCACATCTCCACACAAAACGGTAACTCTCTGAAACTAGTTGACAAGTTCACCTACCTTGGAAGCAGTGTCTCATCAACCGAGACAGACATTGACAAGCGACTAACAAAGACATAGACAGCTATCGATAGGCTATCGGTCATATGGAAGTCAGACCTGGCCGATAAACGTAGTTTCTTCCAGGCAGCGGTCGTGTCGATACTGCTATATGGATGCACTACATGGACGCTGACTAAACGGATGGAGAAAAAGCTTAACGGCAATTACACAAGAATGCTGCAAGCAATATTGAACAAGTCCAGGAGGCAACAACCTAAAAGCAGCAGCTGTACGGTTGCTAACCACCAATCACGAAAACTATCAAAATTAAACGAACCAGACATGTGCGACACTGCTAGAGAAGTAGGGGCGATCTTATAAGTGATGTACGCCTGCGGACCCTTCACATGGACGAGTAAAGGCAGGACGAACAGCTCGAACCTACATACAGCAGCTCCATGCCGATAGGGGATGTAACCCTGATGACCAGTCGAAATTTTCTTCAAGAATTAGTTTCCCTGGTAGATGCCTCTTTGGATTTTTACTTCTTCTGGGATTTGTCTTCCTGCTACTCATTCCATTTTCCTGTTTTTGGTTTTTGTGATGACGTTTATGACTTTGTCGGATATTTTGTACATTTTCAGAAACTCTATTGTCCAAGTTTGTGAGACTATAACAAAGACCTTTTGGTAGTCAATAAATTCCATGGCTACATTTTTCGCTTTGATTTGGCCTTCTTGACGATGCGGTCATTTGTAAATATTAGCTCTTCTATTCATTTTGTTCCGTTGCGACAACTTTTTTGTTCTTCCAGAAATAGTCCACGGTATACAAGTGATTAATATTCTTCTTTTATCAAAACAGTTAGGATTTTCCAAATCATAGGTAGACACGTTATCAGTCTATAGTTGCTGGGAATGGTTCCTTTTTGTGGGTCTTTCTGGATCAAGATTGTTTTCTTCTCCGTCGTCAATTTGGGTATTCTTGCTTCTTATTGACAGTTACTCTGTTGCACTATCGTTGATGAACATCTTAAACCAGAAACCATGAATGCCATTATGGTCTGGTGTTTTCCAATTCGGTATTTTTGATTTTTGCATTTCGCGAGTCCAGTTGTATGTCCAATTCGGGGCATTCTAATTCTTTTTACATGTTATTTATCCATTCAGCATTTCTGTTATGTTCTTTCCGTTTCCATATTTATCTCTAAAATTGCTTTGCTTCTTTTGCATCCGGTTCTTGATATGTCCCTCCATTAATTTGGAAGAATTTTCTTTCGTTATTTTGGAAGGCCCAGTTTTGTTTGCATTGCTTGTCCTGTCCAATATCTTTTGAGTCAACCTTCTTTCACTAATAGTTTTTGATTTATTTTTCTATTGTATTATCAGACTTGTCTGCTGTTGTCATTTGGGGATCTTTTTCTTCCGTTGTATCCCTGTGTGTTTTTCCTTCCTAAGTAGATCCACTCGATGCTATTTATTTATTTGTAGTTTTAGCCTCGTTTCCCTTACAGGTTTTTTTTTAATTTCTCTACGGATTCCTTGGGAAAATATCTATTTCATCACTAACTATTTTTTCCTGCATGAATTAACTTGCTTATTTCGATGGTAGATATTACAATTCGGTTTCTGCCTAGATTTTTTCCCGTCGTAATTCCCGAGGAATGGTAATGTAGTTTTACTTCTCACTTAAAATTTATATTATTATCATTATTATTATGTTATTTTTATTACATTATATTATATTATTATATTAATTATTATATCCTATATTATAGTAAACCAGCTCATTGGCCTTGTGGGTTAAGTGTTCACTAATGGTCCGGGAGACCGGGGTTCAATCCCAGGTCGAGTCATACCAAAGACTTTAAAAAATGGTACTTGATACCTCCTTGCTTTATTAGGTACGTAACAAGGGTAAAGTGGAGCAATCCAGGGAAAGGAGTAGCACCCTCCCCACTACACTTCGGTGTAGAAGTTATTGAAAAGGAAGCCTTCGTCCTCGAATAAAATCGCCAACTTTACTCACCTTATATTATATAATATTATCATATTATATCAATATATTATATCAGTAAGTTGGCGAACTTAGTCGAGGGTGACCCGAAGGCTTCTTTTTCAATAGCTACAACACTGAAGTGTAGGGGAAGGCGCTACTTCATTCCCAGGATTACTCCACTTTACCCTTGATCCTTACCTTATAGTGCTGAGTGCTAAGCAAAGTGGCATCAAGTATCATTTTTGAGTCTTTGGTATGACTCGACCTGGGATTGAACACTGGTCTCCTGGACCATTGCCGAACACTCAACTCAACGTGTGGTTATTATCGTTTTTGGTAGCTGTAATCAGTCCTCGTTCGTGTTTTTCTATATAGTCTTCGAGTCGTTGTATCGATGCGTCAACGTTGTCTTCAATGCTGGCAAATCCTCTTCACCCAACTTTTCTTAATACATATAGTCTGTCAACGTCATCTCTGGGATGTAATGCCTTATGCATGGTCATTAGTTTTCTAGTTCTTTGGTCCATTTGCATAAGTTCTTCACTGGTCCACTTCAAAAATGGACCCGAATATCTAACGAGAGAGACAACCCAGGTATTTATTCCTTTGATAAAGATTCTGCTACAAAGTTTTGTCTCGACTAGCATCCTGGTTCTCCTGAGATATACTTTCTTAATTTTTTCTTTCTTCTCCACTTGTTTGATGGTGTCAGCTTCCAAGATGCCCAAGTATTTGTAGGTTTCTTTTTCTCCGAACGTTCAAATCTTGTCTTGATTAGGCAATTCCATTTCGTGCGTCAGGTGTCATTTGCCGCGTTTCATTATTAGGATGGCACTTTTGTCTATGCCAACTGTATATTCTGACTGTATATTCTGCTAAGCTTCTACCTCCTCACTTTCCAGGTTTTCATGGTTTTCTCAATAAAGTTTATGACTTCATGTGACATTTTGTACATTTTGAGGCAGTTTATTATCCAGCTTTGCAGGAACATATCATATGTTTTTGTAGTCAATCCAGGCTATGTCTAGATTTTTCCGTCTGGTCTTGCTCTCGTTTAATATGTCCTGATCTATGTAAATTAACTCCGTCGTGCCTCTGGATCCGTTGCGGCATCATTTCTATTCCTCTGGGAACAATCTGCTGCTTGTAAGCAAGAAGTAAATCTCTTCCCTTATTTGTGCAGTTAATATTTTCCACGTCATCGGTAGGCAAATTATGGGTCTCTAGGTTGTTTGGGGCTGTTCTTTTGAGGGTCTCCTCTAGGATCAATGAGGTCCTTCCTTTAAACATCCATTCGGGTACGTGTGCTCCTTATAGGCATCTATTCTTTTTAATGGAGGTAAATTTCTTGAAACAGAATCCATGTATTCCATCATGGCCTGGTGTTTTGAAATTTCTTTAGTGTCGTTTTGAGTAAATCGATGTGTATTTTCGCCTTCGGGCCTTCTTCGAGCCCTTCCAATCGTTTTGTCATATTGCTTTTTCATTCGGCTTTTTTCTTATGTTCACTTGGTTGCCATATTTACTCCAAAATTGGTCGGTTTCTCTAGCATCCGGTTTTTGGTATGCTATCTGGTCATCTCCCCTCAGTTGTTGGCAGAATTTCCTTTCGTTGTTTTGGAATATCCTGCTTTGTCTGTATTTTTTATCCTTTGACGATATCTCTCTAATCTTCCTTCTTTAGCCAGTACTTTCTGGTTTATTTCCTAGTTGTATTGTTATATTTCTTATGTTGCCTATTCAAGCGTCTTTCCCTAGTTTTATCATTATAGCCTGTTTTCATAGATTTTTTTTGTTTGCATTTACTATGTAATTTCCTAAACAAGTTTTGATTTTTTTTCGTGCTCTTTGAAAGGATTCTAATTTTCTCACAAACTAATTTTGCCCCCAGATAGATTAGTTCATTTAATTCGGTTATATTATTTTTTATATAAATTATTACTTGATTTATTTTTTTCGTTCCCGATTGTTCTCCTTTCTATGTTTCTGAATGATGGTAAGTTAGTCTTTTCTCCGTTCATAATTCTCTTTAAATTTTCTAGATTTACTTTTTGTTCTTGTGTTAGTGTTTGCTCTGTGTTGTTTGGTTGTGTGGCGTTTCTATTTTCCGAAGTCGGCGGTTCATTTCGGTTAGGCTGTTTTTGTTCGTTAATACTTGATGTGTTTGATATTGTATTTCTGTCTTTTTTATTATTATTTTCTGATGTATTTCTAGTATTTCAAGGTCAGAAAACCAACCTTTATTTATTATTGTCCAGACATGATCGGCAAGCGTTTGGCGTGTTGTCTGAAAACTGGTACATTCTGGCCAGATCTCTATCATTCTTTTCCGATATCCTCTTTGCGTAGGGTTGCTCCCATAATATCAGTGTAGTGCAAGTTGGTTGTCTTCCCTAGTCCATGTTTTGTGTTTGCGTCTCTGATTTGTGTGGTTCCTTAAATCATCATTCGTGTACCCGAAAAAAAAAAACAGCCAATATTCGCAGGATGTCGATCGAGTCTCTCATCTTGGCAATCAGGAGAGCACCTGCCGATCATGACATTCAAGCCTACTGCCTGAGTCCCATGTTGTGTCATTTTTATCCAACATTTTTATCATGGGTGGTATATTATTGCTATACCAGACCCATGATTTGTTTAAAATCTGCGCGCCTGACACAGACATGACCTGGTTTTCTCACGGAAAACTCTCGAGCGTGTCAAAAAAACCTTTTTCTTTTTTTTCTTTTTCTCCTCTTGAAGAATATACAAGAGGGAATGAAGAGATTTAAGTTTCAACTTAAACTTAATTTTTAACTTAGAAAAAGTCCACGTTTATGCTACTTTTTAAATTCTGCAGTATTTTAAGTCCTGAGCAATTGACTTGAGGGAACCAGTCATTGTATGATCAAGCTCTAACGAGTATTTCAATCTGGTTATTCTTTGACCGACAAATAACAATAGTAATTAAATTAAAATCGGTGACAGATACTAACATTTGAGCGTTAATTTAGTTACCTTCTCGGGTCTTCACTTTGGGATTAGAGCATGATATTAAGTAGCTTTCCTTTTCTTTGAATTTTCACTTGGCTTCTAAGAAAGTTGTGTGGGCATTTATGTCCCTTCCACCTTGGTTGTTTTTTTTTTCTTTTCATTTTCCTTCCCCACCCTCTTCTCTACTCTAAATTACTTTACAAGAAACGAAAGATTTTAATTTAACAGTTACTACCCTTATACAGACAATAATAATAATAATAATTAAAAAAGATGTGGAACATGAAAGTAACGATTGTGCTAATTGTGGTTGGTGCGTTAGGTACAGTAACTAAAGGATTATTAAAGGGCCTGGAGGACTTGGAAATTGGCAGATAGGTGGAGACTATCCAAACGACAGCATTGCTGAGGACGGCCAGAATACTGAGACGAGTCCTGGACTTGAGGAGACTTGCTGTCACTCAAACCCCTGTGAAAAACCATCAGCTAACTCTGATGTGAAAAAACTCTAAAGGAGTAAATGATAAAAACAAAGCACTCCCGACCCCCAAAACACAAATTTCGAATGGAATCTTCTAGTATCAGGTGTCATGTAATTCTTAAGAAAGATATAAAAGAAACGCCCAAATCCTACTTTGTAACTAGCAAATATCTGAATGTGTACAGAGATTAAATAATTCTTCAGAACCGCTCGTTGGGTACAAGGTTAGTAGTAATTGCTTTAAAAAAAACACTTGATTTTCGGTGACTTGTAAAATCTTTTGGTGAATTATTGTTATATTTTAACTGAAGAGTGTCACTAATCGGCTAAATATTTTACCAGGTGCAATTATCTCGAGCTAACTGACGAATTGTTTAAATTTAGCTCTTCTCCCTCTACTACTTTCTCAATTGATAGACTTTAGCCCGGTATTTCGCCGGAAAATTGTCAGAAATCACATGGAAAATAATATCACCAGCACATTTAGAACTAGTTTAAGTATAAGATATTACCATTAAGCTGGCATGGAAAATATTTTAAGAAGTCCACTTTTTAGCTTGGGAAGTAAAAGAAATAGCAGGACAATGGACTTTAACTAAGTTAAAACTTAGGTTTAAATATACTTCCCGGTTAATTTTTTTTTCCTATGACCTGCTGTTTATGAAGAGTCACTATGATTGTTCTCGTTCACATCCGTGTCAGGTGCGCAGATCAAAAACAACCTCTGGGTCTGGTATAGCAACAATATACTACCCATGATAAAAATGTCCAATCTCAATATTACAAAACATGGGACCCAGGCAACAGGCTTGGGTGTCATGATCGGCAGGTGCTCTCCTGATAGCCAATATGGGAGACCCGATCGTCATCCTGCGAATGTTGGCTGCTCTCTTTTCAGGTGTATGAATGACGACATTAACAACCACAACGATCAGAGACCAAAACGCAAAACATGGACCAGGGAAGACAATCAACTTGCACTACATTGTTATTTTAGGAGCAACCCTTTACAAAGAGGATATAGGAAAAGTATGATAGAGATCTGGCAAGAATGTGCAAGACTTGCCGATCAAATTAGAACAATAATAAAAAAGGGTTTTCTGGCCTTGAAATACTAGAAATACACTAGAAAGCACAGATGCAAGAAAATACAATTCCAAACACATCAAGTGACGCTAACCAAAAACAATATATCAGAAATGAACTGCCAACTCTTGAAAATGAATACGCCACAATACCAAGTAACCCTAAAGAAATATCACCACAGAAAAATCTAGGAAACCTAAAAAGTATTATGAATAGTGAGAAGACCACCCTTCCATCATTAAGAAACATAGAATGGAGAACACTTAAAACAGAAACAAACAAAATAAATCAAATACTACCTTACATATCAACGAATAATATAACAGAGTTAAATGGACTAATCTATACAGGGTCAAAATTAGAGTGTGAAAATTGGGGTCCCCTCAAAAAGCACGAAGAAACAGTCAAAACCAGGATGCGAAATTCGACTGGAAACCCAAATAAAAAATCTACTGAAACAGGCCAAAATGGTAAAACAGAAAGATCCTGGAATATATGGGAAAAGAATGCAAAAGACAACACGAGAAAAAAAAACAGTACAACTTGAGGAAATAAACCAGAAAGTTCTGGCGAAAGAAGGGAGATTAAAAGAGATATCGACAAAGGGTAAAATAATACAGACAAATCAGGACATTCCAAAACAACGAAAGAAAATTCTATCTAACTGGGAGGGCATGACACAAAAACATACCAACAACCAGACGCCAAAGAAACTGAACAATTTTAGACGAAAATATGGCAGCCGAAAAAGCATAACGAAAAGGCTGAATGGATAAACGATATGACAAGAAAACTAGAAGGACTCGAGGAAGACCCCAAAGCATAAATACACATCGAATTACTAAAAAAAACACACCAAAAAAAGATATCAAACTGGAGAACACCAGGGCATGATGGAATACATGGATTCTGGTTCAAGAAATTCATCCCCATTCACGACAGACTAGCACTAGAAATGAACAGATGCCTATAAGATGCACAAGTACCTGACTGGATGACCAAAGAAAAGACTACATTAATCCAAAAGGACCCAAGTAAAGGAACTTCTCCAAACAATTATAGACCCATAACTTGCTTACCGATGATGTGGAAAATATTAACAGCACAAGTAAGGGAAGAGATATACTACTCGCTAACAAGCCGCGAATTCATCCCTGACGAATAAAAAGGATGCTGCAAAGGATCCAGAGGCACAGAAAAGTTACACTACATAGATCAACACATCCTAAATGAAAGCAGGAACAGACAGAACAATCTAGCTATGGCCTAGATTGACAAAAAAGGCATATGATATGGTTCCGCAAAGCTGTATCAAAATGTACAAAATATGACACGAAGTCATAAACTTCGTCGAAAAAACCATGAAAAACTGGAGAGTTGAATTAACAGCAGGAGGAAAAAGCCTGGCTGAAACAAAGATCCAAAGAGGGATTTTCAAAGGAGATGCACTGTCACCCCTATTATTTATAATTCCCATGATTCCACTAAACCACATACTCAGAAAATACACGACTGGATACAAACTTAGTAGATCGCAAGAAAAGATCAACACCTAATGTTCATAGATGACATAAAACTATTTACAAAAAATGAAAAAGAACTGGAAACCCTAATACACACAATTAGAATATACAGTCAAGACATAGGAATGGAATTTGGCATTGAAAAATGCATCCAGCTCGTCTTGAAAAGTGACAAACGACATCTAACTGAGGGAATAGAACAACCAAATAAAGACAAGATCAGAACGCTTGCAGAAAACGAAACCTACAAATACTTAGAAATCTTGGAGGCTGACACCATCAAACAAGAGGAAATAGAAAGATAAAACTTAAAAAGAATATCTCAGGAGAACAAGAAAACTACTCTAGACAAAGCTTTATAGCAGAAATAAATACTTGGACTGTACTCCTCGTTAGATACTCGGGATCCTTTCTCAGGTGGACCAGAGATGAATGTAGACAAATGAACCAAAGAACTAGAAAACTAATGACCATGTACAAAGGATTACATCCCAGAGACGACGTTGACAGACTATATGTACCAAGAAAAGAGGGAGGAAGAGGATTTTCCAGCATCGAAGACAGCGTTGACACATCCATACTACGACTTGAAGACGACAGAGAAAAACACGAACGAGTACTGATTACGGCCATCAGAAACAATACTGACAAAACGATAGATAAAAGAATGACGATAACTAGGAAACAAAAGTTGGAAGGAAAGCTACTCTATGGGCGTTTTAAACGATTAATAAACATCTCACACGACAAAACCTGGACATGGCTAAGAAAAGGAAACTTTAAGAGGGAAACAGAATCTGTCCTGATGGCAGTACAAAACAACGCCATAAGAACCAATCATATCAAGGCTAGGATAGATAAGACGCAACAAAAGAGCATATGTTGGCTATGCGGTGACAGAGTTGAAACCATCAATCACATAATAAGCGGATGCCGCAAATTGGCACAGAAGGAGTGCAAGGCTAGACATGACTGGGTGGGCAAGGTGACCAGCACCTGCCCTAGAAAATGACACACACAAACTCCTATGGGACTTTGGCATACAAACGGATCACCTAATCTCGGCCAGAAGACCAGACCTTATAATAATCAACAAAAAAAAAAAGAAGAAAATCTGCAAAATTATCGACTTTGCTGTCCCGGCTGACCACAGAATAAAACTGAAAGAATGTGAAAAGAGAGATAAGTACCTTGACCTTGGTATGGAATTGAAAAAACTATGGAACATGAAGGTGGTAATTATACCAATTGTGATTGGTGCTTTTGGCACGGTAACTAAAGGATTATTAAAGGGCCTGGGGGATTTGGAAGTTGGCGACCTAGTGGAGACCATCTAAACAACAACATTATTGAAAATGGCCAGAAGAGTCCTGGAGACTTGAGGAGACTTGCTGTCACTCAATCTCCAGTGTAGGACCATCAGCTCACGCTGATGTGAAAAACTCTAATAATAATAATAATAATGATAACTGTTAGAGAAATTATGTTAATAACAAAGACAGAAAACATGCTTATTAATACCAATATTTGAATAATAATTTAGTTACCTTCTCGTGTCCTCACTTTGGGATTAGAGCATGATAATAAGCAAATTTCTATTTCTTTGACTTTTCACTTGGCTTCTAAGAAAGTTGTGTGGGCATTTATGTCTCTTATTATATTTACTGGACATTGGCATAATGGTTAGAGTGTTCGCCAATGGCCCGGCAGACTTGGATTCAATATCCGGTTCAGTAATACCTAAGACTTAAAAATAGTACTTGATGTGACTTTGCTTAACACTTAGCATTAGAAGGTAAGGATCAAGGGTAAAGTGGAGCAATCCAGGGAATGGGGTAGCGCCCTTCCGTACACCTGAATGTAGTAGCTATCGAAAAGGGAGCCTTCGGGTCACCCTCGAAGCATTAGCTGATGGTTTTTTACTCAAGTTTGAGTGACAGCAAATCTCCAGCATTAGCTGATGGTTTTTTACTCAAGTTTGAGTGACAGCAAATCTCCATATGTCTTCTGAACTCTTTTCAGTATTCTGACCGATTTCAACAATGCTTTAGTTTCAAATTCCTCTTCTGATGTTTAAATCTCCTTGTCCTCAAGGGGACCGTTCACACCTCACCAATCGCATTTTTCTCAGTTTTCTTAACTCCCTGATAAGATACAACTATTGTCTCTCTTTTCGCTGTCTTTTATTTTCATTCTGTGGTCCACTGGAATGGCAAAATCCACTTTTTTTACATAATGACTTTGTCTGGTCTTCTGGCTGGGATTAAATGAACCGTCTGTATCTCAAAATCCCAAAGAATTTTATGCGTCTAATTCTGAATGACAGATTCTGATTTGTGCATATATCATTTGGTAGTATGTTCAAATTTCAATTTCTTGCATAGTTTCCAGCGAATAACCTTCCCCACCAAGTAGTGCCTAGCCTAATATTCCTTTTACACTACTTTGCTACATCCGACTATTCTTAGTAAGTCGTTTCGTATTTGTCTCAACATAACCAATGTGTGCTAATATGTTGCGTATTATCGATTTTGGCTTTAATATAACTAGTTCTTATAGTGTCGTTTTAAGCAGCTGTTAAAAGATATTAAGTTTCTATCTTAAGATTTCCCTTTTGTACTCATATCCTGTCCTTCTCATGAGAGATTTCGGCAGTTTATCGCTTGAAATATCTATATTTTTTTATTTTATTTCTATATCTGTTTCCTAGATCTTTTTATTCCGTCTGCCATTATGTTGTCAGGGCTGTTACTGGCTGCTAAAATTGGTTTCGTCTTTTCCCCCATTTTAATGTATTCCTTGAGTCCTTGGATTGATGCATTCACGCAATGTCTAATCCTCTTCCTTTTCTTGACATACATAGTCTGTCTGTTATCTTTCGGATGTAATGTTTTGTGCATCGTCATAAGCCTTCTTGTCCTTCGGTTTATTTGTTTGAGTTTTTAAACGTGTCTGTTTCAAGAATGGTTCCGATTACCTTACAAGGAGACTTTCTAAGTGTTTATCACTTTGATGAGATTTCCACAACAGAACTTGGCTTTAAGAAGTTTTCTCGTTTTTCTGAGGTACCCTTTTCTTATTTTTCTTTCATTTCCGCTTCTTTGTTAGTGCCTACTTCTAATAATCCCAAGTACTTGTAATTTTTCTTTTCTCCTAGCATTCTGGTTCGTTTTTGTTTCTGAGTTCTATTCTTTCTGTTATTTCTCTTTTTCCCTTTTAATTATCAATATGGCACACTTTAATGTCAAATTCCATTCCCTTATCCTAGCTATATATTCTTATGGTTTGTATCAGAGTCTCCAACCCTTTTCCATTTTTGCAAACAGCTTCATATCGTCCATGTACATAAGGTGATTAATCTTTTCATGTGATTTCATAAATTTGTCCCCTCAGTGCATTTTCTAAGTATGCAATTGAGTGACACCATTGTTATAACAAATTGTAATAGTAAAATCGCATATCCCTGGAAGATTGCTCACAGGATTTTCACCACTGCTAAAGTTTTTCCTCTTGATGTTAATTTCATTTTTCCAATTTTTCATAGCTTCTATGTTGGATTTTATAACTTTGTCGGATATTTCGTAAATTTTCAGACAATTATCATCCGAGATTGCGGGAATATATCATAGGCAATTTCTGCAGTGAATACATGCCTTCGGAATGTGCTGTTCCTTTTGTTTCCCGGTGGTATCCTTTCTATTAACCTTATCCAAATCATTGTAGACACGTTATCGATCTATAGTTGCTGGGGATTGTTCCTTTTTTGGAGTCTTTCTAAATCAGAATAGTTTTCCCCTCATTCATCTATTCGGGTATACTTGCTTCTTGTAAGCATTTACTTAATTGAAGAACCAGTCTGTCATTATGTTTATTATTATTCGTTCAAAGGTTTTGTAGAAATGTTATTAGTTTATAGAGAGCACTTTTCTTAAAGTGTGTGATGTCTCGAGTTAGGTGAACTTCCAAGCAGTAGGTGTATTGATATTACCTGCGATTGAGTTGGCGGACATTTCTGTTTCTTACTTAATGAGTCCTAGAACTTCTGTAATCATTATTTATTTTCCTACGTCTAAGTATTGACATAATTTCTCATCAACCCTCAGGAAAGTGTTTCCCTCAGACGATAGGTGGCTCTACCGATTAACACGCACTTCTATTTTTTCTTGTCTTTGATAATCCTGAATTTGATCTGTCTGTCCATGTGGTAATCTTATCGTTCTCATACCATTTCTAATTAATTTGCATTTTGCAATTCATACATATTTTCTTGGACAAGAATAACGATAATCTCTTCTGTGTGATTATTATTATTATCATTATACTCATTAGAGACTTCTTAACACTAGCATTAACTGATGGTTTCTCAATGGAGCTTGAGTGACAGCAAGTCTCCTCAAGTCTCCCGGATTCTTCTCAGTATTCTGACTGATCTCAACAATGCTGTAGTTTGGTGTCCTACTGTCCCTGTACCAATCCTTTATGGACTGTACTGAGCGCTCCAATTACAATTAATGTCACCGTCACTTTCTTGTTCCATAGCCTTTTCAGTTTTCTAGCAAGGTCTAGGTACTTATATCTCTTTTCGCTTTCCTTCAGTTTTAGCCTGTGGCCAGTTGGAACAAAGAGACTTGAAAAAATAAAATTAAAGATAATAAACAAAGTGTTCCATCGTCTTAAACAAAACTTGCTTTATAATCTGCCTAGATTTCGTACTATAAACGTCAATAGATCTAAAAAAAGAAAAAAAGAAAAAAAAAGAAGACGGTTACATATTAAAAAAAAAAACAAGAAGCAGACACTATGACAGATGCAGACTACGCTAATGAACTAGCGCTTCTCGCAGGTGACCTACCAGAGCCGAATAACTGCTGCATAGTCTAAAGCAAGCAGCAAGAGATATTGGTCTCTCTATGAACTCAGATTAAACTGAGTTCATGTGTTTTAAACCAGATGGAGACCTCTCCACTGACAAACCTCAGAAATTAGTTGACCAGTTCACATACCTCAGCATCTAATGAAAGTGATGTCAATATACACATAGGGAAGGCATCAACTGCTGTTGTTATGTTTTCGATCATCTGAAACGGTATCTTTATGATTACATAAAAAGAGATTTCTTCCAAGCAGTGGCCTAGTTGGTACTAATGTATGTTTGCACCATATGGAATTTAGCAAAACGTTAACTACACAAAAATGCAACGTGCTGTTTTGAACAAATCCAGGTAGCAACACTCCGCAAAACCGCATCTATTGAGCCACTATCTTCCCATCTCACAAACCATCTAAGTAAGACAAAGACATCTTGAGTACTGCTGGAGAAGTAAGGATGGACTCATCTGTGACGTGTTCCAATGGACTACTGCATATGGACACATTAATGTTGACACATTAGTGTATGTAAAGATTTAGATACATCAACTGTTTGTGGACACTGGAGGAAGTCAAGAGAAGTTGCTAGGAGTAATGGACAAATTAAAAGATAGATGGAGAGAGAGGGGGGAGAGAGAGTATAGACTTTTGAAGAGGATGAAATTATGTAAAACAAATTGTACTATTCTTGAAAATGGCTGGAGACAGATGAAAGAGCTCGCAACGCTGAATCATTCGGAATATTTCTATATCTATTCGATGCATGTTTACTGATGAAAAAAAAACTTTTTAAATTCATACAATCTTCTTTGGTATTTTTAACAAAACATGCATATATATGTGTGTTAATGCGCACGCGCGAGTGTGTGAGAGTATTGGTGTGTATGAGTTTCATATCAATATATAAAATGTTCATTCAAAAAGAAAAGAAAATGCTATTCTTCATGGATACTTTCTAATTTGTATAAATATCCAGTTGTCATGCAATTTATAAACGGTTTACAGTTCTGGTGTTTATTTCTATTTTTTCTGTTTTATTCTTTATTTTTCATTTGTCCACAGTTTGATATGTGTGTCATGATTTCATATTGATTTGGAAGAATTTAGGGAAATTTAAATGATTCATTAGCTGAGAGAAAGTGGTAAATAAAAAGGAAGATGAAAATGGCGACGGATTGTGATGAAAGGCGAGAAAGAATATCGTCAGGGAATATTTTACTGAATTATTATTTCGGCTTTGGATGATACTGAGTGTAGTGCTGATGGTTCTCGTCGATTTTGTGGTGATGTTGTCAATTTGATATGAAAAAGAAAAAAATGAGCTGTTGTCAAAATGATTAAAGAAAATAGAAAAATCGATGATGGCGATGATGATGACAGGCCACACAAAACAAGATGTCATCGATTATATAAGAAGAAAAAGTCTTTGATGATGAATCGTTTATAAAATTTTTTCGTGTAATTAAAAAGATCAAAATATTCCGAAACAAAAAAGTAATTTTTCTTTTTTTTTCCAAATAAATAATCAATTTTGATGACATGTGGATAAAAATTGTCGCAATACGAGTAAAAGTATTTCAAAAACACTATCTTTCGTTGAACTTACCGAATATATCAAACAATAATGGAAAGCAGTCAGCAACAGCAACTACAACGACAACAATGTACAACCCAGAATCTGTCCTAGAAAATGAGATGCACAAAATTCTTTGGGGTTTTGAAATACAAACGGATCATCTAATCTCGGCCAGACGAATAAACCGAGTGATAGTCAACAAGCAAAGAGAACCTATTTGGTTTTAAAATTAAATGTTTTTATGGCGCTATTTTCTGGAAGGTGAAAAATGAGACGACGATATATTGTCGTGGTTTTATAGCCAATGTAGGGATTATTTTTGTTTTTTGGAAGCACTCTTGAAATGGACATATAAATTTATAAACTACATTAGTTTGGTTTAGATGTATTTTAGCAGAGTTGGTGTTATTCTTAACGATAAGGTTTGCTCTTTTAAAGTCAGTGTTGTAGATGATTAGTTTTATTTGTTTTTGTTTTTCGATAAGTTTAATGTGTCTTTTTATAATGGTGGTCATTCATTGTTCGTCTAATTTGTAGTTATAGTGCATTTGTTTATAAAGCAACAAAGCACTAACCAATTTACATCTTCAGATGTCAGGAAGATTTTTACAGATAATACAATAATTATATACAATAGCAATAATAAAAACTATTACATATCCTAGAAGCAATATGCATAAAAAATAAAAACCAAGCATAAAGAAAAATAGTATTTAACAAAGGCACCAACATATTAAGTATTTTTAATAACTAAAAATCACTAATTCTGTTAGTAAACCTTTTTCCAATCGAATGTTTTAAAACAAAACGTTGAAAATATTCCAACCAACAACTTCAAAACAAAACGCTACAAATAATTGAAACAGTAAAAGCTCAACACTACCCCTGATGACAACCAAAAGTATGGAGAAAAGCGCTTGGGCAGAAGATATAGGACAATTCCTTTATCATCTAGACACCGGAACGAGAAAAATAACAAGGAGACTTGAAAAAATGATATTAGAAATAATAAACAGTGTTTCATCGTCTGCCAAAACTTGCTTTGGTGTGTGTGTGTGTGTGTGTGTGTGTGTGTGTGTGTTTTCTTTTATTTAGGGCCGAAACGTTACAGTAACTTTTTTCATATTAAATTCTTCTCTTTGGGTTACCTTGTTATTCAATTTTTTCTCTATTGTTGGATTCGTTTCCATTATTTACTTCCGAATATATATATATATATAAACATAAATGTATAAACAAACATATATATAAATATGTATATATATATAATAAGAATATACATATATGCATAAAACTTATATATATATATATATATATATATATATATATATATATATATATATATATATATATATATATATATATATATATATGTAAACACACACACGTTTATATATATAAACATATAATATAATATAATATAATAATAAAATAAATAAAATATTAGTTTTTATATATATCTGTACCGGGACATTGGCCCAGCGGTTAGAGTGTTCGCCAATGGCCCGGGAGACCTGGGTTCAATCCCAGGTCGAGTCATACCAAAGACTTTAAAAATGGAACTTGATACCACCTTGCTTAACACTCAGCATTATAAGGTACGGTTCAAGGGTAAAGTGGAGCAATCCAGGGAATGGAGTAGCGCCCTCCCCTACACCTTGGTGTAGTAGCTATCGAAAAGGGAGCCTTCGGGTCACCCTCGACTATGGTCGCTAACTTTACTTTTTTATATATATCTAATAGCTTGGTCGCTTATCTTTGACCACTGATTTCATGTTGGCTAGATACGGAAACTCGTATATATATATATATTATATCATATCATATAATGGCTCTATCACAGATACTAAGTACGTATATATACATATCACCGAGCCATCGGTCTAATGAGTAGATTGTTCGCCAATGGTCTGGGAGACCAAGTTTCTATCCCATCTCTTTTCTCTGGATTGCTCCACTTTACCCTTGATCTATACCTTATAATACTGAGTGTTAAGCAAGGTCGCATCAAGTACCATTTTTTGAGTCTTTAGTGTGACACGACCTGGGCTTGAACCCCGGTCTCCCAGGCCATTGGTGAACACTCTAACCGCTAGGCCAATGGACCGGTAAAAAAACAACAAGATATATATAAAAGCATATATATAAACACATATTTTTGTTTAAAAAACAAGAAATTTAGAAATAGTACTCCATAAATAAGTAAGTTTACTAAGCCATTAGCATAATGGTTAGAGTGTTTGCCAATGGTCTGGGAGACCGGGGTTCAATCTCAGGCCGAGTTATACCAAAGACTCAAAAAATGGTACTTGATTCCACCTTGTTTAACATTCAGCATTATAAGGTACGGATCAAGGGTAAAGTGGAACAATCCAGGGAATGGAGTAACACCCTCTCTTACACCTGAGTGTAGTAGCTATTGAAAATAGAGCCTTCGGGTGGCCCTCCACTACGGTCACTAACTTTACTTACTTCCATATATATATACATATATGAACATATACATATAAACATATATATAAAAACATATATAAAAACATATATATAAATATATACAAACATATACATACATATATATGTAAGCATATATATATATATATATATATATATATATATATATATATATATATATATATATATATATATATTACATGGTTATATCTGTGACCCGAGGTTTCATGCTTTACGCATTCATAAAAATTAAGGGTTTTCAAAAAAAATATGGTCAATTTTTTTGTGCTGGTGGAGTTGGAAGGTTTAGTTTGTGTTTTTGAGTAGTTATGCTTGTGTGCATTTGAATGTTTTTGAGTTTGTGTATATGCTGTTGCTTGCTCACACCTATATACGTATATCTACGTATATAATGACATATATATTTACGTTTATGCACAGATTTCCTTTGTCTGCTGGTGGAAAGGCAGAGACAATAGAAGAAAATGTGAGAAGGGAAGAGTGTGTTCAGAGGAAATGGTAAAAAGAATTGTTTTAATCAGAACGATTTCTTTTTTTTCTTCTCTCTCTCTCTTGATCCTACTCCTCTCTTTCTAAACTAAACGTTTATTAGATATGAATACATGAAATGTCTGTTTCGTGGTGAATTTTATGACTGATGATGATTGAAATTAAAATCATCATTACGTTATTTTTATTTATTATTGTTATTTTATTCTTTCTTTCTTAATTTTTTTTATTTATTTTCATAATGATAATGATTGTCTTATCAACAGTTATTGGCGGTACTTATTGGTTATCAGAGATGGCCTTGGTATTTTTTCACTGGTTAAGTCGTTAATTTTTAAAGTTGTTTGTTTATGTTGTCTAGTATGTGTTTGCTGATTTTTCATAGTTCATTTTTCGCTGGTTTGATTTATAGGTATGTGGGTTTCGTTTCGAAATTAGTTTTGGGGTTCTTAATTCTTATAAAGCTTGTTATTCAATTAGTAGTTTATTTTTTGGTCAACTTTCAGATGTGAAGTTATTTCCTTGTCTTCTTTATGTTGTTTTTTGTGTTTTCGGGTGCTTTTTTGTATAGTTGTTTTATGTTGTTTGTTGTTATTTTTATTTATTTATTTATTTTTTTTTTTTGGTTTGTGAGGCTTGTTGTATATAGTTAGTTGTTTTGATCACGAATATATATTTTTTTATGGAATTATATATTTTATATTTGTCGTTTAGGATCTTTTCCTGGAACTTACCAAGGTTATTTGTGAATCTTAATCTTTTGATGGTATTCGTCAGATCATTCTCGAAAAAAGTGGGCACTTTCTCGTCTTCAGGTCGAAACTTTTCGTGTTGTTGTTTTCGTTTTGGAGGAAGAAGAGGGCCTTCCATCTCATTCTTTTTAAGCTCTTATTTTATCTGTGAGTAGGAGTTTATATATATATATATATATATATATATATATATATAAATCTAATATCACCTATAAATAAGTGTAACATAAAACTTCTATCACTAAAAATAAAATTTCATAAATATGTAGAGACAGTGTGAATTTTTTGGGATTACTTCTTATTTATATTTTGGTTTGGTTTAGTTTTATGGCATATCAACTATTTTAGGTTATTTAATGACAAAGTCGGTTTATACATATATTAGATATATATGATTTGTAAACATAAGTTACGAAAATAAATGTATCTTAGTATTGCTATGCATCCTAAGCAATTCAATTAGACGTCGGTTATTTGTTTACACACAGTTAAATGATCAAACAGTTCTATTTCTAACTAATCAATTAACATAAACCATTTTTCACTCAATTTAAATGTCAAACAGTTCAATTTGATCCACATATAGGGCCCTATCAGGTTCTACGACTCTGGGCCAGAGTATATTTAGGAGCGATGGCAATGAAGGAGTACTTCACATTCTCCAAAGCTCCAACAGTACTGAGTATTATACATTATACATATGTGTTAATGTTCAAAAGTAATTGATCAAAAATACGTTTTAATTCTAATCACTTGGTTTTAAGTATTATAAACAAATTGGTAGGAATAAAATTTTATTAACATAACAAGATACACGTTTTGTTGTTATATTGGATTGAATGCTAAATTCTAGCGCTTTGTTTTTAAAAAATGACAATTTTATTTCCTATTTCTTATAAAATATTGGTCAAAATCAATACGAAGATCGAAAAAGCAAACGCACTTTACTATTAGGAGGATTCTGGTAAGTAAGGAACGGAACAACAACAAACATTTAAATGATTTTTATTTTAAAAAATTTTCATGTAAGTTTATGAAATTTTCACAAAACATATTTGGAACATGTATGCATTTATTACATATAAATTTTTCTAAATTTTCTTTTACAGCAAATTAATAGTCAACGGAAAAAACAAAAATATACATCCTGCATTGGTCAAAAGTTAAGGAACCCATCATAAATCCTTGTTAGATCAATATATAAACTAAAGTAAAATTCAATATTTAGTGAATTTTCCTTTTCATTGGATTACCTCATTGCAATTGTCGGCTTCACGAATCAATTAACTTCTTACAAAAGGTGGTAGTGACACTTTCCCATTCTTTCAGAACCCACCCCTAAATCATCAATATTTTGAGGATTTCTGTTCTGAGCTTTTTCTCCAATGATTTTCCATACATTCTGTAAAGGATTCATACCTGGGCTTTGTGGTGGCCACTTCATAACAGCTTTCCTTCATCTTCAAGAAAACTTAACACAGTTTTAGCTTTGCGGAAAGGCGCGTTGTCTTGCATAAATATTGGAGTTTTAACTGTCCCTTTTTGTAAATGAGAAAGATCATGCTGGCGAAGAAGTACTTTATAAACAGTGGAAATAATATTACCGTAAAAATGAGCAATGGGTCCTTCTCCCGCTGAAGATATCATCCCCCCACACAATTACACAATTTGAAGAGGGCCTCCAACTTTCAAAGTTTTCTTAACGCATTGAGGAGATAAGCGTTCCTCATTTGTATGTCTTACAAACCTCTTAAATCCAAACAAGTTGAATTTACATTCACCACTATAGTGAACCATATTCCATTGTTCCTCTGTCCACAGGATAAGCTATGTGGCGAAGTCAAGACGAACCTTTTGATTTTTCTTTAAAATCAAAGGTTTTCAACATGGAATCCGAGCCACTAATTTTTCCTTATTTAACCAACAGGAAACAGTTTTTCTAGAGATTGGCTTTTCAGTTGACTCGCAGAAAATAGACGTTGCTGTATCGAAACTGTCTTTTAAAGACATTTTAACAATAATCCGATCTTCCCGTTTGGTAGTCATATGAGACCTGCCAGTTCTCGGTTTTGGTACAACTGTCTTGACTGCCTTAAACTACTGATTACACGATAAACAACGCGCTTTTTGTCCTTCATACGATGTCAGCAATTTCCGAATGCGATTTTTTTCTTCTCAAATTAAACAATTACGTGCTTTCGCCGCCATCTTGCATAAAAATAGTTACAACGATGAATGACAGTTGACTATAAATCAAAATTAACAATCAACTTGTTTAAAAATTACCTAAATGACTATAATTCAACAGGGTTCCCTAACTTTTGACCATGGCAAAAGGTATATTTTTGTTTTTTTCTAGTTCACAATTAATTTACTGTTAAAGAATTTATAAAACTTTATATATAATAAATACATATATGTTCCACTTATATTTTTTGAAATTTTCGTAAACGTTTTTGCTGTTATTCTGTTCTTTAATTTATGGCTACTTATATATATATATATATATCAGGGGGGGATGGGACTAGTGCTACTCGTGCCCGGTACGACCAATAACTCGGTCAATGTTATTCAAAATGGATTAAAAATCATCCATTAATTTCAAGCAAACATACTTAGTCTGATCTCAATTAAATTACGTATCTATTCAAGTTTCGATAACTAAGTAGCCAAAAGTTCATAAATATATCTGGGAATAATACAACGATGCTGTTTTGAACGGATGGTCTTTGTCCGGCCACCGTCAGATCCATTGAACATCCTATAAAATCGGCTATAATGTTGAACACGCGTAATCCGTGCCAAGCACAAGACCCTTATAATAACAGTAATGTTAGAAATCTCGCTTTTGGCTGTAGCCAATAGAAAAAGCAAGTGAAAATACCGTGCTCAAAAAAATTAGCACAATATGACTGCTGACGCCTGTCTTGGGAAGAGGGAGAGGGACCGAGAGAGAGAGAGAGAGAGATAGGGGGAGGGGATAGCAGATTATAGCCGTCGCCGACGTCATCATCATCGCTATGGTAGATGTTGGTTAAACGGCGTGTTTTAATTCGTTTTTTCACTAACAGATCTCTATTTCTTTAATGAATGTTGCATATATTACATTCTGTAACTAAAATTTGTTTATTTGAATACATTTTCAACAAATAATCTTTATTTTGAGCGAAATTGAAACTACTAGCTGTGTCTGTGTATATCGTAGACACATACGTACGCATAAACATGGACCACGGGTTGGGAACTGAAGTTGACAGAGGGCGAGGGGGGGGCACGAGTAGCAAAAATAGGCTAGAGTCGCCACTGATATATATATATATATATATATATATATATATATATATTAGACTTATACCTAATCTGTGATTCCGACATTATGAAGAACACCCAGATAATACAATTTGAAAGTAAAAAATATTATGCAAACCAATATCTGCCATAAAAATTCTATAAAAAAAGGAAAAAACTAAAAAAACATTCGTACTGCTTGGAAATAATCACCCAACACCAATGCCAAATCAAAAGAAAGAAAACACCGAGAGAATACCTTAAGCTAAATGTAAGAGTGCTCAATACTGTAAGTAGAGCGAGATACGTCTACCTACAGAGTCAGAAGTAATCTACTTTGGTTGATCCGTTTAGGTGAAATCTAGGTATGTTAATTCTAATTCTGTACGTAGTCGTGTGTATATATATATATATATGTGTGTGTGTGTGTGTGTTAATGTAAATGTTAAGGACTCGCGGCAAATTCCTCCTGCATTATGAGCTTCACGCAATCGATACTTGGTAGATTGTAAAATGAATAGAAGATAAAATTTTTTTCTCGCTTATATATTTTTACTGTCCTTTTTAAAGTTCAAAACGATTTTAGCTGATTCAAACAAGCCAGTCGGAAAACCTGTTTCAGTTTCCTCTTTAGAATTAAAAAAATGATTGTCACCGATCGTAAACAGTCATCAAAAAATATTTTGTTTCTTATCTACATCTAGTCGACAATTTTCATCGTTTGTTTAGCAATTTGTTTTATTCTGGCTTTTTTGTTGGGTATATTTTTTCTTTTAACAATCTGCAAGATTTTTCCACTTGATTTAGGGTTGCATCTTAAATTTTAAATTTGCATATTGTTTATTCTAGAATGATTTTATGATTATATAACAGTCATTTCCAATTTCCCTGTTGCTCCAATGTAAACTACGTAGATTTTTGTTCATTTTTACCGTTATTTGATACTGTACATTTTAATTAAGCATTTTTCCTCTAAAAACATTCATTCTTATACCCAGAATTGCAGACAGATTAACAACTATCAATACTTGTTTATCACGTTGTAATTATATTTTTGGATAATCCAACTACGGTAACTGATCTTTACCATGTTTCAATGAAATATTTTATACATTTGTTTTTTCTTTTAATTTAATAAACTTTATCCTATTCTTGTTTTTACGGCATAGTCAAATCGAGGATTAACCAATATTGTAGGTATTTTTTCCTTCTCTCTCTGGTTGATTATGTTCAGTTCAGTAAAAGAATTGGATATTTTTGTCCCCACCTCAGTTTAAAACTGTTCCATATTCTATTTTTGCCTTTTTAACAGTTATGTTGTTAGTTGAGTTTACAGACAATCTGGGGCACACTAATAAGGCAACTTGTTTTAAAAACCGTCGGACTGGTTTGATGAAGTATTTGAGTAAATTAGGGCAATATTTAGCTTTCTGTAGGGCTAAAATTCATTACTTTCAACATTGAATGTAACATAAAAACAATTACTATTATTATTACATCATGATTGCAATTTTGAATCCATCGTCTTTAAACAATGTCATAATCTTCTTTCCAATAACATTGCCTGCTGATTCTTCTATATTATTTCTGTACCAACCGACTTGATCCTTATTGGCTATTTTTCCTATTTTTAAGAAAAAATAAATTCCAACCACTTTCATATCTCGGCACTATGATAGCTCCCTCATTGAAATTGTTCTCTTGATGATTTTTTTTTATCCATACTGATTTTTTATGGATTGATTTTCTGCAGTCTTCGTATTCATCAGTTATACATTTATGCAATTTACTCATGTCTATCAAACTGCATTTTTATTTACTTTCCTTAATTTAAAAAAAATCAATCAATGATGTCTTTAATATCCTTCAACTGGTTTAAAATCTCTTTAAATGTCTTACGTATAATGTCTAGTATATTTTTGGTTGATTTTTCAATTATTGGTTTCGTTGGGTTCAATCAATAGTCTGCTTGAAATTTTTCTCATAAAATTCTTTTAATTGCCCTTAAGTGTTGCTTTGTGGCGATTAATTTATATCTTTTCCCTTTAAGTTGTTATAATATTTTCCTCAATTATACTTTACAATTTCTGGTTTTTTGTTTGTTTGTTTTGTTTTGTTTTGTTTTGTTTTTTGGGGTTTTCCCTTCCACGTTGATGAAATTTCATTTTTCCTACTTCCATTCATAAATGTTTCCTGCCTTATAAACTGGTGCAAACATCTTTGAATATCGATTGATTTTCCTAACATGTTTGTTTAACTTTTTCTGTGTTTTCCACACTTTTAAACTTGATTTTAAACAGATTCAAAATTAAATGACTCTTACAGTTGTGGTGGACATATTGCAGTCATGAAAATATACTTTTGCTTATATATATATATATATATATATATAGAGAGAGAGAGAGAGAGAGAGAGAGAGTTACACCATCAGATTAACAGTAGGTTAGAATCAAATAATGAATATATCATTAATTAACATACACATTTTAAATACTAATTTAAGTTAAAAAAAATAAAAAAAATAAAAAAAATAAAAATGAAATTTAAGAGAAAATTGATTGGGACAACTAAAGTTACGTCTATTTGGCATGGCAGGGTTTAGACACCCCACGTGACACCATATTTACAACGTCCAAAAAAAAATTTTGAACATCCAATGCCGTGCTCATTTTTTTTTTAAATGTCGCTGACGATGAAGTTTTTACTTTGAGATTAATTCGATTCAAATAATTATTATTTTGCATAGCAATAAAAATAACACTGGTTTACAAAAATAAATTTTTGGTCTGAGGCAAGAATGGGGATAGTGTTTTTTGTTAATTTAGGTGTGCTGAATTCAATTATAAATAGTTTTGCTCTATCACCTCTAGTTTTCTGGCTTTTAAATAGTCTCATTTTAGTATAAACAGAGAATATATGTGCATATTTCAAGAGTTGCAGCAGCTTATAACAGATAAAACAGGATAGATAAAGAATACTGATTGAATCAATATACTTGGATGATACAATTACACAATTCATAGTACCACAGACAGTCAAAAGTGTGTTTTCTTAGAAGATCTGGTGTATTTTGCCTCCGGGATGTCACCCAAGAGCACCCAGCAGAAGTCTCCAATCATGCCGGGTTTCTATTTGCCTTGATAGTTGCTCTCCATCTTCGTAATGTCTTGGTGGAATCTTTCTCCATGCTCATCACTCACTGTTCCAAGGTTTGGCGGGAAGAAGTTGAGGTGGAAATGGAGAAACTGAATCTTGAGTGACATTCGGCACCCCATATCCTCGTAAGACTTTAGCAACTTCTCAATACAGGCTTGGTAATCTGGTACGCATGTGTTACCAAGGAAGCCACTACAAACTGACTTGAATGCTTCCCATGCTCTCAGTTCCTTTAAGTTAAGAAGCTCCTTAAAATCTGGATCCTTCAGCACTTCACGGATCTGAGGTCCGACAAAGATGCCCTCTTTGAGCTTAGCAGCACTAAGACTTGGGAACACAGTAGATAAGTGTTGGAAGGCAGCACCATTTTTGTGCAACGCCTTCACGAAATTCTTCATCAAACCAAGCTCGATGTGAAGAGGAGGAAGAAGCACCTTATTCATGTCCACCTGAGGATTCTCCTTGAGGCTGTGTTCGCCAGGAACAAAAGTGCTTCTAGACCCCCAGTCTTTCTGCTTGTAATGCTGGGATACAGCTCGACTATCCCAGAGACAGAGAAAACAACAGTACTTTGTGAAGCCCGCTTGCATAACCATAAGAAGACCAATGACCTTATTTGTTCCGATTCCTGAAACTCGTGATCCTTACATCTTCCAGGTCTAGATTCCACTGTTTAAGCCGAAAAGCTAAGAGCTCTGACTGCTGTTTTGACAGATACAAATCACGAGCAAGATCATTCAGGTCTTCTTGCGTGATCCAGTGTGGCTCATTGCCACTTGTTCCTGAATATGTAGACTCAATATCTTCCAAAGATATTAACTCGGCAGAATACTCCCTTGAAGGCATTTCTTCATCTGATGAGGAAAGAAGATCCTTATTTACTGGAGGTGTGGCTACAGGAAGATCATCTGAATGAGGAAAGGGTCTCATAGCAGATCAAAGGATGGGATATTTGATCTTTTTCCTAGAAGATGCATTGAAACCAGTTATATTAGTTAAACAAAAATAACAATCATCTACGTGGTTTCGCGGCTCTCTCCAAATCATCGGGACTGCAAAGTTGAAAGCCGCTTTCTTGCCATTAAACCATGCAATTAGTCCATTGTAGCAGGGTTTACAACAGATGTGTGGAGCCCAAGACTTGTCCTGACCACCAATTTTACAGTCAAAATAGTGAAAGTAGGCGGTTCTGAGGAGGGAAGTGATGGTTCGACGCTATGCAACTGTTGGGAAGTTCCCACACACGTAGCAGAAAGAATTGGCCTTGTTGAGGCATCCTCAACATTTTGACGTGCTTGAAGCCATTGGAGAATCTGAAAATATAACAAAGTAAAACTAAATGTGCATTTGAAAATGTAATACTAATATTTAGTAACCCAAAAGATGTGTAACACGATAGTTGAGGGATACCAACCTCCTGTGCCGCCTGCGAGACAACCTCTTCCAATGACTGCCAGAGTGTGGATTGAGACCTGCTGCCTTCACTCTCAAAATCCGTCTTGATATATAACTCTCTCTATATATATATAATTTAATGCTATCACTTACATTTAGTGCATAATAACTAAAAAATAAGTCTCACAATATTAGAATTAACCCTGAATACGCCTTTATGTACCGTATATGCACAAAATGCACACTATGCATATCTGAAAAACTTGAGGTGATGAGTAAAAACGGATTTCAAATTTGAATTCAGCACCTTCAAATTTGGTAAAAACGGGTATTTTTGTGCTTGCCTCAATTTCTTTGTAAACCAGTGTAATTTGTTCAATGCTTCAAGCAAATTACAAAATACTTTTTAAATTAAAAAAAATCCTAAATGATTACGCGTGCACTGCTGAACAACTTATATAATGAAAAGAGGATTGCCGTCAGTGCCAATTTGAAAAGAATATGAAACCAGTCTCGATATTTTATAAACGGAATGGTTTTAGTGAAGCTTCCTCCATACTCGCCGATCGATTTTTTCCTTGTTTCCTAAACTGAAAATTGTTTTCAAGGTTAAGAACTAATAACGTGGGGACCATTTTAAGAAATGCAGCCGCGTGGCTTCACACTATATCAGAAGAGGAGTTTCAGTAATGTTTAGACCAATAAAAAACCTCGCTGGAAAAAGTGTGAGTGTTAATGAGACGTCTGGACTATTGTCAAGAACTCTAGACATCTCTATTTTTATATAAGTTGCTACGCTCGGCGCAGGTTTTAAATATTAGAATTAAAAATTATATCAGTTACCAGATAATGAGATAACTATGAATATAACCGTGTTAAAAGAGAGCCAAGTTATAGTATGGACAAGTCGCCAATGCTTATTGATATATCAACGTACACATTTAAAGCTAAGTCGGCAATAACTATTGATTTGATATCTCTTCGTGGTCGGTTCTGTATAGAAGAGGCAAAGAAAACGAATTATCGTCGTTTAAACGTAATTACTGCTATCAAACTGTCAACTGCCCTGTTTAAAAATTTAATTATAACCAATAGGCAAGATTTTTGCAAATACAAGGAACTGAAAGTCTGAAAATCGTCTTATCTTTAATGTAAGTGGTCGAGTCAAGGTGGGTGTTCTCACTTACATTCTTATATCATTATTCTGCAGAGTTTTGGGAAAAGCAAACCCTCCTGTTTCCAAAAAAAACGTCATTCGGATTATTATTTTTTAAACAGATTATAAAAAGAATGTTTTGATAAATTCTATTAAATGTTTTATAAAATTTTACGAGTGGAGGTTAATTTGTAAGGTACGTTCAAGTAAAAATGAATCATCACATTAATTAAGTATTATAGAAAAAATTAGGATGGGGGTATTTAAAATTGAAGTATAATAAAAAAAATTAGGATGGGGGTATTTGAAATGGAATTATTCTGACGTGGGACCCATTGTCTGGGAGTGTTTCATCATGAGTTCACTTTGCATCTCTCTTAAAAGTTAATGAAATAACCTTTCAAAGATTATTTGTTGTATACTCTGAGACTCCGTAGTTCATTATTTAATCATACGAGGACATTTTTGCAAAAGATATGTACAAAGAATAAATAAATAAAAATGAATAAGTAAATAGAATAAGGCAGTGTAGGTATTTATTCCGGAAACTCCACCCTTTTTTAAAAAAGGATTTCTAGCATTTTTTTTTCTTTTTTGGTAGTTAAACTACTACCATTCTCCTTTTTTCTTTCAATTCCTCTTCAATTTTAATAGTGCATGTATGTTTGCATTTTATATATAGTTGAAGACCCATGAACCAATAAGGTTTTTGCTGAAACAGTCATCTTTGATGATGATGATGATGATGATGATGATGATGATTTCGAAAGAAGCAATAGATTTTGGTTAGCATTTCATGATTATTTCTATAATACCGAGAATTTTGCTGATTGGAAATAACATTCATCGTGGTACAGACCCTATAAGATTAGCATTCAGTTTCAAATTGAGATGGAGATTGTTTTATATTCTTGGATGATTTTAAATCATTGGAATCATGAGATGTTCTGTTTTTGTGGTTACAAATATCAGAATTTTAGTCATACAAAGTTCGTTTAAAAGTATCAAGACTGAATGTGTATTTGATATGTTAATGAACCACGAATGAGACGTTAATTTTCTTTAAGATAGTCTCCTTTATATTCAGCACACCAGCAAAATTGGTCGAAGCCCAACTGAAATGTTGATGCGGTGTGAAGATTCGTCGTCGTATTTCTTTTAATATCTTTCACGTCTTCAAATCTTATCGTTTAGAAAAGAAAAATTCTCATAGTGCTAGGGGAGTATCTGGTTGGTATGAAGGACGATGCCTTTGCACAATCCTGTTTTGCCAAAAACTTCTGTTCAAAAGGTATTTAGATTGGATTATCTTCTCATTAAGAATATATGCATCATCAATTTAATATATTGATTGCTCAGCAGTGCAAACGTCTTCATATATATATATATATATATATATATATATATACTAATCTAATATCTACCAGTATTCAAGGTTACCAGAAAGAAAGAAAAAAAACCGCCAGGAACAAAAGATAAAAATATCTCGAATCACCGCCCGGGGAAAAAAGAAAAAATATCATAGGACAAAAAGAAAGAAAAGACCTACCCTGTCACACCAGTTGAAAAAAATCAAGAGATATGCAGTCAGTTGGCCAAAAGAAAGCTAAAACCCTCCGTAATTACTAATGCTACAATTACAACTCGCGAGTTGGAAATCTCCTACTAAAGTTTCACCTCAACGGATCATCAGGAAGTCCTATACCGACCTCGGTATAGGACTTCCTGATGATCCGTTAAGGTGAAACTTTAGTAGGAGATTTCCGACTCGCGATTGAAGTTAATTATATATATATATATATGAAGAAAATAGAAAAGTAAAGTATTCCAAATGTGATGAATTTACTATGATGGAAAGTCAAAGTTAATGCGTTTCAGTTTTAAAAAAAAAACTTTCATCAGGACTTGAAGAAAATGAAAAATGTTGCTTGAACGACGATGGGTGTTTTTATTAAAATTACAGTAGAGGAGAAAGTATTTACATATTAAGACTTATAACCGTTCAATCAGTGTTCATTTTTTTAACAATTGTGATTGGCAGAGGCAATGATGTTTAAAATGTGTCAACTTTTTAAGAGATGAAACCGATTGAAAGATGATAAAATCATTAAGTGTCAGAAATTTTTTAGAAAAGTGGAAGGGAAAGAAAAGAAAAGAAAAGCTTATACATACATATATATATATATATATATATATTTGTCGTCCGCCTGGCGTATACATTACAAAATGTCTAAAGCATACAAATAAAGAAAAATAGGCATATAACAAAGCACACTTATCTTTTTTTAAAGAATAATAGTGGTTCTTATGCTTTGCACCATTCACAATTCTCGATTGTGCTTCAATAAAATACAGTCATTCTGCGGCAAGGCTGATACGTGGAGCCTTCAATAAGTTTCCAGACTTTTTTTTTTACAGGCATTTAAAATTGTTGTAGACACTTGAAAATTCACTATGTTATTGCTATACATATTATGAGATGACTGGCCAATTTTTATGATTTCAGGTTTAAATGAACAGCTACAGCAGGAATTGTCACAGCTGGTGAATTTCAAAAATGCTATCTGATACTTTCGAAGAACGATATGCAATAAAATTCTGTTTGAAACTTGGAAAAAATGCCACAGAAACGTATGGAATGCTTCAGACTGCTTTTCGACCATATTGCATGAATCGAGCATCAGTTTTTGAGTGGCATAATAGATTCAAGGAAGGCAGGCAGTCTGTGAGGGATGATGAGAGGTGTGGGAGGAGTAAGGAAGTCAATACACCAGAGTTGATTGGCCAAAGTGTTAGGGTTAGTGTTACTATGTTAAGGTTTTAAGGGAGTTCAGCAAGAGATTCTGTTAGAAGAGGCTAGCACTCTTCAAATCGGGTCAGTGGCATTTCTAGCAGGACAATGCACCAGTCTACAACTCCATCCTTGTCACAGACTATTTGACCAAGATGGGCATCAAGGCAGTTGCTCACCCTCCCTATAGTCCAGACCTTACTCCCTGTGACTTTTGGTTATTCCCTAAGCTCAGAGGCTGTCGTTATGAGACAATTGAGGAAATGAAAGAGGCTGTGACGAAGGTCATTGACACGCCTACACAAGAGGACTTCCATGGGGCCTTCCAGAAGTAGTTGGAACGGTAAAACACGTGCTTTGCAGCTGGAGGAGATTACTTCGAAGGGGACTAGAGTTTCATGTGTTTACTATCCATAAAAGAACCCATACGAAAAAAGTCTGGAAACTTATTTAATGATCCCCGTATGATCTATAAAAATAGATGTACACCCAGTCTGTTCCTGAAACATTATTGTGCGTGCACACATACACTGATGGCAAATAAAATTTCAACATCCGGAAGAACGTTAGCGGTTTAAGTATTTGGGGTCTTAATATAGTTGATACAACCTTGTTTTAGAACCTGTGCACATATTGATCTATATCGGTGATCATTTACTATAATCCAATTATATTACCTGTATCTTCAATTTTGAGTAAATTTTGAGTATTGCAATTTTATTTTCTCTCACCACACACACACACACACACACACACACACACACACACACACACACACACACACGTCTATTTCTCTATTCATGTCTGTAAAATTATATACAATTTTTAACATGCTTGATTAAATAGGATCGGCACTTCGTATCTACCTACTTTCTTTGATCTGTTCAAGTCTTTGTATGAATTTAGGAAAAACGCCGTAATTTTCAAAAATTTGACAAAAGGAAAAATAAGCAAATATAAAATGCTGTCTAGATATACATACATACACTTTTCTACGTGTATATTTTGGTTTAATACAAGTTGGAAGTTTAATGTTTAATCTGATATTTTGACCATATAATTTTTCTTTTATGAAATAAAGCTACTTGCTAAGTGCATAAAAAGAAAGGTGATTATATTACAAAATAAATTAGAACTGTGCTGCATGTGTCTCTATTTTATCGTACATATATATCAATACATATCAAGGAGTTGCGTCTGTTCTGGAATGTGCATGTCGACCTCTCAGAAAAGAGATGTCACTGTGTATCAAAATTGCGCATACACTTTTAAATGTTTATAATAAAGAATGGTTCAAAATGTAGTTTTCAATTTTTACTTATTGATAATAAAAAAATCAATCCACTTATGGAACTCTTCACTATTTTTCATAAGTACAATAAAAAAGGGAAAACCGCCATTTTTAAACATCAAACGGATTCTATCGGCGAAATTTGAATTTAAAGTTTTTTGAAAATTATGATTTTGTAATTTAGTACTAGTTATTAAAAAGATTCTTAATTTTTTGGGAACTAATAAAAGCATGAAAATGTTTTAAACCAAGGGGTACATTTATAAAATACTGATTAAAAAGAAAGAATTAAAAATTAATTAATCAAGAATCTTTTTTAATGACTAGTAGTAAATTACAAAACCGTAAGGGATACATTTATAAAACACTATATTTAATCTAAACAAAAAGAATTGTAATACGAAACATTTTACATTTTTAATTTTTTGCTTCTAGAACACATTTTTACTTATCTTCTTTTCATTTTATTTCTTTTTATTTCTTAGCTTCTTTTTATTATACCTATCAATAATGTTATATTTTTAGAAGATAAGATATATAAAAAAAAAATTAAAAATAAATGAAAGTATTGTTTATGAATAACTCCAAAATTAGATTTTTTAAACGAATACTTTTCTTATATATTAATTTTAAATTAGTAATAAACTATAGAATAAAAGAATACTTTTTATTTGAATTAATACACGAAATTTTCCACCCAAAAATAAGGACACATTTTTTTATTCTTAGCTTCTTTTTATTGCTACATTTTTATGGGGTGATAAAGAAAATGAATTAAACGAATAATTTTTTACTACTAAAACCCAAATGGCAATTAAAAAGTGAATTTAAATTTTTGTTATATTCTTTTTAAAAATCTTTTGAAAAATAAAATTAAAATGTTTCAAACCATACACAAGTTTAAGGTTACATTTTTTTAATATTTTTATTGTAAATGAACAATCCAAAAATAAATGAATTTGTAATAAGGGAATTCTTAGATTCTTTTATTGCTAAATCATCTTAGTTAAGATATATAAAATATACCAATTTTTTAGTTATCTATATCTATATTATTAAAATTATTATAGATTTGCTTAAACATGATTTGAATATAAGAATTATTTGATATTTATTCTTATTTCTACATTTAGCAATGAATTATTTTCTTTCATTCAATAAATTAATAGGTTTGGTTTCTTTGTTTAATGGCATATCAACCTTCGTGGGTTATTTAATGCCAAAGCCTTTCTCCTAGAAGAACAGTGGAGGTGCTATTTAACCCATAGCTGGGAGATTTCGCAGACCATCGTTTTAACCATTACACCACGAGGAAACCCCCAATGAATTAATAGTATCTTTATATTTTACAATACTAGTTTTTTCATCTTGGTATGAATTACATCTTCCTTGTGAACTGCTTGTTATAGATGATTTTTTTTTTTAATTTTCCAATTTATTATTGGGGTTAACTCTTGGTCCTTTATAAGATTATATATATATATATATATATATATATATATATATATATATTGCTCTGATTTTGTCCTGGCTTAATTCTTGAGTTCTTACGATTATGCAATGATTCATTCGGACCTAAACTTGGTTGATTTTTATCACAATCCTTTTGTTCCAGTTTTGTTTCTGTCGTAATTTTTAAATGAATTTTATAATTACACATTTTTTCAGACAAGTTTTTAAACATTTAAGAGAATGTTGGAAGACTCTTATTAAACATTTTCTTTATCTTTTATCTTTTTGCCTCATTCTTTTTTGCCTACTATTCTTCCTTCCTTTCTTTATTGAGTTCCTTACTTTCCTTTTCCTTATCTTTCTTTCTCTATCCCTTCTTTTGTTGCAATCCTTTTTGGTTTTCTTTCTTTCTTCATCACTTCTTTCCTTCACTTCCCGTCTTCTTTCCTTAATATTTTGCTTCTTTTCCTTATTCGTATCTTCCTTCTTCACCCTATTCTTCCTTCCTTCCTTCCTTCCTTCCTTCCTTCTTCTTCAGAAAAACTTTTTTCATTTTATTTTCTTTTAACTTCATTACTGAACCAGCGAACGTTCATAAGAAGTTACGTAATGTGTGTACGTTTACATACATATGACATATTTTCACTGTGTATGTGAGTATGATGTGAAAGTTAAGATAGAGAGTCTAAGATTTCTAGCGAACAAGCTCGATAGATACGGGTCCAGGTAAACGCTCTGCGCCTCTTTCCTAAACCTCTATGATGATGTTTTAATCGTACGGCCAGGTCGCGCTAAATATACAAAATTGGAAGTGACGTGTGATGTATCATCATTTACCCACATTTTTTTTTACCAATTTTGATCAAAATGGGGGAACAATTACTTTAAGTATGAAATATACAGCTTTTTCGACCACATGACTTTTAGATCATCGATTAAATTGTGGCTTACGCTGTACGAAAAAAAATTCGATCATGATGAGTCATCAATCGTGATAAAATTGTAGACAATATTTACAAAAGTCTCACATTATAAAGTCAATTTTAACCTCATTTTAGCGGAAAAGTTTTCATGAATTGAGAAAGAGCATCGAGTAAGATATATGATTATACAAATACAATGATTACTTGAGTGCATTGATTGTACGAGTGCTGTTACAGTGACTGTGTGGATACAATATATGCGTGTACGAGTGCGCTGTTTGTATACGGGCAATGGGTTTGCGAGTGTAGTGAATGTAAAAGTGTAGTAACTATATGTGTGAGTGCAAAAATGCAGTGATTGTACAGGTGATATAAGTGGGGGTATATTGGATCATAGAAAACTGACCACTATCCTTGCACTTTGTGTTTGATAGATAGATAAATAAATAGATAGATAGATAATGTAACAGAAATTTATTGTCAAAAATTAAAAAAAAAACAGATAATAAAAATAGAGAAATTTTATTTTCTGATATAAACAGGAACATGCATTGTTTTTCTCTTACATTATCTGCAAAACTTAATTTGTACATTCATTTATCAATAATATTCCTTAAGATTATGAGAAAGTTCCCAAATAGTTCCGTTGAAAGAAATGTATGAACAAAAGAACGACGACCGAACCAAAAAGGAACAAAAAGAAAAGGTGACTCAGAAAAAGAACGAAACAAGAAAAAAAAAAAGAAAAAAAAAAAAGGAAAGAAACAAAATGAAAGAAGGAAATTAAGAAATCAGGGGAAGTAGAAAGGAAAAGACAAAAAGAAACAACAAAAGATTTTCTTCATTTATTTCTATTTCATTTACTCGTTTATAATGAGTAAATTAGAAATTCATTTTTGACCAACAAAAAGTTGTGGGAAGAGGTTCACCCGGTGCTGGAGAAAAAAGACAATAATGACTGTAAGATGAAGAGTATTGACAAAATAAATTGCATAAATGTTCAATTATTATAATTTTTAATATTACTTATTCTGTAGTATTTAAATACCCTAATGTTTACAGCCGTGGTGAATGGTCTATAGGAAAATTTTCGCTTCAAAATGCTGACGATAAGTGACATCTCGTACAGGTGCTCGTCTTTTCTCAGGCATTGTAAACACTCGATTTTTAAGTCTCTCATTACCGAATTACTTCTAATCGAGGAAACCTCCAGTGCGTCAAAATGACACAAAACTGGGAGAAAATGTAATACTTAAAACAAATCAAAAGAAAGAACGAACATGAGAAAATACTTTGGCAGCTGAAAGATATGACTGTAAAAGAAAAAAAGAGTTGGAAGTATTAACTTAGTTGCTAAGTTTTTATACTGATAGAAGAGAAGAAAAGAAAAGAAACAACAAAAAGAACAAGGTAAGAATGGATGGAGTCAGAAAAATTCTATAAAAAAAAAATTGAATTAAAGATCCTGAATGCGAGCTAAATTCTGTACCTGTAGAGAACAGTTCAATTATTTATCAAATTGACACATCTATCAATGGTTTATTCTTAATACCTTATGTCTAAATGCCTCTATTCAACCATTATTCACTGGAAGATATTTTACCCTACCAGAATCTAGCGACTAGTGTCTGTAAAATGGCGTCATAATAACTCAATATTATTTGAGGTTACCATTGTCCCTAAATAAAGTTACTGTTCATTCCTTTTTCTATATGTCTTGGTCAGTTATCGTTTAGGATAGTTGAATTTCACTTTGCGAAAAATGGTGACGGAGCACAATTAATAAAGAAGCGTCTATTTATTTATTTTGTGACTATGATAGTTTTATATTTCCAAACTGTGTCACTATCCAAGCATAAAAAAGAGCTGAGACAGCGAAAGCTAATTTTAATACAAATGTGGCAAAGGAATTGAGATGGGAAGATTTCCTAGTTTCATTTCTTTGCCACATTTCTCTTTGTGACATACTAAGCTTTAACATATAGCTATTCTTATTCCTTAACAGTTATCGAGGCAGAAAATGAAATCTGCAAGCTGAGTTGAAATTCTGATTGTGGTTTGCATTCAGTTTACTCTAATATCATTGGAAAAGGAAAAAGTCCATTTCCAAACATATTCACCCCCACCCATCCCAGATTAGGGCTCTCTGGTTTTACAGAGGCGACATTCCAGAACAACTGTGAATTGAAGCCCTTACTAAGATGCCATTGGCCAACGTCGCAGGGGAAGACCAATTCTCCCCACCACCATTTTTTACAAACTTTGGAGAAGGTCTGTTGAAGTGAACATCATAAGAAAGCACAAACTTGACCCAGAAAAGAATCGCCTAGAGTCATAAAACGTGCATGCTATTCCATATATTTATCTCACAGCTTAACACCTCTGCTATTTCGTTCTTCAAGTTTATTTGATGAAAGAATAAATAAATTATATGAGAAAGAAATTAATTCTAGGTCCAAGAAACTTTCAGCGTCCCTTTGTATTGACCGAATATCAAGCACTGAAATATAACCGTCATTTTTTGATGTCACGCGTAAAATAAAAGTTCATTAATCAAAATCATTTCCAATGTATTTGTAATGCGTGGTAAAATAGGATCTCGGCCGGGAGCAGAGCAAAGTTTATTCCTAACAAAGAAGATCTGGGAAAGAAAATTGAAAATACGTCCTGATTCACGAGGTCATGAGTGACCACACGCCAAAATAGGAAAAAGAGAAACATCAAATGAAAAAAGGATCTGAAAAGAAGTCCATTTTCCACCGATCGAGATGAAATGATTGATTGGTTTTGCGCTATTTTATTCCTGTCAGTTGATTAAAAAATGTATCTATAAAGTCAATTTAAACGGGTAAACACGCCATAATTACAGTTCAGTTTGCTATTATTGTCACCTTTTATTTTCTTTTTATATCTTCAGAAATAGACAAAAAATAACCAAGATTTATAAAATCATAATTCTTTAATTGGTTGCCCAAGGTAATTTAACCAAAAAGTATTTTTCAACTTACTTGCAATTTCAAAGAAAATAGTTATTGGAGATATGGGAAAAGAAGAAATAGATATTGAAAAAAGAGCCCCTCCTTTAATATTAGGTGTACTCTGTCTGGCAGCGATGACTACCTTCCAACTTTTTTGGTCGATATATATTAGCTTTTTGCATTCTTAACGGTTATTTTTACCCATTTCCTTTGTAACTATGTGTTGTCAATAGACCAACCATTTTCAATCAGTAAACATTTAATACTAACTCTATTAAACAGATCTATTTGACCCACTGATGGGACCCTAACGGCTACTACTACACAGAATTAAAGTAGACTTAGAAATAATTGCAAAGCAGCGTTTCTCCATATTTCCCAGGGGCTCATGATTAAACATGATACACTTTTTGGGGTGCGTCTTATCGGGAATGGAGTTTAATGGGGACACATCACGTGATAGGAAAAGAAAGGCAGAGACAGAAACCGACTCAGAGGATCATTTTTGGTCTCGGTAACTGTTCGTCAAGTCAATTACTCGTAAACTCAGTCCCTCAGAACCAGGCTGAAGATGGAATAAAGTGAAGAAATAATATTCTTGTGTAGTCTTTTTATCACCGTATGAATTTAACAGTTCATCACGAAGAGTTCATTAGTACAGAGTCCAATTTGAGAGCAAATGACAGCACACATCACACACTTGTCCGACTGAATACGTTATAAATGTCTTATCGTTGAATTGTCCGTTTTCCAAGCTGTTCGGTGATACTTGATTTACAGCAATGAAAAATGCCTCTAATAATGAGAAATATATCAAGGAAGGTCATAGTTGGATAGTCCTATCGACTGCATCCCTTACAAAGGGGTAAAACTCCTCCAACCCAGAAAAAGGGTGTCCTGGGTAGACCACTAAACTGCATTGAGTTCTGGATTTTTAGTGAATGTGGAGTACTTCTCCATTGCCATTACTCCTTTGTCCACATTGATTCAGACTGGTAGTACCTATTAGTGTCTCATTTATAGGTCGAACGGATCTGTTTGCAAATTATAAGGATTGAATAGGAATACTTGATACAATTGTTTGAGTACAAACAAAGGATCATTAAATATGAATAGTTACTTGACACGATATTATTGTACATAAATTATTAGTATTTGAGAAGTGGACTTGAAATCATATAACAGACAATTGTTTGCATAAGATAGGAAAACATGATTTCTTATGACTTTTTGCAGTCAAAAATGATATCAAAATTTGGAATTAAATGCTGTTAAATGAAGCAAACCAAGCATAGTTAGATTGTGACAGAGAATTAGAGCAAGATTTAGAGTAGAGACCAGCTCAAATCAAAGTCAACAACTATTCAATATTTTTAAAGCCATCCTCATCCTCATCCTCCTTGGAATCTCAATTCACATAAATGATATTCCCTTTTCGACGCAAATTTCTCTACTCAAATACTTTTTAATGCTCTTCTATAGTAAATTCATTTGCTATAAAAAGTGTATTAGATATTTAAAAATTCAGATTTAGGAGACAATAGATGGACGACGATTTAACGTGGCATCCGTGGAATTTTAACATTCTCATCTCTCCTTTGTATGAAAAACATAAATATGGAAACGTTCAATATATCAAGACACACTATGTTCGTAAAAGTAGTTGCAAAATGTATCAGTTTCAAGAACCCACTTCCTCCTACATCACGTGACAAAGAAGTGGCTGATTAAGAAGTTTTAAAATCTCCGACTCTCTTGATTTGAATCCATTGGACTACGACGTCTGAGGCAATTGTTGAGAAGTAGATCAGCCATCGGCCCCACAATATTAATAATTCGTTGAAAGCAAAAATCGTAGACATTATGGCCACCATGGATGTGAATCACGTGATCCAGGCATGTAATCACTTCTGAAGTCACATACCCGGAACATGTGGATCTCATTATTATTGATCATCACGTTTATGATAGTGAATTTCTATGACTCCCGAAGATTGTGGCGTTGCTGCTTAATCTACTTCAGGACGATATTCCGGCTGTAATAGTCCATGGAGTTAAAATAGGAGTTAAAAATAGGGGAGCTAGGAGGCCAAGTGTTGGGAAATTTCAATCCGAGCTTATGATCAGTCTTTACTTCATCTCGTAGGAAAAGGTATCTGTTGTTGTCCACACATCTAATTGTGAATTCTCCCTTCTTGAAATACTTGGTCATGACCTACATCGACTTGCTGGGTTCATGTGTGATGCAATACTGTCGTCTGACCACCCAGAATGTTTCTCGTGGTCACAGATAACACCGACTACCAGAATCTTCCAGATCTTTCCTGACCTTTAACACAAAGAACTTGATCACGTTTTCAAAAAGATGACTATAAAAGAGTCGCAATGGTTGGCAGCTAGAAGAACGAGTATGGTGTGCCTTTTTATTTCCTCTGTCAGATTGAAAGCTGGTATGTTATTGATCTCGTTACGTCCGAAAAAGAGACGAAAACGTTAAAATCTGGCATATGCTGAGTAAGATTACGTTAGGTTGTCTTTTATTTGTGATCTGCTAAAAGTGTGTTCTTGCTTACTATATATTTCGTTTATTTGAGGAACAATCCTTCTTTGATGCATATTTTGTTAAACATATTTCACTAAGAAAATATGTTTTTATTTATACATTTGTTCGTACAAGTGATATTTTTAGGACAAAGTGAGTTTAATAGGTTTAATCAAAACATATTTTATTTTGAGCGCTTTCGGCTAATCTATTAGTAATTTTCAAAGAGTTATGTCTTGTAAAAAAATAAATTTTATCAATGTTTTTATTTTTTGGTTTTTGTTGTTATATTCATTTTCATGAGTAAGAAGTGAGCTGGATGATAGTAATTATAAAGTAGTTTAATAGCCAAACATGGCAGCTAAAACATACTATGTTACTACTGTTTTTGCTTGTTTGTTCGTTGTTTGTTGTTAGTATCTTTTATAATTAATGATTACAGTATTTTCAGTCCTTTTTTACTATTGAATATGTGTATTATCTGTATGTTGTCCATCAATGCTCCTTCAGGATATGTCCCTGCGGCGTAACGGTTATCGTCGATGAGCCAAGTTCAAATCCTGGATGAGGCTGTTTTGCTTTTCTCTGCATGCCAGTGCCATAGAGGAAAAAACATGAAAACATCTTTTGTTCGAGTAAATTTTTCAGCTTTGGTTGGGAAACCGATTTCGGAGAAGAAAAATTCAAATCAGCTTTGTAAGTTAGATCAGAGATTATTCTTTTTTATTATCATTATGTAAGCCACAAAGACCTGTCACATATTATTCTGAAAGAACCTAGGCCCTCACCAAGTATTCTTCCTAAGAGAGGTGGCATAAAGGTACTCCGATGGCTACACAGAATGGGGATATATTTTATAATCGATAGTAGTTTTCCATGTTAGATTAAGTGATTTCGTATGCTCCGATCTCTCTTTCTCTTTCTTTCTCTCTCTCTCTCTCTATATATATATATATATATATATAAGATCGCCTGAAGTTTATGACCGAAGTCATTGCCTGAAAATCGTGTCTCGCGTAAAGCTATAGTTATAATTAACATCGTTTTTAATGTAATATTTTTAAAAAGGAAGAAAAAGAATTTCTCAGCCACTCTGCTCTTATATTGAGCATTTTTATCCAACAAATGATCAATTCTATTGGTCTTATTCTTTTATTCATAGCTCGTTACTGTTATATATATATATATATATATATATATATATATATATATATATATATATATATATATATCCAAAGCAGCCAGAAGAAAAAGAGGAATTGAGTGGGACAGATAAAAACATTATCTAATGACGTAAAGAAACCTGCCAGGTTATCAGAAGCAGCTGAAAGTCGCCGACCACGTAACAAAATATATTATCTTGTTTCTAAAAATATTTTCGCCATAGTAATTAGTTATTGCTTCTTTTTGTAGTTCTGGTTCTCAACTATACTCAGAATGTTTGAACTTAAATATGAATATACTTTACATACTTACATACATTGGTATAAATATAAACGTGTATAATCAAATATATATATATATATATATATATATATGCATTGATAATTTTCGTTAAAGCCTTATTAGGCTAGCAATATTTATGTAAATCTAGCTTAAATATGAAACATGAAAAAATACATAGATTGCAAGTATATAATATGACAAAAGTTTTTTTATTTATTTATTCATCTATTCATTTATTTATCTATTTTTAGAAAATTATTTCATTTTTAACTCTTCATAATCTGTAAAAGCAGATTTTTCTCATCAGAAATTGCAACAGAAGCAGATATCTCGATAAAAGCTTTCTACAGGGCAAGTTTTCTGCTGCAAGCGCGATTCTTACACATACTTACAATCATTATTCATGCGTTACACGAAACCCAAATAGATTGCAATCAAAACAAGACATTGGGGGTGGGCGTTTCACGTTGTGCAAACCGAGTGAGGCTTCACTAGGTACCTCATACTTCTGACCTCGTACTAAACTTAGTTAATGGCATCACAAGATGTGCATTTTACTTCAGCATTTATCGGCTTAATGAGAGATTTATGGAAAATGCCTTTCTTATAGAATTTATCTCCTGATAGGAAACGAGAAGACGGCAAATGTTCGTAACAAATGTTATTTATTATTACTTTTGGAGTGACGTGTTTACAAGTCAGTTATGTTAAAGAACATCTTTGTTAATACTAGCCCGAGTAAAACATACTGAATTTTCTCTTTCTGTGGGACACGAGATATGCTCGTCTACCCTATCTGTCTCTGTCTCTGTCTGTCTGTCTGTCTGTCTCTCTCTCTCTCTCCATGCTATCTTCTTTTACAGTCCTTATGACATAATACAGTTTTTATGAGGATATGGAGCATATTGTCTGCCCCACATTCCATTGTAGGTATTTTCCGATGAAATTGGCACAAAAAACTGTGGAGATTTCCGGCCCCTCCCACCGCACAGATACTCGTATGTCATCCCCATCATGGCGTGCCGCTAACACGGATTTTCCTGGCCCTCTTCCGCCACTCATCCCAAACATCCATCGTTCTCGGTAGGTCTTCCATGCTACATCCTGTATCAGTACAGAGCTGTTGTAGATAGGTTCTAGCAGGTCGCCCTATCCTTGCTTGTCCGTGTGAGGGGGTCCACGGGAGTATATCGCTTATGAGCTCGCCCTTACTTCTCCAGCAGGGTCCCGCATGTTTTGCTCGTCTAATTTGGATGGTTTTCAGGTGGTAAGTGTCTGTACAGCTGCTGTTTTGTGGGAGCTGCCTCCAGGATTTATTCAACATAGCTGGCAGCATTCTTGTCAATTGCCGTCAAACTTTCTTTCTTTCCATATACTTGTCAGCATCCATGTGGTGCCTCCATACACGACTGATGCTTGGAAAAAACTGCGCTTTATTTTATCTGATAGGTATGACTTCCATAAAACTGATAGGCTATCAATAGCTCTCCATACTTTCGCTAGTCGCGTGTTGATATCATTTTCGGTAAATGAGACGCTGCTTCCGTGATAGGTGATCTTGTTCACAAGTTTCAGAGATCTACAATTTAATGTGGAGATATCACGTCTTAAATCAAAGCACATGAATTCTGCTTTGTCTGCGTTAACATGGAGGCCTATGCCACCTGCTACCTATTCGAGACTATGCAGCCGGGGTTCGGCCTGTGTGGGTGTATTTGCTCGTATGTAATGATACCAAATCTCGGTGAAATAGCTGTCCCCCCATTATATTTCTATCCGCCAATAAAATCCAAATCTATTTCTGCGATAAAGATATTGAATAGAGGAAATTTTCAGCAATAAACAGTATTTTTCTACATAATCACCACCCATGGCTATGCATTTTTTCCAGAAATGAACTGTAGTCTGCACAAGCGTTAAAAATTTACTTTTTCAAAGCAGTTAGGATAGCGTTGTTGCCTGGAAAATTTGTCTGTATAGTCTATCTTTCATTGGTTCTACAGGATGAAAGACGAAAGGGATCAAAGCCAGATTCCTCAGTGAGTAGCAGTATATATGAGACGTGTTGGAATAGCGTCAAGACTGGATTTGTATTAGCCAAAAGAGAAATAAATATGAATGAAACGTTCATTTTCTTCAAAATATTAGGTATTTAATACTTATTCTAGTGTGTTTCCATTAGTCAAAATACATTTGAAATTACGTTATTGATAGGTTGTGAAGCAGTGCGGTCAGAACTGGTTTTGCATATTTGTTTGGAAACTAGAAAGCACCCTGAGTGAACAGAAACTATCCAATATATATATATATATATGAAAAAAATGAAAACAACGTAATCCAAAGTGAAGAATTTAATGTGAAAGAAAGTCGACGCTATAATGTTTCGGTTTTGATAAACCCTTATCAGATGATAACAAGAGTCGTTAGATCAACGTTGGATGTTTAATGAAATACACTATTCCTTTTTAGATGTCTTACTTATAAGGGATAATGACAAATTAGAATACAGTGTTTACTGTAATCTACCTGTAAAAATGGCCGCATACATTTCTATTCACACCAAAAAACTAACACAAAAAGAGTTCGTTATCATGTATTTACCTTTGAGCCCTTTGTATTTGATGCCCGAAATATCTAAATAATGAATTTAATTACATAGAAAATTCTTTTCTTAACCTTCTTTATCCTAAACCTTTTAAACACTTTGCTAAATCTAAAGCCCTTAATATTCACAATAAAAATCGACCTCGAAGTACCATCAATACACCCTCTGATAAAATTAAACTCCTCAATACACACATTATTTTACCTAACAATTATTCCACTAATATTATTGGAAATAACCTAAATAAACTTGATATTAAAACTATCACTTTATCTTCAAAAACTGTGTGTAATTTACTGCACTTGAGTCTTCGACGTGATATAATTTCTAACACCGGTGTTTAATGTATTCCGTACAAAGACTGTAAATTGAAATATATTGGTGAAATGTCGAGACATGTTTAGAAACGTATATACAAACATAGAAGTGATATTAGTTTAGGGAATCTTAATAATGCACCTATCCAACACATATCTAAAACTGACCACAACTTTAACTTTAATGCAGCTACAATTTCAGCTTGTATCCATAACAAAAGATTGAGACAAATTTTTGAAGTCGGTGCAAGTTCGTTATTTTGATCTAGCAGTAATCGACCGAGCTTCTTTAACATTTCCTCCTTTCTTAGAAAATGTGTCTTAAATAGCTACAATATATTCAATCTTTGATTAACAATTATTTTCCATTCATATTTTTCACGCTGCTTTTCCACCATTAAACTATACGCAATTATTCCCTTTTCAATTCTTTTCCCCTTTCTTTGCTAGATATATTTATCTGCTTATAATAGCTACATCCATTATTTAAACCTTCACTCACCTTTCTGCAAATGTTTTTCTATTTTTTCATTTATAGTCATATCAATTCACCCACGGTTGATTTTTTATGATTTAACTATATTTCGTTATTTACCTATGATATGTCCGTTTGCTTTTCTTTCCTTCCTCTCCCCACTTTTTCTTCTTTTTTCTATCCCTTTATCCCAGTATTCCCTTCTCTCTTTTCTTTCCTATTTCTCTCTCAGTTTCTTTTCTCTCTTTCTCCTCTTTTATTTTTCTTTCCCTTCTTCTTCTTCTTCTTCTTCTTCTTCTTCTTCTTCTTCTTCTTCTTCTTCTTCTTCTTCTTCTTCTTCTTTTATCCGATATATCTCCCGATGGTTTCATTTTTTTTACATCATTGCCTTATACAGTCACAGGATATTTTCTGAAATATGAACGGTGCTTTATTGATTAAACGATTTCTTCTCCTTTCTCAGCATATATTTCATCCCTTGTTTTTGTATTTCATTAAACCTCTGTAGTTGATCTAACGACACGCGATATCACCTTTTCTAAGTCCTGATGATGGTTTGTTAAAACCGAAAAGCGACTGCGTCGACTTTCTTTCACATTAAATTCTTCACTTCGGATTACTTTATTTTTTCGATTTTTCTCCATATTGTCGGATTCTTTTCTATTATATACTTATATATATATATATATATATATATATGTGTATGTATGTGTGTGTGTGTGTGTGTGTGTGTGTGTGTGTGTGTGTGTTATTTTTATACCTTAGTTCTTTCTCTTATCACTTGAAAAAGGTAACAAAAGAATAAGAAATATTATGTACAAAATAGCTCTTCAAAAATACGATTTTTTCTTTGCCTTCCAAATTCTTCTTGTATATTTATATCACGTTCACATTTCTGTACCAACAGAATTCTGCTAAAATGTACATAAGAAATATTTAATTAAAGCATTTTGTCTCATTTTTCTATAAACATCATCACCTGGTGGAAGTTTTAGATATAAGTATGGGTTGGTTCAGATCCAGATGGCCGCCCAGTATATCCATTTGTGATTGCACCTGCCATTTATTTCAAACTCGTTTTTCCACGAAAGAAGGCTATTTTAAGTTTATCTGTAAATAGATTTGATTAGTCACGTTTTCTGCAGTTTTCGTCTCAAAATAATCTCCATGGACTTATGAGATGTGAAGTTACTAAACGTTTAATAAAATATATGCATTAAACTGTTGTCACATCCTAAATTTAGGTTATGAGATAAAATATACTCAACAAGTTATGAGACATCATGCGGATCAGGAGAAAGAAATATCAAATATTCGGTAAAACTAGAAGAAAAAAAGGTAATTTTATGATTATTAAAATCGAATCAGCGAGTAGAGTTCTGTGGCTGATATGCTTACTTTCTGAAATGTCTCGTTACTGGCATGTCACCGAAGTTAATGAAGAGATTTTAGTCAAGATTCGGTTAAGATTTTGCTTTCATGTAGTAATTTCGTTGGAAAATATTTTTATTTATGTTTTGGGGTTTGCTATGCTTAGAAATGAATTTCTTCTTTATTTTCTTGATATTTTTAATTTTAAGAAATATTAACTCTTACTGGAACTGAGTGAAGTGGTTTTAAAATGGAAGTACCGTTTACAGTATACGTATAATGCATAATTAAATACTAACTTTCAGTCACCTTTGTAAAAACCTAATGTTCATTTATGTAAAGTTTATGTAAACTGGACATTGCCTTTATGTCCATTTTCAATTTCAGGGAGATTTATTTCTTGTTTGTCGGTTTATGTTTAAAAATGATTTGATTTATGGGGGGATTTTTCATTTTGAGTAAATCTAACTTTTAAAATGGGATAGAGTACGGGTGGCCATAAATTGGAGGTTTCGTTTACAATTTGAATATCATACCTAGTCAAGCACAGACTCAGTTTACAACTTTTACTTTACAGCTTCGTCGGAATTCTTTTCTTGTTTTTAGATCTTCAATGTTTAGAAATAAATAAAGCAGTCAAAACATTGTGACTACAAGATACATCCAAGAAAATCTCTTTCAAAATAGTTTCAATAATTCATTGTGACTACAAGATACATCCAAGAAAATCTCTTTCAAAATAGTTTCAATAATTCTTTAAAATTTGTTTCAATTTTAAATTTGAGGTACCTTAAAACTTGTAAAAGTAAGAAATAAATTTGATATAGAACGAGGTTATTGATATGATCAATATGCTTCAGTAACATGTATAATAAAAAGCCAGCTTACATCAATAGATTTTATTCAAGCCGCAGATTTTATATCAAAGTGTTCTTTTTTAGACAAGTGCTTTATCAAAACCTAGAGATCTATGACAATTTGTTTTATATCAGGGTTTTTTATTTGTTCAAATCTTTTAAAATGAAGCTTGATAATTTTATCATTTTTGTTTGTGTAACCTTTACCGCCAACTTGTTGCTCTAAATAATCAACAAATCTTGTTTTGAAACATCATGAATTCTTACGAATCGATACGAACATTATTAAAGGTTGAACAAATGTTAATCTATTTTTTCTCAAATTTTAACAGCTACATATTCTAAAATGTTAGTTCATATACACGAGAGATGTTTTTTCCAGAATTTCGTAACCCATAGATAGATAGATAGATAGATAGATATGGTTTTCATAGATTTATGAGAAGTTTCTTTATTCAATGGATATATGTTCTTAATAGAACATATATCCATATACATGAACTCAACACCACATAAATGGACAGATGATGACATTATATCCAAAATCGATTCGATAAAACAAGGAAAAAAACATAATATATCAATTTAATCCAGCTTTAACAGTCTTCAAATAAGAAAATGAATTTTGGTGAAGAAAGGAAAAACGTGTGAAAATTGAAGTGCTAAATAATTGGAGTTGTGGATCTTTTCATTTACAAGGGTCACACTGAAAATAATGCATCCTATTTATTTCCATGAAAGGTATAATAGACAGAGTTCACAATAACACTTTTGGATTGAGTAAGTTCTCAGCCACAAAACACTATTCTTCGACATGGTAACCTGAATAAGGCTTTATACAAGAACTAAATTTTATAGCAATCACCATTACAAGTCATGCATTTAGTCATATTTTCTTGTTATGAACTTTTCTGAAAAAGGTTTTTCATTAGAAATGATTTTAAATTGACTGTTTTTTTATCTATCTAAAATTAGGTCTAGAATAGATCTAGGAGATTGAAAAGCAAAGAATTCACATTGCTATTTAGAAGAGTTGGTCGACGAATGACTTCTCTCTTTCTTCCTCCATATTTGTCTCTCTTTTTGAAAGAAAATTAAATTGATTTGTATGCGTGAAAAATAGTTCATAGTAATATTACTTTTAAGCAGCTTTAATCTCAATTCTTCAACTACCAGAATATCTTCTTTGACCTTCACTCTCATCTCCATAAAAACTCCCTCAAACATGACGACAATCCCTCAAATCTCAGAACCATTTAACCTCCTTCCCACTACGACTTATCTTCATTCCCTCCCTTCCTATTCTTTACCTAAATTCTATCAGATTCCCCTACATTTTCCCATCTTCCTTTTCTCTCTCTATTTTCTTCTTTCGATTAATTTTCGTAAATTGGAATGTTCCCTTCCTTTCTTTCTTGAACAATTGCAAAATTTTCCTTGACCAATCCGATTTCATATAAAATGATTGATTTGCTACTGTCATTATAAAAACTTCCTTGATATTAGGAGCGTTTAATTTTAACGAAAAAAATATCGCTTTTGTTTGAATTGCGATAGCTTTGATGTCAGCGTTCATATTTTTTTAATCGTCAGAATCAGCATATTTGGTTCATGTACACAACCGAAATGCTTCAAATTTTAACAAGCACCTAGTATGCTTAACTCATAGGATGAGATACAGGCCTATATCGATAAGAGTTTGGATTCATCCATTAAGCCGAGAAAAAAGTATTTATATACTTTATGACTCTCGCGACATAAACTTTGTTACTGCCGAGAGGTATATTTCGTTTGATAGGGGTTGTTGGTTTTTTAGCATGTCAGCTTTGTTGGATTATTTTATGATGAGGTCGGTATTTTTTTAACCATTTATATGGTTTAAAGTCTGTAATGATGATGATGATTTATAAACAATTGTATCTTCCAGTAATACCTAAAGATATAAGTAAAAAAGTTGGCAACCTAGGTCGAGGGTGACCCGAAGCCTACTTTTCCAATACCTACAACACGGAAGTGTAGGGGAAGGCGCTACTCCATTCCATGGATTGCTCCACTTTACCCTTGATCCTTACCTTATAATTCTGAGTGTTAAGCAAGGCGGTATCAAGTAGCATTTTTTGAGTCTTTGGTATTACTGGACCTGGGATTGAACCCCGGTTTCCAGGACCATTGGTGAACACTCAAGTCATTAGGCAAATGAGAATTATAAAGGTAAAGTGGAGCAATCAAGGGAATGGAGTAGCACCCTCCCTTACACCTCGGTGTAGTAGCTATCGAAAAGGGAGCCTTCGGGTGCTCCCTCGACTAAGGTCACCAACTTTTCTTATAGATATACTTTATACTAAAATTTTATATACAGGGTTCAAGTAACCATTCCTATTTTATTATAAATAGTCCTATAGTTTTAAGTATTCCAATCTAATATTAATTTTCAAACAGATCTATTTGACCAAAAGATGGGATCTTTACCGCTAAAGCCCCACAACTGGATGCAGTTTAGTGTAGTACCTAGGATTCACTCAGCGCATTCTAAACTCCGTCGATGGGACTGAGGTCTATTTCATTAGTTCCTCTTAATTTCTAATTCTAATTGAATATATATATATATATATATATCGGATCTAGCCGAGGGATCTGCCAAAATTAATAATGCCGTCGTGCAGGCGCTAGTAGAGGTGAAAGGGTGGGATCATCGATAACCATGCCATTTTGGTTGAAAGAGAATTCTGAGAGAAATGTATTCGGGGTAACTCATTTCACCGCTCGAGATATTTGAAGTATGAAGTCTTAAAACGTTGGCCGCAGACATCTGGTGAGCAGAAAGATTTTATTCTTCCTGAAATCTCAGCAACTCCAGAGGCAATGTCTTGACAAGCACTGCACAACCATCGAGTACAGCTTGTTAATGCAAGCATTTAACAATATAATCTTTAAAACAGCGTGATGAAAATAACGAAACAAAATAGCAAATATAGTTCTTAAATTTTGAATAGGATCAATGTTGCCTTTTTCATTTAGTTTCCAAACCCGAAAAGTCATTCTACTGGACCCTGTATATAATTGTTCTACAGATAATGTTGGAAATTTGACAAAAAAAGATTATTATGAACACTTACTCTCCTTCGAGAAAAACTACTGGCTTACTTCAGTAGCGTTCTACTTACCTTGGATGTAATGAAGAAGCCTTCAAGTTTCAAAGATCCCGAGGAACACGGTAAAATAAAGATCGAGAGAAAAGAATTAGATGAAGCGATGCCCAACTCTTAAAGACCCCCAATGGCAGCTCAAACTTCTGAATATGGGTGTGAAGGTTAAGCCTGATATTGACTTAACTCTATCTCAACCAATTTATAACCAGTCCAACTCACAACAACCTTTTGTCTTTAGATCAATCAAATTCGGATGAATTAATCAAATACGTTTATACAATTGTGTTTCTTCTTTCCACAATCACGCTGTTTTACAGTGAAAGGGAAAAAACTTTCTCTTTTTTATTTTGATAAGCTTATTAACGATATGCAACAATATTGTAGCAATGAATTTACAAATTTTTTTGCATCTTACTTTCTCTCACTCACCCTCTCCCTCCCCCTCTCTCTCTCTTTATATATATATATATATTCCTTTTTTCCTTCTTTTATATTTTTATCTTTCTTTCTCATTATTTGTTCTTTTTTCTTTTTCTTTTCTTTCTTTCTTTCTTTCTTTCTGTCTTTTTTTCTTTCTTTCTTTCTTTCTTTCTTTCATTTTTATTCCTTTTTCTTCCTTCTTTTGTATTATTACCTTTCTTTCTTTCTTTCTTTCTTTTTTATTCCTTTTTCTTCCTTCTTTGTATTATTACCTTTCTTTCTTTCTTTCTTTCTTTCTTTCTTTCCATGCGATGAAAGAATGAAATATCCCACGGAAAATAGTCATGGCGCAGACTAAGTAAAAAAGGGAGGGAAGAGGAAAACAAAACAAGACGAAAAGAAAAAACAAATCTACTTATGAATAGTCGCAAAGGTTGATGTAAAAGGAAAAAATATCTGCTCGATTCAGGCAAATTATACGCGACTCGAGTACTAAACGTAAAAAAGGCAGATTTCTGAATCTTCCATCTTATTTTTCAAATGAGTTTTTAGACCTTTCTTCTATCAGTGCATTTGACTTTCTGAGTTTCTATCAATCTATCTTTTGCAATTTTTTGTTTTTATTCATACTTCTAAATTTGAAACTAACTTTGTTACAATTATCTCTATTGAGAAAAGTTTATTGGTCTCTCCTCTATAGACAGTTAATTGGTTTGATGTATGATATCAAACACGCAATGCCTTTTTATGATAAAATTATGTACGATGCTAATAATAAGATAAGAATGATGTATAATAACTGTCACCTATAAACTACCAATCGGTTAGATATACATCTATGAAATTGGTGATGCAATTCCATTGTAAAAAATCATTTTCAGTGAATTTTATCGTAAAACCCTTTCTAATGCATATGGTAAAATTATTTACAAAGTATTTTAATAGAAAAATAATTTTCCTTATATCTTTATTTATAATTTTCATTATATCTTTATTCTTATTTAATTTCCTATCAATTTTTCTCTGTACGATCATCCCAATGGATTTTTATAATAAAATAATTTGCCATACATTTTATTAGAAAACCGTCTGCAATATCAATAATTGTCAGAATAATAACCGATATAAATAACCGGAGTTTGTCTGGTCTATTCTCTCAAGGATGGAAAAATGGTTTGATTTAAAGCTACAAAATTTGATATACATTCTTATTAAAACCAAGAGAAGATTTTTAACATAGGAATATTTGTTCCCAGCAGAAAAGGAACGGATCTCGTCGAGAAGAAGACTCTAGCAATAAACAATAATGAGAGAAAAATTGTGCTACTCTAAGATGTAAAGATTTTAAAATTTCAAACTTCAAAAGAAAAAATTACCAACCTTCTGGGGTTATTTAATATCAAAGCCATCCTTGTAGATGAACAACAGTGGTACTATTAATCCCATAGTTGGAAGGCTAAGGGGGTTCATATTTTTCACATACATTATTGGTAATAATAATAATGATAATAATGAAATGTTTTATATTTGGTTACTTCATATCATATCTTTAAGAATTTTGGGGCAACAGTATGCAAGTATGACTGGTTCTAGAAATATATTCTCGAGGCACTATATATTAGGGTCATACAACCCAAACTTTTCAGAATTAATTTGGAAACCATTGCTAATGTACTTAAATGTCTTTAGTTTCTGACGCTATTTATAGAAACAAATTTGAAAAAGTAAATGCTATACAGTACAACAGTATAAACGCTCATTCTTACAAAGAAGTAGTGTACGTACAAAAGTTACATTACTTTTGTAATACATCCTCCCCCGATGATGGCCCAAGTTTGGGCAGTAAGTAGTTGGGAAATAATTAAATTATGGAAAGTTTATCCACTAATTCCCACTGAATATCATAAGATCAATACGGCAATTCGAAGGATTAACAAAAAAATATGTAGACAAAAATGTCTATTTATGTTTAATCAAATACGTATCAATAAAGAAGTGCTGCCAAGATATATATATATATATATATATATATATATATATATATATATATATATATATATATATATATATATATATATATATATATATATATAAGACAATGATCTAAGAACATTTCAAGAATATATAAAAAAAAATTTCAAAAAATGAAATTTAGATTAAAAGTAATTACAAATAAATTTTGCCTGATCCATTCACACACACACACACACACACACACACACACACACACACACAGACAAATATATATATATATATATATATATATATATATATATATATGAACATTTTTAGCAATGTAACGGTAGATAATGATAATAGTCTTATTACATCTATTTTCATTACATATATTCTATTATGTGGTAAAACATCACTTTTGAACCTTGCATCCAATAACAACGCCCATCTGCCAGTAGAAGATTTCTTTGATAGTTATATTCATTCTTATCTAAAATGTAGCTTCCTTTGGCAAACAGATTAAGCAAGTAGTATTGAACCAGTAATAGTGAGCAACTGATTAACTCTTATTATCGCAGATGACTGAATCTGACGTCATGACTCTTGGCAAGATCGTTCTTTCAATACAGAAACGCACACTTTGCTCGTACAATTCTAGCTTTTAAATAAACAGTTTTTCACTTTACAAGTTAAGCTACAAACTAAATCAAAATACTCTTGTAAATAAATCACTGAAAACTAAAATGGAATTAATCTCTTACAATATATCTTATGCGAGAGTATGTTGAAAGATTCTTGGCCCAACCTAGAAGAGAATGGCATCGAAATATGAAACGTTGCTATCTTTATTTATCCCACAGTTCAACATATTGGCTCATTGTTTCTCATGTTTCTTAAACACTTAAAAAAAAGAAGAAAACAAAAGTTGAAAAAAAAAAGAAAAATTAAAAAAGACCTTTCGCTTTTTGTTTGGAGCAAGAACTTTTCAGCATGAACTGTTAATAGCGTTTTTATTGAACACGATTTTTTGCTGTGTATTCAGTATCGAGTCTTAGTTTCAAAATGAGATTGCTGGAAACATATTCTTGAAGGAGTTAGGTGGAAGTATATATCATGCTCTTATTGACTTATTTATCTTTTCTGTCCCACTATGTATGTATGTATGTATGTATGTATGTTAATAACTAAATTTATTTACCATTAATGCAAATCATTTTATGATAGATTCTTTCTTGTTGTCGTAGTATTGATGATTGTTCGTTCCAAATATGTACTTTTTAAAATCGATATTCTTCGTACGGATTCGCCTTCTAAAAAATACCCACAAACTAGCTAACCCAAAATAACCTGACGTATTTTTAATTTCAGAGACATTGAAAATAAATACGAATTTGTCTTTTTATTCTTTTTACTTTTTCAATTTTTTTCTTTCTAACAAAAAACTTTCCTCCTTTCTTCATTTTTTTTTTCTTTTGCTATTTCAATATTTTCTGAGTATGTTTTTCCCTTTAATTTCTTCCTTTGACGTAATTCAACTATTCTATCATTTCTATTTATATCTCTTTGGACCATGTTTAAAAAAAAATGGTTTTCCTTTTATTTGCATAGAATCTGTCAGTCTAGTGAGACTGTAAATCTATGCCCTGACATGGAAAAGGTTGTTTGGTATATCAGCAGCCTATGCAGCAGATTTCCCTTCTGAATAATGCTGACGTTGTCCAAGATAAGAACAAGAAGCAATACAACTTGGCATTATTTTTGCTACAGGATTTTGTTGGTTGAATGGTTTTACGGCATGTTAACTCTTGGGAAAAGCTTTAATCCATGTATTCTTTAATATTTGTCTTCTTTTTCAAGCGCAATTAAAATAATTTGTATATAGTCATATGCTTTCTAGTAATTCTATAACAAAAAAAATAATTTTCAAACAGATCCATTTGGGCTGTAGATGTGACCCTAAAAGGTATTAGCACTTCGTGTGAAAATAAACCCCAACGATAGGGGGACTCCACGCTTCCCAGAGCTTCAGAACAGGAATCTCACCACAGTTTAACATCATACCGTGGATACACCTTTTTGGGGGAGTTGGTTTATTTTTGGCACCGACCAAATTGACTGGAATGAGGTTAACTGCATTCGGGAGTTCAGCTCTTTGTTTTGAATTAAGCATTTTTATTCTCCTCAACTGTTTGCAGACTAGACTCTGCAATAGAAGGACAGACTAGACTTTGCAATAGAATGAACTATGAATTTAAAACCAGGAGCTTGAGTCCCTAAGAAAGCTCGACATTGTTTGCAATTTCGTACAGGTAACTCCTGCAGTGACACAAATGTTAAGTTGCCCCCCCTCCAGAAAGGTGTCATGAAAAGACAAGACCTGCTCGATGGGTTAGGGCTGGTCTTCCATATAAATTTTCTCAGGCTTGTTCCATGATCCGGATGCAGATCCATTTTCTCGAGATTTATACAAATGTATAAATAAGCTTTGGTAAAGCGAACTGAAGAGCAACCAACTTCGTCTGGAATTTGAATTTGGGCCCCGATTTCATTTTCTTTGAAAATAAACCATCATGCTCTCTTATACATTTTCTAAGCATTTAGTTCCTGCTGTTCTAGTTTGTTTGTTTGTTTTGTCTTTTTTGCTTTTTGCTTTTTGCTTTTCTTTTCTTTTCTTTCTTTTTATATCTTTTTGTTTTGTTTTGTTTTTGTAAGTTTTTTTACCATAAATCGAATTTCACTTCACAAAAGTGATAGAAAATGTTTTTTCAGTCTACTAAGAAAGACAAAAAAACTTTAGAAAAACAAAAAAACAAAAATCAAATAACGGAATCGAGTGATTTTGTTTTCCTTTTGTAAATTCACTTGCTTTATATTTAAAAGTAACTGATTCATTGTCCTTAATCCTTCCCAGAAATATCTGATTTATTTCGGAAATCTCTGAAAATTCGATTAAAAGCATATTTTTCAATCATTTAACATAAGTGTAAACAATATAAAAGGTTGTTCCTGCATTTGAAAAATATGTTTATATTCTGCTGACGTAGGTCCTTCGCTGGTAGGAAAGGCGAAGATAGCCATAAAACTAACTTCGTCACAAAAACTACTGAAATGATTGATCATGCCCCTCAGCAATTTTTTTGCAGCCATGTTCAATAATGGAGTGATAAATTGCGTAGTATATGTGTATTTTCATGTTTATTTCAACTTGATCATGACTCAAATGATATGAAACATCTTAGTGATCATTAATGAGAACTTTTAAAATATTTGGAAAATTAATAATTCCACTTTTTATAAAAACTTAACTTAGAAATTGTCGAGTGTCAGCAACGCAATCAAATGAAACAGGACGAGATCCCAGCGTAAAATAAAACTAACGAAACAAATCAGCAAAACATAAAAATAGGTTTCTATTGCACTTACACTTACAAATCATTGTAACTAGATACAGTGTTTTTAGTAACTGGTATATATGATATATTATCTACATATACAGTGTTTCACAAAAATTAATACACCCCGACCAATTTTTAAAAATACTTATCAATTTTCTTCTAGACCAGAAATAGCAGAATTTTTATTATTTCTACAGGGACCTTATACATCAAAAACCGATATTATTTAGCATTATTTATTACCAGACTCTACAACACTGACTCTCTAGCCAAAAATACAATTATATAAACATATATAAGCGGCATACATATTTTTGGACTGATATAGATTCATATATTTGGCTACATATTTTTGTGTGAGTAGGTTTTTAAAAATATTTATTATGTGAAAAGGTAGTGTTCAAAACATATGGAAATTAAAATTATGTTTACTCAGATAAAAAGGACTAATCGAAGAAATGCTCACTTTCTTCAAAATAGTTCCTGCATTCTTGTTCTTCCTATTTGAAAATATAAACTAAGAACTCATTGTTGCTCTCTCAAGCAATTTGCGCCTATATTCCTAAATCTTCCCCACAACAGACACATGTGCCATCTCTTATTTCCTGGAAATTTTGCCTTGTGAATAAAACTTCTCCGTGAATGTTTTCCTCCCATCTATAAACTTGAGCTTCTTAAGTCTAGTTAAGTCTCTTACTCTGTTTTAGTTTGAATTTCCGCTTTGTTATCTCTTTCTTATAGACTTTTGTAACCCTTTACCTGTAGTGATTGATTGACCTTGCTTTTAGGGTTGCTTTGAGTATTTAAAAATTTTGAACTTTTTGAAACTCATAAGAGTTTTACCATGTCTTAGTTTATTGTTCCTTTATTGAATCCTTACTTTTATATCTAATTTGTAACCCTTTGCCTATTATGACTAATTGGCCTTACTTATGTTGATTGAAAATACACAGACCCCCCCCCACACACACACATACATATATATATATATATATATATATATAACAAGAAAGAATAAAACTGTGGAAACAGCATTTCGAGAATCTACTAGGAAACCCACCGAACGTTACACATGAACCAATCACCAGAATTGTTAGTAGGCAATTAGACATTAAACAAGGACCGTTTACACTAGAAGAACTCGACTCAGTACTCAGGAAAATTAAAAACAGGAAAGCCGCAGGGCTCGATGAAATTCTCCCAGAAGTATGGAAGACCAGACAATTCGATGATATACTGCTCCGACACTGTAACGCAGTTTATAATCAAAATCCGATAGACAGATGGATGAAGGAATGCATCCCCCCCTTTCCCTAAAAAGGGTGACCTCGGATTGGCCAAGAACTACCGAGGTATAACACTTACATCCATAGCGGCCAAAATATACAATGCCCGACTACGAAACTGCATTGAACCCAAAATTGACAACATTCTTAGGAAAAACCAAAATGGCTTCCGAATAAATAGATCCACAACCTCACAAATATTGACTATCCGTAGAATCCTTGGAGGCGTACGGGCAAAAAACCTACAGGCGACAATACTATTTGGCGACTTTACCAAGGCCTTTGATTCCATTCACAGAGGAAAGATGGAACAAATTCTACTAGCATACGGCATATTAAAAGAGACCGTCGCAGCAATAATGATTCCCTATAGAAACACCAAAGTGAAAGTACGTGCTCCGGGTGGATTTTAGATACTGGGAAAATTTCTTCACAACAGTACCTATACGTTGTGAAAAGTTTGGATGAACCATTACTGGGAAGACCAGCTATTAAAACATTGAAACTACAAGGAAAAATTAATGCTATCAATAATGAGAGTCACCAATATGAAAAAGACTTTCCAAGAACATTCAAAGGCCTTGGAAAATGGAAAGGCTAATATAAAATACACTTGGATGAGACAACCCGAACATTTTCTTTTGCCCCACCCAGAGGACTGGCATTACCTATGAAGCAAAAAGTCCAGGAAGAGCTAAAACGTTTGGAAAAAAGAAAACATTATCCATCTAGTGATTGGAGTACTCCCATTGTTGCAGTTTTGAAAAAATAATGGTAAAATTAGACTTTGTGTCGATTTCAACAAACTCAATGAAAGAGTAAAAAGAGAAAAATTTCTACTACGTTCTGTAGACCAAGTATTAGCTAAACAAGACGGAGCCCAAGTATTCAGCAAACTAGGTTGTAAATGTGGGTTCCATCATATAGTTTTACATGAGGATTCTCAGAAACTAACCACCTTTATCACACTATTTGAGAGATATTGTTACTGACGTTCACCCTTTGAAATAAGTTCTGGTTCAGAGATTTTTCATCGTGAAATGATACATTTTGTCTGGAATACCTGGAGTTATCTGCGACATTGATGATGTTCTTGTCAAAGGAAAAATTCTGCAGGAACCTGACCAGCGACTAAAAATAGAAAAGAATGGAAACAGCAGGAGTAACGCTAAAGGAAAGATGTGTATTTTCTGTTAGCAAAATAAAATTTATCGAACGTATCATCTCAAAAGAAGGGATCTGAGTAGACCCGGAAAAGAGAAGAGCAATAATGAACTTGGCCGGACCACAAAATGCAACGGCTACTTGGCATGGCAAATCATGTGGATAAATTTACTAAAAATATAGCAGAGACCACAGAACCACTCAGATATCTTCTTAGAAAAGATACAGCATGGATCTGGGATGAGCCTCAGAAAATTGCATTCCTGACCCAAAAGAAAAACTGAACTCTGCACTAGTACTGATTCACTACAGTGCTGACATGGAGACAAAGGTTTCAGCTGATGCATCTTCCTATGGCTTAGGTGGAGTACTTCTCCAGAAACAAGGAAGTGACTTGAAACCTGTATTTCATACCTGCAGACCCCTTACAGAAACTGAACAGAGATATGTTCAGATTGAAAAACAAGCTTTAGCAGTCACTTGGTGTTGTGAGAAATTTGCTGACTACCTGATTGGACTACACAAGTTTATGATTGAAACAGACCACAAACCATTATTGGCACTGTTAAAAACTAAACGCCTAGATGAACTGACCCCAACAATTAAGCGTTTTCGTATCCGTTTGATGAGATTTTCTTACGAAATTGCACACACAGCAGGAAAAAACCTTATGCCAGCAGACACATTGTCTAGGGTTCCTAGGAGCAGTCCAGTTGAACAAGATTTGTAGCTGGAGATAGAAACGGATATGTTTGTCCGTTCCATGATTGAGAATATCTCCGTGAGTGATAAAAAAACTGGAAGAAATAAGACAAAAATAGAATACAAACAGTACCTGCCGTCAAGTTATAATTACAAGATGGAATGCTGGCTTGAAGCAGCAAGGCAAGATCCAAACCTGAGGATATACTGGTTTGTAAGACAAAGTTTTACAGTATATAAGGCCTCTTGTTGTACCAGCTTTCTTTCTTTGTTTAATAGCATATCAACCTTTGTAGGTTATTTAATGCCAAAGCTATTCTCTTCGAAGAATAGTAGTGGTACTATTTAACCCATAGCTGGGAGGATAAAAGGGTTCATACCTTTCCCAAGGGTATTTGCCCGAAAGTGAACATTATAGCGCAACTGGAGAGCGAACTCGCGTTCTACGATTCCGCAGTTCATCGCTTTAACCATTACACCACGAGGACACCCCCTTTGTTGTACTAGAGTATACTTGTCATCCATGTGGATGACATACTGGATCATATATATGAATAGCACCAGGGTATAGTCAAGTGTTGAGCATATGAAAATGTGTGGAGGTCAGGCCCATCCAAACAAATTGCAGAAAAACTAGGAAAGTGTTGTGTATATGAGAAGGAAAGAAAATATCCTCCAGAACCACTATAACTCTCAAAGTTACTAGAGTACCCATTGCAAAAGGTAGGCATGGATATTTTCGAATTGAAGGGACACATATATCTGATAATCACTGATTACTATTTTAGGTAGATAGAAATCTCTCACTAACAGAAAACCACTTCAAGCAATATAATTAATAACTGCAGATCGGTATTTTCCAGGAATGGGATTCCAGAATTAGTGATATCGGATAATGGCCCACAATTCACATCAACAGAGTTCTTGGACTTTTCAAATAGTTTTGGTTTTGTACATCTCACTAGTAGCCCCCATTATTCACAAGGAAACGGGGAAGCAGAACGTGCTGTACAAACCGTTAAAAACTTACTAAAAAGAAGGAAGAGTCCCATATATAGTACTGCTAAACAATCGTAGTACTCCCCTTCATCATGGTAAAAGTCCTGCAGAATTATTTATTAATAGAAAACTCTGAACTCGAATTCCTACCATCTCTGCAAAACATACTTTCCGCCAGCACACCGTTGAGAAATATAAAAGCATAGACGCAAAAATTAAAGAAATACAAATTCGACCACCAAAAAGACTTTCACTAGAACTTTTAAAAAACTTCAAAAACTAAAAGGGGACATGTAGAGTTAGTCCTCTTATATTATAATTATTATTATTTGTTATCACTCTTATATTCTAAAGTTATAAAGAGGTACTTCCTGATTGAATAGAATAAATAAAGCTGGCAAGCAGCCATTGTAAAAACCTGAATCTATTCTCCAATCTCTTCATTATATTTCTTTGCTTAAAAGATCCTGCCCAAAACAACACAGATTCTGTCTCCATACTTTGTGATTACATTTTGTACACTCAAAAATATGAAACTAAGAAAAACAAAAAAAATTATTTAATAACTCCCCACTCCGGTCAACTACTTAAACCATCTAGATGTGGCTTCTGAAATAACTGCATGACCTGATCAGATACAGCAGGGTTGCCACCAAGAAAAAATTACTTGATTTCGTAGAACGATACTTTAGCTGCTACAATAAGCATTTTAACAAAGTTGACCTTATGCAATACGCTTGTTTTTTTGGGGTTTTTTTTTCATTTTTAAAAAAGTCAAAGTGAGAACTTTGTTAATTGAAGACCATATATATACAGAGGTTATATCCGTAAAACTTGTGACCAACAAGTGTAACATTCATAACTTTTAACTTGTGATTTATTCGTTGGTAAAACCGACGAGTTGAAGAGATGCTTAAACATTTTTCACTTCTGGCCCGATTACAATGGCTACAGAAGTTTTTTTGTTCCTCTTCGTAAGATTTATTTGACTCAACTAAAATCTCTGCATTAAACAAAGATTACACTAATACTTGTCACTTGAAAGATAAAAAGCATGAATTAACCCGTGGAAGACTTTCTTTGGGTAAAATTTCTCCCTGAATTTAGCCAGTATTAACCCAAGTTCGAAAAATTGTTAGGAGCAAATTAGCTTCCTCAAAGAAATAAAGATAAAATACAAGGTTATTATTCATCATAATTTTTGTTGTTCTTTACGTGGTTTTGCTTAGCCTGGCTCACAATAACGGCTTACAAAACCTGTTATCTTTAAGTGATTTCTTATCTAAGTATTTAATAGGTTCATTGCTGCTTAACATGTCATTTAATAAGTTTTCCTTAGTCGGGCAAACAGGACTCGGCCAGCATACAGCTTTTAGCTATTCCTAAGTAGGCACCCACCAAACTACTGCTTAATTTCGGTTATCTGATGGGAACCACAACTTTTAGCAAGACTTGACTCTCTTCAACTTCAGTCGCTTTTCATCGCAACTCACTCGTGCGATTATTTCTACGACTGCTAGGAAACAGCTCATAGCAGACTCTCGGTGAGACCCAAGCACACGACTCATTTTGCCATGCAAAATTTAATTCTTTTGGGATATTCCCCATCTCAGCAGATAGAGAATCCGTAGAAAACTATTAAAAAGATTATGCATAACTAAAATCACCACAAATCATCTAAAAGAAGTGAAGAAAATATGACTTGAATACTTGAAGGGGAACGACGAAAAATTAATACTATTATTTTTAACATGTATTTTTGTTCACCTCCTGAATTTTGGATGCTTTCTAATTGCAAATCATATCTACGACAGTGAGGGAACAGCGCGTATTGAAAACAGCAATAAAGAGTAATTCGAATAATGGTTTTGTTTCTTTGTTTTGTGGGGAAAAAAGCAGCAATGATACTATTTAACCCATATCTGAATGTATAATGGAGTTCATACCTTTCCTAAGGATATTAGTCCGAAAATGAGCGACTGGAGTTTGAACTCGTCTAGTCCACGGTGACTCTTCCCCTATAAGCCAATTCAAAACTCTCGTCACCGACCCTTGTTTGTTATTCTTGTTTTAAATACTAGTCATGTTAATAGCATATGTTATTTATTTTTGATGAAATGCTGTCAAATATTATTATCCTCAATTTTGACTGGGTTGAGTTATAAGTAATTTTCGCATTTTAAAAGCATGCTGTAACAACGCATTTCAAACTTCTAATGTTTTAAACGCAACCGAAAATTTCCCGATTAAAATGTCTTCATCGGTCATTTTTACTTCAGTAGTGAAAGTGCGCATCATGATTTAACCTATGATCTCACATCCCTAAAATGGAAGAACTAGAAGTACATATTCGACATGTAAGAATAACAAAAACGCCACAGAGACTGCTTCGTTACGACGAAAATGTGCTGCGTTAATGACCAAGGTGTCATTACTGACCACCTTATCAGAAAGTTCTTTTCAAAGTTTCGTCCAGGCAATAATACATCATTGAGAAATGAACTCAGACCAGGGCGATCATCAGTTCTTGAACAAGATGTTTTAAGAGAATTGCTACAATGAAACCCGCGTAAGTACTCAAGAATTAGCATTTGATCTTTACACGTCCCAATCCACAATCTGCCGCCACTTGAAAAAGATAGGAAAAGTAAGCAAGATGTACGTTTGACTTCCTCATACACTTAGCGAGAAGATTAAGGAAGATCGCATATCCATGGTGACAAGTCTTCTTTCAAGGTAGAGAAATTACCTGTTTTTTAAGAAAATCATTACAGCGGACGAAAAATGTTTTTTTAATGACAATGTTTAACTGAAAATGATAAATCCCTGCAACCTATGGAAGAAAAGCTTGAATGAAACACATAAAATTATCTGGGATTTTGAAATACAAATGGATCATTCAATTCAAGGCCAGAAGATCAGACCGAGAATAAATTAACAAGAAGCACTGTAGATTTTACCATTTTAGCGGATCAAAGAATAAACATAGAAGAAAATGAAAAGACAGACAAATACCTAGATTTTGCCTGAGAGCTAAAGAGTTTGTGGAACATGAATGGTAATTAGTTTGTAACTTTGAAACTGTTTTCAAAGGTCAGGAAAAGAGTCGAGAGGAACTAGAGAATTTATAGCATCCAGACCACAGAACTGTTGAAATAAACTTGAATAGTTAGAAGACTCTTGGAAACATACGAAAAACGAACTGTTAAAGCTTGTTTGAAAAATGCCCATAGAGTTGAACTAATGCTTTATCTGAAGAATAAATTCGAGTCATTTCAAGAGATTCATATGGTCTAGTGAGAACTAAGAAATGCTGGATAAATTAAGAAACGAACAGATTAACCCATCTGCTCAAAATCCTTCAAACTTCAGCAGAAATCATATATAAAATGGTTCTATTTGAAAAAGATATACCCTTCTGCAGTCATAAAATATATAACTAGATGTATCCGTAAAAATTCCACCAAATAAGTGGATAATAATTGCACAAATTTAAACTATAAATGGCATTCTGAGAATAATCGTTGTCGATTTCTACTTCTATTTTAGATTTGGTAAAACAATAACAGCACATAAACCAAAAAAATTAAATTTAAAAAATGGAAGATTTTGTAAACTAAGTAGTTGCATTTTGGAGGAAAATACATTTTCCGAAAAAATAATTAAAATTTGTCGGCAGTTGGTTCGATTTACAAGAAAAATA
>OY757943.1:34492579-34637579 GCA_963585895.1 Sepioteuthis lessoniana
ACGTGTACAGCAATAATGCCCCTCACGCTTTATGATTATCTTTTACCAACACTCTTTTCTTCTTCCCCTCCTCCTTCTTCTCTAATCTTGCGAGGGGGGGGTCTTTCTTTTCGTGTGTTGTATTCATTTATTTATCTTTGCTTCTCTTTTAAATCCATCATCTATCTTTTCTGTTTCCTTTTCTTCCTCACATTTTTTTGTCAATATTCCCATTTTCTATCTCGTTCTAGCTATGACCTTTCGGGTATCAGCTTGTCTTTACGTTCATTCTTTATTCTTCATTCTTCCACTGCATTTCGTTTTTTTTAATTCCATCATTAATTCACTAATTTATTTATTTCAATATTTTATATCCATTGTTCTTCCCATTCTTATTCGTACACCCACCTTTCTCTCCTTTTTTCAACATTTTCTTTTCAATAATGCACTTTCTCTGTTAAAGTAAGTTGAGTAAAGGGCGAGTCCCCTTGGTGCAGTGGCTAACGTGTGACATCGTAATAACCATTAACTAAATACGACAAAAGTTTACATAGAACGAGTAAGAATTACACCAATTTTTCAAACTTTCCTGTTTGTTTGGAAAATCAGCATTCAAAATTTTGAATTTTTTAAAAACTGGATTTAAACGCCGACCTTAACTATCAGAGAGATATGCATACCGTATTAATTGTATAAATTGACACTTGATTTATGGTCATGTAATAATTAATTTATGGATTTCATTTTTGAAGCCATATGTTCTCCTTAGCCCTTTTAATTATTTTCAAAATAACTATGACTCTTTTTCGGCTTAAAACTAAGTCTTCAAATTCGATTTATACACTGGTATATAAATTATCTCAACCTGTTTAATATGGCATAAGGCTGCTGGTAAGGAGAATACACTGTGGGTTGAACTCTCTACTCAACAGATTGCTAATCATTGCTTCATGCTGAGGCATTCTAATCTATGAATGAAGTAAGGATCGAATTCTTTACAGTAATAATGACCTGCGAGACTAACATGTACATTTTTGCCTGATTTTATGATATGTAAAATTATCGCTAATGTCCACTAATCTACTCGGACTAATGTCGTAATCTTGGTTACAATCTGTTGGAAGCTTGGACAGTAACAACCAAAATGAGAAAACTAAACCGACTAAATCTATAGATAATATTGTTTATAGTTGCATCATGGTTCTTGTTTACTAAGCTAAGTATATTTCAGCATTAGTGAGGATCAAACTCATTACAGAGACCAACTTGCTACCTAATGCCTTGTGGAAAGGCATCCAATCTATTCACTTTGTTTCAAACGATTTCCTTCTTTACTGATTTTTATTGTTGAATATAAATAACTATTTCTAATTTTATTAAAATATGACGTTCACTGTATGATTTTCCATTCAGATTTATATTTTTTTTAGTTTTGTGTGTGTGTGTGTGTGTGTGTGTGTGTGTGTGTGTGTGTGTGTGTGTGTATGTGTGTGTGTGTGTGCGCGCGAGCGCGCGCTTTCATATATTTCCAGCTCAATATGTGCGCACACGTTATCTGTCTATATATTTTAGAAAATATCTTGTACCTCCCATCGCAACAACTAAGAACGGGCGGTCACCCACCATGCTACTGTGCTCTGTAGCAGAAGCAGGATGTGGACCATTCTTTGTGGCTTTCTCGGTTATCGATCGCTTCTATGATTTCACACACGCAGCAGTCTAACGTGGCTGCTGCTGCTGCTGCTGCTGCTGTCGTTATTGTTCCTGCTACTGAGGAATCTTCAGTCGGCACTTCAAAAGAAATTAATGCTGACCAAAAAGAAAATAAATAAATGGGGAAAAGATTTTTTTTAAATATTACTGTAACATCAAAGGGAACAAGACAACTTGGATAAAATATGATGTGAGTAAAGAAAGAAAGAAAGAAAGAAAGAAAGAAAGATAGAAAAAAAGAAAGATGAATGAATGGAAAAGAAGGATGAATGAATGCATAAAAAAATTAAAAGAAAAAGAAATAAAAAAGAAAAAGAAAAGAAAGACAGAAAGTAAAGGTAGCTCAGAAAAAGAATTAAAAAGAACCGAAAGAAACAAACAAGCATGCATAAAGGTGAAGCATAGAAAACAAAATAAATAAATGGGTAGCAAAGAAAGAAAAAGCGGCATAGCAAAAATAAAGGGGGAGGGAAAGAGGAAATAAAAATGAAAGAATATATGACAGAATGAAGAAATAAAAGATGTTGCAAAAATGATTAAAAAAGAAAGAAAGATAGATATGGCAATATTGAAAAGGAAGGCAGGAAGGAAGGAAGGAAGGAAGAAAGGAAGGAAGGCAGGCAGGAAGGAAGGAAGGAAGGAAGGAAGGAAGGAAGGAAGGAAGGAAAATGACAGAGTATTTTGAAAGTAACAGGGTAACTCGGAAAAGAAAGGAAAGAAAGATGTTAAGAAAGAAGGAAATCTGCTGTTGAAAAAAAAGATAATAAGCAGAACGTATTAACTCTATCTCATAAAAGTTGTTATATTTGAATAGAAATTTTATCTAATAAATGTAACAAGTACTATGGGACAAAAATAATCCAAAGCACTAATGGAATTTTTTTTAACTTGCGAGAAGTCATTTCTTGTGAGTGTGATACTTGTATATTTCCCACCCTTGCAAGGGGTCATTGTTCAAGCCTCCAAACTACCTCGGATTCCAAACGTTAATCTTCATTGCTCCTCCCATAGGATTTTAAGCTTCAGTAACTCCTCCCTGCCTTGCAACATAATTCCCTGACATAATTTCTCCTGATTTGGCCTTGTGTAAAATCAAAATGTGAATATAATAAAGTTAATATCGTGAGAAGGCCTCCTTGATTGTTGCATATTTCCAACTTGTAATAGGGGTCTATGAGATCGGATAGGTGTCCGAAGTTCCGGTATTTATGTTCAAGAAAAGACAGCGTTAAGATGCTCAATGTTGAACAATTTCCCTACCTCTTTTAATCTGCTTTTTTTTTTAGTTGTGCTAATCTGGGCAAGACAAATGTGAAAAAATAAGATTCGAGAAAGAAGTGAAAACACAAATAAAGTGGAAATCGAATGTTAAAGGAGGATGGGCTGGATGGGAGAAACGAGACATTGTTAGAAAAAAAATGCAGCGACTAGAAATAAACGCAAAAGGTCACGTAGACAGAAAGTCGAGAAAATATTCTATTTATAGAAACGTACTGCCCGTCCATCCGGGCTTTATAGCTGACGAAATGACAGCAGAAACATTGGTACTGTCGTTACTACCGTCTCTTCTGCAAGAAGACGTCATTCATATTTTTACTTTTCTTTCTTTTTTTATACATAATTTTTTTTTTACCTTACTTTTAACGTCCGAAACAAATTTTGCTTTCCAAACACTGAATTATCATTCTTATTTACCTTGCCTCGTATTCTAATCTCATATGCTTCCATTAAAAATTAAATAATTCGATTTTTTTCTTTTTTACTAATAAGGCTAGAATTTGTAAAATAAAAACAAATGATTTAAATTTGCTGATTCATTCGCTTATTGGTTACATTTTGTTGAATTTCTGCAAATATCACAACGCGTCGTGTTGTGCAAAAGGTCGTCTTTTGAAAAATCTTGTGTGGCTATTTTAGGGATAAGCATCAGTAAAGCCCATCGATCTGATCTTATTTGAGGAAACTATACAATTTCCTGAGGATTCACGCACAACGGTCGATTTGCTGGATATGCCAGGTTCAAACTAAGGATCTAACCTGTATAGTATTAAAGGCTTTGACCGTATAGGATTAAAAAAAACAATGATAATGCAGTGTGGACTTTTTGCGTTGGTTTAATAAACCAATGCGAAAAGTTAACTCTGCATTAAGTATATGAAGTATGTGTGATGTTTTTATTAGTGGAGCTGTAAAATACTCTTATAAAACTGAAGAGTTCATACTTTACCATTCTATGATATAAGGGAGGTAACTCCAAATTGTACCTCATCCCCCTTTCGGGTTAAGAGCTCATGATGATAGTTTATTTGATGGTCGAATTCTCCGACCGCTCTAAGTGTACTCTCCTGGCTTGGGACTTCCCGAGTTGACTGGTGGGACATCTCTGTGTGCAGTAAACTAGATCTCTGATTGGTTAATGTGTTCAGTGAGATGTTCTGCTGAATTATCTTGGCTCTACTCAAGAATGCAGTATGGTTAATAAGGTAGACAATTCTGTTGTTGTAGCAACTTGAGGAAGTTTGGTTTTCTCACTTCTATTGCGAAAATGGCTTCACTCTCGACAAAATAGTCTCGAATCAGTCTTGACAAGAAATCCAAGAACTCTTTGGGTATGAATTGAAGACCGTTATCACTCATGACAACTTCAAGAATAACATTTTGAGCGAATATTGATTTGCAATACTACCTGAAATATAGCGCATAATGTATCAGTACTGGTGCAGAGCTCAGTTTTTTCTTTAGAGTTTGGAACGCTGTTTCCTGAAGCTGGTTCTGTATCCAAGTGGATTTTTTTTAGTAAATCCCGGAGTGGTTTGGTTTCTCTGCAAAATTCTCAGCGAATTTGCCAACATGATTTGCTATTCTGAGTAATCTTCTTAGCTCAGACATATTTTGTGGTCTGTTCAATTCTTTTATAGTTTTTATCTTCCCGGAATCTATTCTGATTTGTTCTTTGGAGATTAAGTGCCCAAGAAATTCTACTTTACTAATACAGAATTGACATTTTTCATCAAATGTCACTCCTTCTTCTTCCATTCTTTGTAGTACCATTTGTACCTGCTAGTGCTGTTCTTTCTGTGTTCTTCCATCATCGACGTCACAAATGACCTCTGGTATCCCAGGGACGTTGTGCGTAATTTCCATGTGGAAATTTTATAGTTTTTTTTTTTATTGGCGACCATCCCTCTTTATTGTATTGATTTTACTCAATAAATTAAGAGCTTTGATTGCTAGTCCACCATTACTGGTTCTGCTAGGTCTTGCACAACGTTCAGTTCCAGTTGCGAAATATTTTCCCATCACTCAGTTTGGTATCGACGTTCCCGATGACTTTTCTTTCGTGTCGACCTGGTCCGTATAACCTTTTGTTTGTAGGTTTTATTTTGGGAGGATTCTTCCTGAAGAAAGGTCTGGTACTACAGTCATATCTGCACCAGTATCGAGTCTAAAATCGACTATTTTGCTGCAGACTTTGGTGGTGATTTTTATTTTCTCTTGCCATTCGAATTTATTTTCTTCATTTACAGCCTTTATTTTTTCCGTGTAACAGGACCTAAGAAATGGTGTTCTCCTTCCTCTTCAACTCTCCTAAGTCTTGGTTTGCTCTTATAAACAGCTGCATAGTGTCCTATTTTGGATACCTTTTTGCATCTTGTTGCTGAGGCGGGCAGTCATCTCGGCTATGAAATTTGAACATCGCATGTACTTTTTGTCAGGTATCTTCTTTTTATATTGATACCTTTTATAAATGAATTTTTATAAAATGATTTTGTGGATCTTTTGCATTCAGAGTTAAGGAGATTGTTTTTGTTTGGTGTTTAGATGATTCGTGAGCTCTACCAATCTGTAGAAATTTGTCGAAGATTGACGTTTTGTTTGCTAAAAATTCCTGTCTTAAGGCATCATCTTTAACACCCACAACGACTTGATCCTTAAGGAGCCTATCTTTTGAATATCCAATGTTGCAGTTTTTTGCAAGTTGACGCAAAACAACTATGTAGGTTTCTATATTTTTAAATTGTTCCCTTTTTCTGAAGGTGGAATTAATGAGACTCATTAGCTTCGAGCGGCTCACCGACGAAAAATTCCTCGAATTTGTTAATCACCTCGTCTAGTTCTGTTTTTTTGTAAATCAGCGTCAAATTGTAATCCCTCATGAATGACAAAATATTCTAGGTCAAGAATTGCAAGAATTACAGATTTCATTTCTTGCAATTCAAAAATTATACAGAAATGAATATAGAAAAAAAGAAAATTTATATAGAGAATTATGCCCGGAAAGAAGACTAGATTACAATCGCTAAGAAATCAAGACTGGAAAAGAGTCAAGGCAGGAAGTTAAAAAATAAACAAATTATTAATACATATCTCAACGAATATCACGATTGCTCGCAACATTCAGAAAAGTACTAAATTGGTAAACGCCGGGCCATTATAGTATACATGGATACTGGTTTAAAAATTCCATTCCATCTATGACAGACAGGCTACCGAAATAAATAGATGCTTACAAGAAACAGACATACTCGAATAGATACCAAAAGGAAAGTCTCCCTAGATCCAAAAAGGAACTGCCCCCAACAACTACAGACCAACAACGTGCCTACAGATTATGTGGAAAATAGAAACGCCACAGAGAAGAGAGGAGATTTACGATTCGGTATGCTGCAGCTTGTTCTCCGAGGAATAGAAACGATTCTGCAAGTGGAACAGAGGTACAGGAGAGCTACTACTCATTGATCAATATACCCTAAAAAAAGAACAAAACGAGACGGAAAATCCTAGTTATGGCATGGATTGATTACAAAAAGCCATATGATATGGTCATGCAAAGCTGGATAATAGATTGTCTCAAATGTACAGGATATCCGGCGAAGTCATAAACTTTATCGAAATCCCCATGGAAAATTGGAAAGTCGAACTGATAGCAGGAGGAAAAGGCTTAATAGTGGTGAAAACCCAGAGAGGTATATTTCAGGGAGATGAACTATCACCATTACTATTCGCAATAGCAATTATACCACTCAATCGCATACTTAAGAAATGTACAAGCTGATACATACTTCATACATCGCAAGAAAAATCCACCACCTAATGTATATGGATGACAAACTGTTTGCCAAAAATGAAAAAGAATTGGAAACTCTTGTATAGGGAGTGGGGTTATACAACAAAAATATAAGGAAGGAATTTGGTAAAGAAAAATGTGTCATGCTAATAATGAAAAGTGGAAAACGACAATAGAAGGAAGCAATAGAACAACCAAATCAAAGAAAAATCAGAACGCTAGGAGAAAAGGAAACTTACAAATACTTGAGAATATTGAAAGCAAATACCATCAAACAACTAGAGATGAAAGAAAAATAGAAAATAAAAAGAGAACATCTCAGGAAAACGAGATAATGACTCGAAACCAAGCTAAATAGCTGAAATCTCATCCAAGGGATAAATACCTGGGCTATACTCCTCGTAAGATACTCGGATCCATTCTTAAAGAGGAGCAGATAAAAACTTTAATAAATGGAGCAGAGAACAAGAAAACTCATGACGATTCATTGGGCTTGACACCCCAGAGAGGACGTAGACAGACAGTATTAGTCAAGAAAAGAAGGGGGAAGAGGAATTGCTAGAAATCAAGTTAGCATCGATGCATCAATACAGTGACTAGAAGATTACATAAAAAAGCGTGGAGGAAAACTGATTACAACCACCAGAAGCAATACATACAACACAAGCATCAACGGAGCAAAAATAAACATAAAACAAAAATTGGAAGAAAAATAACTGTTTGGGTACTTCAAATGTCAAACTAGCGAAATCTCACACGAGAAAAACTTGGAAAAGACTGAGGGAAACCTTAAAAGAGAAACTGAATCTCTTCTGATAGTAGCACAAAACAACGCCATAAGGACAAACTACGTTAAAGCAAGACTAGGCAAGTTGTAATAAAATAGCCGATGTTCTGATAGAGGAGAAACGATCAATCATATAATAAGCGAATGCAGTAAATTAGCGCAGAGAGAGCATAAGACTAGACACGACTGTGCATGAAGGTGATCCACTGAGAATTGTACAAGAAGTTTAAATTTGACCATACGAACTTATAGTATATACACAAGCCAGAATCCATCCTAGAAAATGAGATGCAGAAAATTCTTTGGGATTTTGAGATACAAGCGGATCATCTAATCTCGGCCAGGCGACCACACATAATGATAGTCAACAAAAAAAGAGAATCTGTCAAACAGTAGACTTTGCCGTTCAGGATGACCACAGAGTAAAACTGAAAGAAAGCAAAAATAGAGATAAATATCTAGTCCTTACGAGAAAACTGAAAAAAACTACTGAACATGAAGGTAAGGGTAATACTAATTGTAATTGGCGCGCTCAGAACAGTCACCAAAGGATTGGTACAGATACTGGAGGACTTTGAAATAAGATGACGAGTGGAGACCATCCGAATGACGGAATTGTTGAGATCGGTCAGAATACTAAAAGAGTCCTGGAGACCAGAGGAGATTTTCAGTTCAGTGGAAAATCATCAGCTTAGGCTGGTGTGAAGAACTTTCGAATATATAAAAGAATAACAATTTTGGATTCTAAGTTCTAAGCATTTTAAAGATATCGTCAGTTATGATAACATTCCTAAAATAAAGTATGGAAAGGTTGCATAGATACCTGATTAATCCACGAAAAAGACATACTCAAAACTAATAATCCGAACATTAACAATGGAATCTTCGAAGAAGACTTATTGTATGGTAATCAATGAACGAACGAAACACTTATTTATAAAAAATATATCTCATTTTATTTTTGAAAGGGTCCACAGTTTGTAGTTAGTTGAGAAATAGATGGAGAGACATATACTCAAAGTGGAAGCTTCTTCTTGTCCTATATCTTCTTCCGGGAGCCAGGGGGTGCCAACGCTTGCACCCCCCTGCAAGCCGTATCGTCAGCGACAACCTAACCCTCTGATCGGCTATGTATCTCTGACTCGACTCCCGATTCTCTGCCCCAGTCCGCCTGGTTACTCACCAGTTGGACCTGACTTCTCCGCCATCGCCCTGTTTACTAATCACAACATGACAACTTGTCAAAGCACACGGGGTCACTAGGAACGAACCGAAAATCCATGCTATTTGTTATATAACATTTCTCTTTATCCCATTTTTCAAAATGTCCACGTATGGACATTTTCTTCATGATTCTCTCCATCTACCCTCAACACCTCACGCAAAACAAAAAACAAAAAAAATTACTGGAACAACAGCAAAAGCAGTACAATTTTAAACAATTTGAAGGTGACCTTTTTACTATGTAACACTTGCCCAGTCTAATTATTATTTAAATTTATTTCATACTATTCTTTGCGCGGTTGACTATCCTGACATGCATGCATCAAAATACAATACGGATGCATCTCTCATCCTCTCAAACACAATTCCTTGAAAAATCTCAAAACCATAAAAGGACCATACTCTGATCCCAAATTCTGGTCACAAACCTAGTGACCCTGGTCATTCCAGCAATACATTTCGCCTGGATTCCTTATGACCACGTCCCAGTCCTTCGCTCAACAAGTTCCTACTAGGAGTAACTGGATAAATCCACAAACTAAAAAACAATATCTTCAAAGCCCAAAACATTCATCATAAATCCATAAAAATCATGTCCCAAAAGAAGAATGACTCGCCAGCTTGGAGAATTGCATGGACACAATTCAGGAACCCGAAATATATACAAAAAAAAAAATGCAAAGAAAGTCTGATTACAGCAACCAACAACAGTAATATAAACAGAAATAGCCAAAACAACAATAAAAAATTAAATAAAACAGGAAGAAAGATAAATGTATGGATACTTCAAACGACAATTTAAGAAAATTGCTCAAGAAATGAGCAGGACATGACTAAGAAGAGGGAAACCAGAAAAAAGAAACTAATTTTTGTAGCAATATAAAATAATCCCATGAAACCTTATTATATCGAAACAAACTGTTAATACACAACAGAATAACTAGTGTAGGTTATGTGAAGACAGAGATAAAATAATTAATCACATAATAGGCGAATGCAGTAAACAAGCACAAAAGGAATAAAAGCGTAGGCCTAACTAGGTGGGAAATGTGATCCACAGGGAATAGTAGAAGAGATTCAGATTTGCGCTGACAAATAGTTAATGAACGAATCAGAATATGTCCTAGAAAATGAGATGCATAAAATTCTCTGGGATTTTAATTTACAAACGAATCACCTACTCGCGACTAGAAGATAACACTTAATGTTCACAAACAAGAAGAACATAACATGTGGTTTTGTGGATTTTGCCTTCCTAGCAAAAAGATAGAATCAAGATTTTGCAAGAGTGCTTGGATGTTGAACATGATAGTGGCGGTGATAACAATGGTAGTTGGAACCCCGAGAACGGATCTGGAAAAGAAAATAGAGGAACTGGATATCAGAGGGATTACCGAGGCCATCAAGAATAGAGCACAATTAAAATCAGCTAAAATACCTGATGAGACTTTAGCGAAAAACAACCACTAAAATTTGTTAGATTAGGTTATTTGGTCTGAGATATTAACCCTTCATGGTGGTTTACTGCCAAATACTGTTAATATATATAATTATAATTTTGTAAGCAAATAGATTATGGGTGACATTATTTTTAAACGAGTTTTTTGCACGCAGTTAAATACTTTCAAGTATAGTAAACGATTAAACATTTTTTTTTACCTATAGATTGGACCCGAACGGGTACCACCAATCTGGGTTAGAGTGGACCTAGGAGACATAGAAAAGAAGAGGTATCCCACATTCCCTAACCATCAGATGGTTTAGTCTCATATCCAGGATACTCGTTGGGAGGCTGTTGCTCTTCGGTCAGCGTATTCTACAGCCCCAACCAATTGAGCAACTTAATTTTTTTTCAAAACTAGCAAAGAGCAAATATCCTGGAGAATGATACGTAAAACTCCTCTGGGATTTTGAGATACAAACGGATCTCCTAATCTTGGCTTGACGAACAGTCAATAAAAGCGATAGTCAATAAAAAAAAAACCTTGCCGAATAGTGGACTTTGCCGTCTCAGCAGACCACAGAGTAAAATTGAAAGAAAGCGAAAAGACAGATCAATATCTAGACCTTGCGAGAGAACTAAAAAACACTACGGAATTTGAAGGTGATGGCGATACCAATTGCAATTGATGCTCTTGGAACAATTCTCAAATGATTAGTAAAGAGACTGGAAGACTTTGAAATAAGAAGGAAAGTGGAGAGCATCCAGACTACAGAATTATTATGATAGGCCAGAATATTAAAAAAAAAGTCCAGGACTTGAGAAGACTTAGTGTCATTCAAACCCCATTAAGAAAACATCAGCAAACGCTGTTGTTGAAAACTATCAAGATAATAATAATAATAATGCACTGTCAGATACAAACTTACTAAATCGCGAGAAAAATAAACTACCTAATGTACATGGACAACATCAAACTCTTTACAAAAAAATGAAAAAGAATTGGGAACTATAATATACGCAGTGAGAATATACAGTAAGGACGTAGTAATGGAATTTTGCATAGAAAAATGAACCATTCTAATAATGAGAAGTGGCAAACAATATCATACGGACGGAATCGAACAACCAGATCAAGGCAAATTTAGAACTCTCGGAGAAAAGAAAACCTACAGTTACTTGGGAATGACACTATCAAACAAGTGGAGATGAAAGAAAGAATTTTAAAAAGGTATCTCAGAAGAACCAGAAAGCTACTCGAGACAAAACTATATAGCAGAAACTTTATCAAAAGAATAAATACATAGGTTGTCTCACTCGTAAGACATTCGGGACCATTCTTGAAGTGGACAAAGAACTTAAACAAATGAATCAGAGAACAAATTCATGACCCTGCATAAGGCATGACGTTGACAGACTACATGCGTCAAGAAAATAAAGAGGAAGAGGACTTATCAGCATTACAAACAATGTTGATGCATTGATACAACACAAAGACCACAAAGAAAAGTGCGGTGGAATAATGATTACAGCCACCAGAAAAAATACTGATAACACGAGGAGCAACAGAACGACAATAACCAGAAAACAAAAATGGGAAGAAAAACAACTCTATGGACGTTTTAAGCGATTAACAAGTGACATCTCACACGAGAAAACCTGAACGTGGCTAAAAAAGGAAAACCTTTGTAGGGGTACCAGTTAGTTGTTGATTATTTCCCACACAATTTATTTTGGTTTTATATTTGAAAAAGGCATTTGAAGTAAAGATGTGAAACGACGCGTGCAAAAGAACATTCAAAACAAAGTAGTACAAACAAAATTAAATTGATATATCAAGAAATACATTAAATGAAATATTTCAAAACATTACGAGTGTTCTACCACTGACTGTTAAATATTCCTCTGTGTGTGTGTGTGTGTGTGTGTGTGTAACTAACACGAATACTATGAAAAAAAATAAATATTAAAAGTGTCCTATAGATTATAAAATGAATGTTGATTAAGTATTTCTAAAGAATTTTAATTATGCATGTTAGGAGGAACGTGTCTTCTCCCATGCTGGTTGTTTGTTTCTTTTGGCGGTTTGACGAAATTTCTGTGGTTGTTTTCGAGGCTGGAGCAAGTCTAACCGTAAAGGTAGAACAAGGAACAAAATAATTTCAGAGAGCATACTTTTTCGTGGGGTTGACTGCTCGAAGTCAAATGTAAGAGAGAGAGAGGGGGGGAAGAAAGAATGTGTGTGTGTTATCTCTGGAAGTCAAAATGGAAAGAGTGAGTTGTCTCTGTAAGTGGCAGTGTAAGAGAGTGTGTTGTCTCTGTGAATCGAATTGGAAAAAGTGAGTTGTCTCTGTAAATCGCAGTGAAGAGTGCGTGTTGTTTCTAGGAGTCGAAATGGAAAAGAATGAGCTCTTGAAAGACGAGAGTATATATAGGCAATTCTTGTCATGCAGTCGGCACCAAAATCGCGGGACAAAATCAAAGTTGCGGACGTGGTTGTGAGCACTAAACGCGTGACTTTCCTGACCAATAGGTTCCCGAGACTGATTAATTTACCGACGTCCGCTATCTTTGTTTCGAGAACAAGTGGATTCACGGCCATTTCAAAATATAGGAGTGTAAATCCTATACATTAAGAGAGAAACTGAATCTCTTCACATAGCAGCTCAAAACAACGCCACAAGGACCAATCTAAGCAAGAAGAGATAAGACGTAACAAAACAGCAGATGTAGGTTATATAGAGATCGAGACAAAACGATCAATGACATAATAGCAGCACAAAACAACGCCATAAGAACCAATCATATCAAAGCGAGAATAGATACGACGCAACAAAATAGCAACTGTAGGCTATGCGGTGACAGAGATGAAACCATCGATCACATAATAAGCGAATGCAGCAAATCAGCACAGAGGGAATACAAGACGAGACACAATGGGTCGGCAAGGTGATCCACTGGGAGATGTGCAAGAAATTTAAATTTGACCATACAAACAAATGGTATATGCACAACCCAGCACCTGTCTTAGAAAATAACACACATAAACTCCTATGGGACTTTAACATACACAGACCACCTAATCTCGGCCAGAAGACCAGACCTAATAATAATCAACAACAAAAAAAAGAAAAAAAGAGAATTGCAAAAGTGTGGACTTTGCTGTCCCGGCTGAACACAGAATAAAACTGAAAAAATGTGAAAAGAAGGATAAGTACCTCGACCTTGCTAGGAAATTGAAAAAAAACTATGGAACATGAAGGTGACAATTATACCAATTGTAATTGGTGCGTTTGGAACAGTAACTAACGGGTTATTAAAGGGACTGGAGGACATGGAAGTTAGCGGACGAGTGGAGACCATCCAAACTACTACATTATTGAGAACGGCCAGAATACTGAGAAGAATCCTGGAGACTTGAGGGGACTTGCTGTCGCTGAAACTCCAGTGAACGACCATCAGCTAACGTTGATGAGAAAAATTCTAATGAATAATAATAATAATAATAATAATAATAATAATAATAATAATAAGAAGAAGAAGAAGAAGAAGAAGAAGAAGAAGAAGAAGAAGAAGAAATCCCCGGCACTACATCTTTATAGGAAGTACAAAGATTCAAATGGAAAGAATCTGTGATTTTACTCAATAACTTCATAAGACAACTTTCCAGTCAAATCAAGTAAAACACTTCGTAAAGGATAAAATGAAACAGCAAAAGGAAGTAATAATAATAATAATAATAATAATAATAATAATATGCAATCAATAATTTAGATATCGCTGACAAATCTCTCTTTGTATTTCTCATGACTGATCGATTTGTCGATAATATTGCTACATAATGAGCGGAGACGTCGAAAGAGAAATCAACACGGATGTACATTGATTTTTTTTAACGATATATACTGGGTTAAAGCCCAATGGGTGGGACATAGAGAAGAAAATTTGTTTTGCACCGATTTTTCAAGTGGGGGAGGCTTATTTGTCTTTACAATTAGCATTTGAAATTCTAGTCTTAAATTTCGCCACTGGTACCATTCGTCAATCGTTTCAGACTTGGCGAGTATATGGTATAGGACAACGGGAACAAGAGATTATATTACGGTATGATACTGAAACGAAGCGTCCTGGATATAACACTAAACGTGAAGCTCTTGAGAGAATGAAGTCAATCTTAGTTTCCATTACTCCCAGGTGCACTCTGACACGGAGTGCTAGTAACTGTTTGTGTCATATCAATTAGATTTGAGACATTGTTTAAAATAATAGTGAACTACGTTAATACATTGCTCGTAAAACATTGATATTGCAACTATTATACAGCGTTTACCAGTTTGAAATAATTGTAAAGATACATTTCGTATTACACATAGTTGTAAAGATTCGGCATAGAATATAACAACAGTTGACATGGAGTAATTCAACTAAGCAATCAACCAAAACTAACGCATCAAGTAGACGACGAGGAATTACTTAAGGGACATATTGGATTACTTAGAGACGCTGATTCTCGTTATGGACAAATTTTTAAGGAATGTTTATCAATAAGTAAATTGACCGATCGTTGTGGAGGGCTTTCTTTTCAATTTCGGTCCATTTTGTATAATGGTGAGAGTGTTCACTAATGCTTCGGGAGACCGGGGTTCGATCTCTAGTTGAGTCATACCAAAGACTCAAAAAATGGTACTTGATGCCTACTTGCTTAACACTCAGAATTATAAGGTACGGATCAAAGGTGAGAAATCTAGTGATATGAGTAGTGCCCTCTCCTCCACCTCAATGTAGTAGCAATTGAAAAGGGAGTGTTCATCAATATTCGGGTTTAACTGTCTGCTTTTGTTTCTTTTCTCAACAACAGGTGATCAGTGAGACATAAGACTTCCGTGATTCATAGGTTAATTGAAAGGTTGTCAAAAAGGTGAAATCACTTATAAAAATATAAAGTTAGATTTTGTATCGCTATTTTTGCGGGGGGGGTGAGAGGTCAAACTTCTTCGAACCTCTTCTACATGTCTTTTCGAACCCCTCACAGCCTATTCTGGTCTATGGATCTTCGAATTATCCTGTCTTCTGTTACTTCACTGAGTAAATTTTGAGACTAAATATCTATAATATTCTTATGCTTATTTCACTCCTTCACGCGTGTGTTAAGAAGGTAATGCTTTCAGTATATTTTACTTATATTTTTTTTCTTTCTTTCTCACTTAAGCAGATAATAGCATTATCGATATGATACTATAAGTTCTTCAGTCTCTGGGTGCACATATGTAAGTACTATAATGCATATCTGTGTGGGTACGAGTATGTTTGTATGATTATACATGGGAAGAGACATTGTATGTATGTATGTATGTATGTATGAGCATGAGGAGGTTAGCGTGTCTGTGTAGGCGGTGGGTATGAGTAGCGTATATATATGTATGATTGTATGTATGTATATAATAAAATCAAAAAGGTAGCTAAACGAGTTAGGAAGATAGACAGTTTTAATAGATGATAAAATAGAAAGAATAATTTCTCGATGTGGACGAAAGGGGTTATGTCTTTTATAAACAAAATTCTTCGTTATAGTACGATCAGAAGTCAAGCTTATCATTATCTACAGTATTCTAATTCTGAGAGGTCCATGTGAGAGGTGGTGGGATTCATTTCCGGAAGCGAAGTTTCATACGTATCCCCTGACCAGGATAAACCAGAAAAATTGTTATCAAAGATGTCAGTATATTCAGATTTGTTTTATTTTTGTTTTTAAATTTTTTGTTTCTTTTTTCTATGTAGAGCTAACTCAAGACTTGCAAAGTTTCGACCAAAATCTGCGACCGACTAATATTGTCAAAAAATAATCAACACAATACGGGGTTGAGTCGTTTAGCAGGTGTAACTATGCTGGTCATGACGAAAGATTCCCGCATTGAGGCATATTTGTATTACAATGACAAGAGAAGCTTACGTCATTTGGTAAGTTTACCACGGTCATTGTGCTAAATCTCACTCTTTTCTTCCCCTTCTCTCTGTCTCTTTCCATCTCTCTCTCTCTCTATATATATATATATATATGGATGGCAATATATATATATATATATATATATATTGCCATCCACAGACAGACTGTTTTGTTGTATCACAACACATCAATGTGACTTCAAGATGGGATCAAAACCCGGCTGACTTTAAGTCATTTGGATCTCTTATCCCAGATCCATCGTTATTCTTTGCATTAGTGAAAGAATTTTTACGGATTCGTTTTGCATATACGTAATCGGCTACCGGGAGTGCTCAGTTCATTAGAAGAACTGTATAGAACTCTCTCTCTATATATATATATATACATATATCTATTTCTCTCTTACACACTATATTCAGTTTCTTTACTTTTATCTTTCAACATTTTTCTCGTTATCTTGGCTTTCTCTATATCCCTTTATTTCACATACATCATCATCCAAATAAATTAGTAAATTTTTCAATTCTATTTCTTTTCTTCGTTCTTCATGAATATTTCTATACTTTATTCTAAAAAACAATTCTGAAATTGTAAGCTTAAATCTATTTAAAACATCAAGGAGAAACAGTTATGTATTAAATGTATTACAATTAAAACAGTTTGAATTTAAATCTAAGAATTTGATAAATTGCTGAATAATTCCCCTTGTTAACATATTATCAAGAAATTAGCATATAACAGATAATGTATAATAGAATAATATCTACAAAAATTGATGTGGAATATAAAAGGATAATTTCTTTTGTTGCACTGTATTTCATTTCTCTTTATTTACATTGTTTAAAAAATAAAACTATCTTTTAAACAATGTAAATAAAGAGAAAACAAATTAAGTTCTTTCTTGTTTTTTAAAGTGTTTTTATTTCATTAATATTTTCAAAATGTGTCGTTGAGTTGTAAAATTAATCTATAAAAGTGGATGTATTTTTAACATTTTAATATTTTTGATGAGATTTAAATATAATGTCTTGAGGGGTGATTTAATTTATTGCTGAGTCCTTTCTAGACGTAATCTTGATTATTTTCTGGAATTTATGTAATCTTTAATTTTTTTAAATCTTTTTTATTATAATGAATTTAGCATATCTATCAATTTTAGGCAGAATTGTTCTTGTGGGAAAAATTTATTATGATTCATAGATTTAATTCTGTATCAATTGTATATATTCAAAATATTAAAGGCCATTCTGATTCTATTATATATTTTTGGAGCAACGATAGTTTATGTTTTTGCGATTACAGTTTAATTCGTTGTAGATTTTTACAATATTATTGTTTATAGAACTGGTAAATGAGTTGGCATTTGATATATTTATAGCTGGGTCTATTTATAATCTTATATGGTTGAGAAAATTTAATTTTCTTTGATGATTTGTTTGTGCTAAATTGGTTGTTTACTTTCTTGTATCATATGTTTGAGATACGTATGTATCCAATAACATTAAATTCAAGAACCTATTTATTAAGTCGGCTTTTATTTTAAGTCTTTCCAAGCGGGCTTAGTATTAGGAATAGGGTCAGTGTCAGGAAGAAGGTCAATGTTAGGAGTGGGATATGTGTCAGAAAACAGGTGAGTGTTAGAAAAGTAGTTAATGTAATAAGGGGGTCAGTATTAAGCGTGGGGTCAGGGTTTAGTTGAAAGTCAGTGTTAGGAGTGGTGTTAATGTTAGTTGAGTGGTCAGTGTTAGTCTAAGGAATGGTGTCAGTATTGAGAGGGAGTTAATTTTAGGAGAGGCATCAATGTTGGAAGTGGGTCAATGTTTGAGAGAATTAGTGTTAAGAATAAAGTTGGTCTAAGGACTTGGGTCAATGTTTGTAAGAGGTCAGTGTTTGGGTGGGGGATACTGTCAGAGCTGGGTCCAGAGTTAGGAGAGAGTCAGTGTTTGGAGAGGGCCTGTTTTAGGAATTGGGTCGGGGTTATGAGGGGTGTCAAAGAATCGGGCCTGTGATAGGAGGGGATTTGTGTTTGGAGTGGAGGCAATGCTTAGATGGGGATCAGGGTTTGGAGTGGATTTAGTGTTTGATGGAAGGGGTCATATTTTGGAGTGGAATAGGGTCAGTGTTAGGAGAGGATTAGTGGTAAGAGCGGGATCAGAATTTTGAGAGAACCCAGTTTTAGGAATGGGAACATCATTAGTAGTGGTCAGTGTTAGGAAGGGGTCAGTGTTAGGAGTGGAAGCAGTTTTAGAGGTGGATTGGTGTTTGGATTGGGTCAGTGTTCGGAAGGGGTCAATACTTGGAGTAGAGACAGGGTTAGGAGGAGACCAATGTTACGAGTGAGGTCAGTGTTGCGAGTGGGGTTAGTTTTAGGAGTGGGTCAGTGTTTTAGTGGGATTAGTGTTAGGAGTGGGGTCAGTGTCTGGAGCGGGTCAGTGTTTGAAGTAAGGTCAAGGTTAGGAGAAGGTCACTGCTAGGAGGAGGTTAGTGTAGGAATGAGGTTAGTATTAAGTGTTGGTCTGTGTTTGGACGGGGTTTGTGTTAACAATGAGATCATTTGTTTGAGGGTCAGTTTTAGGACGGTTAGTGTTTGGAGTAGGATCAGTGTTTGGAGTTGGGTAAGTCTTAGAAATCGGTTTAGTGTTTGAAGCGGGTCAGTGTTTGAAGTAGGATCAGGGTTGGTGGGAGTAAGTGTTAGGTTGCTGGTTGTTTGGGTTTTATGGCATATCAACCTTTGTAGGTTATTTAACGCTAAATTCTGTTTATATGTATATACATTCAACCAAAAATTTCTAAACGAATACTAAATAGGTAATTTCTTTATTAGCAGGATTTCATTAGTTTGCACAAGATTAACCAGTTTTAATTCGTTATATTTTTTGTACAACCCTGTCTCTCTCAAGAAGGAGAGTACATCATCTATTTCGACGTTCTCGAACAGATCGGTTAAACTATTCACTTTGAAAAATCGCTTTCTGATGACAGCGAAAGCTCTGTATTCTATAAGAATGTGTTTAACCGTGCAAGTTGTCTGACAGGTCAAACACTGTAGTTGAGGTTCCTGTTTCAGTATGAAAGCGTGAGTAAGCTTTGTATGACCAATTCGCAATCGAGATATAACGACTTGTTCTCGTCTTGATTTTCTCAAAGCTATTCTCCATTCTCCCAAAGGTGGGCTGAATTTGGAAGAGTTCATTGTGGATATTATAGCGCCATTGTTGTTGCTATTTTGGGTGAAGGAATTTATTAATTGTTGGTTTCAGATCAGTATATGGAATCCTGGATTTATCGGGGGCCAGATCTAAGGCCGATTTGGCGACCGAGTCTGCTTTTTTATTTCCTCTCACTCCAATGTGGCTTGGGATCCAGCATATAATTATTTCTTTTCTATTTGACATAGAGTCTAATCTACTCAACAGTTTAATGATAAGAGGGTTCTGAAATTTTTTATTTCTTAATGATAGCCAGACAGAGAGTGAGTCTGAGAATATTATAAATTTCTTATGTTTACTCTTCGAGATGATGTTGAGAGTTATGTCTACTGCACGGGCTTCTGCTGCGAAGATAGAGCTTTCCATTGGAAGAGCTTTCTTAAGAATTATTTTGTTTAAAACAAGCTGCATGCGCTGTTTTATGGTTGTCCTTGGAGCCATCCGTAAAGACATAGAGGTGGTTTGGATGGTGTTGGAGAATATTGTGAAATGTCTCTTGATAAGTGCTGGGGTGGGTTTTAGTTTTGGAAAGTTCATTCAGTTCGAGAATCACTTTGGGATTTTTAATGATCCAAGGTGGTGTTTGTGGTAAAGTGCTTTCATGTATATTATTTAGTGGTATTTTTTATTCTAGTAGGATCGACTTTTCTTTTCTTTCAAAATGTTGCTTGTATTTCAAGTTGAAGGTGCAGTCATAAGCTGGGTTGAATGGGCAAGATTTCAGCTTTGTGGAATATTGGAGAGCCAGTTTTTCACGTCTTAGTGTAAGAGGTGGTTCATCTGCTTCTGTATATAGGCTTTCAACAGGAGAAGTGCTATATGCTCCAAGGGCTAGTCTAAGTCCTTAGTGGTGTATGGTATTTAATTCTTTCAAGTATGTCTTTCTGGCTGCCCCATATATAAAGCAACTATAATCGAGACTCGATCTGATTAATGATCGATATGATTTTAATAATGTTTCTTTGCTTCCTCCCCAGTTAGTGTACTGTAGTTCTAAGTAATTGTATGGTTTTGTTACTTTTTCTTCTCAAGTATTTAATATGTGGAATGAAAGAGAGTTTGCGGTCAAAAATAATTCCTAGATATTTGCAGTGTTCAACAATTGGTATTGGTCAATTTTCAGTACTGGGTCTAAGTGGAGCTTACGTTGGTTGCAGAAGTAGACGCATTTCGTTTTTTCTTTTGAAAATGTTAATCTATTCTCTGTAGTCTATTTGTTGAGCTTCTTGATCTGTAGCAGATCTGAAAGTCATCCACATACAAAGCACACTTTGATTAATTTTTACATTGAACTGCGTAACAGACAATACACTGACTTGAGGTACACTCATTTCTGGTTGTTTTTCTTCTGAGAAAACCTCTCCCATTCTTACTCTAAATCGTCTATCTTGAAGGAAGTTTTGGATAAATATTGGCATTCTGCCTTCTAATCTGAGGTTTCTGAGATGTTTTACAATGCCGTACTTCCAGATTGTGTCATATGCTTTTTTCGAGATCGAAAAAAACTGCCACTAGATGTTCTTTTTTAATTGAAAAGGCTTCCCTGATGAATGTTTCTAATCGAATCAAGTGATCTATAGGGCTTCTTTGGCTTCTGAAACCAGATTGGTATTCTGTTATTAATCTATTGGTTTCTAAATACCAGATCAATCTGGCATTTTCCATTCTTTCTAATGTTTTGCAGACACAACTGCTAAGAGTTATGGGTCTGTAATTTTTGCATTTGTATTGTCTTTGAAATGTTTAGGTATCGGTATAACTGTGGTTTCTTTCCATATTTTATGTATGTCACCGCTGTTCCATAAATCATTGAAGATTTGCAGAAGGAAATTTGTGGATGGTTCAGATAATTCTTTTAGGAACCGATAATGTATTTTGTCGGGTCCAACTGCTGTATTGTGTGCCTTGTTGAGGGATTCTTTTAGTTCTGCTCGAGAGAAAGGTTGGTTGTAGCTTTCGATGTTTTTGCTTTGGAATTTGATTTTAACTTTTTCTGTTATTGTTTTGTGGAGGATTGCTGATATAGCAACTGCTTGCATGTTTGTATTTAGTGTAATTTCACTGCGATTGATGTCGTTGTTAATGATTATAGATGATCCACCACAAGGTCTATCAGTGTACTGTTTAACATAGTTGTACGAATAATAGTTTTTCATGTTGATGGAGGTGTTGTTTTTGAGGTGAGTTTCTTGGAGGTATATGATTGCTGAGCAGTATTTTGTTATAATTAGTAACAATTCAGAGTAGTTAACCCTTGATCCTCTGATGTTCCATTGGATTATTTTATTCATTTAGTTTTTTGGTTGAGATTTGTTGTTTGGTGTTTTATTTTCAATCTCCATTTCTTCGATCTCTTCAAATTTGTTTGATGTGATTATTGGGGTGGGCTGTGTTTGAGTAATTCTTTTAATTGAGTTTTGTTTTTTAATGGTAAAATCTTTCGTTTTATTTTCATTTATATCTTTGTTAATATCTGGAGGTCGTACAGGTGACCTTTGTCGCTTTTCTTTAGTTTGTTCAGTGGTTTTAGGGTTTTCTTTTGGGTTGGTATTAGTATTTATTTTCTTTTTTATACAAGGCTCGCTTTGTTTCATTTCAGTTGAATGCATTCATCAAGGTTTTCTTGGAATGTTAACCATTCGTAGGCTTTTTAATTTATCAGTTTTTCTATTAGTTTTTTTGTATTTATCGATTGAAGTGCTATCCTGGGATGGTTGATTTACTTTTTGTGCAATAGCTTTCCTCAATTTTCCTTGCTACAGGGAAAGGTATATTTTTGTTTGCTTGATAAACATTATCTCTTTTTCTTTCTTATAAATGGCACAGCTTCTTGAAAAGGCAGGGTGTTCCTCATGGCAGTTTGCACATTTTATGTTTTTGCATTTATTTTCCACGTTCGCCACATTTGCCACATATTAGCCGTCCTCTGCATATTTCTTTGTGGTGTCCAAATTTTTAACATTTGAAACATCTCAGGGAAGCTGGTATATACTGCTCTACCCTTTCTTTTGTGTTGCCAATTCTGATTTCTTTTGGTATTGATGGTTTCTCAAAAGTCAGAATGTATGTATGGGTCTGTATGATTTCATCATTTCGGCGAATAGTGACTCTTCTGTATTCTTTTATTCCTTGTTTTTTTAAAGCTGTCTCAATCTCTTCTGGTGTTGCTAGTGACATTTTTTTACTTCTCACAACGCCTTTGGAGGTATTTAATTTGGCGTGTGGATAGGCACGACATTTGAGATTATGAAATTTTTCCATTTTTGCTGGTTTTCTGTATGTTTTTTGCTTTCCACTTCCACAAGCAGGTTTCCAGTTCGGAGTTTCTTTACAGTTTTGGAGTTGGATCAACTGGATATTATTTTTTCGATCAGAAAAGGTGACAGTTGATCTAATTTTGTATCTTGTAATGATTCAATAATGATGAATCTTGGAAAGTCGCTTCCTGTTTCTGAGTCGGAGTCGGATAAATATATTTTGGACTTTTGGAAAGAAGCCATAATTAGTGTATATTTTTCATTGGTCCTATGCTCCACCACCCACCACGGAGTCCAGCATGTGTTGGGAATAAGCCAGCGGGGAAACCCATTCGCCCTGGCTGAGACGGGGATACATTACCATTAAACTCATATCAAGAGCGAAATTCCGAGCCTCTTCAATTTCTGGTTTTAGTGCCGTAAAAATTTAACAGTGGTCAAAACTCTGCTCTCAACACAATTGACCCTCAGACCCCGCCTTCTAGCACCTATAAGATAAAAGGGTTGGGAATTGTTCCGCAAATGCAGATTGAATAGTACATTCGAGAGAAAATAAACATACAGGTGCTAGGGCATGACGAGACCAGTCGATTGATCGGATCGGGACCAATCCGACCGCCCGTCAGACTAAGTAAGGGCCAAAGTAGTGTGTTGCAAGTCATTGATCTCTCTTTTGCCGGATCAATGACAGCTCAATCACCAGGGTTCCGGGTCGCCACCCACGGCCAACAGGTGGCCTCATTGGGGGTTGTCTTACCCCTCTGCAGGAGTGTAGTTGGCGTATTCTACAGCCCCAGCCGATAGGGCGGGTAAGTTTTAGGAGTGAGGAAGTGTTTGAAGACGTCAGTGTTAAGAATGAAGTCAGTGTTGGGGGTTCAGTTTTAGGAGGTAGTTTAGTGTCAGGAGTGGGGTCAGTATTTGGAGTGGTTCTGTGTTTGGATTAGGTTCAGGGTTAGGAAGGGTCAGTGTTAAGAATGGGGTCAGTAATAGGAGTGGGTCAGTTTTTCGAGGGGGCCCGTGTTAAGAATAAAATGGTTGTTTGAGGGGTTGTTTTAGGAGTGAGGTTAGTGTTTGGAATGGGTTTAGCGTTAACAGTGTTTTCAGATGATTAATGTTTGGAATAGGCCAGTGTTAGGAAGGGCCAGTGTTAGGAATTGTGTCAGTGCTAGGAAGGGGTTAGTGTAAGGAATGGTGTGAGTGTTAGTGTTAAGAGGAGAGTCAGTATTAGGAGCGAGGTTAATATTTGGCTGGTGTCACTGATAGGAGCGTGATCAGTGTTACGACCGAGGTTAAAGTATAATCTGAAAATAAATCGGTAATCTTTTCATACATCTTTTCAATATTTTTATATTACTGCATTTAATTTCAAAATTTTTTGAATATCACACTTAATATATATATATATATATATATATATTCAGTACTTATCATTTCATATATATATATATATATATATATATATATATATAGATATAGATATATATGAAATGATAAGTACTGAATGTAAAAGAAAATCAATTTTACTGCCTCTTTTTTCTTAAATAAACAGAAAATAAGTTTGCTTTATGATAGCAGTTATACAGTAAACCTCACCAAAACCTGAACAATGATGACATCCTGTTAAAAATAAAATTATTGCAGCCTGAAGAATCCAGCCAATTTTAACTTTTGCTCATTTTTTGCATCAAAGGATGAATAGATATTCTGATAAAATTTTCAAAGTTTTCTGTCTGCTTGTGACATATCAGTGGCCCATGTTCACAGGGTATTTATATGGTATCCTACAAATATTGAAACAAGCCTTATTTTGTACCTCGTACATGTATTGCACTGTATGCATAAGCATTTATAGCAACTAGGCTATATAAACTGTCCTTTAGTTTCTGATTAAGTTAAATGATTCTTTCAGTGTATCTTTTAACAAAGATATTTCAAAGGCTATCCATAAAAAGCTGTCAAAATGACTCAATAAATATTTTTTTATGAAAATTTTGAATTTATCTAAACCAGATTGTCTCCTTAAATATTACTCATTCTATCAAGTGATTTCTTTATAGAAAAAAATCTACTAAATATTCACGTTAGAGGGAACGAAATCGAAATAATCAGATTAGAGTAATAGGGTAGCCATTTCCAAATATCCTTAAGGAATATATTGCAGCCTGAAAATGAGGACTAGAGCATGAAACAAAAATGAGTTTTCTATATTTTCAGATAATTTATTGATGATGCAATGAATATCAAGTAAATAGGAATGAGTTCATAAAGGAGACAACAGAATACGTCCAAAATCTTTAACTACATCTTCATTTTTATTTTGCAAAATAGATCTTACCTTCATTTTTATTTTTTTAAATAGATTCTAACTGCACCTTCACCTGCGCACCTAATTCAAAACACTGAAAGTTTGGTCAAATAAAGTAAAATATTCAGAAAGTTTTTTCTTTTACCTTTCAATAAAGTTTTAAAAACTGACAAGGAAACAAGAGAGTTAAAAGGAATTGTGATAAAGTCACCGCTCTTGAAGAATATGCTCGAGTAGGGTGGTTAGAGTGACTTCTCCATGTTCCTCCTGTAGTTATGCCATTAGGAATTTTGTCGCACGTAGAATGAAAATATATTACATACTATAGTTATCGTAAATGCAAATAACACATTTCCAGCCACTGATTTAAGCAAATGAAAAACATTAGTGATGTAATAAAGATAAGAATCGAAATTTGTCAATGTTGCGTTTATGATCCAGCTGCATCAGACAATACATCAATTATGGATCAGTATTCATGCAATTGATGAATTGATATTTTATTATTACTTTCTTCTTCATTGACTGTTGGACGAAGATATAACTTTTCTTCAATCAGTGAATAAAAATTCGTATCTGGATAACCACGCATTGGTTGAATGTGTTAACTGTCATAAATTCCATATTAAAAATGATTCTAAATACCTTAGATTCGGGACTTATACAATGTATAAAAGCCTTAAGCATGAACACAAGATTTTCTTGTGGCAATTTGTTGCAGACGAGACACTGGTATTGGTATTGGTATGTCACAAAAAAACAAAAACAAAACAGAAATATTTGAAATCTTTTCAGAATATCTACTACTCTCCAGCTGTTTGTGTTTCACTTCACGCAAATACTCTTCGGTAAGACATGAGTCCATCTCTTCTCCTCTCAGCTATAGGTAAATATTAAGGCAGATTAGGTTCCTTAGCCTTGTTTAGAAAACTGGCCAAGTAGAAGGAAAACTTTGAACCAAAGTTAATTGTACTCCGTTTAAAAACTGACCTGTTTCGAGGCGGAGGAGTGGTGCAAATACATTCAACCTTTTAGCATACATACACAGTAACCAGGTCAAAATCGTTTTGTTCCTTCAACGTACTTCATTTTTATTTTTAGTTAATATGTGGTGAAGGGTTCATTTTACGATGTAATTGCTATAACAAATTAATGTACTATTCGCAAGATTACTATTTAGTAATATGAAATATAAAGATTATTATTGAAGCGGAATTCATCTTGTAATTCGTTACTCAGATTATAATATATCATTTAAGATTATTAATGAAGACAAATTTATAAAAACAACGCGAAAAAATGATTTTTGTGAACAAGAGAAAAATCAGAATGAAATAATGATAGTTATATACACATGAACCGGCTCATTGGCCTAGTGGGTAGAGTGTTCGCCAATGGTCCGGGAGACCTGGGTTCAATCCTAGGTCGCGTCATACCAAAGACTTTAAAAATGGTACTTGATACGTTCTTGCTTAACTCTCAGTAATAAAAGGTACGTATCGAGCGTAAAGTAAAGCAATCCATGGAAAGGAGTAGCGCTCTCCCCTACACTTCGGTGTAGTAGGTATTGAAAAGGGAGCCTTCTGATCGCCCTCGATTACAGTCGCCAACTTTCCTTTTTTTACTTATATACACATGAAGATTTGTAATTTACAAGCTAATCTTTCCTTTGTTGTGTTGTCGTCGGAAGAGACCAAAAGTTCAAAAGTTCGTCAATATTCTTGTTCTAAACACATAACATCGGCATATATGTGTGCGCGTGTATGAAACACATATTAGCGGAGGGTATATTTGGCTGCGTACTAAATGTGTGGAGGGTAAAGCACATTTTAGTTGAACACACATACACACACACACACTCTCTCTCTCTTTCTCTCTCTCTCTCTCTCTCTCTTTCTCTCTCTCTCTCTCTCTCTCTCTCTGTGTTGACTGAATGTATGTGGTTGCTGTGATTTCCATGACGATGAAGAAAAGAACAGAAAGCAAGGAATTGTACATAACCACATAAATGTGTGTGTGTCGGTTTGAGTGCTAATATGTAAAATCTGATTTTAGTTGTTCCAAAAGAAAATGGACAGACAGAAAGATGGTAAGAGTTACTTTGCCACATCTATGAATATTTCGGGGTGTTAGTGAAATTGAAGTTGGTTAGTGTGTAGCCATAATAACGAGATGGAAATTTGGTCGGGTGTTCACATGTCCTTGTAGCTGCTAGTGTATGTGTCATGGTTACTAAAGAGAATTTGTGTCGAGTGCTCGCATGTCCTGTCGCTGGCCGTGTGAGTCCATTTCCGCCGAAAACATGAATGAATAGATACCCTAATCTCGTGACCGCCTCCAAACGAAGGCTTTTAGGCATAGGAAAGTACTCCAGCGGCAGGTTTATTTGGAATCAACTGCACGGATTTAAGCGAAAGCATAGTACTTGACTATCCTGTCCAATCAGATTCCAGAAACCATCTATTTAATCTTAGATCCTTATTCTTTACTGATTTGTATGAAAGTTTTAGCTGTTATGATCCTGATCCGCCATAAGAATAGCAATAAAACTATTGTTTAATTACAGTAGTAGAAATGTGCACCCTCCAGGTGTAAATATCTAAGTCTTAATATAAGAAAATATTAGATTAGATTAGGAAGACTTACGCAACTGAATAGGAGCGCATGTAAAAAGATTACTCTTATTTTTATTTTTTTTTTTAACTTGATTTTTATATAAAATTATATATTTAATACGTTTGAGAATGAAATGATAATATTAGTTATTGTTAAGACGAGTATGCAAAATGTCCACACCGTAAACTATGATAATATTAGTTATTATTAAAACGAGTATGCAAAATTTCCATACCGTACCCTATGTAAACCGTTATTTCTTAGTAATATATAACACATATCGCAGGATTTTAAACGCATCAATCCCACGTGGTTGCGTTGGCGGTCGGTCAAGGCTTACTTTGACCGGCATCCTCAAGCCTCAGGGCGCTATCTCCCCATTACCAGGCTTTTATACTCCTTTGAGGGGTTTGGTTTTATTGCCTGGCGCCGGAGGCGCCCCTCTTTAGAGAAATGCCGACGGGGCCCGAGGCATTTTTGGAGCCGCGGAACCTGTCTGGGCTTTAGTCCTGCGCCTGAACCCACCTAAAAAAAGACCTTGTGACACACTCGTACGGTTGGTGGGACGTATGACAAATACCAACGCATTAATAAAAGATTACCTCCTCTGGTTTTCCGGGCTCCACCTGGCGTTCGAACCAGACGGGTATTATTAAGCTGAATTGCCTGGTCCCAGTGGGCCTTCTCATCAGGTAATTGTTGCTTTACAGGGCTCAAGTCATGCATAATCATGCATAATCATGCATAATCTTGTGTTGCACCCTGATTTGATGGGAAGTCAGCTAAGTACCTATAACATGAGATTACCTGTCCTGCTTTTCCGTGGCCTACATGGCGTTGGCAACGAATGCGTGTTATTTACCTCGTGTGGCTCTTCATAATAAAATGACCGTGCGTCACATGGCTCCCTGAAAAAACAATTAAATACCCATTAATAACATTGGCTGCTTTGAAGCAAATCTTATTTAGGTAGACTATTATAGTAACAGCGATAATAGATAAAATGCTAACAAAGATTAGATTATGATTATTCAATAATTAGAGGAAATATAACTCAAATAGCTAAGGGAATTGTGAAGTTGGTCATTCGTAGTTTCGGTTAAAAACAGACAAGCACATAATCTCCATTATATTAGAATTTCATGGTATTAATCATTGGCATTTGAACTCCGTTTCGTCATCAATAAAAGACAATGCTCCCCCTGTTGTCAACAAATCTTCCCTAGCTTCCTCGATACTTATTGAAGAATAGACTCGTTTGTATTCATCATTGATTCTTTTTAAATTAACTAATGATTATTATTGAAGAAAATATCGTTGTCGCCCATTATATTATATTATATGTCTTATTAATAAAAACAATAATCTTTAGTGATATTTTATTGTGCTAATAGTAATCACCTACATTTTAATAATTTTCTTATTTGAAATTTTGAAAACTCTCAAAGAGCCCCCAACCTAGTCGGCTGAGACACAGTAGACTACACCGACTGCATCTCTGCAGAGGGATAAGAGTGTGCTAGATATGACATTAAACAATCTGACGGCGAGGCTCCTGTAATGCTGGAAATTTGTAGAATGCGGAATTCTCCTTCATTACCATCACTCCCAGGTCTACTATGGCCCGAATTGGTTGCGCCTGACATGGTTCTCTCTATGGGTCAAATAGAACTGTTTGACATTTAAACTGAGTGCAAACAAATGATATGCTAAATTGAGTTGTTTGAAATAGAACTGCTTGATCATTAAACAGTGTGTTAAGAAATAACTGATGTTTAATTGAATTGTTTTATAATAAATTATAAATAGCAATACTTGGAACTATTTAACTTTGTTGTCTCATGCTAAATTGAATTGTTAGAAATAGAACTGTTGGGGGTATCTACAAAATATGTTTACTAATTATATATTTGATATATATGTAAAAACAGAATTTTGCATTAAATAACCAACAATGGTTAATAAGCCATAAAACCAAAACAAACCAAAACAAAACAAAATAGCTCCCAATGTCTTATTCCATTACCATTTGGTCAACAATTTCTATTTTCCTTATAAAAAGGAAAATCAACTGTATCAGATGAAGCTGTTTAAGCAAAACATTTTAAATGAATAAATTATTAATTTCAGCTATATGATATCTATTTTTTAGTAATAGTCATTGACCACCTCGTTTTATATACAACTTATTTATGATATATCATCTGTAACTCAAATTTTCATCGTATCTCTACCTCCCTCGGTGTGTGTTTGTGTGTGTGCATGTGTGTGTTCCTCTCTCTCTCTCTCTCTCTCTCTCTCTCTCTCTCTGCGCGCACGCGCGTGTGTGTGTATAGCTCAGAAAAAAAGGCTGCAACATAACGAGACTTTTATCTAGCAATATACGTAAATGCTCTATCTTGTAGAACAAAACAATTTCCATTTGAATTCGCAACTCAGTGATAATTTGCGTGAGTGGGGGTCTACATTTGCAATTAGCATAATTTTAATCATCAAAATCCTCATCATAATGGAGATAACTATGAAATTCTTATCAGAATCTTTCCTTTCCCTCTAAATAGAAACATATCCTCATTAACACTGGTTACAACGGTAAAGCGACAGTTTTGCAGTTAGTCAACATATAATATAAAAAACTAAGTCTACATATGATATACAAAAATTCTAGAAAAGGTTTTTTAATAGAAATCTTAAATGAAAAAAAAATCGTTTAGAATCGTGTTATGCATATGTGAGCCAGCAAATTATATTCCATTGATATTTGTTTATACTTTATCTACATGTCTGCGTAATTGTTTACTCATGTATTCTATGTTCATTATTTTTCTCATCGGTTTTACTTCTTTTTCCCATCTCACAACTACATCACCCTTTCCTTCGACTCTATTATTACCTTTGCAGCAATAAAATAATACTCACTCCCTTTCATCCCTTCCGTTCTTTGTTCGGTTGCTTATTCTCCCAGCTGAGCAAACAGATACTTCCGGCAATTACTCATATCAATTTCATCTTTATTTGCCAATTAATGAGTGAATTTTAGACGGACAAAAGTAATGTTGAAGTATGACAATGCAAGAAACAGTTTGATTTTACAGGGTCGGTCTGTTAAATGATGTGTTATGTAGTCTAGCTAATAAGTATCTATAACTTGTTGTCACTTGTTCTCGATCAGAGTGGTAGAAACGAGCCACAGTCCGTCCAATCTCGTCTGCTAACCAATCACTTCCTATGATGTGTTTATTTTTGTAAAGAAGTCGGCCGCCGGTTTTTTGTCGAGATTGTGGAAGCCTCTGATCAGGTCCACAAATAAAAAAACCCAAAAAAACTAAGGATTCATCAGAATCCTACAATACACTCGTATTCGCGTCTTTATTTACTTTTGGATCGAGGATGGTGGCGATCAGAACCTAACTAAAGTCGATCAGAACCTAACTATAGTGATGTGAACGGCAGACAAATAATTGGGTACAATGACAATATGAGCAATTCACATGTGTTAAAAACATATGGAGAGTATGATACATTCTTTATTTAGGAAAATGTAATTTTCCTTTCATAAAAACATAAAAAAAATTATATACAGGCTTCAGGGTTTGTCAGTGCGTTGTCCCAATTTAAATAATGGGTCTCTTGCCTACCCGATGGGGTTTAAAAGATCAGAGCTTTGATTTTTGTTTTGTTTAAAGTGAAAAGAAATACTCCCCTACAAGGCGTGGGCTGGGATCCTTAATTAACCAAGCCTCTACATTGGGGTTTGATTGGACGACCGATCAAAATCTGATACGAGGAAGATATACTCTTCCCACAGACGTAGATCAATTCATTTGATTGGTTGACCAGTCAAAAGTAGTACAAGTATACAAAATAATCTGTCATTGGTTAGCCAGTTGGGAATGTTTACTTCCGGGGAATCCTCCATAAAGAATATGTTTTTAGGGTTAGATGAGAGAAGAGATCCGATGATACCAAAGACAAAAGAATATGAAAAAAAAAAAGCCTCTAGCAAAAGTCTCACTCTCCGAAAAATTGAACACTATAGAAAAATTGCACCAGACAAATACCTCAATTGTCTGCCTCTCAAACATAACACAAGTGACAATTACTCTCTCTATATATACATATGGTATATAATTATTATCACACCATTGTGTTTCAATAAATAATTGTTAATCGTTAACAGGGAGTTTTTCTTTTCTTTGAGTTACCAACACCCAGGCAAATTGTTCCAACAAATAATCTCGACCGTCAAAAGTTCCGGATAGTGTCATCCCCCATCTGTGGATCTTTCAAACCCAATGTGGGCACCGAGAAGATTGATAAAGAAACTACCCAGAAACGCATGAGGTAGTCACGAAACCGAGGCCATAATAAAGTATCGTGATAAGGATAGTACCACGGTACCATCAATTCCTTATCCCTTTTTGACTGTCTCCTTTCTCTAAGTCCAATGACCATGACTTTTCCTCGAATTGCTAGGGGCTCTATCTTGGATTAGTCGTTTCTCCTTTTGCATCCAACGGCCAATTGACCACTGCTGCTACTCACGAATTACTTCAATGAACATATTGGTTTTTGACTTCCGGAAAAGTAAACCGAGCACCCAGCACTAAAAGACCAAAGAAATTAGACACCTGTCTGCCGACCTCTGAAGACTTCAGTCTTTTATGGCTATAAAAAAAATTCATTCTTATCGAGAAATCACTCTTTCTATCTTATTATCTGTTTAAATATGCCGACCTCCCTAACTTGTTTAGCTACTCCTTTAATACTGCTATATACTCATCTAATATATATACGCTACGCCTATACGTATTATACTCGTGCAGGTACACTTGCATCTACATACCAATGTATCTACATACATTGCATCTAATTATGTGCACCTCAGGGAAGAAGAGTTTATAGTGTGAAATTTGGACTTCAAAGTTGAGAATCGTTGTGATTCACTGTTGATTTCTTACTGTGACAGAAATTTAATTGTTATTATCCACTTTTTTTCATATTTGAGATGGCTTTGATGATGCGAGTTTTCAAGTAATTCGTAGGAAGGATGAAAATCTTTAGTAAGAACAAGTGAGTTGGGAATGACGCTAGCATGGTTGCGGTAACGGCAGATTTTGTGGTATATGGATTCCACTGATATAGAAATAAAACCGATCCCGAGACAGTATCATCATCATCAGTGTGGTTTCTTTACTACAAACAGAAATCAAACTGATAGTTCGTGTATTGGTGTAGATTTTTAGGAATGCGGCATGCAGACACTTATTCATAGCTTGTGAAAATAGGCCAACAAAGGTAGTGGACGTGTGGAAGAATGATATTTTGTAGCTAAAAGTTGCTCAATCCAACGTTATAACTGTAAATCCTACACCTGTGGTAGTTTTCGTAGAAATGAATTGTAAACTTTACTTTACACCAGTTTAATGGAGTTAGGTTAATGGGACAGTTAATTCTGGTTATCAGTTATTGGATCTTCTTTTTAATATATTTTAAAATGCTTCGCCGTAGAGTAATGATTTGTGAGTTGAGTCACAAGTATACTGCATCCAAGATATGCTACTCACCCGCTCTTTTTTTGCTTTAATATATCATATTGCTAAGAATTTATATGAATAGATTAATTCTAAATTATTTTTTAAATAAAGGAATACAAATTTCATTTTAATCTTTCAAGCTCAGGTTATTGGTTGTTGTTTTTGTTAGCGAAAATAGGCGGCCAATAGAAGTGACTCTATCTTAAAAAGTATTTAGTAGCTGAAAATCTATTCTATCTATCGTTGTTTATTGTGCTCCATCTGTCAGTTATAGTTTCCTTGTAAATAAATCAGAGCCTTACTTTGCTAGCACCCTTCGTGTTCCTGTTTATTTTTTACTCTTTGTTGTCGATTGTTTATAGCAACAGTTGTTTCCCTATTTTCCTTTCCTTGCTTTATTCAGTACTGATGAACCTGAACCGTAAAAAATCACGGTTCTAAATAATTTTGCAATAGTATCTTAGTTATAATCTTACGTTATAACATTCGTCAGTCTCTCGAGATTCTCTGGACCTGGGACGGGATCTCGACAAAAGACTGGACAAGATTGCATGGAAAATCGGCAGTTGATCATGCATCAGGTCTCCCTTCTTCAAGACACCAATGTTTCCCCTAAAGAGGCAATGTGCTATACAACTTAGCAATAGCATCACCTGAGGATGACACAGAAGAACGACGATGAAGAGAACATCGAAATATGTCTTTTTCTGACTCCAGTTCTGGTTTTTTAGTTTTTCCTTCTCCTAGATTGGTTATCCTACCAAGGGTTAAGAGACAAGTGTGCCATACTATTTTATACATGGAGGAATATCCATGACTTAATGGCTAAAGTGCTTGATTGCGGCCTAGAAGTTCCAACTCCAGTTACGTTGTTACGTTCACTTTCAGACTATTAACACTGGGAAAGGTATGAACCCACTTATCCTCACAGCAATGGATTAAATTGTATCACTGCTATCCTACAATGATACCTTATTTAAACCCGCAAAGGTTAAAATGACATTAAACAAAGAAACCAAACTAAATTAAACTATTTTACGCCTAGCATTATGATACTCTCCATATATATTTATATAAAAATAGACTACTAGAGAATCCGTTGGTTTCCCGTGGTATTAGCGGTCTATATTTCATGCTTTTATTTAGAAAAAAATGAAGGATTCCTATTAGCGTTTGATATTTATCTCCCTTAAAAAGAAAATTTCGATGATTAAAATATGTCATTCGGTGTTGTGCACACTCTTGAGAATTATCATTTGTCTGAAATTTAGACTGGAAATTGCATTGTTCTCTAAGAGAATTTGAAGTGACTTTCACTAACAAAAACCTCGCTTTGTGCCATTGTCTGGGTTAGGTGATAGATAGATAGATAAAAATCAGAAAAAAATGAGATACGCATCAATGTTGTAGTGGTAAAATAGCATAGTCTCGTCAGAAAACAATGTAATCTCAATAAAACTGGTCACCTGTTTCGATAACGGCGTAAACTTTTAACCAAGATTGTAAATACAATTGTACAAGACATAGAAATTCGAGTGATAATAATTTTTCAAAGACACTGAGGTCTGGATGGTCAAATTCTTGTTTAGATCTTCAATGGGTAATGTGTTTTAACAGTGGTTCTTAGGGATTGCTTAAATAGCTTCAAACAATATTTGTCTCAGTCACTTTCATGTTCAATAACTTTTTTCAGTTCTTAGGCAAATCAATATATTAATCTACTTTTTCGCTTTCCTGCAATTTTATTCTAAAATGCGCTCGAACGTCACAGTCTACTAATTGACAAATTATTTTGTTATTGGTTTTTTTTGCTTTTTCTTTTAACAAAAACCAGGTTCAGTCCTCTAGCTTATCTCAAAATTTCAAAAACCTTGTGGGTCTCATTTTTTTCTTTGTCTTCTTTTTATTCTTGTTCGACAAGCTGTTGTTGTTGTTGTTGTTGTTGTTGTTCTTCTTCTTCTTCTTCTTCTTCTTCTGCTGCTGCTGCTGCTTATTATTATTATTATTATTATTATTATTTACTCCTTGAGAATTTTGCACACAGTGACAACAAATCTCCTTGAGTTTCCAGGACTATCTAAGTATTCTGGCCGATTTCAATAATGTAGTAGTTTGGATGGTCTCCACTCATCCTCATATTTCCAATTCCTCTAGTCCTTTTATTAATTCTTAAGTGACTGTACTTAGAGCACCAATTATAATTGGTAAAAACCTCACGTTCATGTTCCACAGTTTTTTTCAATTCCCTAGCAAGGTCGAGGTATTTTTTTCCACTTTCTCTTTTACTCTGTGGTCAGCCGGAACAGTAAGACCCACAGTCCTAAAATTTCTTTTTTTTCTTTATAATAATAAGGTCTGGTGGTGTAGCCGAGATAAGGTGATCTGTTTGTATCTCTAAATTCCGGCAGAGTTTTAGTGTGCCATTCTCCTGAACTGATATTGGGTTGTGTATATACCATTTGTTCGTATGGTCAAATTTAAATTTCTTCCACAATCCCCAGCGGATAACTTTGACCACCAAGTCGCGTCTAGTCTTATATTCCTTCTGTGCAAATTTAATGCATTCACTTATTATGTGACTGATCGTTTCACCTCTATCACCACATAACCTACATTTGCTGTTTTGTTACGTCTTATCAATTCTTACTTTGATATGATTGATTCTTATAGCGTTGTTTTGTGCTGCTATGAGGAGAGATTCAGTTTCTCTCTTAAAGTTTCTCTTTCTTAGTCACGTCCCTGTTCTCTTATGGGAGATGTTGCTTATTAGTCGCTAAAAACGTCCATTGAGTTGTTTTTCTTCCCATTGTTGCTTTCTGGTTATTTTCGTTCTGTTGCTCTTCCGATTTTTTCTGGTGGCTGTTATCATCCTTCCTCCGCACTTTTTTATGTAGTCTTCGTGTTGTATCAATGCGTCAACGCTGTCTTCGATGCTGGCACGTCCTCTTTCTCCTTATTTTCTTGACACATGCATGGTCATCAGATTTCTTGTTTCCTGGTCAAATTGTTTAAGTTCTTCTCTGGTCCATTTCAAGATTAATCCCGAATATCTTACGAGGGGACAGCCCTGGTATTTATTCCTTTGATGAGGTTTCTGCTACATAGATTTGTTTCGAGTAACTTTCTGGTTCTCTTGAAATATACTTTCTTAATTTTTTCTTTCATCTCCTCATGTTTGATGGTGTCAGCTTCCAAGATGTCCAAGTATTTGTAGGTTTTCTTTTCTCCGAGCGTTCTAATTTTGTCTTGATTTGGTTGTTCCATTCCGTCCATATGGTGTCGTTTGCCGCTTTTCATTGCTAGAATGGGGAATTTTTCTACGCCAAATTCCACCCCTATCTCCTGACTCTATATTCTGAATGTGTGTATAAGAGTTTCGAATTTTTATTTTTATTTTCGGCAAACAGTTTGATGTCGTCCATGTACATAATGTGATTGATCTTTTCCTGCGATTTAGTAAGTTTGTATTCGGCTGTTTATTTTCTGAGTATGTGCTTGAGTGGCAATGTAATGGTGATAATGGTGATAATGCACTCCTGGAAATATACCTCCTTTGATATTTGTTCCAGCAAAGCTTTTCCCTCCTGCTGTCAATGCCACTTTCTAGGTCTTCATGGTTTTCTCAATAAAGTTTATGACTTCATCTGATATTTTGTACATTTTGAAGCAGTTTATTATCTAGCTTTGTGGGACCATATCATATGCCTTTTTGAAGTCAAGTCAAGCCATAGCTAGATTTTTCCGTTTCGTCTGGCTCTCGTCGAGGATGTGCTGATCAACGTAGAGTAGTTCTCCCATGCCGCTGGATCCTTTGCGGCATCCTTTCTGTTTCTCAGGGGAAAATATACTGCTTGTTCGTGAGAAATAAAGCTCTTCCCTTATTTGTGCCGTTAGTATTTTCTACATCATTGGTATGCACGTTATTATTATTATTATTATTAACAATAATCCTTTGAGAGTTTTTCACACGAGCGTAAAGTGATGGTTTTTCACTGGAGAAGCAAGTCTTCTCAAGTCTCCGGGACTCTTCTCAGTGTTCTGGCCGATCTTAATAATGTTATCTGGATGGTCTCCACTTGTCCTCTTATTTCCAAGTCTTCCAGTATCTTAACCAGTCCTTTGGGGATTGTTCCAATTGCAATTGGTATCATTGTAAACTTTATGCTCCATTTTTTTTTTTTAGTTTTCTAGCAAGGTCTTGATATTTATCTCACTTTTCATTTTCTATTAATTTTACTCTATTTTCTGCCATGACAGTTCACTATTTGGCAGGTTCTCTTTTTTTATTTATTTATTTTTTTTTTTTTTTTGACTTTCACAAGGTCTAGTCGTTTGGTCGAAATTAGGTAAGCTGTTTTATCTCAAAATCCCAGAGAATTTTGTGCGTCTCATTCTCTAAGACGGATTCTGGGTTGTGCATATACCATTTGTTCGCATGGTCAAATTTAAACTTCTTTCAAAATTCCCAGTGGATCCTCTTCCTCACTCAGTCGTGTCTAGTCTTATAATCTCTCTGCGCTAATTTACTGCATTCGCTTATTAGATGATTGATTGTTTCAGCACAATCACCACATAATGTACTTCTGCTATTTTGCTGCGTTTTGTCTATTATTGCTTTGACATCCTTATGGCGTTATTTTGTGTTGCTATTAGAAAAGATTCAGTTTTTCTCTTAAGGTTTCCCCTTCTTAGTCATGTCCAAGTTTTCCGTTCGAGCTTTCGCTTGTTTGTCGCTTGAAGTGTCCATACAGTTGCTTTTCATCTCATTTTTGGTTTCTGTTTATTTGTTCTTTTTTATTTAGACTTCTAGTCACTGTATAGATGCATCGACGCTTAAATTCTGGCGAGTCCTCTTCCTCCTTCTTTTCTGGCACATATAATCTATCGACGTCATCTCAGCCATCTAAGGCCTTATGCATCATCATGAGTTTTATTGTTCTCTAGTTCATTTGTTGAACTTCTCTTTTGGTCCACTTTTAGAATGTCCACGAGTATCTTACGAGGAGGACAGCCCAAATATTTATCCCTTTGATGAGATTTCTGCTATTTAGCTTAGTTTCAAGTAGCTTTCTCGTTCTCTCGTGGTATTATTTTTTATTTTTTTCTTTCATCTCCACACGTTTGATGGTGTCCGCTTCTACTATTCCAAGTGTTTGTAAGTTTCCTTTTCTCCAAGCGTTCTGATTTTTTCTTGACTTGGTAGTTCTAATTTTTCCGTTATATGTTGTCATCAGCTTTTCATTGTTTGCATGGAACATTTTTCTAGGCCAAATATTATTATTATTATTATTATTCCTTTAGAGTTTTTCACATCAGTGTTAGCTGATGTTTTTTCACTGGAGTTTAAGTGACAGCAAGTCTCCTCAAGTCTCCCGGACCCGTCTAAGAATTCTGGCCGTTCTCAGTAATGCTGTCATTTGGATAGTCTCTACCCGTACACCAACTTCCAAGTCCCCCAGGCCTTTTAATAATCCTTTAGTTATTGTGCCAAAAGCACCAATTACAATTGGCACAATCGTCACTTTCATGTTCCACAGCTTTTTCCATTCTCTAGCAAGGTCGAGGTACTTATCCTTCTTTTCATATTCCTTCAGATTTCATCTGTGGTCAGCCGAGACAGCAAAGTTGACAATTTTGCAATTATTATTATTATTATTATTTTTAATTTTGGACATATCAGTCCAGCAGAAAATCGATTCCTTCTCAAGGTGACCCATAGTCTTTGATTGCGAAAGAAAAGTATTGTATAAAATACAATGCCATTTTAAGACGTCTTAAACGTGGTTGGAATAGTTAGGATCTGACTTAGTCTAGTAGATTTTTCCTTTGTTTCTTTAAAGCTTTCTGATATGTTTGTTTGAAGGGTTGATAAATTTGTTGAAGATATACAGGTGATGGTAGTGGTTGTGGTTTCTCCGGTTGCTGTAGCGAAGATTGGTAGGTTGTAAATAAAGGAGTAGATCTCTAAAAAGATAAGATGCCTTTTTTTTAATGGAAACTACGATGAGGATTGGAATGAATGGAGGAAGAAAAAAAGTGTGGATAAGAAGTAATAGGAGGAGGTGAAAAGAGGAGGAAGAAAAACAAAAGCGATATAAGAAGAAAGGGTCTATAAGAAAAAATTATCTTTAAAAACAGTGAAAAGGAGCAGAACAAGGAATGAAGAAGAAGAAGAAGAAGAAGAAGAAGAAGAAGAAGAAGAAGAAGAAGAAGAAGAAGAAGAAGAAGAAGAAGAAGAAGAAGAGAAACAAAAATAAGATAAGTCAAAAAAAGGAAGAGAATAAGTGAGAAAAAAAAAGGATTTTTTCAAGTCTTAAAAAAAAGAAAATAAAAATAAAAAAGACATAAAATTATATGGTTGTCGACGTTTAATTTAAATAAGCGAATAAAAAGGGAAAACTAAGCAGCGTGACGTGAAAGTAGTGGGAAAAGAAAGAGAAAGATTCGGAAAATTGTGGAGGAAGAAAAGTAAGTAGAAAAATAAAAACAGAAGAAATATAACGTTTAATCAGTTAAATGCGCGATAAGTACGAGAATGGGAAAGCATACAATATTGACAAAGGGTCACAGATCATCGCAAGAGAAATTGTAAATGGAAGAAAAAAAAATGAAAGAACTTTTCTCTTTTTCCTTACACTTGTAATGGTTATTGAGGGAAGCTAACAAATCAAGAGAGTAAGTTTGATTATCACTTGATCCATGTCATGTTTTGTGCCACAACTAAGCTATAGCGCCTCTAGTAGTATAATGGCTTGATAAGTAAGCTGACTGACCATTGTTAGTGAATTCAGTTCTCACTGTGTGCCTCATATTTTCGTTTTTTTCTACAGCATAGCTGAACTCGGTAGGCAACCTCAAGTATCATTATGGTTAGATAGCTAACAGAGAATTGTTAGTAAATTCGATCCTCAGTAGTTGGGCAGGATAATAATTAGTTTTCCTTACGCGAGTGATAAACTCAACCTTTACGTTTTTAGACAATGGGAACTTGTGCTGCCTGTAGTAGAAGACACCTCTCCAGCACCGGATCTTTGCAAATCTTCACTCCAAAGTCTATAAGAAGCAATGGCATTTATTGAAAGATAATTTGCTTAAAAACAGCTATTTTTCTCAAAAGAATTAAGATAAAAAAGAAATATTATTAATAAATTTCGTCTCTTTTGATTTATCTTATGTTAATAACAATCTAGAGAAACTTTTTGACAATAATGACAACCGTTTTGTGCCACGGTACTAAAGTAAACATACATCACGTCAGCAAATACCAGTCACAGCCAAAGAAATATTATTGCCATAGATCAAATTTTATTTCCATTATACAAACATCTTCACACACAAATGCACACACATACACACACACACACATGTTATATAATTGCGGAGGGATTTTTTTTAATATTATCATTTTTCGTTTTATATACCTTGCCTTTCGGTTTAGTTAGGCTGAGAACCTTTCGGCTGAGTACATGGGTTAGTTAGGTGCACACATTGAGTGCAGGTGTTCACGCGCGTGCGGGAGGATGTGACAATCACAGATGTTACAATAAAAACCCCAGATAGGAAATGACGTCATGGGGATGTGAATGACGTCATGCCCGGAAGCGAAGCGGTGAGTTAAGATTTGGGCTTGGACGAAGCAAGTCGGTTTTCGGAGCTCGCCGAGGCCAGACCAGTAGTTTGCGGCGGGGTGCTGCACGTGGTGGGGTCAGATGGAAAAGTCAGCATAGAAAGAATTTGTGTCTCTCTCTCTTCATGTCGAAAAACATTAAACTCAAAAAGGTAATAAAAAGTTTCGTACCTGAACCAAAAAAGAGAGTCGTAAGTGTTTCGTGTTTTTCGGATTCCTATGTTTATGAACATTTGTGAACGTTTTCCGTATCCGTATGAATGTCTATTTCACGTGTTCGTATCTTGGTCGTATATTTTTGGACGTGGTAATATTACACACATATCTTGACTTAAAATCTTCCTATTTGGTTTCACAAATAACGTCGATATCTAATAAGATTTTTTCTTGGCTTTCTTCCTTAACAAAACTTGATATTCTATTTGTATGAGTTATGAACTGCATAAACTTAATATATTTTTACTCTTACATATATACAAACCCTTTAAAAAAAATAGAAACAGACTCTGTTGTAAATGAATCAAATTCATTTAATAATTGATAAGACTTTTGAAATCTACCACGAATCAAACTGTCATTACAAAAATATTATCTATATTTAGAATACACACATTACTCCAAATAATAATATCACCGTTCACTTTACGAATAAACAACTATAAACAGAAAATAAGAAAATAGATTACTCCCAGTTGAACAAAATTTCTCTCAAACCAATCATAGAGGCGCTGCATTTTACAAAAATAAAGAGAACCGGGGGAAAAAGCATTCATGTTTATTGTTTTGGAAGCCCAAACAATTCGAACCTTTTGCTTTGGTTTGCTTGAGCTTTATGGCATATCAAACCTTTGTGATTTATTCAATGCTAAATCCTCTTTATGCATTTATGATTTATAAGTGACCAGTGTGCAGGTTAAAGTATTGTTATTTATGGTTTACTCACAGCTAAATGGTTTTACGTATAGTAAATGATTAAATAATTCTATTAAACCCATAGATGGGACCCAAACAGATACTTCTCTGTCTCAAAGTAGACCAGAGAGTAATTGCAATGAAGAGGTACTCGATACTCCCCAAAGATCCAGTACTAGACCTTCACTGTTGGATGCAGTTTAATGTTATACCTAAGACTCTCATTGGGAGGAAAAGGGATCTTGCCCCTCTACAGAGGTGCATTTGGCGGATTCTACAACAAGCCAACAGGGCAGAAAACGTTTTGGAAAACTTTCCACGCATCCAATAAGTCTGTACATCAAATCTGGTAACTTAACATAAAACTGGTTGCCAGTCGGTATTATGAAAGACAGAATTTATTTGATCAAGTACTATTACGGCTTCTATTACTGTTGGAGGTAAACAAACAAAATAGCGTGATGAAAAATTCCGACAATACCTATCTCACTTTTATTAAGCTTAAAATATCTGATCTTAATCTGCCACACATCTAAGTACTGATTAGGTTAGACACAATGATATCTTTTTTATTTACAAAGTTATGCATAGTCTGGCCATAGCTTGCTTGCAGTATGTGATTTTCATGAGCTGTTATCCATTAAGTAGTTATCAGTTTGATACTGTTTAATATCGTAGTTATCAGTTTGTTACTGCTTAATATCGTAGATCAGAAGATAACTAATGCTTTTTGCATAATTTGATTGTAAAATATTCTTCGTTGTGTTTCTTCACATTTCTCTTTTACTTTCTTTTCTTTTTCTTTCATTTTCCTTCATTCAGATCCTGTAAAATGTTTTTACAGTTTCCTTCCTATTCATCTTTTGCTTCATTCTTTCGTTAAGCTTCCAACCTTCCCTTGTCTGTCTCTCTGTCAGGCTCGCCCGATCGCTATTGGATTTCTTTCAACGACCTCCATGAAATATTCTCTTTTTTTTACTCCATTTCTTACATCTTTAATATTTACTTCACCTCCTTCTCCACCACTTCGACTCTACACCTCTCACACACACTCTCTCTCTCTCTCTCTCTCTCTCTCTCTCTCTCTCTCTTTCTCTAAACACTTGCTGCTTCATTTCTCCAATCGTCAATTTCTTTCTTCGTACGATCTCTGCACGCCCATTTAGGCTGGTTCGACGGAGCATTGACGTCATCGATTACGTCATCAACATCGCTTACCGGTTTTTCCCGCAGGTGCCCACCGGATTCGATTTAAACAAAGCTAACGAAACGAAGACGGGGGAAAATGAAGGAAGGAGAACGCGGCAGATCCGACTGCAGGTTGGGCTGACAGAATCTGCGAAACATGGCTTGCATTTAATACAAGAACAGTGAAAGGATTGTACAAGTGTTGCCATTTGAACATCGAAGAGGTTGTAATAGTGTGATGCTGATAAATCATTTAAAAAACTCGTATACATATTCAACTAATATTTCTTGCTTTGCATCTATTTATTCAAAGAAAACTCATACAATGCAGTGTAGAAAGAGTAAGTCAGTCAGTTACAATATGAGGAAAAAATCCGTATAAAATAGGTATATATATATATATATATATATGGAGTCGGAAATAATTCCGTCAGAACAAAAATCATTCAACTATGAACATTTAAATTTTCCAGGAAAGAGTTCAACGTAACTGACGTCACAGAGCAATAATTTCTTTAAGAAACACAAAAAACAGTCACATTGGGATTATAAATTTATTTCCATCCTGTAATGGGTATTGATATGAATAAATTACACCAAAAATAACAGGACTTCTGCAGATCTAATGGATAAAATAATTACTTAATTATTTTATCCATTAGATCTGAAGAAGTCCTGTTATTTTATCCATTAGATCTGAAGAAGTCCTGTTATTTTTGGTGTTATGAATTCATATCAATACCCATAACAGGATGGAAATAAATCTATAATCCTAATGTGACCGATTTTTGTTTTTCTTAAAGAAATATATATATATATATATATATATATATACTAGTAGAATTTACCAGTGTTGAGAATTAATTTTTTATTGCGGACTTTTTTTCTCATCTTGGTAGTTTTTTTTTCTCACTACGTTTCAGCCAAATTCCACCGCTGGCCTTCTTCAGCTGATTAACCGCGACTTCGATCGCCCTTCGGGACCCATGGCGCAGCGGATAGAGGCGTTGAGTCTCTACGGTTCCAGGTGAGCATTGTCAGAAGATTGCGGTTTCAATTCCTACCCAAGCAGGCCAGAGGTTTACTTGGTCAAAAACGTGGTGCGATAGACAACAACTATGGAAGGCAGTAATTACAGGGCATACGGTTACAAGACTCAGCATTCCTATCCGAGGTCGCGGTTAATCATCTGAAGAAGGCCAGAGGTGGAATTTGGCCGAAACGTAGTGAGAAAAAAAAAACTACCTAGATGAAGACAAAAAGTCCGCAATAAAAAATTGATTCTCAAATTTAGAAGCCTCATCTCAAAAAGGATTCCCAAAAAAGACAATTAACCAGTGTTGATCAGGATTTTAATAAGTTTGGTTTCATGGCTTTTTTTAGTGGCAAATTCGTTGGTAATTTAATGACAAAGCCATCCTTGTTGAAGAACAACAGTGATACTATTTAAAACATAATTGAAGGAAAAGGGGGTTCATACTTTTCCAAAGGGTATTATTCTGAAAGTGAACGGAATAGCGTGAACTCCTTTACTTCAAGACTGTAGTCCAGCACATTAGCCATTACGCCACAAAGACTGCCACTTTGAGCTTTTAAAAAATGATGATATACTAAATCGTATTTTCGTAAACAAAAAATTCATTTTATTTGCTTTCTGTACTAATGAGTCCAGTCTTAATTTTCTTCTGAATATCAAGTGTTTCCGTGAGTGAACAGAAAACAGTTTACTTCTCTCTCTCTCTCTCTCTCTCTCTCTCTCTCCTTCTCTCTTTCTGTCACTCTCTCTCTCTAAATATATATATATTATCACATCTTAAATATTTTGGGGAACTACTGGAGACGCATGACTTAGATTTTTTTCTATTTTTTTTTCTTTCACCTCGTCCCTGCAATCCAAATTATATAATTTATACCCCCGTTTTCAACCGATTTCCGGTGTATAAACTTGAAAAGCGCCGGACGAAAGGGCCCTCGTTCATTTTACTATTCTAGTATAGTTCCCCCTCTTTCGTTACCAATGACGTCTCTGTTAATCTGTTTATATAAATTTGCTTGTACCAGAAATATAATAAAATACTTTAAGGGTAGGTACAGCCCTAAAATCATTGGTAATTTAAATAAAATTATACATTTTATGTATCTACTAGATAGCTATAAAAACAAGATCTTTCTTCTTCAATCTTGCCTTGGCAATAATTTAGCTCCGGGATACATCGTTCGACGTATTAAGAAAAGAAAATGCCGTAATTATACTAATGTATTACGTGCATTTTTAAAGGATGAAATCTCTTTTTTCTTGAACTCAATAGTCTGTGAAATTCCGTGTATATCATAAGTGGAAGATATGTTGGTCTTCCCTGAGCTTTTTCGATCTCCTTCGATTTTCAAAGTATCTAACCAATAACTCAGCTCGGTTAAAGAGTAAGTTATCGAATAGCACCCGGCAATTCTTGAACCACTTGATTAAAAAGAAATATGGTTCAACTACAATTACTGACAGACATTTTTAATTTTTCTTCATATGTTTTGTCAGATAATGAAAAATTTGTGCTATCGAGGGGGCTTAATTTTTGTCCCCCCCCTAATTCGGCTGATGTATTTACCGAGATGGAGTTTTTGTACGTGCAGTTAAAGAGACATTCTCTGGCACCTGCTGCTAATATTGCTTACTTAAAAGCTCGTCTGGCCGATTTGGCTCAGACTTTTGCCAACACCACAGTCAATTCTCAAAGTTTCTTGTGGCAGAAGGTACATTTTGAATCGGCAAAACAACTAAAAATGAACAATGATACCAGACCTGATAAAGGCGCTAGCGTGGTTATTTTAAATAGAGCAGATTATGTAAGCAAAGTGGGTGCTATTCTGGAAGATATTAACAAGTTCCTAAAACTTGGGGACTTGTCTTTTGATGATACTTAGAAAATTGAAAATAAACTACAAAAGCGTTTTCTTGAGTAAAGTAAACTGATATCGAAGAAGGTGAATTTATTCGTCCAGTCGGTTCGCAGAGACCGAGAATGTATGGATTACCAAAAATTCATAAATCCGGTATCCCTCTGAGACCTATTCTTTCCATGTGCCATTCTGCTCAGCACTCTTTGGCTAAATGGTTGATTGAAGTCCTTAACCCAGTTTCAGAATTTTAATCCGGGTGTTGCGTTAAGGACTCTTTTACATTTTCCTCTATCATTCGTCGACTTCCCGTTTCTATTGAGTCCCAATTTCTGGTTTCTTTTGATGTTGTCTCTCTTTTTACTAACATTCCTTTAGATGAGACAATATCTATATGCGCTGATTTTTTGTATCGGGGTCCATCTATTGTTGCCCTTCCCTTTCCTTTCCTGAGGAAGTTTTTATTGAATTGATAGGTATTGCCACAAAGTCAGTGTCTTTTAGTTTTAATGAGATCATGTACCGCCAGATTGAGGGCATTAGTATGGATTCCCCTCTTGGCCCCATTCTGGCTAAAATTTTTGTTGGCGTGGAAACTTTGTGGTCACTCAATAAGAAGAATTCTTTTCGGAGTAGCTATTGACAAAGTATTCCTTCTTTCAAACAACAGCTTGAAACCCTCATGCAAAGACAGTTTTAAGTGGATATCAATTATTAAAAGGTGTTTGCAAACTTCTTTCAGTCACGGTGTAAAACCGACAATGTTACCGCAAGCAACAGTCATTTGTTAGCCCAACCAAACAATATATTCAGTTAAGCTCCAAGACCATTTATATTTTGTTACAATACTGTTAATGACTCGACTAATTATGGTGACTAAAAAATACATAATTTCAAAAATATATTCACCTTAAACAAAGACATTAGTACAAACGATTTGCCTGGACAATCTCAATTTTAATACGATTCATGTTTTTGACTCCATCCGGAATGTTCTATAGATATAACCGAATCATTAAATATCTAAATTTCCCGACAAGATCTTGTGTTTGATCAAATATTTATCAACGCTACTCAATAAAACCCCAGAAAGTATTTAAACAACCACATTTTGTTTTATTGCCAAAGATAATTCCGGATTTTTGAACAGAGAGATCCAAATTACTACTCTGGTAACTTCCAAACAAAAATATGAATTCGTCTTTCGAACTTGATTCCGATAAAAAATATAGAATATTAAGCAAAACTTCTATTTTGTTTATTTAACTATTTAATGGCATAAGTTCTTTTCCTGAAATTTAATATTGAGAACTATAAAGCATGACTAAATGTCGTTACATTATTTACTAAGTTTTTCTTCATCTAGCACTCATTCTTGAGATTGCTTACAGCACCAACTATTTCTAAATGGTCACTCATCGAAATACCGTTCTTGATATGTACGTTTTAACAAAATGAGTTTCTTCTTGTGGAATATTCCTGTTTTAACTCAAAAACCAAAAATCTGGTATAAAGTTATCTATTTTTACCAATATCTATGAACAGTATTATTAGAATCATTGATATCCATTTTTGGATATTTGGCATAGAATTTTTTTTTTTATTTGCTCCTTTTTATGTAATATTCTTGATTTTAACTATCAAAACCAAGCGATTAAAATCCAACAAAATTTGTATGATCAGTATTATATATATATATATATATATATATATATATATATATATATATATATATATATATATATATATATATATATATTGAGTGTTGTAATATTCATGTTTTTAACTCTCAAAACCAAATAACTAGAAACAAATTGTTCAAATAATTATGAGCAGCATTATTAAAATCCTTGATAACAAAGTGCTTTTCAAAAATATTGTAATATTTATATATTTCTTATTACTGCTGTCTTTGTTAAATCCAATTTTAGGTTTTTGACATCATTTTCATATAAAGTTGAAATAAACTTGTTCAATGAGCACGTTGACATTCCCTGGTCTGGAAAGATATGTTCGCGTAGTTTTTCAAGGATTTTCATTTACAGGAAAAATAAACAGCTTAACTCATAATGCAACAACAACAGTTTTTGGGGTGAAAGAAACACCTTAGGCGTTTTCATATGGTTGAATGAAGATATTAGATATCATCTGAGTGAAACAATAATAATAATGATAATAATAATAATAATAATAATAATAATGATAATAATCAGAATTCTTAAAAACTATTATAAACAACGAGTAAGAGTTAAAGATCAACATGATATCTTTAATGCTTTATTCGCGAGTTACATATACATCGAATATATATATATATATATATATATATGTGTGTGTGTGTCTGTGTGTGTGTGTGTGTGTGTGTGTGTGTGTGTGTGTGTGTGTGTGTGTGTGTTATGATAAAATGAATAGAATAGATGAAAATGAAAAAATATTTTACTCATATCATCATCATCATTATCATCATCATGTCGTGCTGGCAGCTCGGATATCCCTGACCCTCTCTCGCCACTTTTCCCTATCGTTCATCGCCTCAGGCAGGTCTTCTGGACAACACCCCGTATCCTCACATAGTTGCTGAACGCAGTTGCTTCCAGGCAGCAGTTGCATCGATACTGCTATATGGATGCACTACATGGACTCTAACAAAACGGCTGGAGAAGAAGCTAGACAGCAATTACACAAGAATGCTGCGAGCAATCTTGGACAAGTCCAGGCGGCAACACCCCACAAAACACCAACTGTACGGCCACCTGCCTCCTATCACGAAAACTATTCAAGTTAGACGAACCAGACATGCAGGACACTACTGGAGAAGCAGGGACGAACTCATAAGTGATGTACTCATATGGACCCCCACACATGGCCGTGCAAAAGTAGGACGACCAGCACGAACATACATTCAGCAACTATGTGAGGATACGGGATGTTTACTTATATACTTCATGGTAAACCATATCTTTACGAGTAATAAACACAACGCCGTTTAATCCCTGTCTCTCTAACTCCCAACGTACTTCTTTTATCCCGCCTCTCTCTCTCTCTCTCTCTCTCTCTCTCTCTCTCTCTCTCTCTCTCTGAGATGGCTGAGGTCTTAAAATATGCTGGTTACTAATCTGCCACCAAAGAATGTACTAAACTGCATCTATCCTTTGTGGAATATGGAATATCTCTTCATTACCACTACTCCCAGGTCCACTCTGACCTCGTATAGTTGTAACTGTTTTGGTCCTATCTTTGGGTCAAATAGAATTGTTTAATCATTTATTAAGAATAATTATTAGTTATTTGGAAACGATACACCTGAGTACAAATAATTTGTGTTGGATACCAATACATGATCAATAAAATTAATTATGTTACGTAGCAGTACTTGAAGCCATTTGGTTGTGTGCGTGCAAGTGATTGGTGTTTGATGGAATTACTGGTGTTGGACTTGAAACTATTGAACTTTGTGCAATCAAATATGCTCAAAAAATTCATTGAAAATAAAAATACCAGCAAATTATTCGCTTAAAACACACACACACGCACACACACACACACACACATATATATATATATATATATATATATATATATATATATATATATATATATAAAGATTTGGCATTAAATAACGCACAATGGTTATTTAATGCCCGTAAAAAAAAAAAACAACCAACCCAACCAAACTCTCACTCTCTCATCCTTTTTCTCACTCTCTCTTTCATTTTTTTCTTTATTCCTATTTCCCCACTCTTCTGAGCTTCAACGTTTCCTTTCTTTTTTTTCTTTCTTTTTCATCTTTTCTTTCCTTCTATCTCCGTTTTCTTTGACACCTTTCTTTTTCTTTCATCCTTGTCTTTAATCAAGTTATTTGAAAGGATTTCATTCGATCTATGCATCGGCATAACTATCTCGAACCTAGATATAAGCAGTGTCGGTTCATACTTAAATAATCCTGTCTATAACAGGAAGTATGCTAATATTCAGTTAACGCAGAAAATTCTTAGATAATTATTCGGGATTGGGCTCTTTGGGAGCAATAATCACAAATAATCCTGTTCAACTGATATAAAAGAAGCAACATTAAAACAAATTAAATTTACATAATTTCTCTTTCCAACAATTCACTTTCTTTCTTTCAATTAAAAGAATAATTTTTTCTAAGTTGAGGTATTTTAAAATATGTCATTCGAACGATATCCCTGCGTTCTCAACTCATCGACATGACTGATAGCAACATCTTTAAACCCATTGACAAGCCGAAGTGCTCATCCATACATAAATAAAATCATCATTTATGATAGGAACTGCGTTAGTTTATAATTGGCACTGATTTTTTTTTTTTTTTTTTTTTTTTTTTGGTGATTACTGGTTATTTGGAGATGAAACATGAGCTACTGTAAGGCATTGTGGAAGAATGATGGAAACATTGGAGACAACGCAAGAGCTGGATCTGTCAACATCAAAGACTGAATGGGATGACCTTCCCAGTTTTTCCCTCCACTGCTGCCAACACAATAGTCTTGAAAGCATGTCTTTTCAATCCTCAAGTCATCATCCCAGACTGTTCTCAAATTAAAGGACTGATGATGAAGATGACTGGTAACTGTATCCCCTAATAATAAGCATGCAAATGTTCATAGAAATACAATACCGGATATTAACTCATAAAGAAGAAGAGAATAGTTCTTACAATTAATGAGGTCATTGAAGTATTTGAAATAAGGTTCAATAAAAAAGCGCTCATGGAACAACGGTTATCGTTGGAGGAATTGGACACAGAGACCAAAGGTCAAATCCAGAATGGGGTTATTTACATATCTTATTGAGCTATTTCTCTTAGAAAATTATGAATCCAACTATTCCATCTTCAGTTAGAGGTAAACGATAGAGTAGACTGGACTCTTTAACCATAGTCTAGATATTGGTAAAGAAGGCAAACTCTGAATTCAAACATGTTAAACTTGGTTTTAAAACTGACCTTGTATTACATTCTGATCATGCAGAGGGGTTTGTATATACGAATACTCAATAAAAATTCTGCCCTACAAGTTGGAAAAAAGTAAGGTTATAGAAACCTTAAAATATACATAGATCTCTCTCTCTCTCTCTCTCTCTCTCTCTCTCTCTCTCTCTTACACACACACACACACACACACATTAAGTTATTTTTTATATTTATTTCTTCTACTTAAGCAGTCATTGAAAATGATTTTAGTAAACTGATGCTCAAGTAGCCAACACGAGTGGTCACTATCTCCGTCCCCCAAATTATGCAGCATGTGGTGTAAAAGTATTCATCATAGGGTATGGATTCGGTGAGCCTAATTAAAATCTTGAACGAAGCTGTTTACGTTTCAGTTCGTGCTAGTGTCCGTAAAAAGGCATGAATACATCTTTTGCTACCTGGCTAGGGGTAAATAGTAAGAAGGAATAGAGTCTACATACTTGTAGGTAGTCAAACCAGTTGAGTAAAAGGAAGAACCTTGAGCAAGTATCCCTAAAGCATTGTGTTGGCAACTTCAGTGGCGACACTGATGGCATGTTTTATAGCGCCTTGCCGTTCCCTTAAAGAAAACCAATGTTTCCAATTTAATCTGCTTTTCATTTTTTGTTTAATTTCTTTCTTCTGTTTACACAAAAAGGATTTCAGTCGACTTATGTTCCTAGGTTCTTAATTTCCCAAAACAAATGACGCCTCCACCTCGGAAATAGCCATCCATAGGTTGATACGCACCTCATTTTTGACGAGCTTTTTGCATGTCATGGTAATAAAAACCCCATTCATTTGAAAACACATTTTCATCCTTCTTTCGAAAAAGGAAAGTTTACTCATGAATTGACTAAAGCATAAATACATTCTTTATAAATAGGAAGAAATATACAAATCTAAGAAATAACAATAGAAAATGCAAAGAATGGAATAATTGAAAAAGAAAAAAGTTTTTCATGGTAACAAAATAAGAGAAAATAAAAACGTTTACTCAGCACACAAGGAAAGATAAAACTTAAGAATAAAATCTTGAACAGAAAAAGAACGAAAATAAAAAGAACATATTACAGTATTTGATGTTGTCATTCTTATCGGCAAACGCGCGAAAAACTCATTGCCATGACATTGATTAGGAGAAACAAGCAAGACTTATCTCCTGCTTTATGACCAATCTACGCCGATGACATAGCGCTACTGGCCAATACACCCAACCAAGCCGAAACACTACTGCATAGTTTGGAACAAGCCGCTGCAGGCATTGGACTCCATGTTAATGCACACAAAACTGAATTTATGTGCTTTAATCAGAAAGGCGACATCACCACACTAGACCGAACCTCTCTGAAACTGGTTGACAAATTCACCTACCTAGGAAGCAGCATCTCATCAACCGAAAAAGACATCTACACACGGCTAACGAAGGCATGGACAGCTATGGATAGGCTTTCGATCATATAGAAATCAAACCTGACCGATAAAATGAAACGCAGTTTCTTCCAGGCTGCGGTCGTGTCGATACTGCTATATGGATGCACTACTTGGAGGCTGACTAAATGGTTGGAGAAGAAGCTAAACGGCAATTATACAAGAATGTTAAGAGCAATATTGAACAAGTCCTGGCAGCAACACCCCACAAGGCACCAACTATAAGGTCACTTACCACCTATCACGAAAATTATCCAAGCTAGACGAACCAGACATGCCGGAGAAGCAAGGATGAGCTCGTAAGTGATGTACTCCTGTGGACCCCCGCATATGGCCAATCAAAAGTAGGACGACCAGCTCGAACATACATACAGCAGCGATGTTATGATACGGGAAGTAACCCTGAAGACCTGCCAGAGGCGATGAATGATAGGGAGACGTGGAGAGAGAGGATCAGGGATATCCATGCTAGCTGCACGACATGATGATGATGATGATGATGGTTAAGTAAGAAGAGAACAAGAAAGAGAATGGTAGAAGAATTAGAAGAAAAAATTTCTCTGGATTACAGAGATGATTTACTAGCTGAAGTATGTGTCTACTATAGGTAAGGTTATTTATCTCGTCTCCTTTCTATAGACAGCTTCAACAGAATTTTTTGTGGCTTCAATGATGGAATCCCCGGGACCAAACTGGGCTCACTTTTTCCTTAAGTCATACTCGAAGACAAAAGCATGGCTGATGGAGATGAACAGAAAATACTCTTTCATTCTAGCCCGAAGACTAACATACTGTTGATAACACAAGTTATTATGTTGTGAACTCTTTTAGTAATTTAGAAATAACGTTTATATTACGCTAACTTTGATAAATAATATCCGATAATCATACGATGGGAAGTAGAATTTAATTTGTTAATTTTGATGCAGTTGGGGAAAAGCATTTTTACATGAAAAAAGCTGCATACATGTATAAAGTCTGTTTATTGAAAAATTAATTTCATTTATTACAACTGTTGTTGAGTCAGTGCAATATAATTATTCGGAATCATCATAGAAGTTATCAATGTAAAATTTTCTGGGGACCTGAATCATTTTACTTTGACAAGGGAATTCAATATAGCATAGATTGAAGCAATGTAAAGACAAGATATTAAGGACTTAATGATAACAACAAAATTATTACAATATATACGGGAACGAAAGATATATATATATAACACAAGAATAAAGATATATATATATATATATATATATGTGTGTGTGTGTGTGTGTGTGTGTGTGTGTGTGTGTGTGTGTGTGTGTGTGTGTGTGTGTGTGTGTGTGTGTCGCTTAGGAACGAAATATTGCCCAGTACTTATGGGAAAACTTCTTCAGTCATGAAAGTTTCTGTTTTTTCAGACATTTATGTAATTTTCTCCTTACAGATTATTCTTGTTTGTTTTTTTAGAAGATATAACCGCGTTCATAATGTCTGCTTTTGACTATACCATAGAGCTGAAGAAAAAGTGATTAACTTACAGGGTGTGTATCTGTGAAGAGAACTGTTGTTTTCAACTATTATTACTTTATATGGATACATCTAAAATCTTGAGGAATGTGCTTGAGGATAAGGGCGCCTGCAAGCTAGTTATCTAAAGCTTTTCTGAAGAAAAGTATTTTTTCATCCTTTCTTGTTTTTATCTGGTGCAATGACAAATGTTTCGTCGTCTGTGTAATCGGATTCTGAAAAAAGACAGACAATCAGCAACCCAATTTGGCAAGGCATTGATTTTATTTAAAACAAAGAAATAGGAAATGGGATCAATTATTATCTTTGCTAAAGTTTTCGTTTATCTTGATATTTAGGATGTATCAAAGATTGCAAAATATTTTCATATTTCGATATAAATATGATATAACTGCATAATTACTTAGCTATGGGTGTCATAATTAGACATGAAAAAAGCTGCATACATGTATAAAGTCTGTTTATTGAAAAATTAATTTCATTTATTACAACTGTTGTTGAGTCAGTGCAATATAATTATTCAATAAAATAGATAAGTAAATAAATAAATTTGGAAGATGGAAAAATAAACTTCATTGTTTTTTTTTTATTCATTGAGCCCTCAAAAAAATCAACACTTAAACTACACGTAAAGATTTCTCCATATGAGCACAAAAGCTTTTCACCTCATGGGGTTTCGTGCCAATAGCAAACTTTGACTTTTACTGCGTATAAGCAGAAATCAAACTTTCAGAAGTTGCTCCCAAAAATGACTCAATGGACAGGCAAAAACCATTAAGTGCTGTCAGTGACTTCGTTGAATAGAGACGCTGAATACCTGAAAAGTATTCACGCCATCATTATAATTTCACAAAGTAAAGGATATCTAAAAAGATGAATGGGCTGTTTGAGAAAAATATATCTATGTGTGTGTGTGTGTGTGTGTGTGTGTGTGTGTGTGTGTGTGTGTGTGCACGCGAAGAGAGAGAAGAGAGAGAGAGAGAGAGAGAGAGAGAGAGAGAGAGAGAGAGAGAAGAAGACGATATGGAAAATCGGATTAACATATTTTCTTATAGGGGTAGCGTCATCAGAATGAATTAATTATTCCACAAAAATGCATTGTATGAGTAACATTGGTTAGATTAACTATTTGTTTTTATTGCGTTTTATTTTTGTCAGTGGAGTCTTCGTGGTATGCTACGACTTCGAAGTAAGAGAGTTCGAATTCCAGTCGCGCTATTATGTCCACTTTCGGACTAATATTTTTGGGAATGGTATTGAACTCCTTTATCTGCCCCTAGTTACATTATTAATAGCATCACATTTGTTCTTTCACAAGGATGGCTTTGACACGAACGTTGATATGCCATCAAAAAATGAAACCAAACATTATTTTTGTTGCCTTTTATTATTCTACATTCTTTGAGTATTAATTTGACGAGTAAAGGTTATATGTTACAATTGAACATAAAATTGCAGATTCATAGATTAGAGCCTTCTCTGCGCAAGTTGGCTATTTTTAGCGATTCATTTCTTAAGTCAGCGAATAGTTACTGGTATTCCGATGATGTACCATAGCATTTGTGTTTCCTAATAAATCTCTGTGTTGTTCATCTGATCTTTTCTTCAAGTATTTGAAAGATTCTTTAACTTTCGAGAGTCACTTGTATGTATATAAAGTGTTATGTGAAATTTACCAATTTATATGTAGGCATTAATTTTTTTACTAATTTCCCTTTCATTTAACTTTTAAAAGTTGTTTACACCTTGTTTACCTAATAGACGTAACAGTCTTAAGTTGTCAGAATCTCTTGTATAAATCATTTTCATTAGTAATTTCTTCACTTCTTTTTTTTCTTTTTATCGCAAAGTTTAGGTCATTTTAACATTCTATAACTACTAGTAAGCATGTACTGTGTAATAATTTCTTTAAATGCCCAGGAATAATTATACTTGATATGTACAATGCGTGGTTATCGAGTTTCTTAAATGTCAGTCTCTCTAGTCTTTTCTTCCTCCACACAATAATTCCAGCAATTCATCTCTCCATTTTCTCGCCTTTCTTTCATTTTGACGCCGATTATCAATTCACATCTCGTGCGATACTGATGAGAAATGCTTACCGCCATATCTGAAGAAATCTATAAACTTTTATCATGCATTTAAGAATTAAAATCGATTTATTACTTTCACCAAGAGAAATATTTCTCGATTTTTATTATAGTAAAGATATAAAAAGAAGGTTCTCGTCAAATAAATTTCAAATTTTGTTACATTGTTTTCCTTTCTAATTTTCTTTGAGAAAAATAGAAATGAATGAAATAAGGGTACATCCAAAATAGAATTAAAAGTGTTTTCCTGGAGAACATTTCAAGAGCACGTGCATTGATTCTAAAATATCGGGTATTTTATTGTAAAATCTTTTGCAATACATTTCTAAAATGAAATAATTTGCAATGAACTTCTTATTGTATAATATTTTGCAGGGAAAATCAATTGCAATGCATATTGATTGTAAAATTATTTGCCATGGTAAAAATCGTTGGTTGGTTGGTTTAAAGACAATTTAACCTTTGTAGGGTTATTTAATGCCAAACTCTGTTTATATATATATATATATATATATATATATATATATATATATATGAAGAAAATAAAAAAGCAAAGTAATCCAAAAGTGTTGTTAGAACGGTTATAAGATCTTTCTTTGTATATATATTTTGTCTTTTTTCTTCTTATTTTAATAAATATCCCTCGTCGTTCAAGCAATACTTTTCACCGTATCTAAGTCCTGGTGAAGGTTTATTATAACTGAAACATTTTGACGCTGACTTTTCAAGAGAAAAATGAACAATAAAGAGAACGTTAATTTTCTTCAAAATACGAGCAGTGTTCTAAAAGTATCGGGACTGAAGATGAATTCACTAAAACTAAAATTATCAATGAATGAAACATTAATTTTCATCAAAATAATCCCTTTTGACTTTCAATACTCTAATTTCAGGAAGTTTGAAGCACATTGTTCGAAGCACCTTGTTTGGAACTCTTCATTTTATATTCTGTGAAGCTGTGCCATTATATTTTTGACGCCATTACCATCATCAAATCTTACCCTTAAGATGAATTTTCTGTTTAAGAAAACAAGAAAAAATCTCAAGGAATTAGGTATTGCACAATCAAAAGCGCTTTTCAAGATTATCGAGAATTAGCGCTGACTCATTTAGACTGTTGTCTCGACGTTAAAACATGATAATTACTTTATATTTTAAATTTTAAACTCAAGATTTAAAAAATCTTCTCATAGTATTAAAAAGGAAACCTATGAAAACTGAAATGGGTTTCGTTTTTCTGAAACTGCACAAAAAATATAAGCAGAAATAATGAATGCAGCCTCACTAGTAAGAATACTGTTTTCAGTAAGCGAAAAACCATAAACAACCACCCTGGAAAATTGAACCCATATCCTTTACTCTTTGGAATCTTGCTTATTTGTCTATGAAGATTTCACAGAAAATCACTGCTCAAAAGCGCCATACTATTATATTCCTGACTTTTATCAATAAATACTATCCCGCATGATGACTGCATTTTTAAATTCCTACGATTGAAATTCATAGCTGACTGCTTTCTTAGCTCAAGCATAATCAAATTTGATTAATTCTTCCGCTTCTTAATTATTGTTTTATTTTTTTATTTTTATTTTTTCACAGGCTTCAGGTGATTCTACTCCGATTATTTTTTCATTAATAAAGAATGAGGCTCTGAAGGATTTACCTACAGACACCACTTAAATAAGTCTCATAGGTTCCTAACTTCTTTGATTGCAACTTTAGTACAAGTGTTTGTTTTTAAGTTAATTTTTACATCCATTAATTCTGCGAGATTATTGCATAAAAGACTATCAGTTGTTCATGCACTAAGTCTCCATTTTCGACATCATTGATGTTGTTCAAGAGAAGGCCAAGGATACAGCCTGCCATCAGTATCATTGCAGGATAACCAAAAGAAGAAGATGACTTGAGACTACTTTAGGGATTCCAGCTTTTGATCTTCTTCGAGACTGGTGTACTCCAAGGCAAGTAATCCGAATTTATCCTATTTTACCAACATCTAATAATGACCTCTGTAAATTGTTGCTTTCTTTGGTCTTAAAATGACTTTTTTATTATTTAAATGAGATCTGATTTAACAGCCTAATCGTATAAAGTGTGACATTCTATGAGTTTTCTTAGATGAAGCATTTTCAACTGCTGTTTTTCATTCCAATCTTTTATGTTGACTTGTTCATTTTTTGATTGAACTAACATAATCCCTACCGAACTGGTACGTTTCTTGTTAAAATGATTTACTGACAATAAATATGTCTTAATCTGAGATTTGATTCAAATATAGACGACGGTTTATATATCTCATTCTCCTGTACATCTAATCTTTCGCTTGATTAGGGAAGACGATGTGATGCATGCAAACCACTATGAAGTGGGTGCACTGTACACAATACGATATTGACACTTATAAGAATATGCTCATCAAAATTCTCTTACACTCTCAACATTCACTTAGAACAGCTGACTACGATTAGTACACAAAGGATGGCTCAAGATGAGGATTGATTCACATGCTGATGAGTTGAGCATGAGAAATATAGTATTGCTTCCTGTTAATATTTGCAAACGGGTGGCGACCTGGACAAACCACTGAGATTAACAAGTGCTTGCGCCGTAACAGTTTTCTTTGTTGCTATTCATCTATGAATATCTCTGTCTACTTAGAAATTAGTCTTCTGAAGATTATTTTTCCACATCTCTCTCTCTCTCTCTCTCTCTCTCTCTCTCTCTCTCTCTCTCTGCTTGCTTTCACTTTTTCCTTTTTTCATTTTCTTTTTTATCATATTTTCTTTCTCTCTTTTTCTCAATCGTTTTATTTCTTTTTCTTTTCCCTTTCTTTGAAATCTCTTCTATTTCTTTTTCTTTCTTCCTTTTCTTTTTCTATCATATTTTTCTCTCTTTTTCACTCACTATCTTTTTATTTTTTCCTTTTTAATTACTTCTCTTTCTCTCACTTTTTGCAGTCCCCTTTTTTTCATTGTTTCTTTCACTTCTTGTTTCTTTTTTTTCTCTCAATCGTTTTCTTTTTTTTATCAAGAAACGTACCAGTTCGTTAGGAACTATGTTTAGTTCTTTCTCTCGCCTCCTTTTTGTTTCGATTTCTCTCTTACTTGTTTCTCTCTTTCTCTCTATTTCCTTATATCGGTAAGGTACACAGTACTTCGTGGAATTTCCAAAAATCCAGAGGAATTTCCAAAAATCCAGCTAATACACAACTAAATTGTTTAGCTCACGGAAGACAGCCTCATCCGCAAGTAGCCCCACTCCCATTGTATTAAAGGAAGTTTCCGGGGAAATACTGAGGAAAGGCAACGAATCTGACCAATTTGGGACACCACTCTTACACAGGAGATACCCTTCAATGAACTTGTCTTCACATTAAATTGTGCCCTTACAATAGTCAACCCCCTTACTCAAAACAATGTGGCGTTTTTTCGACCCGTTTCGCTCATTTATTGATATGCTTTAGTTGATCATCTAAGCAAGTCTTCCTAACTGTTAAGCGTTCGAGCATTTAGCTCCTTAAAATATTGATATTATGAAATTTAGTAAAATAAGATATCTATAATAAATTATCTAGTACAGGTTCAAAGGGTTAAAATGTATCTAAATACAATTCGTACAAAAAGAATACCCATATGAAATCATTTATGAAATCTATTGAGAATTGATTATCATATTGCATTAAGCCATAAAACTGAATATTCAGAAACTAGAAATTAAAATTGAAATCACTGACAATATTGATTGGCATATTAATCGAATGCAGTATCTACGTTCATCAACATAATTAAGCACTTGACTGAAGATAAAAAATATAATTAGAAATTTATTATTATCGTTGTGTAGTGTTGTTAAATTAAGAGGAGAAATATTGTAATTTGGTGTTAATTTTTCATTTATCAGATGAAGGTTTGTCAGTCATTATTATGATTAATTTTAACTAATATTTTCTTTGATCTTCTTTGTTTTAGTTGCTTTTTATCGCAAATCACTATGCCGTTATTTCTATAACAATAATTTATTGCACGTATTAGAAACAAAATATTAACAAATATTTGATCAAAGATACAAATGATTTATTAAGTTTATTAATAATTTACACCTTGCAGGTTTTTCATACCAGCGTTAATTGGTGGTCTTTTAGGTGAGTCTGATTGACAGCAAGGCTCCTCCGGTCCCCAGGATACTTACTGCATCTATTATTATTATTAATATCATTATTTACTCCTTAAAAGTTTTTCCCATCAGTTTTAACTGACGGTCTTTCACTGGAGCCTGAGCAACAGCAAGTCTCCTCAAGTCTCTAAGACTCTTCTCAGTATTCTGGCCGTTCTCTTTGGATGGTCTCCACTAGTCCACCAAACTCCAAGTCCTCCAGTCCCTTAAAAAATCCTTTATTTACAGTACCAAAAGCTCTAATCACGATTGATACAAGGAGCACACAATAAGTTTCTAGACTTTTTTCGTATGGGCACTGAAACTCTAGGCCCCTTTCGTATGGACACATGAAACTCTAGGCCCCTTCGAAGTAATCTCCTCTGGCTGCGATGCACTTGTTGTACCGTTCCAACAACTTCTGGAAGGCCCCAGGGAAATCTTCTTGTGTAGGCGTGTCAATGACCTTCGTCACAGCCTCTTTCATCTCCTCAATTGTGTCATAACGACAGCCTCTAAGTTTTTCCTTGAGCTTAGGGAATAATCATAAGTCACCAGGAGGCTGAGGAACTGTCATGATGCCCATCTTGGTCAAATAGTCTGTGGCAAGGATGGAAATGCCACTGACCCGATTCGAAGAGTGCTGGCCTTTTCCGACGGAATCTCTTCCTGAACTCCCTTAAAACTTCAACATAGTATTCCTTGTTGACTTTCTGTCCAGTGGGAACCCAGTGCATGTAGATCATGCCAGTGTTGTCAAAAAAAAAGGCATAATCAAAAGTTTGTGTGTGGATTTGATCTGTCTGGCCTTCTGGCCAAAGGGAGAGCCAGCATGCTTCCACTGGGAACTCTGTCTCTTGGTCTCTGGGTCATAGCAGCAGATCCAGCTTTCATTGCTGGTCACCAGAGCATCAAGATCTGAATTGACCAGCTCGACCATCTCCCTGCTGTCATGACAACGTCTTTCTTTCTGATCTTCTCTGAGCACCCTTGGGATAAACTTCGCGTCAATCTTCCGCATCTTCAGTTCCTCACAAATAATTGTGTGTACAGTTCCCACACTGACATCAAACTGTTCACTTATTGTCTCTATATACACACGACGTTTCTTATCCATGAAATTCTTTATTTGGCCAATCAACTCTGGTGTTCTGACTTCCTTACTCCTTCCTGAACTCCCTTAAAACCTCAACATAGTAACCCTAACCCTAACCCTTTGGCCAATCAACTCTGGTGTATTGACTTCCTTACTCCTCCCACACCTCTTATCATCCCTCACAGACTCCCTGGCTTCCTTGAATCTCTTATGCCACTCAAAAGCTGATGCTCGATTCATGCAAGATGATCGAAAAGCAGTTTGAAGTATTCCATACATTTCTGTGGCATTTTTTCCAAGTTTAAAACAGAATTCTATTGTATATCGTTTGTCTAAAGTGTCCTGACGTCTAGATTGCATTTTTGAAATTCACCAGCTGTGACAATCAGGCTTTAGTAGGGTGTATTCCAATTGCTACTGTAGCCGTTCATTCGAGTTTGAAATCATAAAAATTGGTCAGTCATATCATAAGATGTATAACAATAACATAGTGAATTTTCAAGAGTCTACAACAATTTAAAATGGCTGTACAAAAAAAGTTGTGAAAATTATTGAAGGCAATGATACAACTGTCACCTTCATGTTATCCTTCTTTTTACATTCTTTCATTTTTATTCTATGGTCAGCCGGGACAGCAAAGTCCACAATTTTGAAAATTCTCTTTTTGTTTTTGAATATTATAAGGTCCGGTCTTCTGACCAAGATTAGGTGATCCCTTTGTAAGTCAAAATCCTATAGGAGCTTATGTGTGTCATTTTCTAGGAGAACTGCTGGGTTGTGCATATACCATTTATTCGTATGGTCAAATTAAAATTTCTTGCACATTTCCCAGTGGATCACCTTGCCGACCCAGTCGTGTCTAGTCTTATACTCCTTCTGTGCTAATTTGCAGCATTTGCTTATTATGTGGTTGATGGTTTCGTTTCGATCGCCACAACCTACATTTGATATTTTGTTGTGTCTTATCTATTCTCGATATGATTGGTTCTTATGGTGTTGTTTTGTGCTGCTATTAGGAGAGATTCTGTTTCTATTTATTATTATTATCATTATTATTATTGTTATTATTATTATTATTTACTTTTTTTACAGCTTTTAAAAAGTCAAAATACTTTAAATATAGAAAAACAAACGATTGCTTCTCGGTCTTGCTTTAATGTTTAAGATGGAAAATAATAAAGCACCTGCGTTTTGGGTAAGTATATAAGAACCAGAGATAAAATTTATGGTTACTCTAACAGAAATGGACTGGATATATATATATACCCCTTCTGCAAGAAAAAAACTAAGGAATACGACATATTTCTCTATAATTGTTACTACAAACAATATATCTCTGTACCATTTCAAACAATTTTGTAAGAAGCATTTATTGAATTGTCAGTGAACTGTTTTGGAATACTTTTGTATGAAACCTGTTCTGCAGTGTGAGTTGGTTACATATTCCCCTAGATAAAGTTTGATACTTAATCTAAGAGTCAATGCTCTAAATTAATAACAATGTCCCATATTGAACGAAAGTGACGCATTGTAGCGTGATTTCTTTTAACGTAATACTGCAAAAATGCTTTTAGATAAAGCAATTTCAAATCCAATTTGCATCTTAATATTGATACACTGTATCATATTTTACGGCATGGACAAATTAGAATTTATATATAGCAGAAATGCTTATAAAATAATAATATATAAAACGAAGTTAATTAATTAATGCTTAGTATCATAATGATTGAATTTGTGTTTGATACTATAAAACAGCAAATTTGCACACTATCTGCTGCTTTTGCAGGCTTACGGTCATATATATATATATATATATATATATATATATATATATATATATAATTTGTAAAAACGTTGTAAAAACTTAAAATCAAAGTCGTGCCTTTGATATTGAGCACTGTTTCCAGGTTAAATGACTAGTGGGTTGTTTTATATTTCAAAATTTACAATTAAAATTTTAAAATCTTACACGATTGAATTAGCATTTCCTTACTTGAAAGTTACGAATAAAATAAAGGATTATATGAAGAGATTGAATCTTGATCTGGCATTCCCACAATTTGCCAGAAAACCCACCAAGTCTAGTGGTATTGTAATATACTACTGGTTCGCTCTGGGTTAGTGGAAATGAGACCTCGATCACGAAACCATCCAAGATCCCACAGTCGTCACCAAATGAAAATATTATTGGTTGCACAAATGTTGTTTAGTTTTGCAGCAAAGTGGATGACAATATATGCTCCCCCATGGGGGTTGAGCTCTCTGGCGAAGGAATTGCCGGCCGCCGCTAGCGTAATGCAAAGCTCTTCGAAAGAATTGAGCACTCTGGTAGCCGATAGGGTATAAAAAATGTAAACAAAGGCTGCTGCTGCTGTTTCTAAAAATAAAAATACCTTAAAATTCCCTTAGCCAACGTGGTCCGTTTGGTGGACGAGTGGTCTGAATCACAGTCTAACGTAAAGTTGGACGGGTTTTGATCCCAGCTCCGAGCGTCCTGCGTGTCTAGCCATACTGAAGAGTTCTGATAGAACGAATCTGTCCGTGGATGACTATATAAATATATATCTAAGAATTTTAATAACCCTATTAATATACGTATTTTTACAAGAAATAATGGGTATATGAAGTTTGTCTGACTCACGCGTAAAAAAAATTACCGGATACAATGAAGAAGTTCGGTCATATCTGACCTAAAAAAAAAATTAAGCTGTAAAGATAAGTAAATTCGATCAGAATTATATCTGTCATTTCATAACAATGTACAGATATGAACAAATAATTTAAGCTATGGAACTGAAAACTAGGAAAATAAGACTGCGATTTACTAATTCTCAGGTTCCACCAGTCCCTAATTAATATATAAGCATACTGACATCTCTCATCAAAAGAAGTGATATATTTTTATATTTCTGGTGCCAGTCTGCCGAGAATCTAGGATCTGTATCTGAACAAAGTTGGATAGATACAGGTAGTTGTCCAGGATTCAGCTATTATTTCTTCACGACACCAATCTTTGTTCAAGAGAAGAGCACGATATTGTACGGGATGGAACGATAAAATTGTCGTCCTAAAGAAAACAACACTACAGCTTTATTTTAAAACTTTTTTTGAAAAAATCAATTCAGGTAACTTGATTATGTATTAGAGCTGACATTTATTCAATGTAGCCGTCTTCAGCCTCAATCACCGCCTCGATATGGATGCGGAACTGCGAGCATGCCTTTTCCACAAGCGCCGGCCGGAGCTCGGCGAATACTCGGCGGATGGCGGCGATCAGGCTGGCTTTGGTGTTGTGGGAGGTCATGTTGGTGATGTTCTCGACGTCTGAACAAACGAAGTAGTCCAGTGGGTTAAGGTCGGGAAAGGAGGGGGCCAGTGAGAGAAGAGTACAAAGTTGAAGCACTCCTTCTGAAGACAACTCTGGGTCTCTTTGGACTTGTGGGCCGGTGCCAAGTCCCGCTGCCACACCCAGGGTCAGCTACCGGCCACCTGAGCACTAGGGGATCACCACACTCTTCAGCACATCCAGGTACACTTTCGTGTTGACTTTCAAGCCGACTTCGAAGATGGGAGGTGGCATGATGTGGCCCTCACTTGAAACCACACCAAAGACCATAACCGTAGCCGGAAACTTTGCTTTCATCAGTTGTGTGTGATACGCCTAAATCTCTGATAATCTGCTGAACAGGCCGCTGGGGAGTTTCATCAATGATTGCCTGGACCTTTTCGATGAACTCCTTGGTCCTGGTCTTCCTAGCTGTGTCCTCAGCCTTGGGCTTCCGCTCCACCACCTCCAAAGGGTCGTCCGATTTGAGCTGTGCCTTCAAGCGTTGAACCGTCCGGATTTGCATTTTGAGGGTGCTGGCAATGGTCCTGTTGTCATAACTTGGATCGGTAGAGAGCATAAGTCCAAAGAAACAATAAAAATATCTCAAAATAGGTTGGTCCACGAAGAGATTTGTATTTATTTAGGATTAATTTTGTTCTTATATACGTGTATGTTTCCAGCTCGTTGCTTTCGTCAGAGAATATATATGGCACAAGGCCTTGTTAACGGGGTACTTAATGAGACTTGAACTCATTCATGTTTGCAGTTTGAATGTTTTTCAGTTGGTTATGGGTTTATATAGAAGTCATCCTCTCTTTTTCATTGATATTTGATGTTTCTGTCTTTCTCTATATGTGTGTGTGTTTGTGTTGGAGTGGTTTTGGATTTCACTAACACTATTTTTCTCTGTGCGTGTGTGTGTGTGTGAGTGAGTGTCTTGGAGATTTTTTGTGTATGTATGTGTGGTAGTGTTGTTTGAAATTTACTGGTAACTATTCTTACAAATAATTTTTGTCTGTGTATATTTATCTACATTTCAAATTGGCCCAAACATCCACGAACAATCACCCCGCCCCAGTAAAAAAACTTTCCAAATGAAAAACATAACAAAAAGAATACCCTTATAAATTATTTCACGCAACACAATTTGTCAAACTGCCACGTATACAACTCCAACACACAACAAAATTGGCCAAACTACTACGCATACGACTCCTAGTTGTTGGCGACCGTAGCCGAGAGTACCTCGAAGGTTCCCTTTTCAATAGCTACGACACCTAGATGTAGGGGAGGGTTCTTCTCTTTGTCCTGGATTGCTCTACTTTACCCTTGATCTGTGCCTTATAATGCTGAGTGTTAAACAAGGAGGCGTCAAGTACCTTTTTTTGAGTCTTTTGTATGACTCGACCTGGCATTGAACCCAGATCTACCGAGCTATTGGCGAACACTCTTACCATTATGCCAATGAGCCGGTTATACGACTCCTACACACAATAAAAATGGCCAAACTACTACGCATACGATTCCAGAAAAAAAACAATCAAACCCATTCATATACAATAAAAACTACCCTATGTTCTCTGACGAAAGCAACGAGCTGGAAATATACACGTATATAAGCACAAAATAAATAAATAAATAAATAAATAAAAATACAAATCTCTTCGTGTACTTACCTATTTATATATAAATATAATGTACTCGTTTATATAGTATTGATGATTTAATTTTTAGGGAGAAAAATTGCGTCAACTTTTTCATTTGTATTACTTTCATAAAGTTGAAATTGAAAGAAGAAACTTATCTTCAAACATTAAGTTCATTGATTAGTGATTTCGTGGCCGTGAACCATATGTCGACCTACACACAAGATGTGTGAAGAGATACAATTTTTTTTATACCGCATTGGAGCTCTTGCCTATAAAAACTGACGCATAGAATGCGAAAAGTTAGCCACCTTAAAGCACTGATTGACATGATAACAAAAATATCAAAAATTCTTATTTCTGCTCCTGGGCTAAATGCAAAACCAAGTGGCAAAAATCAATATCTTTGTTATTTCAGCGGCTTGCGAATCGAACATGCGGCTTGCGAATCTGCGAACAACAATAGCAGATTGAAAAATGCATTGCATCAGTTAGTCAAAAGGTGTGCCGACACGTAAATTAATAATCTTCGTGGTGTGTGAAAAAATATAGTGATAGAAATTGTATTTACCAAAACAGAAATGAACAATAAATGTAAAATTAATTTTAATAAATATAGTACAAATTGGTATTGAATTCCTTAAGAACACTTATGAAATTCTACTTTTTTATACAGTTTGAATATATGCAATCGTATTTCTTTTAATGTCATCAAAGTACTCTAATTTTACTAATGAGATCATTTTTATGATATTAAACAAAAAAAGATCGAATGGAACTATGTCTAGTGAGTAATCCTGTGTTTCACCAAAAACTGGTGATCAATCATCGAGATTACAGGGGGAAATATAAAGAATTGGTGCTGACTCGTCACATGAGTTATCTGAACGAAGTTGAGTATAATACTGGATTGCTTTAGTGACTCATGACTGAGATTTGTTTTCGGTATTTACTCTCGAAACTTTCCTTGCGAGGGATATATCCGCAAAGAAACAAACACTTGATTTCAGAGTTTTCACTTTCGTAAACTAGTTACCAGCAACATGAATATTTGGAATAGCATGTTTATATATATATATATATATATATATATATATATATATATATATATATAAGAGAAAATAATGTATTGTGTGAGAAATTCAAATGTGACCACATGAACAAGTAGTATATGCACAAACCAGAATCTGAAAGCGAAATGAAAGACAAGTACCGAGACCTTGTTAGAGAACTGAAAAAACTATGAAACATGAAAGTGAGCGTGATAACAATTGTAGTAGGACTTAGAAAAAAGAGGATGAGTGGAGATGATCCAAACTACGGCAGTGACCGCCCAGAATACTGGACACTTGAGGAGACTCGCTGCCACCCAGACTCCAGTGGAAAATCACCAGTTGATACTGGTATGAAAAACTCTCAAATGAGTAAAATGATAATAATGATAAATAAACATCAAATTTGAAATCATTTTCATTTTAGAATATTCACGTTTCTCTTTCATATATATATATATATATATATATATATATATATATATATATCCTTATTATATTCCACTGTTGCACTATCTACTGTGTGTATTAGATATCTAAAATAGAATGTATATATATATATACACCACTGTAATGTTACTAAATAATCGTGATAACGTATATACCAGATTAGTTTTAATGTTTAAAATTTCTCTGTTATATTGCCTGCACACAACCCAAACACACACACACACACACATGTTTCATTATGTGAGTATTAGCTATTAATGAATTTTGACACTTTTCTTGTATTAGAAATGTATTGTACTGTTTTCTGCTTTCGCAGAAATATCTGATTGCATCTTAACTACTATGAACCATTTTTTTAAATTCATTTTCATGAATAAATGATTTTATGTCAGTAAAACCAATAAAAAATCAATTTCCAACATGATGAATCACTTTGAAACAAGCAGAATATTGCGTGCAGATTCCAGATATATATATTTACCAACCCCTTCGCTCGGGCAGGATAGGACACAAGGTCAATTTTTAAGCGGAGTTTAACAGGTTTGAATTCAGAGTTTTCCTTCTCCTAGACTAGTTGCCTCACCAAGGTTGAAAAACCCAGTTTGTCCTACTATTTACCCATAGCTGGAGGGAGAATAATTGGATTCATACCTTTTCCAAGGGTATTATTATGATTATGTGAAATGCAATCAGTCCAGGGTTAGAATTCGTGTCGCCGTGTCCATTTCCTACGACGGTAACCCTTACACCATAGGCAGATTCCAGATATAAGACTGAAAGAAAGTTTTAATGAAGGAGTGTTGAAACGGTCTCAGTGCAACCAAAACGGAAATTATATGTTTTGAGAGGTAGGCTTATTGAAGAGTTTTTGGAAGGGTTAATGAAACTTGAGGAAAAATGTGTAAAATGCGATGAAGTGCCAGGTAATTTTTAAGGTTGGAGGCTCAAAATAATATGGTGCTGCTTATTTAATCGTCGTAAAATGACCGAGTTGCAACAAATTACTACAGAAATAAAAATAAAGAAAATTTAACAATATTAACCCTATTTTTGTCGAATTTTCCATTTTTCTGTTGCTGCGCGCCGATCGGCAGAGGCAAAAATATGCCGATGGTATTTCCCGAAAGACCCAAACCAAAAAAGAAAAAGTAAAAAAGGTATCCAGAGTATGACACTGAACTGCATTCAGTGGTGATGCTCCAGTTCTGGAGCAACGAGGAAATTGAAATTATCCCTTTCTGACTATTGTTCGCAGATCCATCCGGACATTATTATCCATATGATTAGAATGTAAGACTTTGTGAGTCAAATAGATAGGTTAGCAAATTATTTTTATAAAACAGGAATACTTTAAACCATATAACTGTATGAAAATTATTTGTATTAAGAATACCCACTTTAGGTTTACAAAGGATAAATATTATCATTAATTACTTGTAATTGTTTTAAATACTTGAAACCGTACAATTGTCAATGAATTAGATTGGTTGGTTGGTTGGTTGGTTGGGTTTTAGGTTATTTAACGCCAACTCCATTTTTTGCAAATAATCAGTTCTATTTCAAACAATTCAGTTTAGCATCAGTACACAATTCAATTGTCAAAAACATTTCCATTTCAAGCTATTCAGTTTAGCCAAACAGTTCTAATACAGCTAATTCTGTTTAGTATAAGTACAGATTTTGTTTACACAGTGTTAAATGTCAAAAGAGTTATAGAACTCAAACAATTCAGTTTAGTGTAAGTACAGTTTCAATGTCAAAAACAGTTCAATTTCAAACAATTCAGTTTAACATCATAAGCACGCTATTCAAATGTAAGTACACAGTTTATTTGTCAAAAACATTTCTATTTCAATAGTATAAGTACAGATTTTGTTTACGCAGTTAGATTTCAAAACAGTTCCATATTAAACAATTCAGTTTAGTGTAAGTGTAGTTTCAAAGTCAAAAACAGTTCAATTTCAAACAATTCAGTTCAGCATAAGCATGTAGTTTTAATGTAAGTACAGTTTAAGAAAATAGTCCTATTTGAAACAATTCAGTTTTGGATAAGTACGCAGTTTAAATGTAAGCACAGTTCAATTGTGAAAAACATTTCTATTTCAAGCTATTCAGTTTAGTCAAGCAATTCTAATTCAACTAAGTCTGTTTAGTATAAGTACAGGTTTTGTTTACACACAGTTAAATGTCAAAACAGTTCTATATTCAACAGATCAGTTTAGTGTAAGTACAGTTTCAATGTCAAAAAACAGTTCCATTTCAAATAATTCAGTTTAGCACGTAGTTTAAATGTACGTACGGTTTGATTGTCAAAAAATTTCTTTTTCAAGCTATTCAGTTTAGTCAAACAATTCAGTTTAGCATAAGTATGCAGTTATTTTATTCAACCCATAGATTGGACCCTTATCAGGTGCTTCCACTCCGGGCCAGAGTAGACATTGGAGCAATGGCAGTGAAGGGGTGCCCCGCATTCCCCAAAGCCCCAGTATCACTGGAACCTCACCATCAGATTGTTTGGTGTCATATCGAGGTGCAGTCGGTGTATTCTACAGCCCCAGCCGACTTGGCAATATTAATGAATTAGTTATATTTGATAAAAATACATGAATCTATATCACTAAGTACAAATTATTACTAAAAGAAAAGAAAACTTGAAACCACAAAACTGTGTTCAAATTCTTTATATTAGGTATACCTGAAACCATGTAAACGTAAAAACAAATGATTATTATTAAAAAAGAATAGTTACTTGAAATTATGTATCAATTAGATAGAAATATTAATATTAGATAAGAATTAGTGTTAGATAGAAATATGCAGGTGAATGCGAATTAGATGTTTCTGTTGACTTGTTAGAAAATAAAATGAAAGAAAAACTAGTTAAAATTAATGATAATGACAATGCTTCATCTAAGACATTCAGACAACTGTAAACTATAATGTACGAGGTGCATACGATAAGTTTCCAGACTTTTTTCGTATGGACATTTAAAATTGTCGTAGACTCTTAAAAATTCACTATGTTATTGCTATACATCTTATGAGATGACAGACCAATGTTTATGATTTCAGGTTCAAATGAACAGCTACAGCAGCAATTGGAATACACCCTACTAAAGCCTGATTGTCACAGCTGGTGAATTTCAAAAATGCAATCTGATACTTTAGAAGAACCATATGCAATAAAATTCTGTTTTAAACTTGGAAAAAACGCCACAGAAACGTATGGAATGCTTCAGACTGCTTCTCGATCATCTTGCATGAATCGAGCATCAGTTTTTGAGTGGCAAAAGAGATTCAAGGAAGCCAGGTAGTCTGTGAGGGATGATGAGAGGTATGAGAGGAGTAAGGAAGTCAATACACCAGTGTTGATTGGCCAAAGGGTTAGGCTAAGGGTTACTATGTTGAGGTTTTAAGGGAGTTCAGGGAGAGATTCCTTGGGAAGAGGCCAGCACTCTTCAAATCGGGTCAATAGCATTTCCACCAGGACAATGCACCAGTCAACAACTCCATCCTTGTCACAGACTATTTGATCAAAATAGGCATCATGACAGTTCCTCAGCCTCCCTATAGTCTACACCTTGCTCCCTGTGACTTTTGGTTATTCCCAAAGCCCAGAGGCTGTCGTTATGAGACAATTGAGGAGATGAAAGAGGCTGTGACGATGGGAGTTTTATGTGTTTACTATCAATAAAAGTGCCCATACAAAAAAAAAGTCTGGAAACTTATCGTATGCACCTCGTATATTATCCGATTCAAGAATCGTTCAATAAACAGTGACAAAGGATCCGATTTCAAATCTTATGCAACTTTTCTTTATTTCAGAATCGCACATCTCAACCAACTGTAGCAGAATGACGATTTAGCAGTTGTGATAAAAAGTAACACAAATGAAATGGATGAAAATGAATCAATATCAAATAACGAATATATTTCAAAATCAACATCGACTATAAATTTGTACATGCATTACTCACAAATGCAGGCTGGTGCGTGTTTGTGGTACATAGATATTTCTATCCGCTTGTTAAAGAATAGGTAGAAGCAAGTATGATTTTCTAGACCAAAATGAACGAGACTATCTTATTTCTTCATTCCATTGCTTTGAATTAGTTTTCTTCTGCTTTTCTCTGTAATAAGTAAACACACGCACGAACGTGCTTCACGCCCTATTCTACGCAATATCTGCTTTGTAAATATTTATTACTATTTTTCTTGACAACAAAGAGGCACATGATCACCATAAAAGTTTGGGGAGATGGCTGGTCCCTTACTAATTACACTAACTGGAGTCAGTCACTGTCATCATCTAAACGTAAAGACATCCTTACTTGAGCCAAAATAATTTATCTATCAATTCCAAATTTACCATCCACCAAAATGCCAGCGACATTGACCCAATAAAGCTTGGATGTTGGTTGGTTGTTTTGTTTTATGGCTTATCAACCCTTTTCGGGTCATTTAACGCCGAATTAAATTTCAAACAATTCAGTTCAGTATAAGTATAGTTTTTATTTACAAACAGTCAAATGTCGAACCAGTTCAGTTAAGTATCAAAGTTCTATTTCAAACAATTCAGTTTAGCATAAGTACGCAATTTACCAGCCCATTGGCATAATGGTTACAGCGTCCGCCAATGGCCCAGGACACCGGATTTCAATCCCAGGTCGTGTCATACCAAAGACTCAAAAAATGGTACTTGATCCCTACTTGCTTAACACTCAACATTATGAGATCAAGGGTAAAGTGGAGCTATCTAAGAAAAGGAGTAGCGTCCACCCCTACACCTCAGTGTAGTAGCAATTGAAAAGGAAACCATCGGATCACCCTCAACTACGGTTGCCAACTTACACAGCTTAAATGTTAAAACAGTCCTATTTCAAGCAATTCAGTTTAGCATAAGTACACAGTTTAGTTCTATTTGACCCATAGATAGGAAACTATCAGGTGCTACCATTCCGAGCCAGAGCAGACATGGGAGCGATGGCAATGAATGGGTACTCCGCGTTCCCCAGAGCTCCAGCATTACTGGAACCTCACCGTCAGATTGTTTAGTGTCATATCAGGACATTCTTCGGGGAGGAGGGGTTTTACCCCTGTGCAGAAAAGCAGTCGTTGTATTCTTCAGCTCCCCCAGCTGACTGGGCTATTAGTCTTTGAAGAAATCGGTCTTATCTAAGGCGAATCATTAGACACAATCAATGGAAAACAACCAAATCTTACTTGTAAGTTAACCAATAAACCTCTACATTTACTGATACAAAAATAGAGAAATTTAGTGATTTACGAGGGACGCTATGAAAATAACGATTCCTATTTATTTTCCTCGGAAATTATTGATACAAAAGAGTTTATCTATTTCACCACACAAACAGAAAGCACAATAAAACTGTTGGATAGAACAAGTTTTCAGCTATAAAACATTATTTTTCCTCATAGTCATAGCCATTTTTACAAGGGATGAAAGGTGGTTATTCTAAAAGTAATACCTCCTTAAGTAATACTTTCATAGTTCCATAAGAGGATTGTTCCAAAAGTAATACTCCCGATTTATATTCGGGAAAATTAGAACACCATTGGATAGAGCAAGTTTTCAATATCACAACAGTTGGATTATTCCTAAGTCAACCTACTACTTACTCCCAATAAATCGTTAAGCATTTATTGATCAGTTACATATATTTTTCAGTAATATATATAGAGATAAAATCACTAGTTCAGAATTTGTCATTCCTTGACTATCGAGTGGTAAATTGTTCAGTTTTGAGCGTTAATGATCATACTGTTTTTCTCTTCTTTTAATGCTACCTATAAGCTATAATTGAAGAACGATGCTACCCTTTCTGTTTGTGTGTAAATCGATATTGTGTATAGGTCGACTTTTGATTTATAATCGTGAATTCTTTAATTTAGCACTTGCTCAAAAAGAATTTATCAATCAATTCGAAACTAGAAACAAACCGGAATATGGCAACTGACTCTATGAAGCAAGAAATAATTACTGAACACCACATATATTAAATGACTTAAACTAAGGATAACTAATTATATATATATATATATATATATATGTGTGTGTGTGTGTGTGTGTGTGTGTGTGTGTGTGTGTGTGTGTGTGTGTGTGTGTGTAATTCCTGCGGTGTACGGTTAAAACTAGAGTAGGGAATTATTTAAAACAACTATTTCACAGACTATCCACCTGTTTGACTGCTGACTGTTTCCTGAGTGGGAGTTCGACCATTTTACACTTTGTTGTTTGTATAATTCTCTCCGCTAGAAAAAAAATGGTAGTTTTACCTGTTGATAAATTCTTGAGCTATTATGTAGATATTGTTGATTTTTAAGGTCAACATGACACAGCAAAAGAAAAGAAGGTAAGTTGGGAGGGTTTGGACCATAAACTTAAACATTATTGATCTCTTTTGGAACCCAAGCAAAATGTCATTATTCCTTGAAACAAAAGAATTTATCCTTTAATATCAACAATATTATTCACTAGAATATTGCTAATTCTTGATTAAATCAAAAAATTTGTATGGCTTACGGGTATTCGATTACTTACAGGATCCACCGTTCCTTGAAAGTCACAGGCGTCAGATTGCTTATAGGGTTGACAGTTCCTAGAAGATCACAGGTGATAGATTACTCACAGTATCTACAGTTTCTAGATCACTGACGTCAAATTACTTACAAGGTTGGCAGTTCCTAGGTCACCCATTTCAATACTGGATAGACCAATCGATGCTTAATTTCAGTTATCTAGCTCAAATCAGTGTTTTCGTTGTAACTTGATTGTAAGTCAAATTAGCTCAGAATGTAAGCAATCTGACGCCTGTGATCTTCGAGAAACAGGTATTAGTGAGAATCAAACTCACTAATATTGGCTTCTTAGCCGAGTTCACTGACCATTTCAACCCGTTAAGTACTACCTTTAAAAGAATAAACACTAATTATATTTTTCACAAGGTTAGAAATATGGATAACCTTGAAAATCTGGAATCTCGTTGATCAGATTTATAAAACGTTAGTCGTAGCAATGGAGAGATTAACAACATATAACAAACGCTTAAATTACAACCAAGCACATCAATCTTTGATGAAGACAAATTTTCTTGAATCTATTAGGATAGATTTATATCTTCAAAATAGGAAAATATGACCGTAACAATTATTGAACAAATGATGTATGTTTAAAAAGTATCGAGACTAAAGCTTTATTTTCAAAGAATGAAATAAACCATGATCACAAATAGTCCCTTTAGTTTTCAATACACTTATTCCAGCAAATTGATTAGTAATCGAAGCACTTTTGATATGATGTAATGTCGTGCCATCATATTTCTTTAAAGTCTTTCATGTCCTCAAATCTTACTCTTGATATTAATTTTCTATTGAGGAAAAAGTGGCACAGAGCTAGGTGTGGTGTATGAAGGGTGCTTCCTTTCATATTTCTGCTTTTTTCCAAAAATTCTGATCAGAAGTATTGAGACTGCTGAACAGACACTGACAAGTTTAAACAAAAGCGAAACCTCTAGAAAGCACTCTGGATGTTTTGTAATTAGCAATAAATCATATAATTTCCTCGGCTCTGCATACACATTCAAATCTTAAATCTTAAAATCTTAAATTCTAAATTTCAAAAGATTTTAAAATTCAATCCTGTTAAAATTGTTTCACTTAACGAATCAAACACAACCAATAACACCCGCGTATATCGACCTACATATAAGAGGAACGGAGAAAACTCCTGACAAGCCAGGAGTTTGAGCTATTTGCTGAGTATTAGTTATGGTTAATGTAATTGATATCTGCGCTGAAAATGAAATCGATGAACCGAATTCTATTCATGATCGAGGCTGTTTGCGATTATTTAACGCCTGTGTCTTTAGGAAACGCATGAAAACGCAACATTTCAATCCACACCAACTATAAATTGAATAAACAGGTTTTTCTGGCTTTGGAGAAGCGACCAGACAAAAAAGGATCTCTGAATTCAGAATCAAGTGTACAGAACTCGCGAGGAGGAGCAAAGTCTGCTAAATTAATTCAATGCCTTCTTTATCTAATTTTATGAACTCTCTGTAAAATGTCATTTGAATACCAACAATATTTACTTTGTTATAGATATAATTCTCTGGAGAAATTAGATCTTTAGGCTCTTTATTATAGAATTGATAGAAAGTGGGCCTTCGGGTTTGTGTTGGGGGTAAACTCAAACAGCGTAGATCTTATGGTAATACGTTTAGAAGAAAATGACGTAAAATTGGCTTTCAGATTAATCTGTCCGAGTAGTACCTGAAATTTTATGTCTTCTTTTTTACTTCTTTTGATACATAAATTTACAAGTAATTACCAAAAGAAAATTCTATTAATTAAAAAATGCATCCTTTAAATTACATTTTTTGTAGGATAAATTGTGTCAATTACTTTATTGATTATAACTATATACTTATCACTGACTTACTTGGAAATTAATTGATAAGAATTAACAATTGTTTAATTAACAGCCAATTCGTATTTGATGTTCAGATTATCCTCACCTTTGAATGAATTAGTACAAAATATTTTTTTAAATTGAATAATTTGTTGACTTTCAGAAGATTTTATTATTTATGAAATATCATTTGATTCTTTTAAAATATACTTCCCGAACAATTTTTCAACGTTAAATATTCCTCGTCTCTTTCTTTTGCTAAGGTATCTAGCTATCTATCTATCAATCGATTCCGTTTCTGTCTTTATTCAATTTCATTGAAGCAAATAATACGCGTCTGATGTACAGCGTTATCGCTTCCTTGATCTCTCTTTTCTTTCTTTCTTTCTTTCTTTCTTTCTTTCTTATTATATCTGCTTTATTTTTCTCTCTGATGTGCAGTGTGCTCTTTTTACGCCTTATTTCCTCTACATGAAAATAGAATGGTCCATTATTTATCTAAGGTATGAAGGCTTTACATTCCAACTCATCCTTTGATAATATTATAGACAGAACAAAATAAAAGAGCAAAAGACTACGATCATGTGCTGAGTTAGATCATTAATCAGTGCTCCATATGGGGGATGAGTAAAAAGAACTGAGTAAAAACTAGTAAATAAACACGAACATCTAATAAAAGTATTTTGTATTTGGGACAGAACGAAAGAAATTCTACCAATACAGACCTCTAACGAATAGAAAATGTACGTTTTTTGCTCTTCGTGTTTCCAACAGGACAAATCAAATCAACCCTAGAAGACTTGTAAAATCTATGTCTTTCACTCTTTGAGTTTTAAACAAGACAAATCACAATACCCACAACCAGCACCAGTTGGTTATCTAATGCTTGTAGAATTTGTCTTTGTACCTTATATAGGACAACGCAACTTATCTCCGAAAGGCTCGTAAAATTTACATCACTCATACTTTATATTTGGAACTGGACAAAGCTAATTACTCGACAACAGGACAAAACAAATTTCTTGGAATATGTTTCTTCACCGTTAAGAATTACCACTGTCGATATATGTAACAGCTTAATCAATATTAATATCTATAACATTATCAATTATTAATAGTGAAGTCTCTGATGTGTGAAACAGCAGTTGTGAAGACATTAACTACTGCAATAAATAATTAATCTAACCGCAAATTAGCAAAAAGTAAATACTGCTATTGTCTGGAGAGGTTATTCCTGGGTGAGTGTAACAGGAAAAACAGATGAGAGTAGTGGTAAGAGCTGAGATGTGTGCTTAAGTATCTTAAATATTACAAAGAAGGCTACTTTTAACCTTTAAAAGTGTTTCCGAGAGATTTTTCAACATATACAAGGTTCTACCAGAACTGTTGGGAAATATAAACGATGCATGTATCGAATGTAATACTACTGTTACTCCTGCTTTTTGTGAGCAGCATCCTCTGTCAAAACAGTGTGCACACGAAGAAAAAAAGGATTAAAGTAAACTAAGATTTCTGGGGCTCATAGTGGAAAAGTTAAGATAGCAACTTGAATATATATATATATATATATATATATATATATATATATATCATATGATATCACATTGCACAACGTAAGTGGAACACTTAAGCTAGAGTACATGATAAAATAAAAGCCTTTCAATGGATGAAAATATGAATATAAAAAGTGAGCGGAAATATTCAGCTTTTTACATATAATTAACCAAGGATCAGGTAGCCAAAGGGCAGACGACACGAGAAATGCAGCCGGTGAACCGACTTCAAACTCTGTTTAGCACAGTTTATGTTGCAATTGTAATAATTTCATTCGCAGTCATGAATCTACAATTTCTTCCAGCTGTTGCTATGCACGGTCAATAGGGCATGGGAAAGAAGATGGACACTGCCAAGTATCCGGTATTATTATGAAGAAAAATATCTATCAAGGCACCTCAATGATCTAATAAATTATAAGAAACATATATTGCATATTATCAAAGTCTTGGAATTCTGAAATTTAGTAACAATCATCTTCACATTCTCAAAATCAACACAACACATGTTTACTTCAAGTAGTGCCAAAAAAATTAAGTATTATCTTTTGCCACTGTACAGTTTAAATTGGATGGTTTCGATAAAGACTGCAGAAACAAGTTTTTACAATAAGTAATTTCTCTATCTTTGCTTTTTTACAAGATAGATAGATAGATAGATAGATAGATTGAGTGAGTGAGTGAGAGTTGGAGAAAAGAATAAGCTGATTAGGTTTGTAAATAAATACGGATAAAAGCGATAGATTCTCAAATGGTCAGCCACCCGGATTTATTGATATCAAAAGATTAAATGATAAAGATATGAATAAACAGAGAAAAAAAATTAAATTAAGGAAAAAGAGAACAGTACAAACAATATTCCAGGCAGACTAGCAACCAGAAAATGGTTCACAAAAATGTACATTAAGAAATCTATAAGGAATCGACGAATAAAGAGTGATAAAACATTTAAGTTAAATCCATAGGACTTCAGTTTTATTTTTAAGCCGATACATATATATATATATAGAGAGAGAGAGAGAGGGAGAGAGAAAGAAAGAAAGAAAGAAAAAAAGAAAGAAAGAGATTGAAGGAGAGTGAGAGAGAGTATCGTCCATAAATAAATACATCCTTAAAATTTTCTATAAAAAGTTCATTTTCCTGTAAACCATATACCATGATTTTTTTTCCTAATGAAATTATACACAATGAAAATGGATATTGTTACGTATTATTTAGTAGCAAACACTAAAACTGATCCAAATTTAAAATATTTTGCATGAAGACAAGAATAAATCTCAATAAAAATAGTAAAAAAGATTCTTGTCACTGGACATACTGAAGAGAAAGAGAAAGTCACCTAAATATTCTCGATTCAAATCCATGTGTTAATGTCAAATCTATAAATGTGCATACAAATGTTGTTTACTCATGCATCTATATCATTATATCAAACAATTCTCGGTGAGCTTTCACTATGATAATCATCTACAAAATGTTATTTCCTCGGATCCCCGGGTTCTAAATGGGAAAATTCATCTTTATTTGATATGCCAAAAATTATAGTACAGTAGTAAATCTAAGCGTTAGAAAATTTCAGATAAGTGATGTTCTGAGATTATGAATATTTCATATCTATGCCATCTGCAATTCAAAAGTTTAGACAACTCAAAACTTGAAATTGCTTCTCTCCTGAAAAAAATCTCAGAGAAATGTTTGTTTTTTTATTGTTTTGTTTTTAAATTCTAAAGTGATTTAAAGAGACAAGCGAAAGACGAGAAAAGATGGGTACCTTGGCAGTGTTATTGCGATCTACATATAAATCTATTTATCCCTGATATAGTCCAATAACCCCTATTTATCATTGTTTTTCTCAATCAAAAACACCATAATTTTATACTTCCAATAGAATTATTAGGTATTATGTGCTACTAAACTCTACAGCATTGAAATTCTGTAACCAAAAATATGAATATGTGGCACTCTAAAAATAAGTTCAACCCTGCGAAAGAATTTTTTAGATCAGTATTTAGTGTGACCACATTTATTTATTAATTGTTACGAATTCTTGATTTTTTTATGACTTTGGTCTCATTATGGTGAATGGAGAAATTTCATTGGTCAAAGCCAGGATCAAATAATTCAGTAAGGACATTACTGCAAATCGTCTATATAAATATCGAAAAGATGACCATGACTCTAATTCAAGCCATACGTCTAAACCGTTTCATCCATTACGCGGGTAAATTAGAGGAGCGTTTTGCTGTGAATGGAACTCCTGTCGCAGTGTTTGACAAGTCAGCTAAAGACCCAAACCCAAACTTATTTAGGTCCAAATGTACACCTCCACATAGACGCAACAGTGTTGACCGTCCAGCAGAGATTTACCTGCATCGGTTCTCTACAGACACACGATGCGGTTTGGAGAACCTATCAGGCATGATGGACGATGGGGACGGATGGCGAGAGAGGGTTGGGGGAGCTATCAGCAGGTATTGATAATGATATTTTCACAATCTCGGGAATGTTTGTTGCAGTCTTTCAAATCTGTTGGATAGCAAATTTGGTTTAGAAAAAATAAGTTATTTTTCTGAAAATTGGTAGAGTTCATATTTATATATGATACACTGCATATATAAAAGTAAATGTTGGAACACCGACTCATGATAATATTGATCCTTTTATTTAGGGAGGTGTGATGAACTTAAATTAGCATTTCCTAATTATCTCCGTTATATCGAGGATTTAAATGATGACAAAAATGATTTTCAGCAATTACGCAAACCCCTAAAATCATTCAATTGCAAATTGAACAGGGAAATAATTTCATCCTCAAAGTTTTATCAAAAAAAGTTTGTTTATTGAGAAATATGACGAGAGCTATATGCTAGTGTAGTTTTTCTTGTTTTCCAGGATATTAATCGGATGCAATTGTTTTTATTTTTAAGGTCCCCTAGATATTTTGAAAGTGTCTTTATGTGTGTGCATTTCTGTCGGTGGAAATAGACTCTTGTGAAAATAGACTCTTTGTTTCCTGGGACGTTTCATCACTCGATGTAAATTTTTTCTTGTTCTTCCTTGACTGTCACGGTGGCTCGGTAAATTACACGTAATTGCTTGTAGTTCTCAACAAAAAGACATTGGAACATCGATTTACAATTACAGACATTTTGTGAAATTTACAGCATTAGATATCCAATGAAGTTTATTTGATCTTGGGAAATGTTTGTCTATCAACTTGAAAAATATCTAGCCGATGTATGTCTTGTTTCAATTATATGGTGGATTGAACTAGATAATAATTATTTTTTGGTTGTTTGATCTTGTCTATTATTACAGTTTCAAATCGACAAACGTTGGTGAATTCAACTCACAGGTTGTCTTCGATCGATTTACAATCTCCGTGTCCAAGATTTACGACGTTATCGATAGAAATAACCAATATTAATGAGATGGAATCTGCACTATTTTCAGACACAAAGATCTTATTCTATCACCACATTGTGTGGGCATTTCTCATTTCTTAATAATATAGTGACAATTATGTAGTGTCGTAGTCTCATGAGATTACATATTGTGATGCAAATTAAGAACCCTTTTCGGGGTATCTTTCCTAATTGCCACTAGTTTTTTCAAAGAAAACTATATCCGATATACTTATATACACAAAAGACGACAATAACAAAAAAAAAAAACAACAATGAAGTCTTCATTAGATGTTAGTTCAAATGCGCCCACTGACACACACACGCACACACACGCACACACACATATATATATATATATATATATATATATATATATATATATATATATATATATATATATAATTTTTTATATTTAAACTTTTCATTAAATTTTAATGAATTTTTCAGGACATATTTATTAATAAAGGTATTTACTTTAGTAGATAGAAAATTTCGGTAAGTATTTTCGGTAAATATTATTTTAAGTCAATCAACTTCTATTCTCGTATAAATCTATGTAATTTCTAAGAAAAAATAATCCTAGGTAGAACATGAAATAATAACTGATAAGGATAATAAAGTGGGAAATTTCAGTGTAATTTTTTTTTTAACTTTAGTGAAGAAATATTGAAAATTTGCCCTAATAAATAATTTTTGAATTTAAAATGTTGCTGAAAATTTTTTAAGATTATCTTTCATTTTAGATTATTATATATTAATATATATTTCAAATGCTTTAAAATTCCTTCCTAATTATATCTCTTCACGGAACTTTATGAAAACTCAATGAATTAAACTGTTTGAAAAATGAAAAATAGAATTGGCAAATGAAAAAAAATCAAAATTTGACATGAATACCAAGATTAATCCAAATTTTGCAACATCAAACATCTAAGTGGAGTAACCACAGAGTAAAAAATATAAATCAATTAAAGATATGTCGTGATAAATGTTAATCAAATATTTTTGAAATGGAAGATTCGAAGAATAATATTCATACCAAATGATTCTGTGACCGAAAAAGTTTAGCACAGAAAAATATTTCTATAAAAGAAACACAAAGTCTTCAGCAAATATTCTTTGGACAGGAAAATTCCTATCAATCAACTTGTGGCAGGCACTACGTGCGGTTAAATATTTAATTAATGTATAAAAATTGAAATATATATATGAAATTTAATGTGTATCTCAAAAACAAAGGGATCCTTAAAATAAGTATCTTTTTGTTCAAAGCTTGTGTTGACCTGGGGGAGCTGGTTGATTGTTTCTGAGGGTCAGTTAAGTGTGGGACGCTTGTTTTTGGTTTTTAAGGGTCGACGGGTTTTGTTTAATTTTCATTTTGACAACTACATCCGTCGATCATAATGATAGTAAGGGTCATTTCGTGCAGCGTATTTTTCTGGTCCTTGTTTTGAAGATCAGTGTCAAAAAGGAGATTCAATTATAAATAAAGATGAGCTGGGCAGTCGGGTGAGGCTGGGAGTTTTTGGTTCAACCCCATTACTGTTCCCATTGGTCAAAGCGTCTAAGAAGGGTTTTCCCTGTGCCTGTGAGATATGGTCCTGAACTAGGATTGGCTGACCAATGGTAATATGATTCCTGATTGTCTTTTATTGGACAATCAATCAGAAACCTTTTTGATCCAGATATTGATCTATAAAAATAGGATGTTAAAACGGGTCATCAGAGAGAACAAGAAAAGGGACCAGAAAACAACTCGAGACTGCCAAACTTTTCAATTCTAGACCCGAGGCACTCTAAACAACCTTCCGGCTATAAAAATTCAAAGACCCAGACTTTTAGAGATATTAGAATCATACGAACCGAATCTAATTGTCACATTTCTCTCTCAATATTCTTCTTCTGTTTGCCAGAAAAGCAAACATTGTTGATTTATTGTCACACAAAAGAGTTTCAATAAAATCATTTTAGTTAAGTTTTAGCAACGGGTTTTCCTGTTTATTATTTGAGTTGCTAGACAATCTAGCCACTCATATTACCTAACCATCAGAAGAAGATCCGGCTGATTTGCGTCAACCTCCCTTCGTGGATCTTTCAAACACAGCATGGGCACGGAAGGACTTGACGAAAGCAAACAGTCGGAAGCAAATGTGGTAGTCACGAACACAACAGCCACAACAAGTACTGTGACTAGTAGTCACACTACGTTGGGCTCCGTGACTAGCATAGGACCACAAACTAACACAATCAGTTCCCAGGACAATGTTGTTAATTATCCAACTGAGTTTCTTAATAGCTTTCAACCTAAAGAGATTGCTTTACATAATCGGTTACCAAAACTTGGGACACAGATCCTCCAGTAATTTGCAATGGCACAAGATTTACCATAAAAAGTATGATGCTCTATGTAATGGAAACTACAAACAAGGTTTGAACTCTGGTCGCCTATTCTATTTCCTCCTCTATAACCATTACTCCAGGGGCGCCTATAATTAGAGCCAATTTTTGTCGTTCAAAATCATTTTGAACTTTGTCACGAGTAGATCACTTTGACGTATATACGGGATCCTGATTGGTTTACCACTCCGAATCAAATTGAAACTTTAACAGATGGTTGCTTATATGCATTGCTGCATGTGACATCGTTGTTTTTTTCTACATGTAAACCTCCACGAAAGAATGTCTGAAATCTCATAGTGGCCCTTCACCATCTTGACTGTTGCTATGTTAGTAATTTCAAGATAAGTGCTTCCTTACTCTATACCATAAGTCCAATATTTTGTGCTGAACGCTATTAACTCTTCACCAGAAGTCTTTTAATGGAATAAAGAAACCAAGTCAAATAGATTTGCATTCTTTCTTTCGTTAATGTTAAGAGTTCAAGTCAATGATATCCTTTATCCCCTTGATCTTGAGAGCCAAGAAGCTAAAAGATAGACATCATTGGATTTTTTACAACACCAAAAAATTATCTTTGTCTATTTTGGGTTTTTTTAATCACTAAAAATATTTCGAATGCCACTTTATTGCTTTATAAAGTCTTTCGTGTTGAACAATAAAAACGTTATAAAATTGAAATGGAAAAAAGAAAAAGGTAAGTCGGTTTGTTGGGTGACTAGAGAATAGCAAATATAAATCAATACAAGACAAATCAAGATACATGTAAATTAAAAATTTTGGAGAGGGAAAAATTTAAAGAATGACGTTTGTATTCAACACTTTGATATCAAATTGCTCAGTGATCCAGCATTTTTAGCACCGGAAAAATGTCTTAGCAAAAGGAATGAACAGAAGACTTTCGAATATACTACCTAAATAATTCGACATCATCAGTTCCCAGACACAGATTGTTCATTATTCACTTATGTTTCTCAGTACTCTGAAGATTACTCCGCATAATCTGTAGCTGAAGGTTGGGACACATAACACGTTATTGCGTAATCTCTTTCCTCCAAAAACTAATTGTGACACAAGATTTACCATTAAAAGTATTAATTCTATGGAAGCTACAATCATATAAGGAAAATATGCTGGAGACAACTGCTTTATCCCCAGAATATCTCTGATATTAACGATCATTTGAATTGAAAAAGGCTCCAGTTTCCTTTCAGACTCAGCTTTGCTATTAATATCAACAAATCTCAAAGGTAATCACTAAAAGATTCTGTTTTTCATGCGGACAGTTTTATGTTGCTCTTTCAAGACTTAGAAACACTGTTTATCCTGGTACCAGAGAACAGAACCAAGAATATTGCTTATCCTGAGGTTTTGAACTAAACAAGTGAGGGAAAAAACATAACGTTATAATTCTTATAAGAATAAAAATAGTCTGTAATCCTATTTGTAACGTGAGTCACATTTGTACACAACGGCATGGTATCAATTTGATATGATACACGCTAACATGGGTTACGTCAGGTACCTCTGCCAGTATATAAGATTTCAGCAAAGTGCGTTTTCTTATATATATATATATATATATATATATGTGTGTGTGTGTGTGTGTGAGAGAGAGAGAGAGAGAGAGAGAGAGTGAGTGTGTGTGTGTGTGTGTGCTCGCTCCGCCTCTGATCTGCTGATGGTTCCATTTGATTCGTTGTGTCATCGGACGGCACAGTCCATCTACTTATCTGTCTATAGAAGGATGGATGGATGAGACAATTAAGAAAGCAAAAAAATAATCGAACGCCAACAAAGAACAGGATACGGATTTGTAACAAACAATGATATTTAGTATAGTATAAAAAGTCCCTAAAATGGTACATACATTTCCCTGTGGTTATTTGGTCATGTGAAACGGAAGCCAAGCGCACGATTTAACAGTCAGTCAATTTCTTTACATTCAGAGTCAGGCACAAGACCTCTTAAATCATCGTATTAAATTTTACACTTTTCTACTTCTTGCTCTCTATTTTCTGGTCAAAGGTGATCTCAAGTAATATGTTATGTTAGTTTTTCTCGGTCTCTTTGTTTTCAGCTTCTCTCAGCCTCTCTGCTCTTTTATAATCTGGTATGAGGCGATCTCAAGTAGCGTGGTATGTTCCTTTTTGTCGGCTTTTCTCTGCGTTAGGGAGTTTGGTACAAGGTCAGGATTCAGAGTGACGTGGTCTCTTAGCCGTTTTGTGCTGCCTCTATCAAGGAACTAAAACTCGGCTTATATGCATCTTCTCTCCATCTTAAGGTGGTTGTTTGGGTGCAATTGATAATATCAATATTCTCCTAATTTGGATTCCACTAATTAATTCAACGCCTTCCATTTTGCCTCCACCTTCAGTGTTCGGCTTCTTTTTACCTATATTCAAAGGTGTGGGTATTTCCTAATTTGGATTCTACAAATTAATTTCACTCCTTCCATTCCGCCTCCACGTTCAGTGTTCGGCTTTCCCTTACCTTTACCCAAATGGACAGGTATTTCTTCCTACTTCCACAATATTTCGCCTTAACACCAATCTTCATAGTAGTCGATTAATTCTGTGGTGTGATAAGGACGTTAGCACTGATTAAACTTAAAACAGTCTCAAAAAATTTTTTCCTACAGTTTCAAAAAAAATTATATTCGAAATTTTTATTTCCGAGGAAACAAACATACTAAGCTCACCTACCTGTCATTATTGTCAGGGTTTGACCTCTGGGTAAATGTGTGTCTCAACTTCGTCAGCCGAGGAAAATCTTTAAACAAAATTCGCCGTGTCAGTTCTCTGGATTTAATCAAAATAATTCCCTTATCTCTTTCTTGTTTTTCTCTTAACCAAAAATAACAATATATTTTCAACTCATTCTTCTTACACTTTTGTGAGGTACGGATTCATTCTTCTAAAATCCATTTCTGTTAAGTCTCAATTTTCTATAAATTTACTCGAGCAAGGCTCTCTCAGACACACACATACACATACGTAGAAATACACACACACACACACACACACACACACACACACACACAAACATGAGGTATGTTCCGGGAGTAAATTCATTTATTCATTTCCATGGAAAGTACAACTTATACGCTGTTGGATAGAACAATTTTTCAACTACAAAACACTATTTTTGACAGAGTAACTCCCATTAGTTATGTATTTTCGTCAACGATGAATACGAACTTGCATTTATTATCACTGTTAGTTTCAAAGAAGCAATAAAATAATATGAAAAGAAAATTAGGAAAAACGACGGGAAATAGGGAACCAATAAAGAAAAAAAGAAAAAGAAAGATAACAATGAAAGAGAGAAAATAAAGGAAATTTATGAAGGATGTTCGAAATAAAAATAAAGATCAAAGGGAAAAGTAAGAAATAAAGGGAAAGTAAGAGAAGTAAAGAAAGAAAAAAGAAAGATAATAAAGAGAAAAGAAATTGGAGGAAGGAAGAGGAAAGAAAACAAAGAACGAAAGAACTGAAAAAGTTTAAGAGGAAACCAAGAAAGGAAGAAGAGTAAAGATAAAGGGAAGAATATCAAGAAAGAAAATGAAGGGCAAAAACAAAACAAAAAATCCCTAAAGAATTTAAAAGATCAAGAAGGAAAGTATGAAGGTAAAGAAACAGAAGGCATAAAAATGGAAAACAAAGAAAAAGCGAAACAAAGAACGCAGCAAAAGAAAGAAAGAAAGAAAGAAAGAAAGAAAGAAAGAATGAAAGAAAGAAAGAATGAAAGAGTTGTTTGTTTGTTTGTTTGTTTGGGTTTTAAGGCATATCAACCTTTGTTGGTTATTTAATGCCGAATCCATTTTTATACAAATAAACAGTTTTCTTTCAAACAATTCAGTTTAGCATAAGTACAGAGTTTAATTGTCAAAAACATTTCTATTTCAGGCTATTCAGTTAATTCAAAGAGTTTTATTTAAAACCATTCAGTTTAGTAAAAGTATAATTTTTTGTTTACAAACAGTTAAATGTCAAAACTGTTCTATTTCAATCAATTCAGTTTCAATGTCAAAAACAGTTTTATTTCAAACAAATCAGTTTAGCATAAAAAGCAGTTGTATTTCGAGTAATTCAGTTTAGCATGAGTACTCAGTTTAAATATCAAAATAGTTCTATTTTAAACAATTCAGTTTAACATAAGGACGCAGTTTAAATGCAGTACGCAGTTTAAATGTCAAAACAGTTCTATTTCAAGCAATTCAGTTTTGCATAAGTACACAGTTTAGTTTTATTTGACTTTTAGTTAGGACCCTATCAGCTGTTACCACTCCCGATCCGAGTGGACCTGGGAGCAATGGCAATGAATGGGTACTCCTCATTCCCCAAAGCTCCTGCATTACTGTAATCTCACCATCAGATTGTTTAGAATCATATTCATGATATTTGTTGCGTAAAGTCTTACAGAAAAGCAGTCGGTATATTCTACAGTCCCAGCCGACTGGACAATACACAGAGATAATTGTAAAAACAGTTTTATTTCAAATAATTCAGTTTAACATACAGAACAGTTCCATATCAAACAATTAAGCTTAGCATAATTACACAGTTTAAATGCCAAAACAGTTATGTTTCGAGCAATTCAGTTGAACATAAGTACACAGTTTAAATGTCGAAGCAGTTCTATTTTAAACAATTACGATGTATGTTTATCAAATGTACGCTGTTTAAATGTAAAAACAATCAACTGAGTTGAGTTCTATTTGACACATAGGAACCTATCAGGTGTTACCACTCCATACGCGTTTATGTAAGAATATATATATATATATATATATATATATATGTGTGTGTGTGTGTGTGTGTGTGTGTGTGTGTGTGTGTGTGTGTGTGTGTGTGTTTGTGTGTGTGTGAGGCTGCGTGTGTGTGAATAACAATGTGATTTTTTTATGTGCACATAATCACTTAATTTCTTGACGACACTTCTTATCAACTGTTTAAAATTAACCAGGAGTCAGTAATCAGAGCATGGTAAAAATCGGTCTATTCTCTTTGGCCATTTTTTACCTACTTTTAGGTTCATCTGATCACGTGACTTTCTTGCCCAATGAAAGCCAAGCTCTCGAAATGACTTCATGATCATCATACGTCAATTTCACACAATGCTTTTAAATTAATCTACTCAACCTTCCAAATATTAGATTTATTTAATAATAGGAAAGGAGCACCTGAGAGGGTAATGGCAAAGAATGCCCTATACTCGTCAGCCTTCTCTCAAGTTTTATCAATAAACCTGACCCTTACTCTATTCGACGAGGGTAACTAGTGAGAGACAGAGAAAAAAGAGAGTACGTCGAGAGGCTGTTTGTGGCTCAATGTACAAATATTTTCCCAAAACTTCGTATATTTATTCGATTGTTAATGTGATTAAACTTGAAAATGTTATTTATATATATATATATATATATATATATATATATATATATATATATATATATATATATATATATATATGCTTATGAATAACGATTTTAGGTACATGCTACGATTCATTTCTTGCCAATTGCCGAAATCATTTTTAAATGAAATAAAAAATACCAGTAATTTTAAATGAAAACACAACAGACAATTTGATATTTGTTATTCACAAAACCAACGTTATAGATTTTATTGTAAATCCAACACAAAAAATTCAAATTTTTTGTTTAAAAAGTGAATGGGTCCAACTTTGAGACTTAACAATTCGGCCAAAAATTCCTCCACAAATAGATTAAACAGAGAACAGGTTAAAATAGATATCTAGAAAATATGCATAAAAATCAATGAGAAAGCTGTGGTCAACGAAGTAGTTACCACGAGAGATTACCAGTTTTAAACGTCTTTGGGTCAGTAATCTCTGGAATTTTGCAAGCGAATAAATTTGTTTCCATAACTCTTCAAAATACAATGCTTGTTTTATACTCCTCAAATCTCAGAACTCTAAAACTGGATCTTATATACCAATTCGGAAATAATTTCGGTAATTATTATTATAATCGAGACTGAAAGTCTCGATGATAATAACTCGATGATTTTTATAACTCTCAAGTTCAAATTTTAAGTAAAGACTTGTAAACAGCAGAACACCTTATATAATAAAAGGATGATGTTTAAAGAGTCACTGCAATCAGAAGAAAAAAATGAAGGCAGTCTCCGTACTTTTTGTACGAATGTATTTGGTGAAACAAAGGATTGTACAAGTACAACACCTAGCAAGCTCACTACACCTTGACTTTTTCTTTTTCCTAATCTGAAAATTTATTTTTAGAGGAAGATCTGATGACATGGAGGACATTAGAAATGGTGCAGTTCATGATTTTCCAAAAAGGAATTTTAAAAGTGCTTCGACCAATCAAAACCCCACAGAAATAAGTATAGTGAATGTCAAAGAAAAAAATTAACGTTTCATTCACTGTTCATTCCGGCTTTCTGTCTCAATACTTTTTATTGACTGAATTTACCGCAAGTCAATCTTTTTTAATCATTTTCTGCTAAAAAGTTGTATCAACTACTAATGTGGGTTCAAATGGACCTGAGAGTAAGGGCAAGAAAGAGGTATTTACACTCTTTCCCAAAGTGGAGCCTCACTACTGGATGAAGTTTAGTTTCATTCACAGAATACCCTTTTTGGCCGGTTGGGAGTCATTGTCATATAAAGGGGAATGAGTTGGTGTATTTTATGTTCATCCAACAGGGGAAACTGAACACACTTTATAGATACACACTGTTAAGCTCGAAATTATTTATACTCTGACATGTTTTTTCTTTTTTAAAAATATTTTCATGTTTTTAGTAGAGAAATAAATATGCCCTTGCTATGGGTAAAATAGTATCACAGCTGTTTTTCTACAAGGATGGCTTTGGCATTAAATAACCGACGAAGGTTGATAGATCATTGAACAAAGAATCCGAAAATCGTTATAAACATACTGTAATAGTAATTATTTTGAATATTACTTCTGTCCATATAAATGAAGGTTGTCTTCACGCCGAAAATGGCCACTAATAGATTTAATTGTTTTTATTAATGACAACTAAAAGAAAATAGCATGAAATAAACATTTTTAAAGCTCTCTTTTTTTGTTTTTTCTCATCTCCCTGTTCTACTTCCTTCTCTTGTCATTTTCTCCTCTATAACTATTACCGATCCTTATATACAATTATTACCTTATTCACAAGCAATAATACAAGACATACCTTAGCATGAACAGCCCAGTCAGCTGGGACTATAGAATACACTGACTGCATCTCTGGAGAAGGGTAAGACTCCCCCAACGAGGTTCCTGGACATAACATTAAACTATCTGATGGCGAGATTTGGAGATTTGATAAATGTGAAGTACCCTTTCATTGCCCTTGCACTCAGGTCCACTCTGACCCGGATTAGTTGCACTTGATAGGGTCCTCTTTATGGGTCAAATTGAACAAAATGTGTGCAAACAAATGATTACTGTTAAATTAGGACTTGTTATATTGCAACGTTTGAAACCATTTAATTGTGGGCAAACACCGACCTTGACTTTTCTTTCTGAAATTTCTTGTTGTTCAATCGTGTTTATTCGATGGTTTTTCATTAATACTAACCTGGTGATGTTCACCCATACAGCATCGCTCTTCAAAAATGTGACGCTAGAATAAAATACTAGGCATGGAATTGAATGTTGAAACTTTACAACAGTTTATTCAGTTGACGTCCAGCATGCACAATGTACACATCCTTCTACGGTTGTTAGTGGCAGAGGCAGTGATATACTAATGTTATATTTTATCTTAGGGCAATTGATTTTTCATGGTAACTGCTGGAAAGTGTGCCAAAGACTCTCTGGATGACCTGGAAGACTGGTGACTATTATTTTACAATCTGCAAAATCTGACTAGTTTATCTCCATTTGTAGACTTGTTTGTATATTTGAAAATAAGAGCTATTTTTTCAAAGTGTGTTTATTTTATTTTCCTTTTACAAAAAGCGTCTTCATTTGATGTCAAATTGTCTTACTCAGATACATGACCCCGACAACGACCACTTTACTGATTGACATAAAAACTTCCAGTGACCTTAATATCATAAAGGAATTTAAATAGATAAGTAACATAAATATTATGGCCAATATTCAATTTGATTCAAAGTGTTTATATTTTTCCTTTTACAAAAACTCCCCTCTTGGCTTTTCTTTCTGAATTTTCTTGTTGTTCTAATGTGTTCGTTCGCTGGCTTCGTCTTCACGGGTTTGCGTCTAGTGTGAGACCCCTTTTCGGAGCTCGTTCCAAAATGAGGCCGTAATTTTCATCTGTCTTTACATTTTCGTTGCTGGTGTTCAAACTGCGTCTTTACCTCCTCGAGTTCGACAGCTAACTCCTTTCAAAAATGAGTTGTCCTCTCACTTGGTGGCGGAGAGTGGACATATCCGTTTTCGATGATTCCACACCTGTACAGAAGATTTGGGAACTCCGGGTTTTTCAAGTCATTTTTAAATACCGTAGTCATTCACCCATGACTGGCTGACCCACAACCAGTGCTTTATTCTGGGTCTTTCAGAGGTCAGCTAGCCTTTCCCGTAGACTCTATGTTTGCTTTTTCGTCTTCTTGTTTCCCCCCACCTCTCTCTCTCTCTTTCTTTCTCTCTCTCTTTTCCCAGAAATTAACCTCTTGTTCTCTTTATAACTTGGACCTACCATATCACGTTACACATTTAAGAATGTTATCAACAAAATGTGTTTACAAACTCATATATTTAATGTACTTGTATAAACAGGATTTGGCATTAAATAACCTGCAATGGTTGATATGCCATAAAACCCTACCAACCAAATCCTTAACATGAAATAAAACGATAAAACAACACACTCACGCACGTACACACATCGATTCATATTTGAAAAAGTATTGAGACTGAAATATTTACTAAGACAAATGCAAAATGAATGAAACTAATTTTTTTCAAAACTGTCCACTTGCTATTAAACGTATTTCGTTGTCGAAACACATCTAAAACATTACGTGAATAGTTTTATTTTTTAAATCTTGAATCTTAACCTTGCGGTGATTTTTCAGATTAAAAAGCAAGAAAAAGTCACGCAAAGATAAGTGCGGTGAGTATGGACGGTGCTGTACTTCCACAATTCTATGTTTCACCAAAAACTGTTGTTCACAAAGTATTGAGATTTGCTTCATAGGTTGTTTTTCAAATTATGAGGACGCAGATCTCTAAAGAGTAAAGATACTCGTGCATCCATAAGACAACTATATTTTATGTAAAAGATCAGAATTTTTGAATAACAATGATCCCATTCTTATAACCTCTGACAACTTTATTGAACTGCCCCAACTAATATAACCATCCCAGTGTTTGTAAACGTCTGCAGTAGATTCTCAACTAAATGTTCTTTCGTTAAATATCTTGCTCTTAAACGTTCTCTAATTAAATACAAAGAAAAAAAAGAAAAAAATTTAAAAGAACATTAAAAATATAGATATGATTACAAGGAAATCTTTACAAATGAATTAAATTTCGGCTAAAATAACTCATAAGAAGTTTATACACTCGTTAAACAAATAAGACAAACCAAATCAAGGTAGAGAAATTAAGATAACACCAGATATCGTGAGTAAATGTACAATAAACATAAACACACACGGACAAATAATCGGTGCCAATAAATCTTATTTGATGATGTTAATATGATCCTCATTTATCATAATAATAACAACAAATATGACACTGACCGACTGGAGGGTCTTCATTTAAGGGTGCTTAAAGCTTTAAATGTAATGGATTTCCAATTGCCATCAAAATACATTGTAAGGTAAATAAGTCAAATTGTTACAATTAGTATTTTATTTTTAGTATACTTTGAGGTATTTAAAACCTTAAAATCTACTAAATATAAAATATTATTAAAATTTAATACAACAATTTTTACATATGTACTCGGTACATTGGCCTAGCGGTTAGAGTGTTCGCCATAGGCCCGGGAGATTGGGTTTTCAGTCCCAGGTCGAGTCATACCAAAGACTCAGAAAATGGTACTTGAAGCCCCCCTTGCTTAATACTCAGCATTATAAGGTACGGATCAAGGGGAAAGTAGAGCAATCCCGGGAAAGAAGTAGCGTCTTTCCCTACACATCGGTGTAGTAGCTATTAAAAAGGGAGCCTTAGGGTCCCCCTCGACTATGGTTGCCATGTTTACTTTTTACAACTTACTATTATTCAGCCCTGTCGGTGGGACCTTGAATCCTTGGCAGTAGAGGTATCCCCTAAAAAATATATTTTGTAACACTAAACCTCTGGGTGGAGGTGAAGTACTCCGACATTGCTATTAATCTAAGGTCCGCTCTGACCCGGAATATTAGGGTCCCATCTATGGGTTAAATAGATTTGTTTAAAAATCAATAGTATTAGATAGGAATACTTGAAGCTACATAACTGTGTGCAAACAACTGATTATTATTAAACCGAAATAGTTATTCGAAACCATATAACTGAGTATAAATTATTAGTATTAAGACTTGTCAATTGAAGCTATTGTAGTTTACAAAAAATATTATCATTAGTAGCTTGAAACCCTGTAATTGCTTGAAAAAATATTGAAATGTAAAATCAACCAACAACTTCATTAGATTATTCACGTAAATTATCAAAATGATGCCCTTTGGAAAGATCACAAGCAATGACTGTTATCGTTGCTTGTGACAAACAATTTCAACTAAGACAAACAATTTTAGTAGAAAATATAGGTCTGTCATAAATGTCAATAGTGTTTTCAATCATTCGTAATCATTCTATAATAAATATAATAAGAATAAAGCATTCTAGATTTGAACGGTTAGCCTACACGATACTTAAAGTTTTTATCTTGACTCTTTTTTAATTGAATAACACTACATTATTGAAGTTAACTTTTTAAAACCCCTTTCGTAAAAAGACCAATGTGAACTCAAGTCACTTAAGCTTCATTGTTTTCATAAGACATCCGCCCCTGGGTAAACCAATTGACGGCCAGGGTGCTGAGTAGCTTTATATATATTTTTTAATCTTCTGCGATTAGTAGTGCTGGTATACAAGCTGGCAAGTATAATCATGCATCCTCGTGTTAGAATGGAACATGATTTCAAATCTTACCAAATTATTTACCATAAAAATCGAGTAGAATTAGGTTGATAAAAGATAATAGAAGTTAAAATCTTAGAATAATTCGCAAAATAATTGTTTATCGGTACAGGCAATTTCAACCAAACTTTCAGAAATTATTAATCATTCAAGTTTAAAACCTGAAAAGCTTTTAAATTTGAACTATTAACAATTGTTTGAAACTCGAAAATCCGGTTTAACTTGTTTTAAGGTGAGATATTCCTTACACTCTCCCTTTTGATGGTAAAGGATGTCCATCTCACACCATTTATAATACAATGGATTTTTCCTGTGACTACATGTATGTATGTATATGTGTGTGTACATATGTGTGTGTCTGTGTCTTGACCATAGGAATATATATATATATATATATATATATATATGCGCGCGAGCTCGCGCGCGTGTGTGTGTGTGTGTGTGCATCCAGGTAGGGGCCTGGACAAATGTGGGTAGGTATGCTCTGTGTGTGTGTGTGTGTGTGTGTGTGTGTGTGTGTGTGTGTGTGTGTGTGACTCATTCACTTCTCTCAGTCTGCCAGAGAATCCGCCATGGAGAGATGCAGAAAGTCACGGCAGGTCTGAAAACCTAGCTGTCGGTCTAGCTTAGCTTAGAGAAGGGAATTCTGCCAGCTACCTATACAGCGATAGTGAAAATTTAAAACACACAATCATTTTGCGAAGTGTAATACCCCTCTCCTCTGTTAAGCGACATATCCCTAAGTTTTTTGTTTTAGCCTTTTTCATCCCTCGCGGACCTGTCTTGGGCTGGTGCACTTCGATCCAAGCCGCCAGAGAAATACGGAACCACGTCGGGTGACTGTACAAATAAAGGCGCATGAACTATTGACTCAATACCATGGTAATCTTCTCAGGAAACAGATGTTTTTCCCTTCCAAAATGACCCTCTGTACCTCTTTATTGTAGCCAGGTGTCAAGCCTCTAAGAGGAAATTCGTTTCATCTTAACAGTTACTTCGCCTAAAAAAGACCAAGGAATCGAATTTAGGTTAAAACTACCTCACCAAATTTGAAAAATGTGAAAAAATAATATATATATTCCAAACACACATTAATTTTTAGAGACTTTCGAGAGTATCTGAAATCTCGAAGCTGTCTTCCATACACCACACTCTATGTAAACAAAGCAGTAAGTAATCCGTAGTAGATAAATGATAAAAATGAAATTTCCTTTGAATAGGAAAAATTATCATTAAGTAAAAGACGAGCAAATCTACAGACTTTACTTTTGACAATGGTCATCTTATAATCCCTACATAATATGGGTCAGAAGTGTAAGTTATTATTAAAAATTATTGACTGAGCTCCGTCTAAAAATAGATTAAAATATGATTTGAATTGTATTACTCCTTTCCTCTTTTAGTGTCTTACCACTACGCCCTTTCAAGTTTACAAAGTGATGAATTAATTACTGTTACGCGGGAACTAAAAGAAGTATTTTGCAGCCATAAAATTTGACAAGACCCCAAAACAATGGATATCTCAAGTTTAAACAGAAGATTTTACAGCAACGATACTAATTCCCTGGTACAGGATTTTTTTTAGAGCTTAGGTCTCTTCCAAAAGAGTTTCTAATATGAAATGAAATCTTATTTATATATTATAAAAACTGCCAACCATAACCTTAAAAAAACGGCACGTGGAGTTTACATAGGCGCTGAACGTCATTGTTTAAATCATGCAAATTCTCGATAACGATGAAATGCTAGATAAAATCTTTCATCCCTTCCTAAATAGAAGTATCAACTTCATCATGAACAGCTATTACAACGGGAATTGAATGGATTCACGAATCATTTAGTATAATTATATAATTGGTAAAATTGTTTCTCTTTATTCTGTTTCACTCAGAGACTAACTCCCCCAAAATCTATCAACAACGTTTAGAGAGAACCTGCTGAACTGTAAAAATTTAACTCTTGTTGATATTAATATGCTGAAGCTGGTTTTAATTAACGGTGTTTCGCCAAATGTCGCAGAAAATAAGAACATATAATCAATGGTAAATAAGGAGCTGCTCAACCCTAGAATATGTCGAGTCCGCAACTTTTAGAAATAAAAGTGAAATAATATAGGAAAGACAAAGATGATAAAAGCAAGTAGGTTAATTTAAAGCCAACTTTTATTTTGTCAATAAATACAAGAAAAGAAATTTGTGCAAAGTTCCTGTTTACATCGAAAGTTTACTCGACTGTCTAATAGTTTTTAGTGACCGCTAGTCTAGATAATCTTGGAGCAGCTATGTAGCCAGGTAGTCTGCAGACGGATGGAGAGTTGGATATTTCAGATCCCAGAGGCAAGCTAGTCGACGTCACGGCGGGTTTGGTCGACGTTAGCTTCGAACGAGTTGATGAACTGTAGTCGATACGATCAGAGACGTTCGCTCGTGGACTGGTCCGTTACTCCGGGTGTTTGTTGCATGTTGCAGGCTGAGGGGCTGGATGTGGGGAGATAATATCATTCCCTTTAAAAGAGGAATGGTATGAAGAAAAACTTTTGCTCTTAAAATGACAGTTAAGAATAAGTGGTTGGACTGAGAAAAGTAGGTGATGGTGTCGGTGCGTCGAGAACTGCTGAAAGCGCAACATACTGAACTTCTTCGCCCGTGGCCGGACAAACCCATTTCTGTCAGTCTGATTTTTTTTTTTTTTTTGCCTGCTATTTAAACTGAGACAGGGTTACAACCACGCAGGGGTAGCTTCAGGCTACAGCAAACTAACTTACCACTCAACATATGTAAAAGGTTTCACTTTACGTTGTTTCATTTACGGTGGCATTTCCCAAGAACCTATCAGCAATGTTGAGTGAGGACACGCCTTATATATTTCTACTCAGATCGATTCTACGAATTTAAATTTTTTTAGTTTTTTCTTTACTATGTTATAAATATAAGTTTCTCAATTTTCGGCCGTGTTGAAAAAAATTAGATGTGCCAGGTGCCAAGTTACATTACATAGATTCTCGTCACCTGACGCAAAATATACTCAAATCAATACAGGTTTAAGAAAGTTGATAAGAATAACAAATATATTTTCGATTTGAAACCTTGAAATATAGTGGGGGGGAAGTTCTGTACACGAAAGCTGAGATTTGGTAACATGGTTGAAAATGTTTACATCGCTACTCCCAGTGTCATATCCATATTTGAGTTAGAAAACCCACACACTAAAATACCCAAATATACATACATGTGCATATGCACGAACAAATCTATGAACATATGTTTTTGTGTGCATGCGTTTATGCCTGTATACGCATACGTATCACTGTCTGCATATATTTGTGAATTTTCTTATTTTTATTCTCTTAGAAAAACAAGCAAGGCACAAAACCCACACTATTTCAGAACAAAATGAATAACTGAAAATGATTGTAATAATCTACTTAATCATTACACAATAGTGAAATATTTGTCAAGAATATTTCAGACTGGTCACAACAGTTGAGTATTTATTGAAAAAGTTCGACTGTTGGAATAGTCTGCAAGATATAAATTTATCTGGTTCAAGGCCACATCAATAAGGTATGCTTGGAATTCCTTTATTTCGTAAATTCATCGGCGAATTTGTGCTATATAATGACTTATCCCCCAACACACTCTCCAGACCTATAGAATGTCGCGAACATTCACGTTGGAGTGATCAACAGTTGACGAATCCGGCCATAAGAATAAAAAACAACTGTTTGAAAATTAAGAAATTCCTTGAGATTGGCTGTGGACAGTCACGGGCAAATTAAAAGTTCGATTCAAAAAAGAACAACTGGGTTTTAGACTCCAAGGAGAGTAGACACACTTTTTGTTTCGGGCTTAAACGTCGATTTATATGAGTTAATATTTCTCCATCGATTGAACAGAAATCATCTCACTAGACAGACGTTCAGAAATACATGTGAGTGGTTTTTTGTAACATGTTTGTTCTTTTGTTACCGGCATCAAGTGACTTCTTGGTTTCCTTAACTTTTTCTTCAGCAGCCTTCCAGTCTTCCATAATGTAACACTTGCTAACAATCTGTATTTTGTAGTTTAATCTAAGACAAGGTCACGTGTAGATTGTACTCTTTATTAGCCATCATCAATAAAAGTCAATAAAAATTTTAAAAGAAAAATTTTAAAAGAAAACTTGATCATTCCCTTCATGGTTAGATCCTCATATACAAAATAAAAAAGATCATCATTCACGAACTGAATAATTGAGGTTGTTATTTAATAAGCTTAGCACAAGGTCAGAAGTAAGCCGCCATACGGTGAGAATCTAACTCACTATCGCCACTAAAAAAAAGCAAGTGATATCCTGCAGAAACTATAACAGACGCAGAGTACACTGATGATATAGCGCTTCTCACAAATTCACCTGCGCTAGCCGAATTCCTACTGCATTGCCTGGAGCAAGCAGCAAGAGGTATTGACCTTTACGTGAACACAGATAAACACAGCTCATGTGTTTTAAACGAGAAGAAGCCATCTCCACTCTAAGTGGCAGGCCTCTAAAATTAGTAAACCAGTTCTCATACCTCGGCAAAATATCTCATCTCCTGAAAATAGTGTTAACATACACCTAGTAATGGCGTAGACAGCTATCCGATAAAGTAAAACAGGATTTCTTCCAAAATGTGAATGTGTCAATACTACTTTACGGATGCACCTCATGAACGCATTGAAAAAAGGCTAGATGGGAACTACACAAGAATGCAATGAATTATTTTGAACAAATCCAGGAAACAACATTCCACAAAACATCAGTTTTTCGACCACTTACTTCCTATCTCAAAAACCATCCAAGAGGAACAAGACATGGTGTGCACTGCAGGAGAAGTGACGTTCTTCTACGGACCCCTACACTTTCACGCGCCAGTATTGGTTAATTAGCAAGGACACACATCAGCGCTTTGTGGACACTGGATGTAGTTTGGAGGACGGATGGAAAGAGAGAGTCAGGGAAATTCATACTGTCAGCGCGACTTAATAATGATGTTGATCAACAGTTTGCTAGCCTAGTTTGCTAATTATTACACCATACCTAGTAACCAGAAAAAATAACCATAGCATGTATAGGGTATCTACTGAGGATTAAACCTAATACTAATTGACCTGCGATACGAGTTTGCAAACAATTACATCACGAAGTGCTTTTGGGTATCATAAGTTAAATAACGAAAACGGAAATTAATAATTGAAAGAATTATAAAAAATATTTTGTAATTCACACCATTTGTAACTGGTTGTCTTCACTGAAGTCCACTCGGAGAAAAAGGGAGCTACAAATACATGGTGCGATGGGTCAATTATTGTCTAAATTACACACAAATGAAAATAACATTGACATCTTACTTTATCAGAAGTATTTATTAAACTAACATGAAAATATCTTGAAATATTATAGATTTCTTTGAATAAAGTTTATTCGAAAATCGCTATTGGCTTCAATGACGCCGTTCAGACGATCTCGGAAACTCATGCAAGCCTTTTCGACGTTATCCTCGTTTAAATTGGTTAATTCAACTGTTATCCTTGCCTTCAGTTAATCTTCGGTGTTGCATGAAGTTGTCTTTGTCTCTCGCTCAACTACGCCTCATACATAATAATTAAGAGGATTGCAATATGGGGAATAAAGCAGTCAAATGTTAGGGATGATGTGGTCTCAGAAATTTTCTGACAGCCCCCAGCCTGTGTAGTATGGTGCAGTCCTATTACCAGATATATGGTCTTCCAGGAGCCAACCTCTCAATCCAGGACAGCACTAACTACTTCAGGCATTTGATGTCGGCTTCCATGTTGAGTTTAAAGAGTGGAAAGATTAATAGAGGCATAATGTCCCCATCACTTGTGACCACCCCAAATCTCGGCCAAAGGACCAGACTTAGTGATAGCAAATTAAAAAAAGTGCCGAATAGTGGACTTTACCGTCTTGGCAGACCACAAAGTAAAAATTTTAAAAAAAATGAAAAGTGAGATAAGTATCTAGATCTTACCAGAGAACTTAAAATACTATGAAATATGAAGGTGAAGGTGATACCAATTGTAATTGGTGCACTCGTAACAATCCCCAAAGGTTTGGTAAAGGGACTAGAAGACTTAGAAATCAGAGGACAATAAGAGACTCTATAGACTACTGCATTGTTAACATATGCCAGAATATTGAGAAGAGTCTTGGAGACTTAAGGAGACTTTTTGTCACTCCTACTCCAGGGAAAGACCAATAGCTAACGCTAGTGTGAAATACTCTCAAAGGAGTAAAATAATAATAATAATAATAATTATAAGTAAAAAAGATATGACAGAGTAAGAACGCTGGAACGTGTTGGGACGAAAAGCAAAAAGTAGCTCAAGAAGTAAAACAAACAATACAACTCGAGGAAATAAATCAGAAGGTACAGTCAAAAGAAGGAAGACTAAAAAGATATCGAGACAGGATAAAACAATAGAAGTAAAATAGGACATTTCAAAATAACAAGAAAAAATTCTATCAGTAGGTGGTGAATGCACGAACGCATACTAACAATCGGATGACAAGGAAATAAAACAATTTTGGAACAAAATATGGTCGATTGGAGAAGCAACATGGGAAAAGAGTTAGAAGAACTCGAAGAAGAACCGAAGATAAAAATACACCTCGATTCACTCAGAGCAACACTCAAAAAAGTACAAAACATAAAAACGTCAGAATATGATGGCATATATGAATACTGGTTTTAAAAAAATTCGCTTCCATCAATGACAGACTGGCTGTTGAAATGAATAGATGCCTACAAGAAACAAACATACTCGAATGGATGACAAAAGGAAAGACCATTAAAAAGGAACCGCCCCTAACAACTGATGTGGAAAAACAATGATGTAGAAAATACTAACGGCGCAAACTAGGGAGGAGATATACGAATCGCTAATAAGCCGCGGAACAGAAAGGAAGCTGCAGATGTATCGAAGGTACAGGAGAGCTACTATACACTGATCAACATATCCTCAAGGAGAGCAAGACGAGAGGGAAAATCTAGCTATGTTGTGGATAGACTACAAAAAGGCATATGATATGGTCATGCAAATCTGAATAATAGACTGCCGGAAACTGTACAAGATACCCGGTGAAGTCGTAAATTTTATCAAAAATATCATGGAAAATTGGAAAGTCGAACTGACAACAGGAGGAAAAAGCTTAATAGCAGTGAAAATCAAGAGAAGTACATTCCAGTGAGTTGCGCTATCACCGTTAATATTCATAATAGCAATGATGCCACTCAATCACACATACTTAGGAAATGTACGGGCGGATACATACTTCATAAATCGCAAAAGAAATCAACCACCTAATATATATGGATGACAAACTTTTTGCCAAAAATGAGAAATAATTGGAAACCCTAATACAGGTAGTGAAGATATACACTCAAGATATAGGGATGGGATTTGCCATAGAAAAATGTGCTATGCTGATAATATAAAGCGGAAAACGACATAGTACAGAAGAAATAGAACTACCAAATCAGAAAAGAATCAGAACGCTTGGAGAAAAGGAAAATTATAAGTACTTGGAAATATTGGAACAGGACACCACCAAATATTCAGAGATGAGAGAAAAAATAAAAAAAAGAATACCTCAGACGAACCAGAAAACTTCTCGAAACCAAGTTCAGCAGGAAAAATCTCATCAAAGAAATTAAAACCTGGCCAATGCTTTTTGTAAGACCCTCGGGAGGATTCTTAAAATAGACAAAGGAAAGACTCAGACAAATAGATTGGGGAACAAGAAAGTTGAAAACGATGCACAAGGCCTTACATCCGAAAGATGACATTGACAATGTGTGTCAAGAAAAGAAGGCGGAAGACGATTCGCCAGTACTGATACATCAATACGAAGACTTAAAAACTACTTTAGAAAAAGCAAAGAAAGATTAATTATAGCAGCCAGTGATAGTACTGACGATATAAGTGGGACTTTACAACTTTTCTTCCAATTTCTGTTTCCTGGTTATTGTTGTTCTAACAATAACCAGGAAACAGAAATTGGAAGAAAAGTTGTAAAGTCCCACTCGAGAAGACCAGGGCATGGCCAGGAAAAAGAAAGCTAAAGAGAAAAATAAATCTGCTCAATATAAAGGGCTATTAGGATCAATTATTTTGAAAGCAAAATCGATGGTATGTAAGACAATAGCAATTATAGATTATATTGCGATATAGATAAAACCATTAATGATATAATAATGTAATGTATTAAACTAGTGCAAAAGGAGTATAAAGCAAGACACGACTGGGTGGAGAAGGTGATCCACTGGGAATTGTGCAAGAAATTTTAATTTTAATATTCTACGAGTGGTACATACTCAAACCAGAATCAGCCCAGGAAAATGAGTCACAAAATTCTCTAGGACTTTGTGATACAAACAGATCACCCCATGCCAACCAGAAGACCAGGCCTGGTAATAATTAACAAGAAAAAGAGAACTTGCCGTATTGTTGACTTTGCCCTCCCGGCCGACAATCAAGGAAGCGAAAAGTGAGACTAGTAATTGGACCTTGCTAAAGAACAAAGAATGATGTGGAACATGAAGGTGGCGGTGATACCAAATGTAATTGGTGCACTTGGAACGGTCCCCAAATGTTTGGAAAGAGCACTGACAGAGTTGAAAATTGGATGACGAATCGAAATATTCAAACAACAGTACTATTGAGATCGGCCAGAATAAATAGAAGAATCCTGGGAAATTGAGGAGATATGCAGCCATTCAAACTCCAGTGAAATACTAAATAACAATATACTTATACTCTACAATAGATTGGATGCTACAGTTAGTAAACACACTCGAGAAGCAAAAAATATTAAATAAAGATCTGATGAAATAGGACATTGTATCTAATGGAAATAAGTAAATACTATCGAATAAAGAAATCTAACAAATTGTATATACACCAAAAAAAAAAAAAAAAAATCAATAATAAAACCCTTATAAGCTACTATTCTTTTCAACTTTTTTTATTCAAACTTATAAAAAAATAAATTGCAATAGACAAAATAAAGTAGTCAATGATGCCTTCTAATTGATATGTTAGTGATAATGACACATAGTCAAAGAATACAATAAATAAATGGAATGTCCTGAAAATAGATACTGAAAAAAATGTGGCAACCTAAAACTATCGCAGTGCCATTAATAGTGGGAGCCCTGGGTATAATTAAAAAAAGAGTACAGATGAATATATTTTTAAAAATTGGCATTCCAAGACAATATGAAATACCGAAAAAATCCCTTTGTGGGATTGCACATCTCCTCAGAAGAGTACTATCAAAATAAATGAAAGAATAATAACCAAAATAGACAGTAAAATAAAGAATCCGTATAATTACTACCTTCACTCTCCCAAGGTCTTGGGTAAAGACCTAGTGAAGGATTGTAAGAAATCGAAAATAAAGTTGAATAATTATAACGATAGTACCTTGAGATAATTGAAATATGTGGACAGGTAAGTCATGAGGAATATGACCAACAAGAGCTGAAAACCAAAAGAGCAGAATTATAAAATACTGAAAACAAAAACTTAAGGGAACCCAGTGTCACAATATCAATATTGATACAAAGGGAAAGAAAAACTAATTATTAGAAAGAGTTAATAAAAAATAAAATCATGCCCGAAAAGAAGGGGACATTACATTCCCCAAGGAAACAAGACGAGAAAAGTGTCAAGTTAAAATTGAAAAGGTAAATAAATCTATGCAGGAGCATGACTAGTTAGCCACAAGATTGGTATCCCCCTAAAGAACCTAAACATAAATACAAAAGCTTGATTGGAAATGGGATTAGAAGGGAAATATAGAAACTTCGAGAACAACGCAAAACACAGAAAGGAAAATACAGAAGGAAATAACGAAATGAAAAGACCCCCCCCACACCGAAAAAAAAAAGAACTACAGACAAGACTGACAATACAGCTGGAAGAAATAACCCAAAGCATTCTTCGCACCCATAGTGTAACCGTTACCATCCTAAAAAATGGACACGGCGACATGAGTTCAAATCATGGAGGAAGCTGTTTGTATTACACATAGCGCAAAAGAAGTGATTAAGGTAAAACTTGTTAAAAGTATAAATGTAAATATTCTCCCTTCAGCTATAAGTAAATAGTCGGACACACTATTTTTTTTAACCTTGGTATGACAAAATGGTAAAGAAGTAAAACTTTGAATTCAAACCTGCGAAATTACGCATAAAAATTAACTCTGTATCGCATCTATCTCACGTGTTGGGGTTAGGTAAATACATAAAGTAAAAAATATTGGTGAAAGAAGGAAGACTTAAAACATACGGGGACAAAATCAAGCGATACAAAGCAAACAGGATCTTTCAAATAATGTGAGGAAATTCTTCCTGCAAGTTAGTGAGGCATTTATAAGTAAAAATGAACAAAGGAAGCAAAATTTTTCTGGTGCTCGATATTGGAACAGAAAAAAATGAAAGGCCGAATGGATAATTTGTATGAAAAAATAATTGTAAGGACTTGAGGACAGCCCTAAGGTAGACTTACATCTGAGGTTGCAGAGTCTCGCTAAAGAAAGTACCGAATTGGAAAGCGCCGGGAAATCATGGTATACAATGGAGTCTGGTAACCATCTCCAGCAACTACAGACCAATAACATTTTTACATATGATGAGGAAAATCCTATCAATATTTTTTTCATCATACAACGTGTGAAAGCTGATGTGTTGGCGGCTGATGAGGCTAGGGTATCGCACGTGCTTTCACACGTTGTATGATGAAAAAAAAAATACTGATAGGATTTTCCTCATCATATGTAAAAATGTTATTGGTCTGTAGTTGCTGGAGATGGTTACCAGATAAATAAGAGAAGAAATATATCACACAAGGATGCCACAGACTATTTCCGGAAGAACAGAAAAGATGCTGTAAGAGAACAAGAAGAAAGATAGCCTGCTATATATAGATCCTTACATCCTCAAGGCTGAAAAATGTTGGCATATAATAGATTAACTAAAAAAAGACCTATTATATTGGTTCCGCTTACTTGAATAACAGGATATCAAAAATGTAGACGATATCCGACAAAGTCATAAACTTTTAACGATGGTTGGAAAACTGGAACCTATTAGAGGTGAAAATCTAGAGACGCATCTTCAGGGAGACTAACCTTCGCCACTGCAATTTACTATAGTCATAATACCACTTAATGATATCTAGAAGATACATAGGCTGCAACAAATTTACAAAATTACAGGACACTTTATGGATGGTATTTGTCAAAAATGAAAAGTAACAAGAAACTCTGATGTAAGATTATACCACTAGGATGTAGGAATAGGATTTGGGACCGAAAAATATTCAATACTGATAATGTGAAAAGAGAAAATATGAAAGGATTAGAATAGCCAAATTGAAAAAAAAAACATCAGAATACTTGGAGAAAAAAAATTGCGAAAACAAAGTAATATTAGAAGCCGACACTAACCAAACAAGCAGATATGAAAGAAGAAATAAGAAAAAAGTAACTCAGAAGAAGAAAATGTTTTGAAACAAAGTTCTGCTGCATAAATTTCATTAAAGGGATAAACAACAGGCCTGGCCAACTTGTAAGATACTCGGTACCAATCTTAAAATCGACAAAGGAGGAAACTCAGACAAATGAACCAAAGGATAAGGAAATTAATGACGATATGTAATATTACGGACGGGCGCCGTCATTAAATTGCAGCTGTCTCAAGGTTAAAGAACATTCGAGCACATCAGCTTTCATCAGTCATTGGGTACAAAGGTCTGACGATCAAAAATGTCACGAACCTCGCTTGTGCAGGCAGAGTGAGCAGCAGAGTTCAAGCGTGATATTAATATAATCACGTGTGAACTTTTACGTGTTGTACTACTGTTCCACTGGTGATCATCGAACCTTCGGGAACCTTCGAAATGATCCATCAAATCGAAACAGTTAATCACATAATAAACGAATACAGCAAACTAGCATAAAAGAAGGATAAGACTAGGCATAACTGAGTGGGGAAGATGATCCACTTGGACAATTGCAAGAGATTAAAATTTTTACAATTCTACCGAATGGTAAATGCACAAACCAAAATAGGTTCTAGAAAATAAAACGAAAAAATTCCCTGATACAAATAAATTACCTAATAGCCGGCAGATGACCAGACCTAGTGTTACTTAACAAACGAAAGAACTTGTTATCTAGTGGATTTTGTCATTCCAGGGAACCAAAGAGTGTAAATAAAAGAAAATAGAAAGATAGATATGTACTTGGACTTTGCCAGAGAACTAAGAAAGCTGTGGAACCTGAGGATGATACCAACTGTAGTTTTTGCACTTGGAATGGTCCACAAAGGCCTGGAAAAAGACTAAAAGAATTGGAAATCAGAGGAATAATCAAGATTACCCAAACCTCATCATTGTTAAGCTTGGCTAGAATACTCAGAAGTGTCCTGAAGACCTGAAGAGACTTGCAATCACTCTGACTCCAGTAAAAGATCATCTACTAAAATTTGTGTGGAAGGTTTGCCAAGGACTGATAAATAATAATAAACCTTTACTGCTAAAATAATTTTTCTCATTAAATTAAAATCTACTACAGGCTTGCCGTGTAAGTTAAATATATTTCTCTGTGTGGTTTTGGGTGAGGCGAATCTCCTCTTTCATCTCATGAACTTTTGGTGTGAGGAAAATAGTATTCAGTGAATATCCTATTATCAAAAGTACAAAAGTTCCAGAGTAATGATGCAGACAACTCTTCTATGTATAAGAGATGCAATTAAATATATTAAGTGAAAAATGTATGGTATATCATATACCATACATTTTTCACTTAATATATTTAAGTTTAAACAGTATCGAGACAGAAGCTTTAAATACTTTTGATTTTACAAGTTAAATGAAGACACAGCTGAGAAAATTATATTATAAAGATATGGTGTCTAGACTGCTGTCTAGACGAAGTTTTGACGAGTCAGTGTTAATTCTTTATACATTTTGATTATCAGTCTCGATACTTTTGGGGCAGCAGTTTGTGTCAAAACAAAGAATTTTGCAATTGCAGTGCCCTTTATACTACCCTCTTAATCTCCGTGTGACTTTTTCTCATTTCCTAAACTGAAAAGGTTATGGGTTTGGGGTGGGGTTGGAGAACATTCAAAGAAATACGACGCCACTGCTACTCACAGAAAAGTTTTGCTCAAAAATGGAGCAAGAGTGCTGAATGCCAAGGAAACTATTTTCAAGAAAATTAATGTATCATTCATTGATTATTTCTATTTTGCTAAATAGAGCTTCAGCCTCAATATTTTTTCAACACAGCCTGTGTATGGTTTGCTATTGTCCACTAACTCGACAGAAGGCCTTAGAACCTATCCACCATGGATAACGAGATCTTGTAATGTAGGAGAAAGGTGTATCTCTACCTTTATATTAAATTTTCTGTTATTCTAAAGCACTTTTCTATGCTTTCTTATTTTCAATGAGACGTTATAGTGAGTGAAAGAACCACACATTTTTCTATATAATTTTTCCCCATTTTTTTCTTGAAATGAAAATAGAGACATCGGCAAGACGTCATCAGCACCAAAGCCAGAACAGTTAGAATATCAAGTTGAACTTCAGTTATACAGAGCAACTCAACAAAAATGGTTAAATCGATAACGACACTTCTGAGACAAGACTGCATGAAAATGAACGAACATGGGTCAAAATGGTGATATTGAAATAATAGAAATAAAGAAAACTATCACAGCCAACATCTATGTTGTTCGACCGTCTTTACTATTGCTAGAACTCTTACACTACTATAAACTATTGTCACTACTACTAAAAAATTCGATATTTTATTCGTTGAGTTATATTTCGTTTTAAATATCTCACTGTCAAAGTTATATATTCACACACACACACACACACACACACACATATTTAGGAATGAACCCAATAAAAATAGATTGAACAGTAATTAGCAATATATACAGTATCAATAAAAACTTTACCAAACGGATATTTTTACGCATTAATTATTTCTAAACTCTCTAGCATTGAAACTGTATAACCAAAAAATATGAATACGTCGCAGTCCAAAAATAAATACACTCCTTATGATTGCTGAGTTTGTGGACTTGATGCGCCTGCAACTATACGCTTAAATTTGAGCTCACTGGGGTTTGAAATTTCTGTGTATTCAGATTTTTGTGTTTTTGTAAAAGAAAGGGAAAAACAAAGAAAGAGAAAATGAGAACAAAAATCCACGCAATGAAGATATGTGTGTATGAGTGGATGCATACACGAATATACATGCATGTATACGTGTGCACACAAACACAGACACACGGAATGCACACTAATATAAACAAAAATAGAAAAAACTGATCAATTAATTCTTATTGTAAATTCACAGACACAAATTATGGAATAAGACAAAATCAAAACAACCTATGAAAACAATCTTTAGGATAAAAAGGACATTTAAATCCCCTGAAGAAGACGTAAAATCCCTAAACACGTGTAGAGAAAAAATATGTATATAATAAAAATCTTAATTTGAAATCATTTGCAGACCTATTAATTTTAGTATATATATATATATACGTGTGTGTGTGTGTGTGTGTGAATATACAAATATGAAAAAAAAAACATGGGACGATTTTTTATCGTTGAATGATTTGCCTGGGGTAAACAGTTCGCTTTTTATATTGAACCCACATCAAGGCAATATGATTTTGTATCATATGAATTATAATCAATTTTTAAATTAAACAAAAAAGTTAGCATTCGATTACCACTAGTAATATTGCTTTATAACTATGGGACGTTATTATTGTTCGAAATTTATTTTTAAGCGTAACTTATTTACTAATATATATATATGTATAAGTAAAAGTAAAGTTGGCAACTTTAGTCGAGAGTAACCCAAAGGCTCCTTTTTCACCGAAGTGTAGGGGAGGTCGCTACTCCTTTCCCAGAATTGGTCTACTTTACCCTTGATCCTCACCTTATCATGCTGAGTGCTAAGCAAGGCGTCATCAAGTACCATTTTTGAGTCTTTGCTTGCTATGACTCGACCTGGGATTGAACCCCGGTCTCCCGGACCATTGCGAACACTCTACTCTTTTTTCTTTTTTTTTCTTTCCCTTATTTTTTCCTTTTTATTATGTAATTATTCGTAATTCAGGAAGTAATATGATCAAAATTGCTATTGAAAACATTAAAAGTAAGTATAAAGAAAGAATACAAAGATTGCTCTAAAACTAATGACTCCTATTATGATGGGCCACAACACCAGAAGTGTGTATCGGGGATATGGTAGTAGACGTTCAACTTTTTAAACACCTAAATCTTTTTTTTGTCTGGTAACAGATTCCACCTGAGCGCAGTTCTGTCCTTGAATTCCTCCAAGCGGATATATTGTAACTATTGATATTTAGCATTGCTTTTTAAGGTTTACAGCGAACAAATAGTGGGTGTGAGCACAATGAGCCATGAAAATATTGTGGCATGGGCGGGATGTGTGATAAGCTACTTTCCATACTGCTGCCAATCTATGAAATGAACTATGTTGAAAAACGGTTTTCTGTAGCTGAAAACTTGCTCTATCCAACTGTGCTATTGTGCTCATGTAGTTGTTGTAGTCTAAAGAGAAATAAATTAGAGTCATTTTAGTTAGACTGTGGGGATATATTTTGAGACAGATATTGTAGAATGGCTAAAAACGGTGTCGAAAAAACGTTCGGCCATCTGGTTTGATGAATCCGAGATCTGTTTGATAACATGACTTTAATTGGACGACGGATCACAAGATCGGTTAACCCTACAATTTTAGAAATAAGTTAATCAGTTTGTGAGAAATCCTTTACTCAAGCGGCTAAAATGCTCATATTTCTGTTCATTAATCCACCGTAAAGCATAACGGCTGGTGAAACGGGTGATGTCAAAGTAATAACTTACTTATGTGCTCATGAAAATGTGGCTGCGCTATTATTCTTCACCTCAGCAGAAAAGAACTTAGAACTACTGAAGATGACGACAGTAGACAACAAACAAGAACAAAGATGATGATACGAAAAAAACACCGAGCGATATGAAGCGACGACCGAAAAACAAAGAGATGAGCGCCTGGCGATCGTCCGAGTAAGGACTATATAACATTTTGGTATACAATATTACTTTCAGAGCGCTTCTCACATATATATGAATATATATAGAGAAATATGGCGTTACAAAAGAAAAAAAATTATTTATCTATTTTTAGAATATTTAAGATTTTCACTATTCATAGTTTTGAAGAATGTCATTCAGACTTCAGTTCTATTGTCCGCTAAGGTGTTCAAATCTATAACTGTCGAGAAGGCATTTTGTGTTCTTGAATTAAGCAATTCAAATTCTGATACTAATGACATTTTAGCATATATTTCGAGAAATCGCCGTCTAATAGACAATTAATCTACAATTACTCCAAGAAATCTGAAACAACACAATGTTTGTGTAAGAAAAAAAATCAAGAGAGAGAAGCAGTATCCACAAAAACAATTGAAATGTGTTTGAGCTAGTTATCTACGAAGCCCACAGAAATCCATCAAAAAAGTTAAATAGGAGTTAAAAATTGCATATTAGGTTGTTTGGAAAAGTTTACGCAAATGGTTACTGAAAACACTTAATAACCAGGACAAAAGCCTAAACCGAGATTTCCGTTCAGTAATGTCAGCATCTTATGAAGATGAAGATCGGTTTACTTTTATGGTGAGTCAGGCACCAACAGGTATCAAGCATAAACGGTTCTGACAATTTCGATATCGTACTGTCGTAAATCTCGTCTTCACTTAGCTCTTTTTGTTTTTTGTTTTTTTTGGGGGGGGGGTATTTTTTTACGAGGGGGTGGTAAACTTTCTGTTAGCTTTACCGGGTAGCCTAGATAAAACTAAACCTATTTTAAATTTAGTCTCTCACAGAATCCTGAAACTAACTTATGAATTTAAAAAAATATGGTTTCCACCATTATGTTGTGTAAAAGCCAGCTTAGAAATTGAGGTAAATTCAATTATCAAAAAAAGAATTATAACTTGCCACACGTGATAAAAACCCAACGAATATTTTTTAAGATGGGAAAATGGTGAACCTTCTCTGAGAATATTTTCGTCATTTCTAGAACCACAACCCTTTTTCCTCTCATTTTGTAGCTGGCATTATAATTCTGATATATATAACAAGAAATCCAAGAAAATCGTTGAGCATAAAGTGAGATTTGTTTTTGTACAAAGAAAAAACAAATGGTCCACATTTTAAAAGTATCTAAGAAACATTATCAAACATATCAAAATCAAAAAGCTCTCTATCGAAGGATAAAAACAAAACTAAAATGATCAATAAAAATATGTACGTTTCAATCAGTTTTTACAAATTAGCCCTATTGTGCCTATTCTACAGAATCATGTTTACAGTAAATTACATTCATTAATAATATATATATATATATATATATATATATGCATGTATATATACACCAACCCCTCCACTCGGGCAGGATATGACACAAGGTCAATTTTCAAGCAGAGAAAAAAGAAGAAACCAAGAAAGCAAGCCGTATAAGTGTTATGAAATAGCCGAGGGATTTCGGTTCATGCCTTTGAGTTTAGTTACGCTGAAAACCTTTCGGCTCAGCACATGTGTTGGTTGGGTGTAAGATTGAAGCAGGTGTTAACGCGGGTGCGCGCGAGCGGATGGAGGTGTCACTCAGATGTCATAACAGTCCAAGACGACACTGGGTGACAAGATGCGGGTGACGTCACGCACCGGAAGCACGCGGAAGTTTGTGTGAGAATTTGAATAAAATAAGAGTCGGGTTTTAGACGTAAAACGAGAAGGATCGATTTTGGAGCTCGCTGGCGCGAGGCGAACGTGCGCCCGATGGGGTCGGCTCGAGTTGGGGGCCAAATGAATAAGACAGCATAGAAGATTGTGTCTCTCCTCCTTACGTCGAAACCTTTAACTCAAAGTTAATAAAAAGGTTTCGTACCTGAACAAGAAGTAGTTACGTGTTTTTGAGATTCCTGTTCTTTATATGTTCTGTAGTAATGAACATTACATGTCTATTTCGCACATGGCCATATTCGTGTATATGGCTACACAAGATAGACATATTCGGTGCCAGAACTTGGGCATATCGTTCATGATATGGTTTACGATTGGGTTACCATGGTTCCACGAAGACGATCAGAGAAGCGGCTAAGAACAAGGAGGAATCTTTTTCGGAGCGGCTTGTTCAGGCGATCGAGGGAGAGAGAGAGAAAACACAAGGCCCCAGAAAATAAGAAACAAGGAAAAGAGACCAAAAACAAGGAGAACAAATTCGGCACCCCCCAGAAAGAAAAAGGAGACATGTCCAACATCGAGAAGAGAAGAAAAGCAGTTCAATTCAAAAAGAAAAAAGAAAAAAAAAAAAAAGGCGTGAAAAGAAAAGAAAAAAAATAGAAAGAAAAAGAGAAGTAACACTCCAAGAAAAAAAAGGCATGAAGAAAAGAAAAAGAATAAGAAGGTATTTGCTCATTTACGTCTGTCATAGTTTAATTTACGAATAGAGTTTGAATGGTTGTGGAGGATAGATATGGAACTAATTCTAAAATTTAAAAAAAAATCGTCGGTAGCATAGAAAATTGTGATTACTACTGTATGTGACTTTGTACCGTGGTGGGAGGAGAGAAAGAAAGAGTAACAGAGAAATAAGCTCGCAGTGACAGAGAAGAAAGAAAGGTGGTCGCTGTGGGGACAGAGGACTGTGTCGCGATCATGATTGACAGCAATAGTAAACAATATTTTGTAAAAAAAATTTATAGTAATAACGTATTTTTATGAATGGATTTTACGATAGACGGGGTCATTGTAGGTGAAGTTTGTAGTAAATAACGTTTTTATGAATGAAAACTTGTAACTTGTTGGTGGTCCGGGCTAATAATATTCAGAGATTAGAATTTTGATTCGAGACCTTGGAGATTTCGCTCATCGATGGGATTGCCGGAAGAATTTCGCATATCTGTAGTTAGGACCTTTGGGACAGGTTTCGATGTTGGAGAATCGATGTTTTGGGCGCTGAAGAAATCAGGCCAGGTTTTTGTTTAAGTTGTCGAATCCGAAAAAGTCGGATGTACGGTGGAATGTCCGTATCGACTGGAAAATTGTCTCAGATATCTCGCCAGAGAGGCCGATCAACGAAGAGACAGATGTTTATTGTGTCTGACAGGGCAGACGGTTATTTTGTGAGTTCCCCCTTGAGGTTTTGTTGAGGAAGATGTTCGGAAAAACATGGGTTTGGAGATTAGTTAATTAAGATATGCGCAGAGTTTTGGTGGTCTCATTGGATGTATTTGGAAAATTCGCGGACTTGATTTTGTGTCGAGGGGGAAATTTTATTGAGTGAGCTAATAAAAGGTTTGGGTGGTATAGAAAAGAACACCCAGTATTTTAAGGGCGAAAGAAAGAAAGAAGATAAGAAATAAGGGTACTCGTAAGCTGTTGAAAAGATGTGAGATAGACCGGTTGACGGTGGTCAAAAGTTGGAAAATTCGCGGATTCGATTTTGTGTCGAGGGAGAAATTTTATTGAGTGAGCTGATAAAGGTTTGGGTGGTTTAGAAAAAAACACCCGGTATATTAAGGGCGAAAGAAAGAAAGAAGATAAGAAAGAAGGGTACTCGTAAGCTGTTGAAAAGATGTGAGATAGACCGTTTGACGGTGGTCAAAAGTTGGAAAAAAACGGGGAAACATGTATCTTGGTTCGATTACGAGCTATGCTTGGTTGTGGAAGGTTAAAATGTGTACATTAATTAATGACAGATATTACGTGAGAAGGAGATATAAAGTTAGCAGTAATAAGTACGGACGTAGAAGGAAGGCAAAAATGCAAAATACAAAATGAGCAATTGACCTGAGATTTAAAAAAAAAAAAAATTTTTTTAAATATGAAAATAAGAGAACAAATTAAAGACTGAAAAAAATACAAAGCCGAACAAGTGACTGTTGAAAGAATTAAAAAAAAAAAAAGAAAAAAAAGAAAAAAAAGAACGAGAAAATGTGGTCGGAAACAGAAAAAAAAAATGAAAAAAAAAAACGATGGACAATACGAACACTTTTTATTTTTATTTCAGTGACTTTTGAGTTTGGGACTGACGCATGTTTTTGTTGTATTATTTTGTTGAAATTGTATTGCTTAAGATTTTGTTGCTCAGTTCGACATGGGGAGGAAAGGTACAATAGTTTTAGAAAATAATTTGTCATCATCGATGACAAATGATTTTATTGTGGTTGGATAGGTATGTTATGAAATAGCCGAGGGATTTCGGTTCATGCCTTTGAGTTTAGTTAGGCTGAGAACCTTTCGGCTCAGCACATTGGTTGGTTGGGTGTAAGATTGAAGCAGGTGTTAACGCGGGTGCGCGCGAGCGGATGGAGGTGTCACTCAGATGTCATAACAGTCCGAGACGATACTGGGTGAGAAGGTGCGGGTGACGTCACGCACCGGAAGCACGCGGAAGTTTGTGTGAGAATTTGAAAAAAATAGGAGTCTGGTTTTGGACGCCGAACGAGAAGGATCGATTTTGGAGCTCGCAGGCGCGAGGCGAACGTGCGCCCGATGGGGTCGGCTCGAGTTGGGGGCCAAATGAATAAGACAGCATAGAAGATTGTGTCTCTCCTCCTTACGTCGAAACCTTTAACTCAAAGTTAATAAAAAGGTTTCGTACCTGAACAAGAAGTAGTTACGTGTTTTTGAGATTCCTGTTCTTTATATGTTCTGTAGTAATGAACATTACATGTCTATTTCGCACATGGCCATATTCGTGTATATGGCTAGGCAACATAAGCAGATCGATTGGTGGGATGAAAAAATGCAAAAACAAAAATAAAAAGCAAAAACAATGACAACATCAATTATACATGTATGTAATTAAAGATGAAATCCATTAATTTAGATTTTTAAAATTCAACGAATTTTTGTATGCCTCAATGCAAGCATACAATCAACGAAACATTGCAAAGGCCGATTTAGAAAACAAAACCTCGTGTCTTTTCGTTGTTATTTCTGAGTGTATGATTATAGATTTCGTCGTAGATTTTATATCATGATACATATCAGTCAATGTAGTTGGAGTAGAAATAATCAGTGAGGTTAAATCGGTCACCATTATGCTATACAATTGTTGCAAATATATATATATATATATATATAGTATCGCCTTTCCCTACACCTCGGTGTAGTAGCTATCGAATAAAGAGCCTCTGGGTCATCCTCGACTACAGTCACATCTTTAATATATATATATATATATATATATATATATATACTAGTAAAATTACCAAATGTTACACGATATAAGCTAAAATAATGTTCTAAAGCCTCAAAATATTTTCATCTATGTGCACAACATGAGTGCTCAACAATTCAGTAAAGATTGTGAACTGTGAGACTTCATACACGAGTTATTTTTTAGTTCTGTGAGTCAACTTTTATCTTCGTTGACAACAATTATAGATAATCATTATATATATATATATATATATGGGGGTTATAAAATAATCATATATTCATACAAGGATTATATATATATATATATATATATATATATATATGTGTGTGTGTGTGTGTGTGTGTGTGTGTGTGTGTAAAATGAATATATATACATACCAGTGTGACGGCAATTCAAAATAAAAAGATCCCCGGATGAGCAACCATTTAAAAGCGTATGGGAACTGGTGCATTTAAATATTGTTATCACCAAACGGGGAGTTTATTTTTCGCACGTGTGAAGTCCTTGTTCAGAGTCCTTTCTCGGGCATATAGGAACTGGCATATTATGTGGGGGTTAATTTGGGCTAGACTGACTGCCGCTGGCAAGGGGCTTCCAAACTTCATGTTAACACACACACACCCACCAGGCCACTAGCTCTTCCTACCCCTAGAACAATGGAAGATATGGACCTCTAGGTTTAGAAGTAATAATATTAATTATAGTAGTCCACAACTCCGGTTTCCCGTATAATATTTTTAGAGGAAAGAATAGGACAATTTAGGCGAGAATAACATAAGGCGAAAGAAGCTGAAAACAAACATGAAACAGACAATTTGACTGTTGACGACACAATGAACAAACTTCAACATGTGGGGGACATTAAAATATAACAATCTTTTTAATATACACGCGGACACACATATTCAACGTGTCGGCATTTTTATCAGCAGATAATACTTGACTATAATGTCTTTCTTCCTTTTCTTCTTTTCCTTCATCTTTCTTTTAATTGAGAGAGAGAGAGAGAGAGAGAGAGAGAGAGAATAATTGCAATGCTTAAGAAGGGTGTAGGGAGAAACAGTCTTAATGTTTACTTATCTTTTCGATGGGTTCCTTCGGAGAGTATTTTTCTTTTACGGGCTGACGGACTTTATATTATATATAGCTCTGGCTTGTAGGTATTGGTTCCTCTTGTCCAAGATACTTTCCGTCTTCCCCCAGTGATTTCGGCGGTAGTTTCAATATATCTTATCACTTCAGCTACTGTTCCGCAAATCCCGGTTTTGGTGCTTCGCCCGGAGTTTGGCACGAGATTCTCCCCATCTGTTCACGACGACCTCTCTTCCAAAACTGATTTTCTTTACCCCTATTTCCGCTGACGGAAGAAGCTCCCACTTTCGCCTTAGGGTTCTAGCCAATCATTAGCCTTATCTCTTCCTTTCTCTGGTCACAGAATGCAAACATCTGTTGGCTTTCTCTCTGACCCACATTCTTTACTTTCTCCGACAGGCCGTGAGGAATTGACCTATATTACTATTCTCTCTTAACGGTCATTCTTTGGACGGCCTGCTAATTTAAACACGGAGGGTTAGGGGACATTCCTTGTCTCTCTCTTCTCAGTGGTAGACCACGTGACACAAGCATTATATATGCATGTGTGTATATGAAATGGTTATATACCTACAAGGTTGGTTGGTTGGTTGGTTGGTTTATATAGCATATCAACCTTTGCAGGTTATTTAACGCCAAATCCATTTTTATGCAAAACTATTTGAAAACAATTCAGTTTAGCATGAGTACACATTTTAATTCTTAAAAACATTTTTATTTCAAGCTATTCAGTTAGTATTTAGTACAAATATAGATTTTGTTTATATACTGTTAAATGTCAAAACAGTGTGTGTGTGTGTGTGTGTGTTGCATGAATTAATTTTATAAAAGTTATATTTCACTTTTCAGTATCATTAAATTTAGAAAAATTTTGTCTTTTCAAAAAGTCGAGTGGAAGTCATCGTAGTGTGATAGCTAAAGTGCAGGCCTCCGAGATTTTAGTATGTAAGTTTGAAACTCGAGTCACACAGTTAAGTTCCCTTTCGGACTAATATCTATGGGAAAGCTACGAACCCCTTTATTCCCCGAAGTATGACATAAATAATACCACTACTGTTCTTCTACAAGGATGGCTTTACCATTAAATAACCCATGAAGGATGACATGCCATTAGAAACAAAAAATTAAATAGAAGCCCCATTGTCATAAGCAGTGAATACAGTATTCCCGATTGATCCCATCAATGTTTTTTGAAACGGAAATAAATCTTAAAGTGGCCATGATGTTGTCGTTCTACTTAATTGCATGTCTTTTGGAGTCTATTATCCTCCTATTAATTTTACTTGTATATGGCGTCAGTTTATGTACATCTCTTATCCTTAGAAACCATTCTAAAAAAAAACATCGTAGTTCAAGCGTTTTCGCGCGTGTTAACCAAACCAATTACTGAGGAAAATTGTATTGTAAAGTAACAGATGATCGTACAGTTCACGTTCAAAATATACTTACTAAATGACACTGAAATGGATTTAGTTGCCTGAGAAAATGAATGAATATATTCAATATGGATAGTTGAGTTCATAGAAATATTCAGGAAGATTCTAAAAAACTCGTTCCAACAAAGAAAAGAAAACTTTTTTCTTTTGATTTTTCATTGAATTATTGGAAAGGCTTAAAGAAGATTAATAAATGATATGCAAGGTGTTTTGAACAGTACGGGGATTACAGTGGTTATGACAGGACAGACAGACAGACACACACACACACACGCATGTATATATATATATATATATATATATAGATGTATATATATATATATATATATAAGTAAAAAGTAAAGTTGGTGACCTCAGTCGAGGGTGACACGAGGCTCCCTTTTTAATAGCTACTACATCGAGGTGTTGTGGAGGGCGCTACTCCTTTCCCTGGATTGCTCCACTTCACCCTTGATCCTTACCTTATAATGCTGAGTGTTAAGCAAGGCGGCATCAAGTACCATTTTTAAATCTTTGGTGGAGGTGGAGGTTTAAGCATGTCTTGTTTCGTTAAAATTCTTTAACTATATTGGAAAACATAATTTGAAAAGAAAATTAAAAGTATGGAGGCATTGTAGGAGAAAAATTACGTATGGAAGCACAAGAGGATGAAAAATTTTTATCTTGATCTTTTCTTAAAATTTTTATCCATTTTCTATTTTGATATTATTTTCATGTAGGGTGATGTTTGCAAAATAGGGTGAAATCTGGTAAAATTCAGATCTTTGTGCAATGTGGCTGCTTATGGAAATCACAGCATATTCTAACAATCTAGAGGATTTTTTTGAAACGTATTGGTTAAATTTGAGTGGTTTGGGAAAAATTGAAAGTGTGTTTGAGATCTAAAAGGGCATGTCGGTCGTCATTTAATCTAATTGATCATTTGTGTTTGTAGAATCTTTTTTCTAGACAGCGTTGGGTTTCGCCGATGTAATTTTTGTCACAATCTTTGCATGGAATAGAATATATACCTGAGTGAGAAGTTTTTTTTTTGTGGGTTTGCAGTAAAGTTTAAGAACGTTAAATTAATTTGGATGTCCAGTCATGGTATGGTGTTATTTGATTCTGGGTGCTATTTGATTCTTTTTCATGTGTAAAACCATTAAAAATCTCACTAACATCTCCAAACACACCAACAATGTAACTACTTCTCACTTCTACAATGCCTCTATACTTTTGATTTTTTTCAAATCAGGTTTTCCAATGTAGTCAAACAGGACATGCCTTAACCTCCACATCCACTATCCCAATATGCCTATCCCCATTTCCTCTTTTACTTCTCTTCCATTCTTCCCTCTCAACCTTCTCCTTCCTTATATTATCTCTCAATTTACTAACTGAAATTGGTAAATAGTACTAACTGAAATTGAGTCAAAACCAACAACCCCTACCACCATCACTCAGTCCTAGATTAATTTTTTCCTCTTTCCTTTTCTGTCTTTTGGATTTAATTCTTAACCCCTTTCATATTCACATTTATATATTTTTATCTAATTCCTCTTTTGCTAAACTTTCGAAAAAACGTATTTTCTCAGATGAAAAAAGGTCAATCAATAAAAAAGAACGAAATATTCTAAACTGAATCTGTTGTCTGTGTTTTAGTATATCAACTTTTCCATTTATGTTTCATCATCTTGTCAGATTTACTAAAAATATCTACCTTTTCTACACACACACACACACACACACACATATATATATATATATATATATATATATATATAAACAGTAAATAAAACGTTCATTTTCTTCAAGATACACAACTTGGCTAACGATTCACTAATTCCAGCGAGTATTATTTTCATGTTTTGGTGATTATGGTGTTGCTCTTACACAATCCTGTGTTTTATCAAAATCCAAATTGCTGATCAAGCAGGATTAAGAATTACAACTGACTCGTCTAAAAAGCGGTCTCAACGTCTAGATTGTATCACTTTATTATATAACTTGCACTGCTGTACACACTTCTTCATTTCAATTTAAGATTTTAAGTAATTAAACATTCTTTCTCAATAGTTTTTCATTATATTTCGTATATACAACATAATCTGCTAAAGCGGGAGTGAATTATACCGTTCCGGAAGTGCTTTCTTTTACCCGATTATTGTAATAGATTTCGATAAACATTTTTTATTGTTCCAACTGTAAAAGATAAGCAAATGAAATTATACTATACTTTAAAATCCGTTGAAGTTCAGCTTACCCAACTTTTCAGTAACAGTAGCGATATATATATATATATATATATATATATATATATATATATATATATATATATAAGATATTTTGATTAAATTAAATATCTGATTGAACGTTAATGAGACTATTCCATTTTCGAAACACTCTGTTTGCAATTAGATTAAGTTATATAAAAAAAATGCTTTCTTTAACCTCGTTTAACGTTTTACACCAGGTTTCTATTACTTACCGACTAAAAGAAAGAAAGAAAGAAAGAAATTGTAATGATAAAACAAAGAAAGCAAGATTATAGCAGTCTAAAAAATTCTAAAACAGTGATGAAAGAAAGAGGTTAGAAAGCGGAAAAATAAGAAACATTCATGAAAAGAAAAAAAACAGAGGAAATTAAAGGTAAGATATGGATAAGTGAATATTAAGGAAGCAAAATTTCTAAATAGAATGGAAATCCAAGACTCATAAAAATCTTACAAGGACGTAGCGTAGGTTGAAGCAATATCTCTGTATGTGAGCATCGATTACTTACAAACACCCACGTAAAATAGTCTTTAAAACACAAACTACAGGCAAGATAACAGACTCCTACTCGAGATAAGAGTAATTTTGCAGCATTATGTGAGTAGGTGGCAAAATCACAAACAGATGCGTACTTGAGTGCATCAGTATCTTACAAAAATGTACTTAGTGATGTTTTTAGGAAATTCTATCATTAAAAAACGTATCATCTAAACAATTATGTTGTTAGTTCGGTTTCGACTTAACATGCGTATCGGAACAAAGAAATGCGTTTCACGTTGCAACCATTTTAGGTCTTACCGCTCTCCTTACATAATCACCAGTAATATATATATATATATATATATATATATATATATATATATATGATAAAATAAAATAAATCAGTCTGTAAATGATTTCAAATTTAATATTTCTGTTTTTATTATTATTATTTTTGTTTGTGCGCTACACATGTTTCAGACTTTAACGGAGTCTACAAAGGATTTGAATGGCAAGTTCTAGCTGCTTCTTTTATTATAAAGATTTTTAATTGGTTGTTTTGATTTTCTTTAATTCGAGATTTGTGTCTGTGAATGTCCCTTTGGAGTTTATTGAGAGTGAAGATCTCTGGTCTATGTAAATGCCTTTTTGTGTGTGTGTTCTGTGTTTGTGTGTGTACGTGTGCACTTATAGCATTTATGTACACTCATGTATACACACACTCGTACACATATTTTTAAGAGTATAGGGTGAATTTTTATCCTTCTTTGTTCTTTTCTTTCCTTTTACCTATACTCCATATATATATATATATATATATATATATAAAAGCTTTGTGTGTGAGTTCACATACATATGAATACTTATGCATACATACAGATATATTTTCAAAGGCATTTTGGTGGGATTAAATATGTGTGATAGTGCATTTGATTCCAAACAGAGATGTATTTTAAACTAGTCTTTATGTGTATATGTTTTTATGTGTGTTTAAATATATATGTGATGGTTTTTCTTCTATTTGAAGTAAAGAGTAGTCATCTGTCAAGTATACTGACATTTTTTAAAGTCTCTCTTGCAGCATTCATAAAGGTGTTTTGGTGCATATTTTCAGGTAATCTAATGCTGATTTTAAATAAAGAGATTCTATTTTTCAGTGCTTTTGTTGAACCCAGGTATATCTCGTTGCAGTTGGTACATTTGATTACATAGTCTACATTTTTTAATTGCAGCTAAAATTTCTATTGATTATGAATGTTATTTTTGGTTTTTCTAAGATATAGGATTTTCCTTCTGTTATAATATTACAAACTCCACGTCATTTATTTCGGCATTTTGAAACTTCATGCATTGTGTGAAAAAAAGTGAGTGATTAATTAAAGCTAGGTCTAAAATGTAGCTCTCCACCAAAAAGCAATCGCAGAGAATCAAAGAGAGACCTAAAAGAATTTGAACGAAAATTTAGATTGATAAAGAAATCCCATTACAAGGAAAATACAGACGATTCCCTTGTAAAAAATAAATCTAAGCAAAGTTTGAAGAAAATAATGCCATTTTTCTATACTTTTACAACATAAGCAATGAAGACATAACAAGAACAAATTTCATAATAATAATGATAATAATAATTATAAATCGGCTTGAAAACTTAGAAGAATCTTGAAGAACTGAGGATATTTGCTGTTATTCAGACTCAAGAGAAAAACTGCCTGCTAAAAATGATGTGAACTTATTAGGAATATGATAACAATTAGCGGCCAATGACAGCAAAAACAAAAATTCCTCAATGAAAATAAGAATCATTTTATGGGAAAAACAAAAATAGGGAGGAAAACACCAATATGTTTACTTTAAAAGTCAAAGTAAGGATACTGCGAACTATACAAGAGGACATAGTAACGTATAGTAAACCTAAAAAGAGAAACCAAATGATTGTTAATTGCAGTCGAAAATAGTTTAAGATAGACTATGTAGAGAGAGAGAGGGTGGAGAAAAGAGAGACAGAGAGAGGAAAGGGAAGAAAGAGATGAAATGGCCAAATAATAAGCTAATGCAGCAAACTGGTCAAGAAATAATTCAAAAGCATACACGACTATGTAGGGGATGTAATCCACTGGCAACTGTGAGAGAAAACGATCTCTAAATTCTGGTAAAAAAACAGAACTAGTTGTAATAAACAACCTCCTGCAACTCCTCACAAAATAAAAAAAACGAAAAACTAGTTAAATAAATGGACCCTGTCCGAGAGCTAAAAAGTTTAGGAAATAGGAAAGTGACAATTATACCAATCATAGCTTGAAACTTTGGAATAGTTCTAATGAATCCGGAAAGAAATCTGCAAGAACTATAAATTCGAGGAAAACTTGAGATTGTAAGATACAGAAAACTAAGAGTCCTGGAAAGCTGAGGAGATTTGTGTGATTCGGACTTTTATGAAAATTACAAGCTACTACTAATGTGAAAAAAAAAACATCTACGATTGACGGATTACATCCACCAGAAACAATACTAACGACACGAGGACCAGCAAAACGACAATAACTAGCAAACAAAAGTGGGACGAAAAACAGCTCTCTTGACGTTTTAAGCAACTAACAAGCGACATCTCACACAGGAAAATGTGGACGTGGCTAATAAAAAGAAACCTCATGAAAGAAACAGAATCTCTTCTTATTGCAGCTGAAAACACACCCTAAGGACTAACCATATCAAAATGAGAATAGATAAGATGCTACAAAACGGCAAATGTAGGTTACATAGCGACAGAGACGAAATGATCAATCACATAATAAGCGAATGCCGCATATTAGCGCAGAAAGAGTATAAGACTGGGTTGGCTAGGTGATCTAATGGGAATTGTGCAATAAATTAAAGTTTAACCACATGAACAAATGAAATATGCACTACCCAGAATCTGTCCTGGAAATACAAACTCCTCAGGGATTTTGAGATACAAATGGATCACCAAATCTCGGCCAGATAACCAGAGCTTACTATCATCGACAAAAAAGAGAGAACTTGCAGAATTGTGAACTTTGTTGTCCCGGCGGACCACAGAGTAAAATTGAAAGAATGCAAATAGAAGGATAAGTACCTCGACCTTGCTAGGAGAATTGAAAAAGCTGAGGAACATGAAAGTGACGACTATACCAATTGTAATTGGTGCTCTTGGTACAGTCTGTAAAGTACTGGTACAAAGACTGAAGGACTTGGATATAACGGGACGGATGGAGACTGTCCAAACTACAGCATTGTTGAGATCGGCCAGAATACTGAAAAGAGCCCTGGAGACTTGAGGAGACTTGCTGTCACTGAAACTCCAGTGGAAAACCACCAGCTAATCCTGATGTAAAAAACTTTCAAGGAGTAAAATAATAAAAAGTTTTCTTTCATGTCTTTTAGATATTTTCTAGATTCTTTAGTCTTTATTTCTATGACAGCGAAGAACGCTATTCCTCGCAGGAAATCGTTTGCCATCTTAGCTACAAAAGCAATCATAATTGCTTTTTCTTTTTTCTTTTTTTTTTTTTTTTTTTTGGTTTTACACAATAAAACACAAGTTAGATAACGCAGTCATTAAAGTATGTGGGATGCTAGAAAGTAACACGAAAACATTTATTGATGTAACATGTATTTTACTATACAGTGCATATGTTACCAGCACTACAACATTACTTTTCCACATAAACAACATATTAGTGAGATTGATACACTTGTCGCATTGGTGCACGAGCGTACATACAATCATGAAAATTCCCGAAAAAAGATAATCATTTTAAACATAGTAGATAGAAATACATAATAAAAATAATTTATTGTCAAATGAAAATCACGTCATACAAAATGTCATAAAAATCAGAGTCCAATTATGTATTATATGTTGATATAAACTGACCTTCCATTTTATGATCTTCTAATTCGGTCCCACAAAAACATGGAAAATTCCTTATAGAAGACAAAGCTATTTTAAACATAGTAAACCTAAATCCATAAAAATAGCTATTTCCCAACAAAATAGTTAGTGGTCACAAAGTGAAGGTCCTGTTTGTATTATAGATTAAATCATGTGTTATAAAAGCAATCTCCCTCTGTCTTACTTTTAAAGTTATGTAAGGAAAAGTTCATCATTACATTAGCTGTCTGTAATTCAGTGCAAGTTTGTTGACATTAGAAAACTGAAAACTTACAGATGCCAAGAAATTTCATAACATACGTAGAAAATAGTTGAATAGAAAGTGTGAGTCAGAAAGTGTGATTGAAGTTTGTAATCAGCTCATGATATGAAGCACCGAGAGAGAGGCAAGATGTGAAAAATAAATCTCCAACATACTTTTAAAAAAATGGCCCCGACTCAACTAATGTCATTTCAACAATGATACGAGAAGTGAAAAAACAAACTTTCCGAACTCATAATGAGATCTGTTACCTTCACTTTCAGATTTTTTCTTCCACAGAGACGATTATGACACAGTTGAAGTTGCAAGCGTTTTTTTTTATGTTGACATTGATTGTCTCTTCACGGAACAGCTACGTATTATGTTTATCGCTTTCCATAATTTCGTTAAGTAGACAAGTTAAGTGAACTGTCTTAGTCGAAATCTCAACTGTTGAGGCAAAATCCATTTCATCGCTTCGAATTTTTTTCCTCTCTCAATGCTAAGTTCATTTTTCTTAATTTTTTTAAATTAAAGTCATCAATACATTCAAAGAAAATAAGAAAAAAAAAAGAAGAAAGTAAATTTTAGAATATTCTTTTAAATAGCTTTCATGTTTTTCCTACAAAACACAAAAGGAACTTTTCCTTTGAAAATAAAAAATAGTTTTCTTTTGTCTTTTTTTTTTGTCTTGTTTTTTTTTACAAAATACAAAACAAAGATTTTTTGTACTTTTGTACATAGTAAATGTAAACACCTACGAAACTATCAGAATCATAACCGACAGTTTATAAAGACAAATTAAACGGTCAAGATCGAAACTGACTTACTTGAACAATAAGACCTTAAAAGGTCTGATATTTCTTTTTATTCTGTCAATAAAAAGAATCGAAGAAAGAGATCGAAATATATAATCTATGACTGGGCAGTTCGATTCTTAGATAGCAACCAGCTTAAGAGAAGGACAATTTCCACTGCTTTACACGTAAACACAGTTATAAGAACTGTTTAGGAGTAAGGGGAATTCTCAACAGTCTGACGCTGTTGCCAAATCTGTTCTGGCAACTCTTGCCACAACACTTGTACCAACCACTTTTGGACAACATTAATGGCTTTAAGAAGGAAGACCTGTTGCAAGAGCAACTGTCTCTTTTCCATGGAAGCTACCCATGTATCCACTTTGAAGAGAAAGCAATATTTTTCAGGCACATATCAATTTTCTCGCAAAATAACGGATTCCTCAAGCCCAGGAAGCGCTCTAGCAACTAAAAATATGAGTGCTGATAGACGGGAACAAAATATTCTTTTAATGATATTGTAGTTTTGTCAGATGGTAGCTCGTAAAATAACAATTTTGCAAGTTTAGTATCACTTTTTAAAGTGTTGACAAGGAGTTGTGTTTATGTCTGGGTTTTTGCATTCAATGAGAGAAGCATTCCAAAGACTCAAGTGTCTACCATTTACTCTAAACAGTTCCTATATCTGAACAATGAAATGGTACAATACAAACTCGTTCTATTAAATAAAGAGACTGATTGGGCAAAAAATATTATCTCCTTCGAAATAGTTTCCTTTAAAAGCTACACATGAACGAATAAATTGTTCTTACTCTTGAAAATAATGACGTTTTCCTCATATATTCTCGGCAGTTCTCAAAATGGCGATTAAGGAGTTCTAAAAAGAATATAGTCATTAGTTCTCAAAGAATCAAGTAGGCTTTGGTACCGCGAGAATATTTTTACCAACATCCCTTTCACATAGAGTACTTCTAGAAAGTAATGAGAGAGATTTTTTTGTTTCTTGAAACTATTTTCTTTAGCATCCTTGGCTGAAAATCAGCCAATCAATGTTAATATATTACCAACTTTTCTCATCGTCTAATGTCGATGAGATCAGATGAAAGTTCTCATTTTCGTCATCACCTCAGTTCCTACTTGCTTCTTTGAGAACTAGTGACTACGTCCTTTTTAGAGCTCCTTAATTGCCATTTTGAGAACAGCCGAGAATATATGACGAAAATCCACAATTTTCAGGAGTGAGAACAATGTATTTGTTCATGTGTAGCTTTTAAAGGAAACTTTTTGGCTAAGATACCTTGAATTACCTAAAAGTTTATGCCCGATAAAGAATTTGGTTGTTATAAGCCTGCGTGAACTTCCTAAATGTTTCTATCGTATTGTTCGGAAGTTTGAAATAGTTTCTAATTTTGTTTCATTTTCGAAATATTAAATACTCTTGCAACAATCTAAGCTTATTCAGCTTAAAGTGAATTCTGAGAAGCAAACAGTAAATTAATGTTTTTACATGTGTTCAATATCAACATTTATCAGTTGTTGTTTTTTTATCAGGGTTACAACCTGAAAAATAGACAAAAATCAGTCCCGTTACTTTCTCTACCGACCTCTTAGGTAATCGTCCAAACTACTTTATTGGCAACCAAGTGGAGATAGACGACTTACAGCCGAGATGATATTTTTTCAAAACTTATAATGGCGCCAAATAGGTTTCAGTTAAATGTATTCGTTGATTTAACTAATGGTAGTGTTTTTAGAAACGGTAAATGACTGCTCATATTACTGGTAAAAGATTTTTAGAAAAGTGTATGGATGCATTTAGACAAGTCTATCTTCTTGTGTAACGCTACGCACACAACTCAGACATGTGTTGCTTTACAGCACCCTTTAAGGAGTTGTAATGATTCTGTTTGAACTAAAAGCCTGACCCCATGGTTACCTGACCGTGATAAAAAGAAGTCAAATACAAACCGCTCCGATCGTTTTGCATGTACGAAAATTGATAGCAGTCAGCCGAAAAAGAAAGGAAAAAGTGTGTCTTCTTTAACTTCTGCTTTTTTTTTTTTTTTTTTCGTTTCCTCTTTTGGCTTTTCTTTTTCTTTTTTATCACACCCGAACCGGGAGTTGAAACAACCAGAAGGACTAAGAAAAAACACAAGAAACCGTAGAAGAAGCAATTTACCTAATTCTCATTGGTAGTTTCCTTGTTTTTTGTTCTTCTTTATTGGTCTTGATTTTCTTCTTTTCCTTTTCTTTGTTATTTCTTTTTTCTTTGGCTTGCTTTTCTTCTGAATTCTTCTTCTATTTTTATCTCTCTACAAACCCCAGACCATTGCACTTAACTTTTGTTGGAAACGCCAGTCACGGCACCAAATAGGGTTGTATAACGTTACCGCTGGTCAGGATAACGAATCAAGAGACGAAAGAGAGAGGGAGAGAGACAGACCACCCTTGTTCTTCCGCTCACCGCCCGCCGTCCGCCTGCACGCGCGTGATTCATTCAGTGACCGCTGCCCAGGTCTCCTCCCCCACTAGATCTCCACCACCTGTCTCTCCGTCGAGTCCCTACCATATATATCGCTAAAATTATTCATTTACGGAATCTTAAAGAGTCCCAAATATCAGCTGATTCTCCACAATTGTTCATATATGAATATTAAATATCAGCTGATTCTAAAGATTTGTCCATTTTTGAATTCGCAAACAAGCGCTTATTATGCATACTTAACATCCCCTAGAAAACAAATGGCCTCTCCAGCCTTCACCTAGTTTACAAATTAAATCCTGCGAATCGGCTTTAAAATCAAAGTTTAACTAAAAAGAAAATTAACGTCTAAAACAATTAATTGAAATTCTTAATAATTTTACTCTAGTTCAACGAGAAAAAGTCAATAAAACTTTGAAAATTATAGGCTTTTTTAACGAAATCGTGCATGAGTTAGTTTATTTTGTTAGTTTTTCTCACCCACAACTGCATAACTCGACACCACAGTTAATTATGATCATAATAGCAAATATAGGTTATGTGGTGATAGAGACGAGATGATCAATCTCATGATAAGCGAATGCAGCAAATTAGTACAAAAGAGTATAAGACTAGACAAGACTGGGCAGGGAAGATTATCCACTTGGAATTGTGGAATAAATTGAAATTCGACCATCGGGACAACCCGGAATCCGGCCTTGAGAATGAGACGTGCAAAGTTCTCTGGGATTTTGAGATACACACGGATCGCCTAATCTCGGTCAGACGACCAGATCTAGTGATTGTCAACAAAAAAGAGAACTTGCCGTAAAGTGGACTTTGCCATCCAGACAAATAAAATTAAAAGCGAAAAGGGAGATAGTTACCAAGACCTTGCAAGAGAATTTTTAAAAAAATATGAAATATGGACTTGAGGAGATACCAATTGTAATTGGTGCACTTGGAATAATCCTAAAATGATTAATAAAGGGACTGGAAAGTTGGAAATAAGAGGACCAATGGAGACCATTCAGATTATAGCATTACACTGGTTTACAAAGAAATTGAGGCAAGCACAAAAATACCCGTTTTTACTTAATTTAAGGGTGCTGAATTCAAATTTGAAATCCGTTTTTACTCACCACCTCTAGCATTTTGTGCATATACGGTACATAAAGGCGTGTATGAATTCAGGGTTAATTCTAATATTGTGAGACTTATGGCTTATTTTTTAGTTATTATGCACTAAATGTAAGTGATAGCATTACATTATATATATATATATATATATATATATATATATATATATATACAGTTGTATATCAAGACAGATTTTGAGAGTTAAGGCAGCAGGTCTCAATCCACACTCAGGCAGTCATTGGAAGAGATTGTCTCGCAGGCGGTGCAGGAGGTTGGTGTCCCTCAACTATCGTGTTACACATCTTTTGGGTTACATTTTCAAATGCACATTTAGTTTTACTTTGTTATAGTTTCAGATTCTCCAATGTCGAGGATGTCTCAACAAGGCCAATTCTTTCTGCTACGTGTGTGAGGACTTCACAACAGTTGCACAGCATCGAACCATCACTTCCCTCCTCAGAACCACCAACTTTCACTATTTTGACTGTAAAATTGGTGATCAGGACAAGTCTTGGGCTCCACACATCTGTTGTAAACCCTGCTACAATGGACTAATTGCATGGTTTAATGGCAAGAAAGCAGCTTTCAACTTTGCAGTCCCGATGGTTTGGAGAGAGCCGCGAAACCACGCAGATGATTGTTATTTTTGTTTAACTAATATAACTGGTTTCAATGCATCTTCTAGGAAAAAGATCAAATATCCCAACCTTCGATCTGCTATGAGACCCGTTCCCCATTCAGATGATCTTTCTGTAGCCACACCTCCAGTAAATAAGGATCTTTTTCCTCATCAGATGAAGAAATGCCTTCAAAGGAGGATTCTGCCGAGTCAATATCTTTGGAAGGTATTGGGTCTACATATTCAGGAACATGCGGCAATGAGCCACACTGGATCACACAAGAACACCTGAATGATCTTGCTCGTGATTTGTATCTGTCAAAACAGCAGTCAGAGCTCTTGGCTTCTCGGCTTAAACAGTGGAACCTAGTCCAGGAAGATGTAAGGATCACGAGTTTCAGGAATCGGAACAAATAAGGTCATTGGTCTTCTTATGGGTATGCAAGCGGGCTTCACAAAGTACAGTTGTTTTCTCTGTCTCTAGGATAGTCGAGCTGTATCCCGGCATTACAAGCAGAAAGACTGGGGGTCTAGAAGCACTTTTGTTCCTGGCGAACACAGCTTCAAGGAGAATCATCTGGTGGACATGAATAAGGTGCTTCTTCCTCCTCTTCACATCAAGCTTGGTTTGATGAAGAATTTCGTGAAGGCGTTGCACAAAAATGGTACTGCCTTCCAACACTTGTCTACTGTGTTCCCAGGCCATAGTGCTGCTAAGCTCAAAGAGGGCATCTTTATCGGACTTCAGATCCGAGAAGTGCTGAAGGATACTGATTTTGAGGAGCTTCTTAACTTAAAGGAACTGAGAGCATGGGAAGCATTCAAGTCAGTCTGTAGTGGCTTCCTTGGTAACACACGCATACCAGATTACCAGCCTGTATTGAGAAGTTGCTAAAGTCTTACGAGGATATGGGGTACCAAATGTCACTCAAGATTCATTTTCTCCTCAACTTCTTCCCGCCAAAACTTTGAAGCAGTGAGTGATGAGCATGAAGAAAGATTCCACCAAGCCATTACGAAGATGGAGAGCAACTATCAAGGCAAATGGAACCCCGGCATGATGGGAGACTTCTGCTGGATGCTCTTGTGTGACATCCCGGAGGCAAAATACACCAGATCTTCAAAGAAAACATACTTTTGACTGTCTGTGGTACTATGAATTGTGTAATTGTGTCATCCAAGTATATTGATTCAATCAGTATTCTTTATCTATCCTGTTTTATCCGTTATAAGCTGCTGCAACTCTTGAAATATGCACATATATTCTCTGTTTATACTAAAATGAGACTATTTAAAAACCAGAAAACTAGAGGTGATAGAGCAAAACTATTTATAAATTTGAATTCAGCACATCCAAATTAATAAAAAAATACACCTATCCCCATTCTTGCCTCAGACCAAAAATTTATTTTTGTAAATCAGTTTTATTTAAATCGGCCAGAATAATATAAAGAGTTTTGCTGTCACTATAACTCCAGTAACAAACCGTCAGCTAATGCTAGTGTTAAAAACTTTCAAAGGATAAAATAATACCGTTAATGTTAAAATATCTAAGTATTAGCATAATAGGTCTATTTAGAAAATAATGACACACGTTTTTTAGGAAGGCAGAAGCTGAATTATGTTGACCATGAGTGAAAAAGTTCAGTTTAGATTTTCATCATGTTGAACAGTCTTTTATAAATGAGATACATAACTAAAGACTTCCAACATGGATCACAAATGTGGTATATCCTGGATATGACATTTAATTACATCTGGTGATGAGGCTTCAGTTCTGGAACTCTGGGGAGTTTAGAGTCACACCTTCATTATCATCACTCCCATTACTCAGACCTAATATCTGTTAGGGTTCCATTTATGGTTCAAGTCGACCTTTTCGAAAATTAAAGACTAAATTAAAGACTAAATAACTGTATGCAAAATATTATTATTACTATTATTATTATTATTATTATTATTGTTGTTGTGTTATTTTACTTCTTTACAATTTTTTCACACCAACGTTAGCATATGGTCTTTTACAAGAGTTTAAGTGGCAGCAAGTTTCCTCAGGTTTCCAGAACTTTTCGCAGTTTTCTGGCCGATCTCAACGATGCTGTTGTTTGGATGGTGTCCATTCGTCATCCCATTTGCAATTCCTCCAGAGCCTTCTCCAAGCTTTTGGATACCGTTCCAAGCACTTCAATTATGATTGGTCACTGTCACCCTCACGTGTTAGAACTTTCTTAGTTCTCAGGCATGGTCTAAGTACTTGTCTCTTTTTTCACTTTCTTTGATTGGTCCAGAGCATTTTACAAGGGTAACTGCCCAGATGTTTATAGCTATGATGAAATTTTTGCTGCTTAGGTTGGTTTCGAGAAATTTTCTCGTTCTTTTGAGATACTCATTTTTTACTTTTTATTTAATCTCTGATGGTGTCTACTTCTGATATTCGCAGGTACTTGTAATCTTCCCAAGCGTTCTGATGCTTTTCTGATTTGACAGTTATATTCTTTATGTTTCTTTCCTGACACTTTTTCTATCCTAAATTTCATTTCTCCTATTTTTACTTTTTTTTTCCATTTTTGCACACCCATGTACATAAGGTTATTGGTATTTACATGTCATTTTGTTAATTTGTAATCCCATGAGCTCTTCCTATGTAACTGAGTGGCATTACCGCTATAAAAAATAACAGTGGTGAGAGTGACTGTCCCTTGAAGATGCCACTTTAGATTTTCACCTCCGCAAGAGTCCTCCTGCTGCAAATTCTACTTTCCAGTTTTTATGGCTTTCATGATGAAGTTCATGGCTTTGTACGTTTTTAAAGTCTGAATGACCATATCATAGGTATTTTTTTAACCATACCACGTCATGGCTACATTTTTCTGCCTTGTTTCCTCTTTGAGGATGTGAGAATCTATCTATCAATCTCTATTTCTTTCTCTCTCTCTCTCTGTATATATATATATATATAAGTAAAGTTGATGACCGTAGTCGAGGGCGACCAGAAGGCTCCCTTTTCATTGCTACTACATCAAGGTATAGGGGAGGGCGCTACTCCTTTCCCTGGATTGCTCCACTTTACTCTTAATACGTACCTTATATTGCTGAGTGTTAAACAAGGAGGTATCGAGTACCAAGTCTTTTATATGACGGAGTTGTTTGTTTTTTACCGTAAAAAATTACATCGGTACAACGGAGGACACCATAAAACAAAGACTCCAGAACCATAATCTTTCTTTCAAAATGCATCTAATACCTCCTTATCCTCGTATATATGGCAGCTAAAAGACACAAACATCTCTCCCACAATCAACTGGGAGATACTAAAACAAGCACCTGCCTATAACAAATCATCAAAAAATGCCTCCTTTGCCTCCACGAAAAATTAGCCATCATCACCTACCCATCACAAAACACCCCACTAAATAAAAAATCTGAAATCCTATCAAAATGTAGGCACGACAACAAACACCTTCTTTCCTTAATTTTTCAATGACAACACCCTACTCTTCATTTATAATCATCTTCGTACACAAACACACTAACTATTATTGTAACCCCTTTATTATTTTATTACGCACATACCATCAAAAAGATCTGTAGTATATAATATTTACGCAACATTTCATTTATTTATTATTATTACAATAATACAATTCCCTCCCCTAAATATTACACCAACATATTACATCACAATACAATATAACCTTACTTATACCCATTGTGATTCTAGCCTACCATAACACAACCGTTTAAATACGCTTACAAATCAAATCCTTATTCATTCTCCTCGACATGCAGTGATGATGTTTTATTCCATAGCTATAGTCACCTACACAAACAGAAATAAAATACTGTAACGAATTATTAAGATACACTCGAATTCATATCCGCTTTCTCAACGCGCTGCGTCCCTAGCCTGGCTTAACCTCATAAAAACACGCATCCATACGTAACTATAACACATACACGCATACGCACACAACTACATACACTCACACTCTTACAACCACACATAAACGAAATTCCAATGGTTTTTGTCTGTATTTTTTCGTATTTTTCAATTTTAAATTCATTCCATCTTCTTATCTGCCTGATGATTGTTGTTTTGCAAAAAAAGAACTCCATGAAACCCAGGGTCACAGTCTATATTCCATGAATTAAATATCTATCTATATTCATTTACTATTATTATATAATAGCTCTATCCTAAATATTGAGCACTCTCCATATTATATTGCACTTGGTTCGACACATACCCACAAAATGATTTAGTGACAACCAACACTCTTATATTATAATGTAATATATATATATATATATATATATATATATATATATATAAAGTCATCTTTTCATCATGTTCCTTTGCGGCATCCATTCCATTCCTCCGGAAAAAGTTCGCGACAGACAAACGAATTATATTTTTCGTCTTTTATCTCTATATTATCCATATCATAGATGGACACATTATAGGTCTATAGTTTCAGATGCTTTTTTCTGGGGATCTTTCAGGATCAGGTAACTTTTCCCTTCCGTCATCCATTCGAGTAAGCTTGCTTTTCTAAGTCGTGATGGGATTACAATCTGTGTATGCCACCATTTCGTTTTCTTAATTGCTACTTTCTTGAATGCTGCTTCTTAGTGAGTCCAGTCGTATGTTCACTTTGAAGCCTTCTAGAAGTCCTTATCGTTATTTTAAATGTTATTAAAGCATTCGGCATTTAGGTTATGTTTTTTTTTCTATCCGTATAACTTGTTCCAAAACCTTTTTGTTTCGTTTTTTGTTATTTTGTCCTTATGCATACTTCACCGACCAGTTTGTAGAATTTTTTTTCGTCATTTCGGAAGATATTGTTTTGTTTGTGTTACTTGACCCTGTTCCGGTATTTTTAGTCTCCTTCTTTCGCCAATATCTATTGATTTTTTTCTTCCATTTGTATTGCCAGTCTTGTTGGCTATTATGTTCTTTTGATTTTTTTCATTCCATTTTGTCCTTGTATATCTTTCTTCCTTTAAACTTTTGTTTGTTCTTGCAGTTTCTTTATTCATCTCTGTAGTCTAATTTTCCATCCCGGTTTTATATTTCTGTTTTGCGTACCTTTGGGTGATCCCAATTTTATCCCCAACTAGTTTTTCTCCCGCATAAATCCGATTATTTTGTTCGGTGATGTCCGTTTGGATATTTTTAATAATTTCTTAACTTTTTCAATTTCTACCTTGACTTTTCCTCGTCTTGATTTCTAAAGGATGATTTTTATTAAATGTACATTTTCTTTTTTAACTTCTCTTAACATTGATGCTGTGGTATTGCGTTCTGTGGTATCTTAGTTTTCAATACCTTATGCTTTAGCTTTTGTGGAGATTCTTGGGCATAATCCTCACGATTTACCTGTCCACATATTTCTAATATCTCAAGGTCGGTAAGCTAACCTTCCTTTAAAATTAATCTGGCTTGGTCGGCAAGTTTGGCTTGCAGTATTAAAACGAGCGTATTCTAACCAGATTTCCAGCATCCTTTTTCTGTAACCTCTTTTTGTAGGATTGCTTAAAAATAACATTGGATGACATATTGTTGTCTCCACTAGTTCATTTTTTTCCAAATGAATGGTTGCTTAGGTCTTTGTGTACCTGAAATAAAGACAGCAAACATCTGCTGGATGCGCTTCAGGTCCCCCGTGTTGGCTGTTAAGAGAAAACTAACCGATCATGACATTCAGATCAGTCATCTAATTCCAAGTTGATTTAGATTTGGATTTGTCATGTGTACTATATCCTAGCCATAATATACCCGGGAGTTTTGCCCCTGTCACAGATACTAGCAGGTATTGTTCCCAGGAAGAAGACTTATCAAACAGAAATAGTTACTTGAAATCATATAATTGCTTTTAGGGAAGACTTACTTCTACATTCAATAAACCAACATTTGACATGCTATAAAACAAACCAATCAACCAACAAGTAACCAAACATTGAGAACATCTTAGTTGGAAAATAAATCAAGGGAAAATAAATAAGATTCTAAATTGATTTTTTATTACAATCCCAATCATTATTTTCTAGACAGATCTCTTAGTTCTAGTCATAAATTAGGGAATTATTTATGCGTAGAGTGACGCTTCAAGATAGATAGATAGATAGTGAACACAAAAAGATATATGAATATAAAGAAAATAAGATAGAATTCGATTGAATGATGTTTGTGTATGTGGGAGTCATGCAGACTCTTTGGGAAGTATATGACTGCAGCCACACCACGTGACAGTGGATTCAGTGGCAAATACGGTTTTATGGAGTTAAGCTATCTGCCACATGGACCTGGTTTTGAATTCAAAATTTTTCTTCTCTAATGTTCGTCAACCTACTATTTTGATCAAAGCTGGAGGACAAATTGATACGTTCCAAAAGGCATTAGCTGCAAGTAAAATTCAAACAAGATTCGAAATTGGCTCGTCGAGAAGATTTTCTACGATGATAAACATTATTCTAACGACGCCTTTTGATAGATGTATGCATAGCTAAATAGAAGAATAGAAAATAAGATAGAGAGAGAAAGACTATAGATATAAAAATTTTCAAGTTAATTCTGCATAAAAATAGGATTCATTCTCACAGGCATGTAATATAGACTAACGTAACAGACATCAAATTACAAACACACACGAAAGAGTAAAGGGTACTTCTCCATCATTCAATCCTACGTTATACGGAGTATACCACTCGACACACATGAATGAATAAATTTCAGAATAAAAAAAAAATCGATTCAGCATGTGAATCTGTTTGGAAGGTTTTCAATGGCACTTTCACGTTGACGATCGGTGTGCGTCTGGCATGATAGGAGAGAGACACTTCAGTATCTTTAGCAGCATTGAAGTGAATCTATTGCTATTATAATCAAACAATTTGTTCTCTATCTGATTATTGATGGTTCCATTGATGGTGGTGTCAATAATAATAAAAATTTAAATTACGCATGCAGAGAGACAGAGAGACAGAGAGAACATCGGCTGAAAGATTTTGAAAAGCTTGCTTCAGTTCAGATCATAAGGATTTTTCTAAAGTAGAAAAACACAAAGCTACATTTTCTTGAATAAGACAAAGTGGAGCCAAAAATAAGTTTTTAATCGTCTTAAATTGTATTAAAATCAAGACCAAAAACCAGCCCAACAAAATAAAACTCATGGTACTTGTAAAATTACGACTGTCTGTGATCAGGTTTAGATTAAGACTTTCACAGAGATTCGAATACCGAATCTTTGTAAGTGCGATGAAATTGAGACTGTGGTTAACTTTACATTACGGCATTTACGCAGATTCGTATTACGAATCCTTGTGACAGGAATACAATTGAGAGCCACTCGTGGTTCGCTTTAAAGTACGACATTCTCCAAAACTTGAATGACAGATCCTTGTCACAGTGATGATATTGAGTCTGTTTCTGGTTGACTTTATATTACGACCATCACTGAAATAACGAATCTTTATAATAGGGATAACATTGAGACTATCTGTGGTTGGCCTCACATTACTATCTTCACAAAGACTCATATAACAAATCCTTGCAACAGGGATATAATGGAGATAGTCTGTGGTTGGATTTAAATTACAACTTTCACTGACATAGGAATAAGGAATCCTGGTGACCAGGATAAAATTGAATGTCTGTGGCTGGATTTAATTTGAGACCTTAAGTAAGACTCAAATAATGATTCCTTGTGACAGGAATTGAAAGTTAATTTTTTTGCCTTCACATAATGATGATATGGGGTTTAAGAAGAGTTATCGTGGTTGTTGTTAATTGTTAGTATGTTGGGAAACTCTGAAGTTCGTATCTGACTCCTTTTTCTTCTTACTAAATTCACTTATCTTCTTTTGTCTGTCAAAGTTGTTAGAAGATTAAGGGCGGAAAGAAAAGGATACCTTAACACTCAAACTTTATTAGGGTTTATGACTATTCTTTGGTGAAATGTTTTCCTGTACCAGTAGAAATAGTCACGTTTCCCAGACAAGGCGTTAAAGTAATTATAGAATCATTTTCGGCAATTTCAAGTCCAAGTGTCCATCGTGTGTTCATGAATATGTTTAGCTGAGGCTGCTACTTGGAAAGACTCAACCTGCCGCTAAGCCCCGGGACATAGCGAGCTCGTGGGTTCTCTACCAGCAGCCGAGAGAAAATGGTCCGTCCTGTAGATGTGGTAAAAGCTTAATGAGGAAGTATTTCTTGGCACCAATAAAAACCTCTTTCAGGCATGCACCTATTTCGCTTCCTGTTTGAGGACTCCTGGGAAACCGTCATTTTTACATTTATTTATTTTTATTTCACCAGGGGATCGAATGACGGGTAATGTAAGTGATAAAATTGATATTTTCTGAGTTTGACTTGACATTACGACTTTTACCAAGACTTGAATAATCGATCCTTGTTACAGGGATAAAATTGCGACTGTCTCTGGCTGGCTCTACAGTACGTCCTCCACCAACACAGGAAAACGACTCTCTGTAACATGGAAAAAATTAAACTGCCTACGGTTGGCTTTTCTTTACATCCTTCACCAAGACTCGAAAAACGAATCTTTGTAAAAGCGATAAAATTGAGACTATGATTGACTTTACAATTATCACCAAGACTCGAACAACGTAACCTTTTAACAGGGAAAATATTTTGATTGTGTACATTGTGCTTTAGCCAAACTGTAATACTGATTCCTTTTAACACGGATGAATTTAAGACTGCTTGTTGTTGTCGTGACGTTAACCTTCATCAAAACTGACAGAGTGACTCCTGATGGTACAGTTATTATTTGCTCTTAGTTTACATCTTTGGTTCCTTTTCACAATGTGCTTAAAAATTGACCTGCGATAATAGTAAAACATACTGATATTTTCTTTACTAATATTTTTACTTTTAAAATCGCAACAGACCTGTAAATGATGTTCAGGAGAGACATTGATATAACTTCTATCTAATCACAGAAAAAGCTTTATCCACAAAAAGTTATATTTACGTCGTCTAAACATGTGAAAATCCCATAGTTCAATTAATACTAGAGTGTCTGTAAACTCTTTTGGTTCCAGTAATAGACAGCATGTAAAATATTTTCTAAATCACTAACTAGACTAGATGAGAGATAGAAGTTGATTAATTTTGTTTGTTTTGTTGTATTTGTTTTCTTTTATTTCAGTGTATTTTTAAAATAACGATGCCCACGACGATGATGACTACAGTGTTCGAGTGAAGAGGGTCTGGGAGCTTAATGGAGTCGAAAACAAGAAAGTGACAATATATTAATCTATTACAACTCTTTGAACATGTCTATCTGTATTCATTTATTCTCTCTCTCTCTCTCTCTCTCTCTCTCTCTCTCTCTCTCACACACACACACACACACATGCACGCACACACACACAGTCTCTCTCTCTCTCTTTCTCTCTAGCGCACACGTACACACACATGCATACACGCACATACCTGGATTCATCTTTAATTACAAGAGCAAACACTCATATTACCAACATACATTTATATGTATCAGTCTAAGCTGATAATTTATCAGAGATCATTAACGGTTGAAATTTCCTTACAACAATTATTTTTTCCTTATAACTGATAGCAGAGGATTAGCTGTTAGAAGTCTGTACAAAGTAGAGATCTATCACTGAATCCCTACGTGCGAAAATATTGCATCCATTTATGTCCATCGATGCTTACTGAACATTTAAGAGACCAAACAATAAACATGTGTTTTGTCATTCGTTTAAGCCACAGCGATGTTCAACATTCATGTCATCCTAATAAATAAATAATACTTTGATTAACTCGAATAAAGCAGTTAAAAGATGGACAATGTGAACATTTTCCTGACAACAAATCTGTCATTGCTGCAGGGGAAAAGCCTATTTCCCCGAACACGGCAAATAGGCTTATGTCCATCGCTTGGTAAAATGCATGTGGAAAAACAGTCTTTTTGAAAGTGAAAATTTTCTCTAACAATGCCATTATTCTCCTTAAATTTACTACAGATTCCTTGGAGGTAAACGGGAGTCATTACATGCAGAACAAGCCTCATAGATACTTAAGCTACCAACTTTTGGACGAAATTTAAGTTATTCCTAAGTCACTTTGAAAGCATGTGTTTCGTCTGTTCACCGAAGATAAGCAGTGATAATCCTGCTGAATACTTACGTGGGTGACCATTTAGCAATATTAGGTATTGTATGCAAACTAATACCTGTTTATTAAACCAGGCAAAGCTTAATGAATAAGAAAGTTTAGGTGGAATTTTTATCGGCTAGGATATTTAGGAAGAGTTGTCCAGTTTTTCTGCCAGTTATTCGACTTTCAAAAAAAATGTATGGATGGCTGCTTTTAGGAAACAAAGTTGTGGAAACGAAAAATCTAGTGAAAGAAGAAGAAGAAGAAGAAGAAGAAGAAGAAGAAGAAGAAGAAGAAGAGAAAGAAAGAAAGAAAGAGTGAGAAGAGAGAAGTACAGATAATAAGAACGAAAAAAGTGGTTTGTGAGATTAGATTGCTAACCACTGCTTTAGGCTAAACGTTCCGATATAATCCACACTTCTCCAAAAATGTGTATGAAACTGTTAGCAACATTTTATGGAAAGACATTATTATATATAATGATTATTTGAAAAAATGGTACATATATTTTTCTATTTCTGTCGAGTAAATTCTGTTGAGTGTGAAAGAACATAATGAATGGTGGAAGTTTTGTACATGTATACAATGAAAGATAAAAGCATTGAACGTGTTCAATAAGACAGAAAGAAATCTGTAATAATTTGTTGAAAGAAAAAAATAGACAAAAAGAAAGACAGATAACCAGAAAGAACTATCAAAATAGAAGAGAGAGAGAGAGAGAGAGAGAGAGAGAGAGAGAGAGAGAGAGAGAGAAATAGACTAGAAAATAATCAGAAAGACCTATCAACCTAATTGCTTAAGACTGTAAAGACAGGAAAGTCAATCGTGGCAAATAGCCGTCGAATTTTCTCCCACTCAACTACGTCATATGTGTTTATTACGAGACGTCTCTTTTTCCAAAGTTACTACACCAGATTTTTTATTCTCTATTCGTGGCTATTGATAATGTCTTCAACAGAATTCTTTCATCATGAAAGCTTTCTATCAGACATTCGTACTTTCAATCGACCGTCTTTCGTGTTCCTGTCATTAGACCCCAGACTGATATTTCAGGAGAGAGAGAGAGAGAGAGAGAGAGAGTTACTTTTCTTCTAGTATTTCATTCCAAAAAAGAAAGAAGAACAAAAAACAATTCTAAATTTGGAAACGAACTATAATACTTGATTCAGCGGAAAAACTTGCTCAAGGTCTGCATCCACAAAAAGAAAAAAAAGCTAGACATCTTATTGACAATCAAAAGAAACATGAACCGATTACTGAACGGATGTCCTTCATTCGCGCATGCGTCGCATAACTTTCTCAGCATGAAGATGCTTTCCTGCCAATAAAAATTATATGAACCTCAACAAAATAATTTCATTTTTTATGCATTTTTTATGTTATATATTCTTTTTCTGTATAAGGCATGAATAAAAGTTTTCAATATTTTAATGGAAACAGTAGAAAAGTTTTCAATTCAGAATTCAGTCTCTCCTAATAAAACTGCACCGTGACAGAAAGAATACCTATAAACTAGAAAAACAATGAAACCTTTTGCTTTGATCCTGGTTCGCTTTTATTTTGTTTTTTCTTTAGAGCCATAAACAATTTTTTTTCTTTCTATAACCTTAAAGTTAGATATTGTCACATTATCTCCTTCCTTAATATTCTTTACTTTTTATCATCATTTATGAAATTATAATAAAACATTTCTTTGAATGTTTATGATAATTCTGGGTACAACCGACACAAAAATCCGTTTGCTTATTCCAAAAGATTTTATTCTCCAGGCAAAAATATCCCCAAATCACAACATTCATTGATTTCACGAAAAAAAAATTCCTAAAAATCTGAACTCTACTTTGTCTCTCTACACAAAGCTTATTCTTGCCTTAGACTTCTTTCTTTCTCTTTCTTCACAATGTTTGACAGAACAACACACCATATGATCCAGAGAAAATTTCCATCCACGTAAAATTTCAGAACGAAATTTTCCAACTCTAAAAAGAGAAAATATCTTCACAGAATAAAAACTGCAGTGATTCGCTGTACAGAATCGAGGAGGCTCAAGAAAAATATTATTAGTACCATCAATTATTCATCAACCCTATCATATCTTACAAAAATTATATTCATTTAGAAAAATAATAATGAAAATTAATTATTACATTACGCGCACGCTGAGAAATGCGCTCGAAGTAGAAGTCCTTAGTCAAACTTAGGGAAAGAGTGCCCGTGATACTGGGACCAAAAAAGCCGACCTTGATCAGAGATGAAACGAGGTCACTAGCGACAGAAAGGTGACAGGGATAAACACTCGAAGCACATGGTCAAGAATGACTGGACGAGGAGATATCTATACGTGGCACGCTAAGTTACCTCAATATGACGTATGTAGAATAAAGACTGAAAAGTACTCACACATACACACACACACGCACACACACACACAGACTCTCTCTCTCTCTCTCTCTCTCTCTCTCTCTCTCTCTCTCTCTCTCTCTCTCTCTCTCTTCTGACTTTTCACGCTAAGCTACACGCTCGAAGATAATCCGCGTAAAATAAAAATAGAATATTTTCCTTATACGAATATTGAGTTTTCTACTTTAAACAAATAGGCGACTCGCCAATACTGCCACTTCTCCATTTTTCGTAAAATATCATTATAATAATATTATTTGAACAATTTATTTTTAATATTATAACATTATTTGAACTATTATTTTTAATATCATTATGATATTTGAACTATTTCTTACAAAAGAGTTCAACATTTTCCCTTTTTTGTGCTCTCCCTGAGAGACTCAGTGGAAGATAGGCAATCTCGGATAGCCTGTCAAACGATAAACGTAGTGTGTAGAAGGATAAGCACAACCAAAGCTAAATTGAAAGCTACAAACCAACAAGAAAGAATAAAATTGTGGAAACAGCATTTCGAAAATCTACTAGGGAAATCCACCGAAAGTTACGCATGAACAAATCATCAGAATTGTTAGTAAGCAATTGGACATTAAACTAGGACCGTTCACTCAAGACGAACTCGACTCAGTTCTTAGAAAAATTAAAAGTAGGAAAGCCGCTGGGCTTGACGACATTCCCCCAGAAGTAGAGAAGACCAGACAATTCGACGACATACTACTCCGACACTGCAACACAGCCTATAATCAAAATCCGATAGATATATAGATAGATGAAGGGATGCATCCTCCCCTTCCCTAAAAAGAGTGACCTCGGATTAGCCAAGAACTACCGAGGTATAACACTTACATCCATAGCAGCCAAAATTTACAATGCCCTACAACGAAACCGCATAGAACCCAAAATTGACAACATTCTTAGGAAAAACCAAAATGGCTTCCGAAGAAATAGATCCACCACCTCACAAATATTGACCATCTGTAGAATCCTTGAAGGCGTACGGGCTAAAAACCTTCAGGCGACTTTACCAAGGCCTTTGATTCCATTCACAGAGGGAAGATGGAACAAATCCTACTAGCATACGGACTACCGAAAGAGACCGTCGCAGCAATAACAATTCTCTATAGAAACACCAAAGTGAAAGTACGTTCACCGGATGGAGACACAGAATACTTCGACATTGTGGCAGGAGTACTACAAGGGGACACGCTAGCCCCATACCTCTTTATCATCTGTCTAGACTACGTACTTAGAATATCGATTGATAAAATTAAAGAAAACGACTTCGAGCTGACAAAGAAAAGAAGCAGAAGGTACCCCGCAAAAACAATTACCGACGCCGACTACGCCGATGACATAGCGATTCAGGCAAATACACCCAACCAAGCCGAAACACTACTGCATAGTTTGGAACAATCCGCCGCGGGCATTGGCCTCCATGTCAATGCACATAAAACTGAATACATGTGCTTTAATCAAACAGGTGACATTTCCACACTAGAGGGAACCTCTCTGAAACTGGTAGGCACGTTCACCAATCTAGGAAGCAGTCTCTCATCAACCGAAAAAGACATCGACACGCGGCTAACGAAGGCATGGACAGCTATCGATAAGCTATCGATCATATGGAAGTCAGACCTAACCGATAAAATGAAACGCAGTTTCTTCCGAGCAGCGGTCGTATCGATATGGATGCACCACTTGGGCGCTAACAAAACGGCTGGAGAAAAAGCTAGACGGCAATTACACAAGAATGCTGCGAGCAATATTGAACAAGTCCTGAAGGCAACTACCCACAAAGCACCACCTATATGGCCACCAACTTCCCATCACGAAAACTATCCAAGTTAGACGAGCCAGACATGCAGGACACTGCTGGAGAAGCAGGGAGTAGCTCATAAGTAATGTACTCCTATGGAACCCCACATATGGCCGAGCAAAAGCAGGATGACCAGCTCGAACATACTTACAGCAGCTATGTGAGGATACGGGATGTAGCCCTGAAGACCTGCCAGAAGCGATGACTGATAGGGAGAAGTGGCGAGAGAGGGTCAGCGATATCCATGCTGGCAGCACGACATGATGGTGATGATGATGATGAGTTTTCTCTATTTTTTTTCCTGCATGCTTGCATATACTTGTCGTATACTCTTTTTTCCCCCGGGATTTGTACTCTCTTCCTGTTTCATCCATCTTCTCTGTTGTTCTTTTCTTTTTTTGTTCTAGTTTTGATCTTTGTTTTTGACACTTTTTTGTTGCTTTGTTTTATTGTTTTGTTGATTTTTTTTTTTTTCATTTCTTCGGTGACCATTTTTTTCTTCCCATGTTCTTTTCTCGTAACAATTCTGTCATTCGCACAATACCATGTAGATCACCTTTG